>JARHVA010002121.1:2141323-2805146 GCA_037957365.1 Torreya grandis | reverse complement strand
ACATGGGATGTCATAAGCATAAGAAAATTGATTTAAATGAAAATATAAATAACCTTGGGTAAATATATAAATAATCAAGGACCTAAGTGTAAAACATAATTCAATAAACCAAAGGCAATCAAAACAAGTAAAAAAAACATACCAATCAATCAGGCAAGCACACACAAACACATAATCAAAGAGGAATAAGTAATTAATTAACCATTTGTGTGTGTGTGATAATATGTCATTACTCATAGGTATTTTCCAAAAATTAGGATACATGTCAGAGAATGATTTGGATAACTTTTATATGGTGTGAATAGAAAAAGAGGTAGGAAGTGGTCGAGGTGACTTGATATGCACAATGCACCCAAGCATTGCCTACATAGTCTAGTGTGGAATTTATGCCAAATGTAGTTCTCCTAAGAAATGAGATAACAATAATTGTAATGATAAGAGATAAGGGGTAATTTATATAATAAAATTAGAGGGTCTCACAAAATAATGAGATCATTTAAATGAATTGGCTCACAAAATGGTGAGAATGTTAAAGTGATTAGCTTGTAAAATGGTGAGTGCATTGAGGTGATTGGGAAAATTAGATGATGATAAGAGTGATCAAGCTTACCCAATATTCCCCATGAATCCAATAACTTCTTATATAGTTTGTGTGGACCATAGGCTAATGTATTTCTTCTAAAAATGGGAAAATAATGAAGATATGGTAATGTTGATTAGAAATGGTCATAATTGACTAATACATTCCCACATAAGTTTATAAATAGTTCCATTCAAAACATGACCAAGGGCCACTAGTGAATAGGATGAAAAACGTCTCAAATATTTTATGACTTTATATCTCTTTTGGAGGTTTTAAGCCTTTTTATGACTTTTTAATCTTTTAGGATATTTGGAATTTTCAAGTTTTTAGGGTTTTTTGTGAATTGATATCTCTCTTGGATATTTTAATCCCTTTTTGGAATAATACATTTACATGAATAATTAGAAATAAATATGCACAAGGGGATATAAACAAATGGGCAAAGGAACCATATATAAAAGGAAGAAGTAAATTTGGGTAGGGGCTTAGAGTGATAACTCATAAAATGGTGAGAGTGTGGCTTAAAATGTTCAAAAAATGGTGAGATTGTGGCTTAGAATGCTCATATAATAGAGATAACACGGAATGGGTCTTATCTAAGTTGAACTCAAAAAATAAGTGTTGCCTATAAAGTCTAAAATAGACCTCAATCCATTGTAGTTAAACCTACACTAAAATATATTCCTAATCAGTAGCAAGGTGGGATGGGAAAGTAGAAAATCAAGAATAATAGTATAAGATCTAGAAAATTTTGAAATATTGAATTTAAAATATCACTATGTGGAGAAACCATGTTGAGATTATTTGAGATACTGCATTCAAGGGTTTATTGATGATGACCAAATTTGAATTATCTACTAAATCTTTCTCTAAATCTGGCATTTGGTGTACTTGTAGACCGAAATAGAGATCAAGATGGTAATACAATGGGGAAAAAGAGTAGGTGGGAATTATTTAATTAGAAAATGAATGAAGGTAAATTGATAATACCTATCCCCAATCAAGTGTCCTCATAGACATTGTTCAATCAAATCAAGTGTAAAATCCCTTGAGATTGGGCTCATCTAGCTCTTGTCAATATGGTGTAGCCAACCTGTATGCCCTAGACTCATAGTTAGTTATAATAATGAATGGTCCTATCTAATTAGGCTAAAATTTTCCCTTATTTTTCACCTTATATTGGTATTTTTTGGATTCTCTTTTAACACAAGATCACCAAGTTCAAACTCTCTAGGTTTGATGTGTTTGTTATAGTTACGATGTAAAGTATTTGGATATGATTGGAGATTATTCAAGGTGGATACCCATTTTCCTCTAGTAGGTATAGTTATTTCCATACTCCTCATTTCTAATGATATCTTGAATTCAAATGTACAAGGAAGGAAACTCAATCTTGATAGGTAGAATAGCTTTAGTACTATAAACTAAGGAATACGATGTGGTACTATTAGGATTGGGGTATTGGTATGGTAGGCCTAGAGGGTGAGAAATAATTATAAGTTTCAATCATATTCATCAGCATTAATAATAGTTTTTAGGATTTTTAAAATGGTCTTGTTAGATACCTCTACTTGGTCATTACCTTGGTGAAAATTAGGAGTGGAAAATCATTATTTGATATGGTATCAGGCATAGAAGGATTTTACATCCTTATTTTTAAATGATCCTCCATTTTTTAAAATGATATCAAAAGGAAAGATAAAATGGTAGATAAGATGGTGTAGAATTAATTTGTAAATTTTCTTACCAATTACATAAATTAGGTGAATGGCTTTAACCCACTTAGTAAAATACTCGATCACAGTGAGGATGTGTTTATGGTCATCTGAAGTAGGATTTATTTTCCTTGTGATATTAAGACCCTATGTGGAAACTATCCAAGGATTAGTGATTATCTAAAGAGATTGGGTGGAATCATGAATGAGGTTGTCATGTTTTTGATAGGGTACACACTTCTTTACAGATGTGCATTCATATGCTTCCATAGTGGGCCCATATTACCCTATTCATAGGAGTTTCTTGGTAAGGATCACTCCAATGGTTTGGGCCCTAAAAATCCCTCAATGTACTTCTTTAAGCATTAATATAGATTCTGTCAAAGTTAAAAATTAAATTATATTTCCATAATATCCTCTACAATAGTGTGACACCAAGTAAGGTATAATAGGAGGCATTGTGAATAAAAGTTTTTTGTTTGTTGTGGGAAAGAGTGGAAGGAAAAATGTGGTCATGAAAGTAATCATATAGATCATGGTACCAATATGACTTGGGACCAAAAATATCATATACCATCTTAGATGTTTAATGTTTATGAGATGGTCCCAAAATATTTTCAATAAGGAATTGGTAATATGGAACATGATTTGTGATTATTATTAATGAGCCATTGTTTGCCATTGCATCTGTAATCATGTTAATGGCCCTTGGTATCTACTCAAATTGGATATGTTTGAAGTTATTATTAAGTCTACCAACCATGATTTTTTTAAGGTATAAATTTTTCATCGTTTTTATGCTATTAATCTACCACCTGATTGATAATCAACTGGGAATCCCCATGAACATGCAATTTTTTAATGTCCCATTATATTTCTAGGATAATCCCTGCAATGAGTGCTTCATATTCCACTATATTATTGTTACAAGTGAAACCAATATGGAAATACTTGGGAATAAGATCTACTTATGTTATTATGAACATAATTTTTTCTCTTGATCATGAGATGTGTAGGAACCCTCAAAGTATGATGTTTAGCATTGAGATTCAAAACAAGTTTCATCCAGAGTCAAGATTTACTCATTAGGGAAACTAAAAGTGAGTGGTTTGGTATTTGATAAGACTTATTAGACAATTTCAAGTACTTTCCCCTTAATTTATTTATTAATGACATACTCAATTTAAAATTCACTCAAGAGCGTGACCCATTTAACCATATTGCAAGTCAAAGCTATCTTGGAAAGTAAATATTTGAGTGCCTCTACTTTATCAATAACAATGGTTTTATTGTTGAACATATAATGTTGAAATTTTTAGGATGTAAATATGATTGCTAAGTAGAATTTTTTCAAATGGTATATAGTTATGTTTATAGGCAACCAATGTTATGCTTAGATAATACATTACTCTTTCTTAGTCTTGATCATCATATTGGGCAAGTGCCCCCAAGATATGTTTTATGGTATAAATGTAGAGGAGTAATGGGTTCCCAAGAATTGATGGGGTTAAGATAGGTGGATTTTCCAAATAGTCCTTCAAATGCTCAAATTCCAATTAATAGTCAGCATTCCATGAAAAGGTAGTGCCTTTATGTAAAATGTGAGTGAAAGGATGACATATGTCCACTAATTGTGAAATGAAACATATAATAAATTGAATTTTTTATAAAATTATAAATATACTTCAACTTGGAAGGAGGCATTTCTGTAATGGACCTAACCTTGGTTAAATCAACTTTAGTGCCCTTGTGAGAGATAATGAAACTTATAATTTTTCCTAAAGTGATGCCAATATGCACTTCTTAGGGTTAAGATGCACATTGTATTCACAAAGCCTTTCAAATATTATTCATAAAACTTATGGATGGACTACTCTAGTCTTGGATTTATCCAAAATGTCATCCACATAGTATTTGACAATATCATGCATCATGTCATGAAATATGATAGTCATTGCATATTGGTATGTAGCACCAATGTTCTTTAGGCTAAATAACATCACATGATAATAGAATGTCACCCATGGAGTGGTGAACACTAACTTGTGTTGATTTTAAAGTTATATTGTTATCTTATTATACCCTAATAAGCCATACATGAGAGATAAAATATTGTACCCATATGTGGAATCTACAATCATATCAATGTTTGTCTAAGGAAAATCATATTTTGGGCATGATTTATTGATATCTCGGAGATATATGCAAAGGCATATTCCTTGCAGCTTATTTCTAATTGGTATGATATTTTATATCCATTATAAATAATATATGGGATGAGTACATATTTCCCCCAATAATTTTTCCAATTCCTTTTTTACTAGTATGGCAATGTGAGGATGCATTTTTCTCAAGTTTTATTTGATTGGCTTTGCATCCAGGTATACAATAAGGTGATGTACAACCAAAAAAGGATCCAAAATAGGCATATACAAATAATAATAGGAAAAAATATCAATAAGATCCTAAAGGAGGATAGTAAGTAATTATGATCCTCATTAGTGAGGGATGTTCCAATATTGATCCACTTGGGACCATCTGGGGTTCCTATGTTTAATTATATGATTTCTTTCATGAGCAATGTGGAACCATCTTCTACAATAGTTGGCAATAAGGTGCATGTATCTTATTTTTTATTGTGTGTCTCAATTTTATCTTCAATATCACCCATGTAATAAGATTATAAATCATCAAAGACTAGAAAACACCACTTAGCAAAGGTTTATGGGAAATCCTAAACCAATTATTCAAATACTTTTTGATCATCTGAACTAGTTCTTGACTTGTATGAAGTTTTGGGACTAGAGGCACCTTGGGATTCATTTTAAAGAGGGTGAAAATCCCTCATCAATGGTGCCTAAAATAGGTTTTCACCATGGACTTATATTTCTATTTATTATTTTCTTGGTCCAAAAGCACCTCAAAGAGGTTTTCACTTTGGGACCTCAATCTTTTTTTTTTTTTTTTGTGACCAAGAAAGTTTACCTAATATCTAAAATAATTAGTAAGGTCAAATGTAATATAAAAGCCTCATTTATGATCACTAATTGTAAAACCATCTCTAAGGCCCATGAATTTGGAAATTGCCTCATCATTTTAGAAATCGTATAATGGTATATGTAAATTTTGTACTTTCGAGTCAATTGACTAGGGATGATGGAGGAAAAGAGGGGAATTAGAAGTGACATAAGTGATCATACAAATGGTATTTTGATTAAATAGGTTGGTATCAACTAAATAATTATATATGATATCATAGGGCTCTATATTTTTGCCAACATCTTCATTGTCGAACAATAAATTGGTGTCAAACTCAACATATGTGGGGTTACCCCATGTGATTTGTATCCGATACCTCAAGTTAATTTGTGCTTGATATCAAATATAGGATCAATAGAAATTTTTTGCTTTACCCTCAAACCTTTTCCTTCATAAGATTTATTATCCATTATTTTATTTAGAATAGGATAATTTTTGCTTTGGAAATAAGCAACGAAGTCATAATTATACAACCATAAGCCATCATCACATTTGAGTTGTTATTGGTCTTGTGAATAAGTTTTGATAAAGGAAACATGATATTTTTAGCAAGAATCATCATTTTTGTTCCATTCCATTCTAATACTCTTCACTTTATGTCTACCATATGATTTGGATGTTTTAATAAATTTAGATATATGAACATTATTGCCAATTTGGTATTTTCCAAGGTCTTGGTCTTTAATGGTAAAATGGGAGGATATTTGAGAAGGTACAAATGAATTAGATACAAGGGTGTGTAGATCCATATAATTTGACTCAAGAGGATAAACAAATACATACATACATACATACATATATCAATATGGGATCATGGGTGAGAGGCCAAATAATAACATGCAAGTAAATGGTGCCATGTGATTTCCTTTCATCATTATCATATGATTTAATGGTAATAGTGTTTGGTTGAAGATTTATTTCAATATAGCCCAAATGTTTAACTATCCTCAAAGTCATAATGTTCAAACCTGAACCATTGTCTATGAGGACACTTTTGATCTTATGTCTAGAAATAACTACTTTTATCTAAAGAGGAATGTTCTGAAGAGGACCAAAGGATGACATATCACTTCGATCAAAATTAAGTTGTTGGCTTAGAGCTAAGTGGCTTATAAGATCTTGGAATTTTTTTAGATAAATGTAATTCTGGACCTTGGATTACTTGAATAGCTCATTTAGTATATTATTGTGACATTTTCTATACAAAAATATCTAAGATAAAAATTTATGCTAGGGTATTTTGTATTTGTTTCACAATATCATGTCTTATCATTAGTAGAAGTAGTTGTCTTGAAATTTTGAAGTAAAGTTCTTGGAATTGGATTATTAAAGGAATAAGGTATGAGACCTTGGATTATAACTTTGGAACATCAAGTTCTGATCATGTAACATTGAATTATATGGGGGTATTGTAATTACAATAAGTGGAATAAAGGCCTAAAATACTAACTCTTGGGAACTAATGAGCATTAATGCCATTTTAAACCAAGGGAGTATTACTAGCATATAGGGGAAGAGGTCCTAAAATTAAATGTGTCTTATTGGGTGTTGTTGGTTTTTGGCTTAAAATTGATCTTTGGCTATATGACTGCTAGTAATGTGATCTAAAACATTTTCATAGTCATAGGGGACATCATTATATATGATTTGGTTAGAATGGGTGTCCTGACCTTGATTTTGATGTTTATTGTTACTACTAATTTTTTCCTTGATTCAAATAAAAATAAAGGACCAATTATTAATAACAAAACTTATTTTCCTTATACCAATTGGTTTAGGATGGCCTTTTAGGAAAGGTTTTAGAACTAGACAAATGATCAGGTTAGCTAAAACCAACTTCTAGAACACTGCCTTGATAGGTTCACCAAGATCACTAAAAACTTTGTTTTGGTATCGACCTTTGGAGGTGGTATTTTCAAAGTGAATGGTTGAGTAGGTGGGTTTCTTTGCCAGGCGATGGGTGCACCATTTTAACATATCTATATTTTTTTACCCCATCCCATATAACATTTTTATTCTTATTTAATAGTTGGGGAATGTGTGCCCTATTTGTTCTATTAGGAATATGTGGTATGGGGTATTGGGGAATATGTGCCCTATTTGTTCTACTAGGATTGTTCACCCTTTGATTGGAGTTATATTATCAATAGGGCACTTGTTGTTGGTAAGGCACTTATTTTTGAGTGCGATGTTGATTTGGAGGGAACTATGGTCTAAATGAAGGAATGTTTTGTTGGGGATATGATGGTACTTGTTGGGAATGGAAAGAAACTTGTTATTGATTTTTAAGAACTTTATGGATGAAAGAGACTTATTATTGGTTAGGTGGAACACTTTTTTGGTTTAAAGAGGCATATTTTTGACTAGAAGTGGTATGTTGTTGACTAATAAAAACACATTGTTGATTATAAAACATATGTTTAGGATTAGTTACCACTTGTGGTGGTAAAGGATTAATCACCACTTGTTAAAGTAGAGGGTTGGTCACCACTTGTTGAGGTGGAGGATTGGTCACCACTTGTTGAAGTGGAGGATTGGTAACCACTTTTTAAATTATAGGATTGGTCAGATATTTTTACATATTAAAATAAAGGGCTAGTTATGGCAGGGTATTTATAACTCACTATTGAGGATTAGGCATGTTTGTAACTTATTGTTATGAAGTGTTTGGAACATCAGAATAAAATATTTGTTGGGAAGTTGGAAGAATGTTCTGTTGAATTTTGGATGGCACTTGATGTGGGTTAAAATACACTAGTTGAGAGTTATCAAACACATCTTGGAAATAATCCACTAGGGGAGTTGGGTTGAGATTAGCCACTAGACCACTATTGGATATAGGAGTGTTAAAAAAATCTATGAATAATGTGTTACTATAAAATGGATTAGTATTAGGTATAAAATGGTCTGGTAATTTTGGTTATCTTTCAATTGGTGGATTTAGTTCTATAAGTGGCATTTTTGAATATCGAGAACATTTAAAGAGTTATCCAAAGTGGATAAGACCTATTATAGGTATAATCACTGAGATGGGGGTGAATAAATGATTCAATCAATTCAAATCCAATTCCAAAACTTCAAAATCTCAAGCACTCAATCATAAACATTCATGAAACATATAAACCATTCATAAAGAAAGTTATGCAAGATCAATGGCACATAACAGATGAATTATGTGGGAAACACTCATAGGGATAAAACACACTCTCAATCCTAAAAACACTTGTCCTATAGTCATATAATAAATCAAAAGCAAGAGACCTTTAGTGAAGAACCTACTTTACAAGGAGCACCCACCCATAAGCATGAACAAGTACCGACTTATCTAGATGTTGAGCACCAACACAACACCTATGATATCAATAGCTCTATGACTATAATTTCCTTTCAATTTAATGGAGAAAAAATGTATAACACTATCAGATACCTGTTACTCTTAATAACCAAATCAACTCATATATTGACCAAAATGTAGATTACAAACACCAATGTGGTATCATGGGCCACTTCGAGGGGGATACCTCCTTTAGAACAAGGATCTATTACAATTATTTTTTGATACTCTATAACACCACATACCTCTATACTTATACTATTTCATACCTATCTCTCTCCATATGCTAAAACATGTGGGATTATTCCCTATCCTATTATACCCCTATAGGTACATTACATTCCATCCCCCTTAAATATGTTTTGCCCTTGAAACATGATAAGAAATAAGATGAGGACCAAATGAAAGCTAGACCAAAAATAAGGTGAAGACTAGATGGAATCTCTACCATGCATGTGTTTCTACTTCCACTTATTTTATTTGTGTTGTGATAGGAGCATGTACAGTAATAAGGTGAACATAAGCACTAAAATAGGAGGTGTATGTGCATAAAGATGAATATGTGGACTAATCACAACTATAATCTAGTAGTGGGAGTTGATTAATGAAATTTGAATCTCAATGATGATCACCTCAAATATAGAATAGGAGTACACAAAATAGTTGTCTTTGTGAACCAACTGAGGGAATATGCCATCCCCCTTAGCATTATTTCCCAAGGGAGGTGGAGCCTTGATTCTTTATTTGGGATCTGTGATGTCAGATTTGGTTCATCTGAGATCTAATTGAGCATGATGGTTGCCTAAATGGATTTATTGGAGGAGTGTTTAGGTACTTTTTGTGCTTGCTCTGGTGCTTTTGTAGTCTGAAGGAGTGTTGTTTAGAAATGGTTCTAGTTGAGGTGGTCTTCAGTGAGATTGGATAAGTCCATCACTTCCATCATTATATAAGGGTGCCAAATTTGAAACTCTAATCAAATCACATCTTGAAGTCTGTTGATGAAGAAACGAATGAAGAATTCACTAGAGGTGCCATTGTTTAATATCTTGAACTCAGTCTGATATTCTTGTATGCTGGCAGTTTGTTAAAGCTTAGTCAATGCATCGATGGGAAACCCCATGAGACCCAAAATTTAAAGTGATGGAGAGGATGTTGGTTCAACTAAAAATGTGTCCTTTACAAAATGACCAATATTTTGATTTTTTGACATTGACACACATGAAAAGATGACTAGATGACAAATATTATGAACAATAACTTTAAAAAATAATAATGTGATACACAATAACATCACCTTCATAAATAAAAACTTTAAAATGGATATAAATTAAAATACAATGGGGTGGAGGACAGATGATTCTTGAAAACACATAGACCACGTAAAAGTAATGACCTAATAATAACATAAAAGAGCAACCTAAGGACCACCTAGATGACAATAACTAGGAACACATATCTTGTTGGCCATTTCATAATGTTCTAGATTATAACAACTTTTTATCAATACAAAAAGATATTGGGATACAATTGGGTGACATGTGCATTATTAATGCATAGTGGTTTTTTATTTATTATTATTTTATTGTTTTAAGACATGACACCTTAAGTAATAATGACATGATTAATCAATATTACAAAAGAAAACATAATATAAAGACATAATCTAATCCAAAAACTAAACCAAAATACCATTCACAATTTAAAAAATCATGAAATTGAGAAAACCATGATTGGTAAATGGAAACCCATGGTATGCTAGGGAGAGTGGTTTGAGCAAAATTTGATAAAGTGGCAATGTAGATCAGGGAATTTATATGATAAGGGGAGCCAAAATGGTGAGGACATCGAGTAAGGAGTGGAGGTAATGATTTGCCATCAAAACCAATAATCACTAAGCATGAATGGAGTCGTGGATGATCTAAGCATAAGGCAAATCACAAAGCAAAAATTGTGGCATGTAGTGGTGTAAATCATGGTAGAAACTAGGTGAACAATTGGCAAAGCAAATGATAAATCCATGGATAGAGAGTAGATCCATGGAGAGATCTTGAGGTAGATCCATGGAAAGAGAGCATGGCTTGATTTTGAGGGAGGACCATGGTGAAGACGGTCAGAGAGGAGGTATTTTTAAGATGGTACAATAGCAATGAGTAACACAGTGTAACCTAACATTTGTTAGTGCACATATATTCAATTAAAGAGTTAACTCAAGTTGATTAATAAAGGAAGAATCTATGGCTAGTGGGTCCAAAACCATGGGTGGTTTGGAAATGCACCTAGAGGTGAAGGCATTAAGGTTACTAGTAGAGATAGGAATGGTTGGTGACTAGATGGAGGTTCATAGACCTATGCAAAATCACCAAAAACTCAAACTAATACAAAAAGACATTGAGCTAAACCTAAACTCATTGATCTAAGGCCATCACTGATACAAAATGATATGGGGTCATTGAATGCAATAAGATAACTATTGAAAATTTATAGTGAAGGATCTAATGTGGAATAATATGAGGTCTAACGTATTACCAAAGCTGAGTCAAGGTAAACATAGTCAAGAGTTGTGTGAGATCAATTTTTCCATGCTAAAAGAAATATTACAATAATTTGTAACTTAAATACTATAAAATCTTGATATTGGCATACATAGATCATATGAGAAGAAGCTTTAAAAATGTCAATCTACTATGCATATATTAATAACAATACTACAAATTATTGCAAACCTCATGACCTCAAATTTTATCACAACAAAAAAAATTCCCAAAAAAGTGCTCTAATACCAATGTCAGAGACTTGTTACTCTTAATAATCAATTAAACTCATATATTTACCAAAATTTAGATTAAAAACACTAGTGTTGTATCATGAGCCACTTTGAGGGGGCTACCTCCTTTAGATCAAAGCTCTTTTACAATTCTTCTTCGATACTCTATAACACCATATACCCCTATACTTATACTATTTATTACCTATCTCTTTCCATATGCTAAATCATGTGTAATTATTCCTTATCTTATTATACCCATCTAAGTACATTAAAAACACATCTCTTCAATCCTTCACACTCTCTCAAGCCTTCACACACAAGTAGTGCATCCAAAACACCCTTTTGGATCACTCTATACTTATTCGCTCATATTCAATATTCAACCCTAAGAAAACATTGTTATAACATCATGAATATGACCTATATGTCATGCATACATTCCTCAACCTACTATACTCTTAAATACATCCACCAATCACACTCACACTTTTCTATACTTCGCATATCAACTCTATAAACCTTCATCTTTGATTATAATCTTTATAGAGCCTTCATGATCATCATCTTCTTGGTCAGCCAAGAGACATGCCTTAACCCTTGAGGATTATATCACACTTGGATTAAGATAAATATCACCTTCATAGGTTTTCCATAGCTTTTATATACCACCCTTAAGCATCAAAACCTTTTAATTAGGCCTAAGAAGCCCTTTTAGCTCCATAGAGGCCTATTCACCCTTTTAGCACTTCACCAAGAAAAACTAGGAACATAAGACCATTTTAAAGAACATAGGTCTATGCCAAATAACCCCTAATCCATCCTAAAAATATTAAATTCATCCTTACACACATCTGTATATGTAAAACATATCAAGCATTTGCCTTGTATACGAAAACCCCATGAACAAATCAAAAGTCAACTTGTAAGCAATTATTCATACTGAAGATGGATTGGTCAAACCACCAAAATCCATACATATGATCCTAAGGGAGTCTAAAAAACTCTCCAATATATAATTCAAATTTAAACATCCAAACACCATCAATAAAAACTCAAACGTCCTTCTTGGGTCATTTGTAGAAAAAGGTCAACCCTCAGTCAACTTTAGACTACAATAAATGCAAGTGTATGATCAGTCAAACTCCAAATTATTTTTATTGGATTTCCCTTAAAATTTTCTACCACTATTCTTTTTATACCACCGTCAAATTCATCCAAAACCAAAATTTATATCAAAAACAATGAGGACTGGTTTTCCTTTGTAAATTCAAATATTTAAATTCCAATAGTCACTTTTTAATGCAAATTTGGCTATGGAAAATAGAGAAATATGCTTGGGAGACCAAATTTACACTACCATAAATTTTTATACACACTATGTCAAGACCTAAAATTTTAAACACATTATTTAGGCACAAACCTAAACAAACCCATGTGACCATTTTCTTCTAACATCTTCACATGTGTGAATGTTGATGCCATCAATTTGCTCACTCAACCTGATTTACCAAAAGACCAACAAGGCCTAGATGACCACAAGGATGAACCAAATGGAAACCTTGCACTTCCATAAGCAATCAAAGCATTATTGACACCCCATAGAGCCTCTGTAACATGATCACATCATCAATAACATCCATAAACCTACCTATCCAACCAAACACTGAAGATCCATGCATGGCTACTGAAGCACACTTTGGCATTGACTAGCTAACAACCTTGACACCTCATGAACACTCTCTTACACCTCATGGACATTCTTGGACACATTGGAGACATGATTTATAACACCTTAATAATATCCCCCTTTGTTATTAATGTTAATACCAACATAAATCTATGCACATTAACAACCTTGACACCTCATGAACACTCTTTTCCACCTCATGGACATTCTTGGACACCTTGGATACATCATTGACAACACCTCAACAAGACCTAACTAACCTGATGTATTTGAAAGGTGATTAATTATCTTTATGAAGGTGGGTCAACAATTTAACCTTTTCCTTTTCTAGATGCCACAATGACTCTGGCTAGAGGCTAGTATAAGAATCTTACTTTGGATAGAATTAGTTTGATTGTTTGGTAGTGAAACAGATGTCTATTCAGGAGATAGAAATTTATAACATAAATTCTCTATTAGAAATATAGCTTCAATATCTAACAATCTCACAAGTTTTTCATCTTTGTTATCAAAAAGGTTTCATGTAAACTGGTCCCATCAATATTCTACACTAGATGGCATACTATGGAGATATTGTTGACTTTGTCCAAGCTCGACATTACATGGTAGGTTTGTGAGCTATTGTGATTTTGTACCTAGTTGGTACTAGATGGTATATTTATGATATATTATTGATTTACCTCATCTTCAACATACTACTCATATCCTTTTAGATTGTAAATTACCTTCTCATTGAAAGAGGGCTTATAATAGTTTTTTTGCATGTATACTTTGACGTGTTTGGATTTATGATCTCCATATTGGAATAAGTTTTGATGCTTATAACTTTTTTGGATTTGGAATGTGGTTTTGATTTGAATAGAATAAAATGTTTGAAAGTAAGCTACTTTAGTTATGTCAAGTTGAATATCAAATCGAAAAGTGTCAATCAAAATGTGTCAATGTAAATAGTTAAGAGAATAAGGGTGTGTGAATCAATTTTTTTTTCAAAAGTGCACATAAGTCTAAATACATCAAACATTTTTAAATGTTTATGTCTCACAAAGGATGCAAGTGCTCAATGTTTATATTTTAAAAGTGTTTGAATTTTGGTTCAATTTTGATGTTTGATCTTTGAATTTAGACTATAATTAGACTTTGGCCTTGGAAAGTTGACTTATAAATGTGAAAAGGAATTTGATCACTTAGTAATATTTGAACTTAGAATGCATATTCAAGGCTACTTGATATGATTGTTAAATTTGACTTAGGCTTTGAAGAAACTTATTTTTGAATGTTAGAATTTTGGATTGAAGTTGGATTTAAATAGTGTTTGACTTGAATTGAACTAGGTTTTAACCTTTTAAAAACTAGATTTTGACTTTGACTTCAAAAAGAGTAGACCTTTGACTTTGACTTTGACTTTAGTGGAATAAGATTTTTTTTGGATTTAACCTCAGATAACTTTTGATTTTGGTTTGAGTTAATGTTTGATTTTAGGATTATAACTAGAATTAGAACTCATATTAGGTTTAAAATAAAATAGATAGTATAATGGTGATGGCTTGGAAAATAATTTGAACTTTGGTTTGGAATTAGAATTTGGAATTGAAAAATGGAATTTGAGTTGGTTTAAAATAGATAGACTAACATCATGGTTTAAACAAGAGGGGTTTGTATTTGAACAAAGATTGACATGACATTTAGAATGGGTGATTTTCAACTCAAAATGTAGATAGAGTAACACCTTATTACATTGGTGTGTATGGACTATGTTTTGGACTTGGTTTAGTGTTGACTTGATTTTGAACACACAATGCATTTTGATAAAACATATAAAGGACTATTTTAGATAATATGGACTTATCAATAGTCCAAATTTTTGAAAACTATCATAAATAAATGGACAATATCAAGATTATGTTAGATTTATTACAAATAAATCATATATGTCTAATGTATTTGTGATAAGTCTAAATTATTTAAAATGATCGTAAATAATGAGTAGCTGAAAACTATCATAAATAAACTAGACTTCATCAAGAATTACTTAGACTTATTATAAATAAATCACATATATATTATATATTTATAATAAGTCAAAATTATGCAGCCATTCAAATTGGTTCACAGACCATGCATGTATAGATAATAAGACTTAGTAGTTTATTTCTTAAGGAAAAATAATTCATACATGTGATTTAAAACACTTGGGATGGTTGGGATGCCATGTGTCATGAGTTGATTGGATTATGAACTATATATTTAATATGATTTGGGTGATGTCTTCATGACCATTAAAGTTTATATCATATTTATGCACATGCCACGTGTTGGATCATGGGTGTTTTATTATTATATTATTAATATAATCTCCCACATAGTCAATTTATCAAGATTGTGATGTGTGTTGCAATTTTAGGTGATCACATTGTTTGGGACTTTTGTTTGGACTGGTCATCCTTCTGTACAACCAAGTCACTAATATTGTGCTACACGGTACAATCTCAGGTGCTTATACTAAGTGTAATTTCAAAAATTGAAAAGTTGAATAACATTTATTGATATGCAAATGTTGAAGAACAAATAATTACACGTAAGTGGGACATTCCAAGGTGTAAACCCTGAAAAACTTTTCATATACATGGGAATGCCGAAGTGTATTTTTAAAAACATAAAAGTTGAAGTGTAAATTATTAAATGTGCAAAATATGAAGACCGTTTGCCAAAGACCATTTTGAAGGATGCAAAATGTGAAGTTTAATTTGAAAAAATAAAATCTGGAGAGGTTTTCATGATTCACAAAATGTGATCTAGATATTTGGAATACACAAAATTTGAAGACCATTTTAAATCACAAAAAAGAGAAGTGGATGTTCCAACAGTCAAATGTTATTAAATAGATGTGCAGTTATGAAAATACTAAATTATGGTAGTATAAAATATAAAACTCAAATGCCGAAGTGTATTTTCCAAGACCCAAAATACAAAGTGCCACTATAAATAAATAAAATAATAAAACATTATACATTCTCAAAAAATGGACCAAATTTTGAAAAAAAATCATATTTCTCATTCCAAAATTAAGGAAATACCATTTCAAAATTTCCAATCCTTTTATCACTATTTTTGTTAGTGCCTAGTGGGATGATGCATTCAAATAGTCTGTTACAATGCCTTTCAAAAAATCAATGAGAATAAGTGTATGACCTCTCCAATTTTTATTTGGTTTCTAAGCGTAGATGATACTATCTATAAGTATGAATGGTAAAGATGTGTCAGTTGGGTTTAGCTTCCATTTATTGTCTAAGCAACCTAAATAAATTTATGCTTCTTTTTCATCTTTTTTCCCTGCATAAACTGGGATGAACCAAGCTACATTGACCTTTCATTATATATCCCCATTTCTTTTTAGTATCTCAATATGGATTTTAACTTTAGTGACCCATACTATGTAGTCCACTCATGTAGAATCGTTAGGTCTAACAAATAACATATCTCTAATTTGTACATATTGAGATGGATCAAATGATATTTTTATTCTTTTGCTTTATGGACTAACATATGTATTTGTAGATGCCACTATAAAATCAAGGGTCCTATCATGAACCATTTTATGCAGATCTCTATGCAATAGTATGTCATAATGAGTTTTAGGCCAAAAATCTCCTTTGCACTCAACTTCAAAAGGGAACATGTATTTTTTCATTATGTCATGGATGTTTTAGAAGTAATATGCTTGATCTTTCCTCTTACTATTTCATGTCAAACCAAATTCATTGAATTTTTGTACATACTTATTCAAGTTATATTTAATTTCTTTTTCACTCTTTTTTCTACTTTTATCTGATTCTTTTGCAACAATGGAATCTTGAGACATTTCTCTATTTTTAAAGTCTTTGAAAGATATTTTTGTCAAATTACCTTATGGAACATTTGGCTTACCATTTTATTTTATTCCCCATAATGTAATCAAAGGAGACCAATTTATAGCTATTATAAAGTTTTTACAACACATAATGGACTAACCTTTCTCCATGTGTAGAAGAAAGTATTGAGATTTTTTCAATCTTACTATTTCATTTCTTCCCTTCAGCTGGTAACTATTAACATACTTTTTAAAATCCACTATCTCTTCAATAAAATATGGCATGAAGTTTCTTATATTTTCACATGTCCTATAAGTGTCCATCATCTCTACTACACTCCATATATCTTTCCTCTTTATACATTAAAACAAGTTTCCAAATGTGTTGTCGATGTCCTCATGGGTATGTCCTATAGGGAGAAATATAACCTTAACATTGAGGAAAACACCTTTGTAGACAAGGAGAGATAAATATTGCAACACATAATTATACAAAAAAACATGATTTTGTGAATTTATAAATGTAACATTAGTTCCATATAAGGTTCAACATTTTTTAAATATAATTATGGATGAAATTACCTATTCTTATTATCCCCACAATAGTTGTTTAGTTGAAGGTATAGCCTGGAAGGATGTTTCTTGAAAGTGCCAATTGATTTTGCTTCTTCTCTATACTTTTTGTATTTAGGCTAGTAGTTGTTTGACAAAATTGCATCATACAATGGATATTTTGAAGACCCAGGTTTATATAATAAAGATCCATAAGTATCTGGCATTATTGTTTCTATATCCCTGAAGCACTTGTTATGAGGTGATAGTAAAGTTAGACGCTCCAAGAACATATGGTAAAAAAAAATCCCATATCCACCTACACCATGACCATGTGTTATAATCCCTACCATTGACAACTCTAATATTTTGTTGGTAACTACTTTGATTTTTATCACTATCCTTAGCATATATGTTTTTTGACATTCCACCTTGTCATGAATGACACTAAGGTATTGTTCAGGGTATTGCTTTGACATTTGTTTATGTGTGTAATACATTTATCTTGCAGAAAGTATTTGATTTGAGTTCATCATAAATTCTTGATCGATACACTCTACCTGATCTCCAGAGGGGGGCCTAGAGCATTTATGTTGAGTCAACAAGATGCATGTTTTTCACCTAGTGAAGTCATCAAATGTGGAAATGGTCACATCATAAAAATTAGTTCTCCACATGTTATTGAATTTTGTCTAGAATATTGGCTCATATTCCATATTTTCTAGTTGTGCAGTCATTTGTTGCCTCATAAATCATTGAGTGAAAGATGCTAGAAGATGTCAAACATTTTCTCATGTTAGTCATGGAAAAACATCTTAAAATCATCCACCAATTGGTCCAATAAATCTTTACCTTTCATTGTCTTGTTTTGTGGCTTTTTTTGAAATATTCCTACATGGAATGTATTTTGTTCCATTTTTGTGACAATTTTGAATGTCAAAAAATCTACTTATCTTCAATCCATATATTTTAAGCCAAGCTTATAAATAGATCATTGTACCCTAAAAAGCAATGCTAGTTTTGTTTTTATTTTTCTTAAACAAACTGGTAGAAAGGGCATCCAAGACATGTTGCCTCCTATCTATTGTGGTGGAATCAAGCAACTTCATCTTTGTAGATTTTAGAATCTCAAATGACAATCCTAACTAAAACATTTTTTGGTGCAACATTTATCTACATACATTGTTCAAATCTCACTATCTATGCTTTCATCAAACTCCACTTGGCTGAGTGAAGTGTTTGGATGAATTATTTTTCAGCCTAAGTATTTATAGTATGAGTTAATTTTTTTAGATGCCTCTACACTACGAATGTTAGGAAAGGAGAGACTTCATTATCCACTACATCCCAAATGTTTCCAATTTATTTCTCTTTTGGTGTCATATATGGTAAATTGATTTCTCTATAAGTCTCTCTGTCCACTATTTTGTTGGAAGGCCTTCTAATGATAGATGTTTCAGTTACCTTTGTACTGCAAGTCTCACAATGTTGTATAACTTGACTTATGTAAACTCCCAATTCATTTTATAACATTGGGATAGGAATGCAACCAAAAATATCCCTTGGTTGTGCAAATTGAATATAACCAAAAGTAGTTTTTTCATCATTTTCAAGAGCTATACATTTGTGTAATAAATGTACCCTTTTCCTAAGAATTTTTTTTCTTAGGCTTTAAATTATGGTAGGATCATCAATATATCAAAAAATTAAATCCAAGAAAGGGTTTTATTGTTGCAATAGTTGTATATGTATAACTAAAATCAAATTATTTTGTCTTTGTTCCATGTCATTGCCTATAGAAAACTTGTCTATGACATGTTACATCATTCTTGTGCTCCATATAACAAAACTATCAACTACATCCCCCAAATTATCCACAAAAGTTGTAATAAATGGAAGTGGTAGAGTTGGATCAAAATATTTAGTGACATTAACACTTACACATTCAATAGGTATTTCCTCATTGTGGCATGTGGAAGTGAGATTTATGGGTTCTAGATATTCAACATTTGGACCTGCCACTTTGAGTATTCTTCCTTCACTAATGACCTTACCATTATTTATGAGATAAACATAGTCTCCACAGTGGAAAGCCATTGACATATGAATTTTTAGCCTGGACATTTGCAAAATACATGATAAGATTTATTAATAAGGGTATTTATAAAATTAGTCTAATTTATACCTGTATGTAGGAGATAAAGCTATATTTATACCATAACATAAGCATGAAGATATGTTAAAACCTAAAAAATGTTATAAAGGTAATGTATAACATTTTTTTGATGATACAGTTTATGTCAATCCAAAAATATAATAGCTTTTAATATCATATACTTCATACTCCAACTCTTGCTTCATCCTACTTTGAAGGTATCTCCTAGGAGATACATTTCAAACATGCATTAGAGCAGAATATCTGCATAGAGAAAAATAGATAATTAAGTCAATATTCAACCACATATTTTATTACAATACAAAATTATAATGAGAAATGGGGGTTTTGATAAAAAATTATGGAAAATGATTATCTTTTTATATTTTGGGATCTTGTATTTGATTTGAACCTCTGTTATGGACCCAAAAGTTTGAAGGTATGTGTATGGGTACCCTTACAGGTTTGAAGATAGTATTGGGTGATACATTGAAGGGCCTTATAATACTTTCAAGGGTACCTCTGACATTAAGCTTAAGACTTCATTTTTCAATAGTCAAGGACATATGGCATGCACCCACAAACCCACAACATTTCAATACTCAAAAAATATTTCAAGTTCACTGGGCATGCGACTCTCCATGATTATGCCAAGTGTCTCCATCCCATTTACCTAAAGACTAATAGATTAAAATTCATGTACAAAATCTTAGGGATACGTAATAAGCATTGTGGTGATGTGTGTTTCCCTCTGAACTACCTTTGAAATTCTTGTTAAAAATGGGGCCCACTTCCCTCAACCAATGACATGACTTTTCTTTAAATAAGAACTCCCTTCTTTCCTAAGGAGCATCATTATGACACATGTCACTATTAGAAGGAATTGATACTTCATGTTTGCATTTGTACTCACCTATGGACTCAATCATTATGAGTCCATGATGAACCCAAATGTTGGATTCATGTTTGTGGTCACATTCTTTATTCTCTCCCAATAAGATATATATAATTGTTGGACCATGGGAAAGATACCTATGGTCTGGGAGTGGGTAGTGAGTTCATTATTCAACTATTATATTTCTTGGTCCTTAACTGAATACTATTTTTGCATCTACTGCTACATCTATTGATGCACACTTGTAGAGTCCAAGAGGCTCTCATGGGTATGCATAGTACAACTTATAAAATGCATTTAATAAGTTAGTTTGAATTGTAAAATATCATTGTTTTTACTTTGCCAAAGAAATGAAATTAAGTAGTAATCTGGTAAAAGTACATCGATCTCAAATTAATTCCAAGAAAGTGGCAACAACAAGATAGGTATGGTATAAGGGCTGCTAATGGTTGTGTAAGACCATTAATGACATAGCATTTTGAAATATTGCATCTTGTTTAAGGTAGATCAAGTTGAGACATGATAGGTACATTTATTAAATAAAGTATCTACATGAACTGACATAGGGTCACATCAAACACATGTTATGGGGTAATTCCAAGATTTGGGAGACACAAAAGGTTACCATCAAAGCCTAAATATTAAAGATGAGTAAGAGCACTTGTGCATAGGTAGTCAGTATATGTAAAGAGGTTGGAAAGAGCAAATTGGATGATAAAATACATAAAATGCATCAAAATAACAACACCAAATCATTATAGAATTTGGTGAACAAGAGTATTCTACTATCTTCTCTCAATATACTCCCGTGTGGAAAAATCAATACCTAGATTTTGGTAGAACAAAGCAATCAAATAACATAAACTATAGGTTTATTTATGGATAAGAACAAGTTGTTAATCCTACTCATAGATGTAGAGAAGGTAGAAATAGGGATTAGGCTAGTATTCAACAAACTAAATTGAATGAACCATATCCTTTTGAATTTATGGAAATGGCCAAAGTTACTCTCTTTGCCCTATCAACACAACTAGGTGCATAAAAAGGAGCTCTTTCACTTTAACATCCACTTCAAGGTTCTGATGTAGAGAGGATAATCAAGTTACCTACATTCAAGAAACTAGATGAGGTCATGCATACCTTATTAAGTAGATACAACCAAGGGGATATTAATTTATCTCGAGATATCACTTTTTGGATCAATGCACAGACCATGGTGAGAGCCACAGGCCTCCCAAATCATGGAAAATAGTTATTGCCATACAAGTCCACTACACTACCAATTTATTCATTTGTTCAAGAGAATTTTCCCATTAGGGTAGGTAGAGGAACCCTAATTAACTCCATTGAGGATGTTTCAATGTGTATTCTAGTAGAGTATATTATAAAGAGGTTTTGGCAGATAATGAAATAGGCCAAATAGGTAACAAAAGGATTAATTGACATTGTGTATCGCATGATACACTAAAATGAGAACTTTAATTGGCTTGAGTTTTTCACATCTGAGCTTACCACTAATATCAAAAAGGTACTTTTAGGTGGCTCAAAAATTTCCAATATTATTTTATATTATTATTATGCTTCACCTAATGGAATTCCTCACTAGGCCCAGTTAATGTTATTACAAACATTTGGCCTGCTATTGCCCTCACAGGCATCACTTGAATTAAGATAGGGAAATATAATGAGCAACTAGGGTAGTTTAACATATGTTAGCTTGAGGCTCTAGATTTGATTAGGTCATACCCTCAAATTTCATATGATGTCATGTAATATTTGGGGTAGAATACATTGGTAACCAAGTTGTACAATGGTATCCAAATCAAGGTGCAATGAGCTGGCCATGCCAACTATGACTCCAATTCCCTTTTTCATCATAATGGTTGAAGTACAAGTTGAAGTACTGAGGTAGATAACCCTAGTTGTGATGTTAGTGTATCTTATTCAAATCATCCCTCCAAGTGCACAACAACGTGGTTAAGAGTAAGAATAATCATAGCTAGTTGTACAACTATAGGCCTCACCACAACATTCTACAACTCCCCCAAAATAAGAAAAAGGTAAATGGAAGGGACTTGCATAGATATCCTCACCACCACCATATAGAAAGAGATCAAGAAAAATAAAGTCTTGATTGGATAACCCACATGTGCCAAGGATAGATTGGGAGTATGATCTTGTAATGTTGGGGGTTGATGAATAAAAAGTTCTTCAATGCATGATCAAAGACATCTACCAAAAGGTGTATGATAAGGAGGAAGATAAGGAGTTAGTTTTATAGAAAGTAGTGCATACTTTCCAAGTGTAGAATAAGTTAAGAAATGACTATTTGGTTGACATTATGTAACCCTCTCCCTCTATTATTATGGATATTGTAGGACAAAAAAATCTCAGTGTGAACTTGTGCATAAATTGTCAAAAAATATCTAGAAGTTGGTTCATTATCTACGTATTTTGTATATCTACTAGAAGAAGGGGTCCCAATACGACCACTAATTTATAAACAATGTAGTCATCATTGGGTGAGGCCTTTAACCATCATACTAGAACATATGGTATCTTTTAGAGAGACAACCATAACAAGTAGTGCCCATTAGGTGAAGTCTAAGGGCACAAGGAGACATAAGTATACACTTATCCCTTCGAATAAAGAAATTTTTTTGTGCATAGAGGTGAGTTTATTGAATCTAAATCTTTAGAGCACTCATTGATATGTAAATAGTTGATGTATATGTAAGAGGGATCCCTAGATACCACTGTGGTAGATCTAGTAGAAGAAATAGATGTTATACAAGATATCATGGATCATGAGGAGGAGGATAATAAGAATGAAGAGAGGAAAAAGGGAAAATTAGAGAAGAAAAAAGATAATAAAGATGGCATGGAAAAATTAGCTATGAAAAAAACCCAATGTGTGTAAAAAGAATAAGACAAAACATGCATCAAGGAGGAAAAATAATAAAAGAAATATGAAGAAGATGAGGTCAGGAAAAAGAAGGCTAAAGAAGCTCAAATTGAAAGAATGAAATTTGAGGAAATAAAATCTATAAGGAAGATAAGGGATCACCAAGAGGTAGTACATACGTATGAAGAGGCACAAGTAGAGGCATAGGTGTAAGCTACCAAGGAAGAATCTTCCCACAAGGATGTGACCCAATCAGGTGCACTAGAGGAGAATTCATTATCAAAGTCTCTCCCCTCTACCTAATGGTTTTGGGATGTCCCTACCACATCATCTCATCACAATAATTTCTTTCTTCTGTTGCCTCAATTTATGCCATCTCCTACCATAGTTTGAATGAGATCCACTATGCTTGCTTCCACTTCCATGGAGACATCTTTGGATGTTTCATAGTTTCCATTATCCAAGTAAATTGAAGGAGTAGATGTATTCCAAAAATAAATTGTGAAAAAGGCTTCATAATTAGAACATATTGTTTTTTGACTTCACGAGGAGAAAGTGGAAGCACAAAATTAAATTATTGAGGCTAGGAAGCTCATCAATTCCTCTTGTCCTACTATGGTTGCACAAGTCCTTGGTGATCCAGTAATGTCCAGGGATAAACAACTCAATATGTTACTAACTCAAATAGAAAAGGATTGGGTGAGCACACATAAATTACACGCCTAGGGGTAGGCTATTAGCATTGAGATGAAATGCATTTGTTAACTTCTAGAGGAATATGTACATGTCCTAGATAATGTTGTGCATCAAGCTAAGTAGATTGTGAAAGGAATGCTTGATTAGAAGAAACACCTTGATAAATCCTTGGATTATACTAAACCAAAGTTCATAATGGTGGATAAAGATAAATTTGTATTAAATGATAGAATGGATACTAGGGAAACACTAAATGACACATTTCAATAGTTCTTAAATTCTAGGGATATCATGTTGAAGAAGTTCTAGGTCTAGCACAAGAAGACAATGTGCAACACATTTTTGGCTATTCAAGCCCAAAGGAATAAGATAGGTTGGATGATATTGTGTTAAATATCTAGCTTAAGTTGTCAAATGTCAGAGACTTCATTATCATTGTAGAAGTAGACGTACATAATTTGATGGTCATTAAGATTCCACTATGCATTTTGCTTAACATGGTGTGGAAAGTACTTGATAATTAGAAAATGCTCAAGTATGAACTCTTCACAGGTTGAACTAGCTATTGTGCATATCATATATGAACCTAAGTTCATTCTACCATATGAGCTCCAAATAATTTTGAAGAGAAATCTAGATATAAAGGCATAATCAAGGTAACCATAACCTACACATCCACCTAGACAAACTTTATCACAACCTCTATAGTAGGTAAATGTATAGTTCAAGTTTTACAGTTTAAGAAAAAAATTGTGTTTTGTAACATAATCATAAGCATTCAGAGTGGGGTCAGGTTGGTTGAATACCCTTAACTTGAAAGACCACCTAGTTATGCTAATCTATGAAAAACTAAAAAGGGTGGTAGGCAAATATTCTACTTAGTTAAAAACTTAAAAGAGTGGCTAAGTAGTGCACCTATGGTTTAAATTGGTAAACAAAACCTAGAGTGATTACTACCACTTTTATGAAAGGCTATTCTTTTCTAGATTTAGCCAATATCAGAGTTTAGATTTTGTCTCAGGATGAAATAATAGTTTAAGTCCATGAAAGTGTTGGATGTGAATCAGGGACATGTGCATAGGGTATAATTTTATCATCTATATGATTGTTTGGATATCTTCAGCCTTGTTATCCAAGCAATAGATATAAGAATGCCAAGACTCTTATTTTTGTATGCTAGAAAGTTGTAATGTGAAGAGATAGAGCCATGTAAAAATCTATATATAGTGATATGATGTAATGTAATATTTTTTTGATGTGTGATAAAGAATATTATACTAACTTTTTTATTGTTTTCCTATCATTCATTTACCTATGCATAGTGTGCAATGTTTACTTTATTTTATTTTAGCTTGTTCTATCTTGTATTATGTTTTTTATAATCCAAAATTCTTAATGTTATGTTAGTGTATCTTTATATTTGTTATTGTGTATAAAATTTAAGATTCTATAAATTTACTCATGTTATTATGATTCTTTTTTGCTTCCTTTTGTGCAAGCTATACTTGTAATTAGTATGTTCTAGAGAATTTCCAAGAAAATATGCTAACATTCCTTTAACATGCACATGATTAGAATTTTATTTCAAGGTATCTCTGAGGAGATACCTTGAAGGTATATGTAGTACCTTTGAGTGTACCCTAATTCATGTTTTTAAGGTATAAGGTATCTCATAGAAGATACTTTCAAACATGTGTTTGTAGTAACTTCCATGGGTATCCTAATAGATACCTTGAAAATTCACATGATTGGAATTATCTTTCAAGATACCTCTTATTAGATACCTTAGAGGGAATTTTAATACCTTTAAGGTACCTTTATGCATGTTTGAAAGGTATCTCTTAGGATATACCTTCAAGGTATCCATAAAGAAGAGGAGGATACCCTTTCAAAAAAAGTGGAGAATGTTCCTTCTATGAAGGAGGAAGAAGATTTCATAGTACTTTCAAGGGTTCTTCTAGTAGATAGAGATACCTTGGGTGCCCTTGTAATACCTTTAAGGATACCTTTATCCATGTTTCAAATTTATCTCTTAGGAGATACCTTGTAGCCTTGAAGGTACTACAATGCCCTTCAATCTATCTTTTAGGAGATACCTTGAAAGGTCTTGTAGTATCTTCAAGGGTTCTCATAGATACTATTATACCCAACATGCCCCTATTCTTATTTAAGAAATGGGACTCAATTTTGAATTTTTTCCTTGTTTTTAAACCTTTCTTTTATCTATATAAGCAAAGTTCTAATTGGATTGCTCCTTAGCCTTTACAGTTAGAAGAAAAAAGCCTGGTATTATACATTTTATGGATTAACATTATTAATGCACATGATTGAAATTTTATTTCAAGGTATCTCCTAGGAGATACCTTTAAGTGCCTTGTAATACCTATGATGTTGATTGAAAATGTCCTTACAAGGGATTCGATATAACTGTGGCACCTTTTTATTTGATAAAAACCCTGATGTTAGCTAAGATTTAAGAAATACCTTTAAGGTAGCCTTAAAGGTACTACAATGCCCTTCAATATATGTTCTAGAAGATACCTTGAAGACTCATATAGTACCTTTAATGGTTGCCCTAGGATATGCTATAGCACACACATAGAAAACTACATCAAAGAAAACACTAGTACACATTTAGAAATATGAATCAATTTGAAATTAATCATCCTTATAAACATATTTATCAGTCTTTCAATAGTTATTACACATCTACAGATTAGCACATCAATCAACATAGTCAAGAATATATTCATAGCTATTGTACACTAAATATTATTGAAACATATAACCAAAAAAGTAACAACTAATTGTATAAAAATTGGAAAGAAAATACTCAAACACTTCACTGATGATCAAAATTAATGTTTTTGTGTGTGTTATAGCTACCTCATATACTTCATGAGCCTAAGCCATAATGTTATAAATAAGAGTGTGCAATAACTACTCTAAAATGAGAAACCTTTATCTAAGGCCTATGAATTTCTTGCATCAGTATCTCTTTAGACTTCTTAACCATGTTTGATTGTATGTGTGCAATTGCTACTAGCAATAGGCATAGGTTCTAAAATCACAAGTTTGTTTAGATGGGGCTATGGATGCTTGTCTAGTAGTAGAGAAATGCCTAAGTTTCTCTTCTTTTTTAAAGATTTAATAGATACTGGAATAAAACCTATAGTCTCATCAAGCCTTGGAAAAACTCATCACAACAAGGGTTAAATAAACTACATATTTGACACACATAGATCCAAGAAATTAGAAGGCAAGTATGTTGTGTGAATTAACTTATGGGTCTCTTTCATGTTTATAATTTAAGTATTTTTTTGTGACACACTTCATGAATGATTTAGGTATTTCAAACTGGAGTTATGGATTCTTGAATACTCAATATTATTCCCCCTATAAGTCATCATTTGTTGTACCCAACATCCTTCTTTTCTTTACAGAGAAATGGGGACCCACTTTTTTAGATTATGGTCTTAATTTCAAACCCCTATTATACATGCTTATGTAAAATATGGGAAAAGACTGACTATTGGCCTCTTATACCTTTGTCAAGATGGAAGTGGTATTATGTTTTCATAAGACTAACTCTTTTGTCTATTAGGTTTGTTCTATTAGGTTTATATTTTTAAGCTTATACTTTAGGATTTATGAAATTTATCTTTTTGGGGTTTATGTTTTGGGTGTTTTGTCCAATACCTTTATCAACTTCATTTCTTTTAGAATTTATCTTTGCATATTTTTTCCCATGGAACTTATCTTTGTCAGGGAGATTGTTACAGATATTTTGTCTAAAATAATTCCCCAACAGAATTTGGTCTTCAAGCTTTTTGCCTGGCAGAATTTGGTCCATACACATTTTCTTTGAAATGAATCCCCAAAAAAAAATTATTTTTCCTTATGAACCTACCTTTTATCCTTTATAAAATGATCATTTACCATTTAAGAATTTTCTCCCATATCCGTTTACCTGACTAACCTACCCTTCGACCATTTTGTTATAGTCATGTTGGCCTGACAAAACTACCCTTCACCCTTTTTGAATTGCCTTTCAAATTTTTTAAATGGACCTTTCCCCACTAAATGTACCCTTTAGGACTTTTTTCCTAGACCATTATACCCTATGAAGTAGACCCTTGGGTACTTTTTGCCATGAAGTAGACCCTTCAGACCTTTATGCACATACCCTTCAAGATAATGGGAATGGCCCTTTTCCCTTCAAAACATACCCTTCGGCCTTTTAAATTTTTCTTTTGGAATTTTTGAAAAGATCCTTTTGGATTTTTGTCATCACCACTTTACCCTTTGGGACCTTTATCCTAAGCCCTTTGCCCTTCAATACTTATCCTTTGGGACATTATCCTAGGCCTTTATCCTACAAAGTAGACCCTTCAAGACTTTTATCATGGGCACTTTGCCCTATGAAGTAGACGCTTTGGATTGTTGCTTGATAAAAATGACTCTTTAAACTTTTTTAAATGACCCTTTAGGATGATCTCCTTGAACATTTTGCTTGAAACAATTTTCCCAATGATATTGCCAAACGATGAGCTTTTTGTTATGGGTCTTTTGTAAAAGATTAGTCCCAAACATAAACCCAAATACCTTACTACCAAAAATAATATTAGACCTTGCCATACTTAGCTAAAATAAAGTTAAAGTGTCTTCCAATGATATATACTAAAGACCCCCACTAGCTTGAACTAACAAAGTTTGAGTTATATAGGAATATAAAAGTAAGGTGAATGTTGGGCATTTATATCACATGAACTACTATTCAATGAAGAATCCTATATATGTGATACCCAGCCATTGGAAACCTTCATTACTTTCAATGAAACTTGCATTCAAAGTCTCTTACTATCTTACAGTGACAAAGAGCCCTAGTTACTTTCTCAAAGAGCACTATGAGAAAAATAATAATTAATCTAGATCCAAGTGGATCATATAGCATACATAGCACCTAAAAGGAAACTATAAATAACATAGAGTATATACTATAATGGAACCTTCATCTAGAATATATATGGGATCAAATCTGCCATCACCATACTTAATTAAGGACTTCACAAAGTTCATAGATAGAGTATTTGATGCCACCATATTAAAAAATAGGTACACCAACTATTCAGAGCTATGGGACATAGTGGATTCAATGGACATATTTTCATTAGAGGATGAGATGACACTCACTAATAGGTTGTTTATCAAAGAATTGTCAGATTTCAAATGCCAAAGGTTATATTTTATTATCACCAAGATAGAGGTGAGGCCATACATCAACCTCATATGGGATTTCTTCTTCTCAAGAAAGATATCATAGTATACCTTCCTCCATTATTCTAGCAATAAAATAGTGGTCACATGAATTTTGGGAGATGACTTCCAAAGGTACCTATCTTTGAACATACACGATGCATAATATGACAAGCATATATTATTGCAGTTTAGTGAAGAGTGCTCAATTGAAAAGGCATTACCTTCATGGTTAATCCTAGGCCAAACTATTACATAGAAAGGGAAGAATCCAAAGGATCTTATTTCTATAGACAAGTTTAGAATGGGGATTCATATCAGCATGGCTCTGCTAAATTAACTCTATGATATGTCAAGTATTCATTTTATCAATTTAGATTGAGTGTCATTACTTTATATGATGTTTATCCATGATGTTGCATATGCCATGGGAGAGATAATCAACTTCCACCTAAGGGAGAAAATAATTCACAAAGACAAGTGTCCCACACCTTTAGGTAATTTCTATATGATGTCATATTTTCTAGATGTTGTTATGGGAACTTGTTATAGAGACCTTGAAGAATTGTGGAGCCCAACCATAAACTACATAAAGAATGGAATTTTTGATCATTACCAATTTATGCACATATATGCCTATACCAAGAACATAGTTAATATAACCAAATATGTTTATCCACAGGTTTATCAAGCCATTCATAACTTACCTATGCCCATAATTGGACAAAATATCATAAAAAACCTAGAAGGTAAAGGGGATTATTTCCTCTATCCAAACCTCATAGTTATAATGATTAGTGGAAATAAGGTTAATCCTTTATGTCTCCAAAAATATGTCCTAGACAAGTTGTCAAAGTAAGAAATTACTTTTCAACTATGGTGGAGTGTTGAAGAGGACTTATCCAAGCAAGAGAAGGCTTTGTTCTTTGGTCACCTTATAACAATTGGAAGAATGGTTTACACAATGAGGAAGCATTTCAAAGAAGTGGGTGGAAAGAGAAAGAGTTATCCTTTCCTTGTGATTCCACATAGAGAGTAGGATTTATATGGACTTATTCAGAAGCACATAAAAGGAATTAACATCCCCTATAGCCATGTTCCCTATTCATATGATTTTTTATTTCTTAATGCAAAGGATGATCCAGACATGTTAGAAAGAGCAAGGTTTGTTAGAATTCAAGAAGAGCATTTAAGAATTATCTAGGATGATCCTTTAGTCATATTAAGGGAATTTTACATCAATAAGGCTCTATACAAAGGATGGGATCATTCTAACTTCTAGAGAGGATAGTATGAGGAGCAATCCAAGGGTCAGGTGGGTCCCTTATCTCAAGCCCTCCCTTTAAAATTGAAGTTGAAGACTATGAAGAGAGAGATTAGGTTTTATAAACCCATAATAAGTAGGGGAGTATAGGTATGAGACCCTATTATTTTATATTCTGATGTGGAGGAGAGAACATAAGAACAACTAGTTGCCAACACCAATCATGTGACTACTATTATGCTCCAAACCTTGATTAACACATCTATTGGGATAGCAAAACAAAAGGTAATGGCATGATCTAAACAAGGCTCCCATATATATTTGAATACCCCTCTAGTTTATATGAGGAATCCTAGGACTCCAATAAGGAGTGCCACAGTTGAATCATCACAAGGCTTGCCTACTGCACCTCCACATTCAAAACCAATATAAGGAGAGGTTATGATAATTAAATACATTGAGGATGAATTTGGTGAATAATTTGAGATATAAATACCTAAGGCCATGGGCCTTCAATAAAAGCCTACAACACTAAGTTCCTCAATTACTAAACCTTTCATGAGTATTCCTTTATCTTATGTGCCCATTTGTTGATGTGTTTCTATTTCTTTTATGTTGAGGACACCCTAGGTGGAAGTGCATACTTCTACTTTCATTGATCCCTTCTCCCCTAACAAATTCAATTAGTTCCCTCTTCTCACCCCTAAGGTGTAAAAATATGTTTCTAACACCACCATGGCCATTCCATAATCTACGTCCATCCCACTCACCATACCTACCTCCTCTATCCCTTCTATCACCTCCACCGTTAGATCCTTAAAGAAGAAGAAGGCATCTAGAAAGGTATATGTTTCATTATCCAATCCACAATTTTAGATCTAACCACTCAAATTTCCCTTCCCATACCATCTATCACCTCCATAATGGAAACCATTATGATAATTTATATCAAGGGAAGGAATCATAAGCCTCAATTAATTACAATTCATCCACTCCCTCAATTTAGAGGAGTGGATTGGTCCAAGATTATTTGGCCTTCCCTACCTAATGTAATTATAAAGGCTTAAAATAAATATTAGGTTTAGGAGGTAGAGAAATAGGTTATGGTTACAACCTCAGATGCATCTCAATTGGATATTCTTCCATGGGTGATGGACTTGAGAAGCAAGGCAACCCAAATGCCTAGCTTCAAGATCACAAAGCTTCCCTCTATCTATAGTCTATTTAACCCCAATATAGAAGTATATAAAGAGTGAATAAGAGGAAGTTAAAGGATGAAAAAGACACAAAAATAATTTTGGAGGAAAGACACGAAGTATTCTCCCTTACTAAGAGGTAGAATAGATAGCCTGGATAGTCTCCTTACATTGAAAATCTTGTAGATCTGGCCGAATCCCATAAGGATGATATAGTAGCCATCCATGAATGAATAGAGATGCCCTGATAGTAACTTGAAGTTTAAGTTTAATAACTTGAGGCCAAGGTGGAACAATTAAGGAAGCAAGTGAAGATTGTGCATATCCTTATAAGCACAAAAGCTGAGGTGCAAGAAGTACTTTCTCAATGTTACAAATATTTGGAGGAAATGGAATTCATGAAAGCCAATATGGCCCCTTATATAAATAATTCCAACCATTTGTATAATTCACTAAGATAAAATAGTGATAATTTGAAAATTCTAGTTGTATACACAAGTAAGTTCTTATACAGTCATCAAGATTTAATGACAACACTAAAGGCATACAGTGCCTTGAACTTAGTTTTCATAAGGTAGGAGAAAGCAAAAGAATGGTTACAAGAAATTTGGGCTTTAATCCCCAAATATCAAGTGCATGAGGCCCAAATCCTCCTAATTTTGCATGATTTGAAGCTATGAAAGGTGAAAGATGCCATAGGTAAATTGATCACTAGGATCAATTTCGATAAACTCATTCAAGAAGTGGTGGATGATTTCAAGAAAAGTTTTCAAGGCTTAGCACTAGAAGAGATAGAATCTGATTTAAGTGCAACTAGAAAGAAAGTCACAAAGGTCAAGATTTTTTTTTTTTAAGTTTTAGATAACTAAGGAAGAACATGAAAAACTCCTCAAATAAGTTAACAGGATAGATCGACCACCATTATTGAACTTGAACATCATACAACAACATCATGATGTAGCATATAAATTTTATCAAGATAATGAGGCCAAGAATAAGTAGACTTTTGGTGGTGCATCAACATATACAACTTTTTCAACTACCACACCAACCAAAATACATGTAGTTATCCATATGACTCAACCTTGATAGGCTAAGATTTTATGCATATATAATTTTGTAGATGGTGGGCATAGTCATAATTTTCTTATAGTTTGGACTTTTCATTGTTAATTTGAATTTATATTTTATACACATGCACACATTTCATAGTTTTAAAAAGTTCAACTTATCTAATTGATAATTGTAAGACTACACTTATACAATTTTAACCATAGTTATAACTACATCTTATAACTATCACATGTAATGACCCTGCATGAACTTGGAGTATGAGGAAACTCCCTCCCCCAATTCTATATAAATAATTGTAATCCAAATTGGATTATTGATAGAGAATTTTTTAATATAGGAAAAACATTAATTTTAATCTTCAATGAAGTGTTTGAGTATTTTCCTTCCATTTTTTGTGTAATTAGTTGTTACCTTTTTGGTTGTCTGTTTTAATAATCTTTAGTGTGAAATAGTTACGATTATATTCTTGAATATCTTGATTGATGCACTGATCTATATATGTGTAATAGTTATTGAAATATTGGTAAATATATTGATTAGGATGATTAAGTTCAAATTGATTCATATTTATAAATATGTACTAGTGATTTCTTTGATGTAATTTTCTATGTGTGTGTTATAGCTACCTCAGATACTTCACTATCCCAAGCCATAATATATTTAATAAGAGTGTGCAATAGCTATTCTAAAAGGAGTAACCTTTGTCTGAGGCCCATGAATTTCTTGCATTAGTACAAGGTTGTATGGGGATGAGTTGTAAGTTGTACTAATTGGACATAAATGATACATGAGACAAAATTATAGTTTTGGGGAGGTAGGGGGATGGTTTTTAAGTTGTATTGATTGGACATAAATGATACATGATATAAAATTATAGTTGTAGGGAGGTAGGGGGCACCTGTGGTTAACCTCTATGAAGGATTAGGGTTGTTAACCCCTGTGTGTCATCTCCTACAACTCATCCCCTATGATTGGAATTTTATTTCACCTATGGTTAACCTCTATGAAGGACTAAGGTTTTTAACCCCTTTATTTCATCCCCTATAACTCATCCCCTAAGATTGAAATTTTTATTTAAAGTATCTATTAGGGGATTACCTTGAAGGGCTTTGTAGTAATTTCAAAGGGTCTCCTCATAGATACCTTGCACATGTACACAATTATAATTTTATTTTTAGGTACTTCCTAAGAGATAACTTGAATATACACATGATTTTAATTTTTATTTAAAGGTATCTCTTAAGAGATACATTGAACATGCACACGATTCAAATTTTTTTATGAGATATCTCATAGGAGATACCTTAAACATGCACATTATTAGAATATTATTTAAAGATATATCCTAGGAGATACATTAAAGGGCCTTGGAATAACTTCCATGTTGATTTAAAAGGTCCTTACAAGGGACTTGATATAACCATGAAAACTTTTTATTTGACAAGAACCTTGATGCACATGATTGGAATTTTATTTTGAGGTATCTCCTACGAGATACCTTGAACATGCACATGATTTGAATTTCATTTCAAGCTATCTCCTAGGAGATACCTCAAAGGGCCTTGGAATACCTTACATTTTAATTTAAAAGTTCCTTTTAAATGATTTGATATAACCATGATAACTTTTTATTTGGCAAGAACCCTAATGCACACTATTGGAATTTTCTTTCAAGATATCTTCTAGGAGATACCTTGAACATGCACATGATTGGAATTTTATTTAGAGGTATATCCCAAGAGATACCTTTAAGGGCCTTGAAATACCTTACATGTTTATTTAAAATTTCCTTGTAAATGATTTCATATAACCATGACAACTTTTTACTTGGCAAGAACCCTGATGCACACTATTGAAATTTTCTTTTAAAATATCTCCTAGGAGATACCTTAAACATGCACATGATTAGGATTTTATTTCAATGTATCTCCTAAGAGATACCTTAAAGGGCCTTGGAATACCTTCCATTTTTTTAAAAAATTTCCTTGAAAATTATTTGATTGAACCATGATAACTTTTCATTTGGTAGGAACCCTAATGCACACTATTGGAATTTTCTTTTGAGATATCTCCTAAGAGATACCTTGAACATGCACATGATTATAATTGTATTTCAAGGAATATCTTAGGAGATACATTTAAGACCCATGGAATACCTTCCATGTTGATTTTAAAGTTCCTTGCAAGGGATTTGATATAACTATGGCACCTTTTTATTTGACAAGAACCCTAATACACACAACTGGAATTTTCTTTTGAGGTATCTCTTAAGAGATAACTTGAACATGCACATGATTGGAATTTTATTTCAAGGTATCTCTTATGAGATACCTAAAAGGGCATTTTAATACCTTCCATGTTATTTCAAAGGTCCTTGAAAAGGATTTGATATAACCATGATACTTTTTACTTGGAAAGAACCTTAATGCACACTATTGGAATTTTCTTTCAAGATATCTTCTAAGAGATACCTTGAAAATGCACATGATTAGAATTTTATTTCAAGGTATCTCCTAGGAGATAGATATAAGGGCCTTTTAATACCTTCCATGTTGATTTTAAAGGTATATGAAAATGATTTGATATAACCATGATAAATTTTTATTTGGAAAGAACCCTAATGCACACTATTGGAATTTTCTTTTGAGATATCTCCTAGGAGATACCTTGAACATGCACATGATTGGAATTTTATTTCAAGGTAATCTCCTAGGAGATACCTAGAAGGGCCTTGGAATACCTTTCATGTTGATTGAAAATTTCCTTACAAGTGATTTGATATAACCATGGTGCCTTTTTATTTGGAAAGAATATTGATGCCAGCTCTGATTCCTTGTAAGAACGATGCATGGCATTCCTATAACCAAAAAAAATTAGAGGGCCCCACCAAAGAGCTCACCATGAATATAAATATTCCACATGGCATAGTACAAAAAATTCATCACACTAAGCTGAATTTTGAGAGCCCTTAAGAATAATTAACAGGTGTCACATGTCAAAAGGTGATTAAAAAAAGGTGGTAAACTTTAGTTTTAAAGCTAAAATTGATGGAAAATGAAAGGTAAATCAGTGTTAAACTTGAATTATAATGTAATTTAATGCCAAAATCCATAGCTCTAAGATATGAAAAGTTGAATAACTAGCCCTTAATATGGCATGAACCATAATTTCCATCAAACCTTACATTAATTAAAGAAATCTTCAAAAGGCTACTCAACTCGACTATTGTAACCTACATTTGCATTCAAAGCTCTAAGCATTTTCTCTCTCTACCACTTGCATCCCCAATTCAACTAAGCTCAATCTCTTCATATATTTCACCTATCCACCATTATTGGAGCTCAAAAATTATAGATAAGTATAAGAAGACATTATTTGTTATTCAAGATATCATAGAAATAACATAGGTAGGACCCTCCACTCTGGGTAAGAGAATTGCATTTGGAAATGATAATTTTTAATTTCAATACAGCAATTTAATCTTGTTCAAGGACATAAAATTCATCCCTAAGGCCATAGACATAGGGGACATGCATTACAATAGCATCTATTATAATGTCGAAGGAGCTATAGATCTTAATGAAACTAAGACCATACCCCACATTATTCAATTAGCTTCAAACATCATTGAAATCCAAATGATCAGTATCCATAACGCCCTAACCAAACTCGAGGTCATGTCATGTGCGGACCTAGTATATGACCTCTTTGGGAATTTGAGATGTGAAGATGGATCTCTCAAGTTAATAAACCAAAGTCTTCCCATTGCCTTAATTGTCGGGCCTAGCTTTGAAAGATATTATGACCTACCCCTACCATAGCTGGACTACAACTAGAAGATCATTGATAATTGGTACAAGGCACATAAACAAAAGATAGTCTTAGCTTCATGGGTAACAAACCCAACTATAATGGTCTTCATGGATGATTAAGAGAGCTTACCCATTCACCAGTTTAAAAAAGGAGTCAGGGTTGGCCTTGCCCTAATAAATAAAATATTTAAAAATGCACACATTGGGTATGTAGATATAAGAGTTATCCTACTATTGCATATAATTATATAGGATCAGTAGATCCCCTCACTTGGGGATATTATTATCAAAAATATAATCACTTCTTTTAATGACACTTGTAATAATAGTGCTCCATTCTACATGATGAGCTACATATTGGATGCCATCTATGTGACTAGCCAATTAGGTTAGTTTTCATGGTCTCCTATGCGAGATGAAGTTGTGCCCCATACATACTTGGTGATGCACATTCACTACTTTAGGTACTACATCAAGATAATTACATAATATTTATACCCTCATGTCTACAAATCAATCACTGAGTGTGAAATTTTAAGGGTTCCTCTATAGGTTAGATAAATATTGAAATAAATGGGAAGCTTTTATCTAGATCCAAATTGTACAATCATCTGGATGGAAGGGATAATGGTAGATCTCTTTAGATTTCCAAGGTATGTTCCAATGAAGTTCATCAAGGAGATGGCCTATCAACCACTATAGGGAGTTGATGGCACCTTCAAGAATAAAAAAAATATGGTCCCTTACAAGACTCCTTACAAGCTTGATAGAACTAAAATCACAAAGTGGTAGGACATTGTAGTAGTTATAAGGCATAGAAACTCATACGTATTTCCTAAGGATGAATTTAGGGAATGGGAACTCAATAATGTCATTACAAGGTACTTATTAAAATTTAAAAATGATGTGTCTATGGAATATAAGCACCAAAAATAGGTGCACGAATGGATTGATAGGGATGCAATGAATGATGAGGTAGTCCTCAGAAATGCTGCAAGGAAGAATATCAAGATGGAAATGAGGCTTGATAAGGAGAAAAAGAAAAAGCATATTGTGAAGCCCTATCTCCCACCAACTCATGGGAGCATGTTTAATTATGACTATGAGGAAGCACAAGAGGAGGAGGAAGAAGACAATGTTCTGCTTATTAGGAACATGCCATGCAGACCTCGATTGTAGGCTACTCCAAGTGGATAAATCGTACCTCTAAGATGTATAAAAAATAGGCCAACCTTTTGGAGGACATAACTTTTGAACAATGAATTTATTTGAGCTCTTCTATGTGCCAAAATTATTGTATCAAAAATTTCATTGTTGTCCTAGGATTTCTATCTACCTAGCAATGTTTTTGATATTTTTTAGAAGCAATACTTGATCATCTAAGGGTCTGAAATTATGATTTAATTATTTTTTTGGGTTTTTTATATTTTTAAAAATTATATATTTTTAGGATTAGACATTAACTTTATTTGAATTTCAGCCCATGATTTAATTATAGTGTTTAATATATTTTGAGATATTTTTAGAGCTATGAGCACTTGCATGCAAACTTACTATAAATAACAACTCCTAAAAATAGGGTTTTTTTAGGTTTTAGATTTTTTTTCAAATTTTTAATATGACATATAATTTTGAGTTTAAGATTATTTAATCATGGTTTGGGTTTGTAATTATTTCAATTCATTCAATATGAATCAATTTTAAGTTATTATTTTAGATCTTGGCCTATTGGTAATTATATTGTCTTTATAGTTTTCAGGTTCATTATCTGGTATTAAAGCAAATTTGAATCTCAGAGAAGAAAGACATTGTGAGAGGATGAGGATGTATTGTGTAGATGAACTAGAATATACAAGAGTTTTATAGGCAAGTTCAATAATTAACTAAAGTTATCACCAATCAATAAAGAAGACAAGGTGGTGATGAGGAAGACACAAATCGTGATGAAGAAGTTTGGCAAGAAGAGTAACAACAAGAGTAGCCACCATCGATAGAAGATAGGATGGTTTAGGCTTTAGAAGGAAGGAATGAATGAATCAAGGTTGATGTTCTATATTATGGAGGTAGTTTAAAACTAAAGGAATTGATAGATTAGATGAATAGCATGGAGAAATTATTCAAATGGAAGACTATGAAAGAAGACAAAAAGGTAAAGTTTGCATGCACAAAATTGAAAGGTCATGTAATGATTTGATGGGATCACCTGTAAAAATAGAGATAGAGGAAAGGTAAAGATAAGATTAATTCATGGAAAAATATTGAGAAGAAGTTGAGGGAGAAATTTCTTCTTGTGGATCATGCATAAAGTCTATATAGAATATTTCAAAATTTAAGGAAAAAAGATCACATTATACAAGAGTATACATATGAATTTTATAATCTTCCCATATGAGTGGATCATGATGAAATAGAAGACAAAATGGCTTCAAGGTATGTAAATGGTTTGAAATTTTCTATTCAAGATGAATTAAGCATGCATAGAATATTTATCATGGAGGAGGCTTATCAATTAGCTTTGAAGGTAAAAGAAAAACAAAATAGATAGAATTTTAGAAGAATATCTCTTAGTCCAAAAAAGGGTGGATCCCCTCCAAATAGGGGATGAGGTGGGTTTAACACCATAAGAGTTGGGTCTAATACCAACATAGGTGAATCATCACGTGGTGCAGAAAGGCAAGATGATAATAGATAAGGGTTTCAATACCAACAAAGAGGAAGAGGATTTCAGAGAGGATGAGGTTATGGTGGTCCTAGAGGATGGTATCAAAATCAACATAGATCTTATGTTTGTTATAGATGTGGAGAAGAAGGGCACACATAATTTGAGTGTCCAAACTATCAAGATCAAGAAAGAAAGCAAGAAGATCACCCAAGAGTGCATCTAGTTGAGGCTAAGATAGAAGAGCAGAATACTGAAGTTGTACCAATATATGTTGGAGATAATCTCATGATGAGAAGAACTATGATCACTCCAAGGAAGGATAAAGTGTAGAATAAATAAGTCAGTGATGAATTGCTGCAATCAAATATTTTTTGAACAAGATGTACTTTGGGTGGAAAGGTATGCAAAGTAATTATAGATGGTGGTAGTTATGAAAATATGGTTTCTAAAGAAATGATAGAGAAAATAAATTTTCAATGTGAAAAGCATCCTAATCCTTATCAAATTTCATGGTTTAAGAAATGGAATGAGGTTATAGTAGATAAAAGGTGTTTAATCAAGTTTTATATAGGAAAAAGTTATAATTATGAAATATGGTGTGATGTTATTCTCATGGATGCATGTCATGTGTTATTGGGAAGAGCATGGTAATTTGATAGGAAAGTAATTCATGATGGAACAAAGAACACATACACTTTTTGGAAAAATGGCACAAAGGTAGTTTTTTTAGCTCTTAAAGAATAAGAAAAGATAGAAATCATGCTCTCTACTAAATAATTTATCTAAGATATGAAGGTGATAGGTTGTTGTTATGTATTAGTAGCAAAGAATGAAGTCACAAAAATGGTGCCAATATCAATAAAAGCAATAAGAGTGTTGAAAGAATATGTAGATGTTATGCCTGATGAGTTACCAGATGGTTTACCACTAAAGAGAGATATTCAACATCACATTGATTTGATTCTAGGATCAACTCTAACCAATCAAGTAGCTTATAGGATGAGTCTAATAAAACATGTAAAATCAAATAAACAGGTTACTAAATTACTAAGAAAGAAGGTGATAAGGGAGAGTATGAGTCCATGTGAAACCCCAATGTTGAGAACTCTAAATAAAAATAGAGGATGGACAATGTGTGTGGATAGTAGAGTAATAAACAAAATTATAATAGCTTATAGGTTTCTTATACCTCATTTAGATGATATAATGGGTATGCTTGTAGGATAAAAATATTTTACAAAGATTGATCTGAGTGGTTATTATCATATTCAAGTTTGTGAAGGAGATGAGTGGAAAACTACATTTAAAACTAGGGATGGCTTATATGAATAGATGGTGATACCATTTGGATTATCTAATGCACCTAGAACATTTATAAGGATGATGAATAAAATGTTATAAGAATATATTGGTAAGTTTGTGGTTGTTTATTTTGATGATGTTTTGATATTTAGTAAGACTAAAGGAGAACACTTAAAACATTTGAGAATGGTAATGTATTTTTTAAGAAAGGAGTTGTATGCAAATTTGAAGAAGTGCAGGTTTATGCAAAATAGTTTGGTATTTTTGGAATTGTAGTTTTAGCAGATGGTGTGAAAATGGATGAAGAAAAGATAAAGGCAATTATTGAGTGGATTATTCCAAGAAGAATTACATAGCTAAGAAGTTTCCATGGTTTATAAACTTTTTATGGAAAAATTAATAAAAAATTTAGTAGTATTGTGGCACCAATAACATATTGCATGAGAGGGAGAAATTTACATGGACTAGAGTAGCCACAGAAAGCTTTGAATTTTTTAAGAAGATTATAGAAAAACCAATTTTAGCATTACTAGATTTAAGGTTGACTATGATGTTTCATTTTTGGGAATTGGTGTTGTGCTGAGTCAAGAAGGAAATCCATTAGCATATTTTAATGAGAAATTGAATGAGGTAAGTATTGACCAAATTTGACTTTTTAGTCAAATTAGGGCACCTATAGGTAAAAAATTGCCTTTATAGGTCTATAGGGAGTGTAATATGAGTTTCATGGGGTATATTATAGTTCAATTGATGTCAACTAATGTTATATTGGCTTTGGTCAATTAGTTTTTATGTCAATTTATCAATTTGGGTCATTTTAGGGGTTAAAAGGTGCATTTAATGATATATATATATGGGTTTATTGCAAAATGTGAATATGTAAAAACATTATTTCATGCCCCATGTGTCCCTAGAAGTCTTAATTAACTAAAAAAATTAAAATATGGTAGGTTATATAGAAGAAACGATAGTTTTCTAGTGAAAGGAGAAGAAATTGGCACTTGTATAGACTCTTTGGGAAGTGTACCAATTGGAAAAGGGTGAAATGTTAATATTCAGATTCACCATGATCATTCCCATGATTTTTTTGATCTGAAAGTGTCATTTTGAATCCAAAACTGTTTTACTCCCTTTTCACCCTTCTTGGCAAACAAAAGTAACTTGTAAGTTTTTGCTATGTACGGACAACTCATGAGGTTTTAGATGAAAATAGTTGGGGAGGTTTTATTAAAATTATATACCTTAATTTTAATATAATTATTTTGAATATTTATCAACCGTTCTTTATGAACCATTGCTAATAAGTTGATTGTGCAAATCTTCTTGCTAATCTATGAACCTTGTAGGTTTTACCTTAGTTTGAGAAGTTATATACAATCAACCTGATTATATTGGTTCTATATGATATTTTATATGTACCATTATGTATTCCATTATTTTTTCATTTTTTTTGGTGTTTGTATGAGCCAATAACCCCAAATTTGTAGACTGGTCTCTTTTGAGTGCGACAAGCAATTTTCATTATTTTCAGGAACTTTGTGGTTATTCATGGCTTAATATGGTTGTGTTAGTTTATTTTATATGTTTTAAAAGTCATATTTATTTTATATCCACCTTAAAACCTCATTATCCAAAGTACCTACATGATTTTTAGTCATACTTTACTCATGCATAATTTTGCCATTAATGGGCAACTTCAGGTGCTTTCATGGAGCTTTTTCACATTGAAAGGGATCTTTTGATCTGATCAGTGTTTTTAAAATTTGAAAATATCTATTTTTATCCTTGGATTGTGTCTAGGATTCAATTCAAGATCTATATTTCTTGTTTACTACTTACAACTTTATTTGTTGCCTCCATACCATTCAAGGTACAAGTACATGTGTGATAAGAATCTCATTATTGAGAGAGGTGTCTAAGATAATAAATATTTTTATAATGATTAAAGTATCTTGGAACCTTTATAAATTTTAAATCCTAATTTAAAACCATAAACTATACATCCTATTCATAAGATCATTCACTGTCTATGCACACAATCTGCATGCTAAACTTAGTCAAAGTCACCTAAAATAATCTTGGAGAATGATGTCATGATATGATAAGAACCTTGATAATAGTGTCAATATCTTGGATAAATTAATGGTGAATTTTAAAATTTTAATTTGGTTCATAACTCAAGAAATAGTAAGAGCAATGCATTATTCATCTTTGTATTTATTAATCTGTAGACTTGACAATGTCTACCTATAAAATTTGTTGGCAAAGAACTAAGGTAATTTAATGAAGAGATTAGAGTAAATAGAAATATCTTTTGAAGTTTTAATAGGTTTTATTGAACATGAAAAACCTAATTTTGTGTGTCAAGTTGATAGATATAAGAGGAAACCATGTTCAAGAAGATGATTGTAGGTTCAAGCCTTTTATCCCTAAACTAAGGAAACAGAGAACCTAGGCCTTTTTCCAAAGCTTTATGACATGGTTTCAAGAACTTTTGAGGCATATAAATGGTTTTGTATTGTATCTCCATCATAATATAAGATCCCTAGAAAGTTTAAGAGGTAAAGGATCATTGGAGGATGGTGTTTGAAAGGCCCCAATATGCACTTTTATGTACTATTTTTCAAACAAAGACAACTACAAGTTTTGAGCTTTAATGAAAGAATATAGCACCCAAGTTTGAAAATGAAGTATATCTCCATGATTAAACTATTACATAAATTAAAAGGTCATATAAAGGAATATAATATCATCAATAGGAGTTAAGTGTTAATGTTCTAAGGTTTAAGGTACATCTACAGGTGTCCCAGCATCCCCAAAATGCTCACCTATAAGCAAGGGTACTATTAGGAAGAAGACACAGTCATGAAATGTGCTCAGTATAAGATATGTAAAGTGAATATATGAGTTAAAAAAGGTATATAAAATACCTAATAAACAATATTGAATATGGAAACATTATTTCAAAACCTAAAACATGCTTTAACACCTAAAATAGGGTCTAAAGGATAGGGTTTGTCTCAGTCAAGCAGTGAGTATGAAGAGTGAAATTATTGTGTGTTAACATGATATAAATGTGATGAAAAAGTATAAACCATTAATGAATTAACTCATTGAATTAAATTAGGTCTTGGATCATCATTTTCAATATTCAAATGGGCCATTGTATACCTACATGCATCACCCTAAGACAAAGAATACAATTAGTTGACTGAGTAGTAAAAGTGAGATGTAAAATGTACCTAGGTAATGATATAGGGTCAAAAAAGTTGAAAAAATAGGTCTGAGACATGAAATAATGATCTCTTATGTAATATATCCAAACACCAATCATGCATAGTGACTTATAGGTCATTGTTGAAAAAGGAATTACAGTCAGCAAAGGTGCATCAACCTTGAGAAGTGAAGGATAAATGAAGGTCTAATATAATGAAAGGATGAGATTTGTACCCTTAATGATTAGAGAGTATTTAATATACCATTTAATATGATAAATATTTGAATAAGTATGCTTTGATAGTTCCATATAAATCCCATACTCTAAAACATTGTGAACAATCTTTGTGTATAAGTCTATTTTGGAATTTTAGGAGTTTGATAATCACACAAAGGGCTGAATTTTTGTATGGTTAATCCTAATTACTTAAATAAAATTATCCAATACTCATTTTTATTGAGATAATATGGGAAGTACCCCCTATTTTGTCTTAGATAGGGGGTACTTTCCCCATACACAAACCCTAACAGTCTTAAAGAAGGTGACAAAGGGATGATTTGGGACTTGTATCAACATTTATAGAATGTATATAGAGTTTTAATATATTTATTTAAACATTTAAAAATAATCATATGGGAATGGGACCAAATAGAATGATCTAGACTACAAGGGTTACAGTCATGCATGATAGGCATTTTTAAGCCTAAAGACCAAATAGAAGATCACTATCATTTGCAACATTGTAGGAGAATTATAATACATTAGGATATGCCTATGGTATCATATCATAGTATATTTATCTTTTTTAATGAAATAAATTTCAGTTAGATGGTCCAAACATCAAAAGTTGTAGGCAAGCTATTGAACAAGGTATAGGCCTAAACCCAAATGAAGGGTCATTCACTTTTTTAGCATGAGATGAATGTAAAAATGGATTAAATAATGTTAATAAGGTCCAAAAAGGTATATTAAATCATTTAAAGTGAAAATATAACCAAAGGAATCCATTTTTGGCCCAAAAAACAATTCAGACCTGTAAAGAATGGTGAAAACAAGCTTGATAAGAGAAGTTGAAGCACTCATATCTTTCATGAGACATTTCATGGAGGCCAAAGAGGTTTTGAGGAGATATATAGGGTATATAATATCACTTTTGTGAAAAAAATTTGTAGATTGGATGTCTAATATTTATAAACAATTCTTAAGACCAAAAATAGGTCTAAAACTGTATTAAACCCTCAATCAAGACCCGATGGAGGAAATGAGCTTGGATAGACAATCCAATTGAAATTTTTTAAAATAATAGATATTATAAATTTTATATGAATCATTTAAGATCCCTCACATGCTTTTTGTCTATATGGACTTGTATGGATGGGGGTAGAAACAAGGTTTTTCTCACTATATTGTGTGTTTTATAGGTTGTAGGAGGTTTAAAGAGATTAAAATAATATGGAATGAAATATTAATACTTAATATAACACCCAATATAACTATAATTCCTGTAAATATCTCCTAAGTGTCCAAACCAAGTGCTTCAACTTGGTCAATAAAAATTGGCCTAATGGACAAACTAGTGAGAAGTGTAAAAAATCTAAGGAAAAGTTGTTTTAAAGTGCCTCTAATGATTCTAATGCCATATAAAGTCTTTAAAATTTTTATTCACTTGATTCCATGGATTTTCATGTAAAATTGAAGTAAAATTTTAGGCCAAGTGTACAGGGTGTAGAAAAGATGAATTTTTTGGACAATAAATAATGATGGTTCACTATTAGAGGTTTCTAGAAGACTAGGAATGTAACCAATTCATGGAGATGAAATTATAAGATCATCCCATTCCATTAAATCATTTTACATGCCCCAAATCAATTATGGGATGTTTAAATAGGTCCAATTCATGAAGGCAGTTTTTTGAGCCAGAATGAGGAGTTTCTTGCCACTTTTCATGAAGTTTGTGACTTGGAATTACACTTGTAACTCCTAAACTTGGATGATTTCCCATAAACTCCCCATATACATAATTAACTCCTTTTATCAACTTTATAAGTGTCCTTGTGACCCTTAGACTTCTCTTTTCTCCTCTCTCTCAAGTTCTATAAGAACTAGTCATTTGGGCCATTGTATGGAGGTTCCAACTAAATATGGAAAAGACATACTCAAATGTATACCTTTTTATCAATAAAAAAACTTATTTTTACCTCTATCATGAATTTTCTTAGTGTGTTCATTTGAAATGTTTGATTTTGCATAAGTGAAGACTATGGATTCCTTAGCATGTTTTGTCATTTTTTCATCCTATTTACAGTTGGAAAGTTTTTTCTTGTAGGGAATGTGAAGTGTTTTAGGATATTTTAAGGATTGAGTGAGTTATTATTTTCATTAGTGACCTCATATGCCTCTTTTCTAGTCCTCCTAGCTTTGCATATTAATCCATAACCTCACATTATAGCATTGATGTGAGAAGATGAAAATTGGAGAAGTGTATATTCATTTTGTCCTTTGATTTAAAGTGTAATATGCATATGGTTAGATGTCATCATGTTATTTCGTGTATGACATCCATTATATTAGTTTGATTTTAGTTATCCTTCTCCCTTGTCACCCCCCAAGTTTAGTAGTAGTTTCAATCCATAGTGGTACATCAAGGGATCTATCCCTATTTAGATACTCACCTCATTCCCTAGGCTGCCCACAAGCCTAAAGGTGATTCCATTGTGCCACTTGGTTGAGGAGATATTTTCATCTCCTAAAAAGTGAAAATCCAAGTGACATTAGTTATTGTCACACCCAGTGGGACTCTTGGTCCAAGAGGTTGAAAGATTTTGGTGTTGTATTTCAACATTTAGCCTTTGGAGGCATTTATCAAAGCATCAATGGTGACTCCGAAGTCATATCAGCTAGTCAATCAGCCCAAGTTATCCTTTGAATATTGATGGTAACATGTTTTATTTTTATTCTTGCTTTCATGAAGTTTCATGGATGATTTTGGTTTTAAGTTTTATTCTCTACAAGTTGGTGAAACCTTCCAAGATTGTACCATTCCCCATCAATATGAACAAGTTCTTAATAAACCTTTGTGTGACTATAAATAACCTTGTCATGAACTATATCAATCCTATAATCAACCTTTATATGAACTAGATTTTATCCCTCAATAGTCCTATGTTTTATGGCAATCCTATAGTCCTTAATTTTCATCTCCATATGGACACCATGTTGTTGGACAACCCTATGATAATAGATACCAAGGAACATATCAAGAGACACCTATCTTTTAGATTCAAGAAAATTGTTATGAGTCTTTTCATATGAAACCAAATTCTTTCATGTACTGTACATAAAATTACCATTGGCAAGATGTAGCTCATGCTCATGTAGATGTTACTCCTCTTAATCAGCCCAAGAATTCAATTCCATATGAGCTCACTAGTTCTTTTCTCTTTATCAAACCCATTCATAAGCCTTCTCCTTCATCCCACTCTCCATATCCAAATATTTCACTTTTCACTACATCTCATGTTCCAGCTCCTTCACATGAACCCATCCATCAACCTTACACCTCACCCCTTCTCAAGGAGGAACCTATTTTGAGAGAAGCAAGTGAAAAATAGTAAATCCAATTCATGGATAATCAAAAGGCTCTCATGAGTGATTATGAGGAAAAAATCACCATACAGATCCCCTTGGTAAACAAAAGGACAATATAATATATGATATTTCTATATTTGGAGGGATGTGTGTCCATGAAGAATCCCCTACACTTCACCCTCAATCTAATTTTAAATTTTGTGTGCCACCTTTACCAAATAGCTCATCTTGTCCTTACCCCATCACCCTTTGCCTTGATGGACCTATGGTATGGGAACCAAAGTAGGATCATCTGGTTGATAAATAAAGAGAACTCTTTCTTGAAAAAAACCTACCTCCTTGGTAGCCTCATTGGGCTAGATCACACGATTTCAAGATGCCTAGTCTTGGCATCACCATGAAGGAGAAGGAGATGGAAAAACTTGCAGCCCTTGAAGAAGACTCTACATCTGATACAAATTTTTTAGATGATGATCATAATCATGAATTAAAATGTGATATCAAGGAAATAAAATACTTTCAAGCCATCTCTCAATAAGTGGCAGTCCTAGGAGAATCTCATGAGACCAAGGTAGAGAAAGTAGATCTTGAAGATGGTAATGAGGAAGAAGACTTATGACAAAAGTTCAATGCCATATTCAAGGATTTTGATGAGGTGGTTAAAGTTTCTTCTTCTCTAAAATATTACATAACTAATTATAATCATATTGATGAGTCTAATGAACATAATCTTGAGTGTTCAATCAGACATAAAGATGAAGTTATTTCTACTGGTCAATAACCATGAATCCAATTGGTGATACTAACATTCAAGAAGTGGTTGACAAGTATGATTGGTAGCTACAAATGGAGCTCTTTCAAGATCTTGAAGAACTTTCCCAAGTTAAGGATCAAGTGTATGACAAGGTGAAGGAAGAGGTTTCCATAGAAGATAATGATCTAGAATGGATAGAGTTTTCAAAGCTCCTTAATGAGCTAGAAGAGCTTGTAGCTGAGAGGAAGCCAAATCTTGTTGAGAGCACTATGGAAGACAATAAGGTATGCATTGTTAAATCATAATTTGAGGTTGTAATGGAGGATCCACATGACAAAGTTGAAGATGTTTGGATGCAAGAAGAATACTTTCACATTGCAGACCTATTTAAAGGTGGTTTGCTTGAGATCATGGCTATTAAAATACCAAGAAATAGGTCTGATCCTATAAGTGTTCAATCTAAGGAGCAACATGCTTTACACCATGTTCCATATCATGAAAAAGGTGATGCTTCAAAACTCCTCTTTGATCTAGGAGGGAGGTATGATTGATTTTTAGTTGTATACAATAGGTTATTTTCTTTGTTTCCCCTAAATGCTTTAAGCACATGTGTGTGTGTGTGTGTGTGTGTGGGTGGGTGGGTGGGTGTGTGTGTGTGTGTGTGTGTGTGTGTGTTTGTTGTCTTGTCCTATGTGTGTCCTTGCTTTGTGTGGTCGAGGTAGTTATTTAGTAGTCTTTGTCTTGATAAAATTTTGTAGTCAATGGTCAAGTGTCTCCTTGTTTTTCTCATCTTTAGATGACTCCTAAACCTAAACGGACTGATAAGGCTACTAGTCTAGTTAGTATAACAAGCATACTACCCTTATGAGTCACCAATTTGTTGACCAAATTTGACTTTTTAGTCAAATTAGGGAAGCTATAGGTAAAAACTTGACTTTATAGGTATATAAGGGGTGTAATATAAGTTTAATTAGGTTAATTATAGTTCATTTGATGTTAATTAATGTTATAATGGTATTGGTCAATTAGTTTTTATGTCCATTTATCATTTTGGGTCATTTTAGGGGTCAAAAAGGTGAATTTAATGCTTTTTATGGGTTTATTAGGAAATTTGAAGGTGTAAAAACATTATTTCATTCCCATGTGTCCCTATAAGTCTTAATTAACTAAAAAATTTGAAATATGGTAGGTTATGCAAAATAAAAGGCAGTTTTCTAGTGAAAGGAGAAGAAAATGACACTTGTACAAAATACTTGGGAAGTGTGCCACTTGAAAAAGGTTTAAATGTTAATATTAAAATTTAACATTGTCATTTAAATTCCTTTTTTGATCTGCAAGTGTCATTTTGAATCCAAAACTGTTCTACTCCCTTTTCACCCTTCTTGGCAAACAAAAGTGACTTGCAAGTTTTTGCTTCGTATGGACAACTCATGAGATTTAAGCTAAAAAAACTTGGTGAGGTTGTATTACACTAATATAAATTGATTTTTATATAATTATTTTTAATATTTTTCAATCATGATTTATGAACCATTGCTAATAAGTTGATTGTGTAAATTTGCCTACTAATCTGTGACCTTGTAGGTTTTACCTTGGTTTGAGAAGTTTCATACAAAAAATTGATTATAGTAGTTTAAAATGATATTAAATATGTCACCTTATGTATCCAATTCTTTTTTTCATGTTTTTTGGTGTTTGGATGAGCCAATAACCCCCAATTTTTAGACTAGTCTCTTTTGAGTGCAGTAGGTAGTTTTCACTATTCTAAGGAACTTTGTGCTTGTTTATGAATTAATATGGTTGTTTTAGTGTATTTTATATGTTTTAAATGTCTTATTTATTCTCCATAAACCTTAAAAATTCATTATCCAAAGCACCTTCATGATTTGTAGTCATACTTTACACATGCACAATTTTGCCATTAATGAACACCTTTAGGTGCTTTCATGGAGGTTTTTCACATTGAAAGGGATATTTTGATTTGATTAAGATTTTGAAAATTTTAAAAATATATATTTTTTATCTTTTTATTGGTTCTATAAGTCAATTTAAGATCTATATTTCTTGCTTATTGATTACAACTTTGTTTGGTGCCTCCATACCATTCAAGGTGCAAGTACAAGTGTCCTCATAAGAATCTCATTATTGAGAGAAGAGTCTGAGATAGTCAATATTTTTATAATGATTATATTATCTTAGACCCTTTGTAAATTTTCAATCATAATTTAAAACCATAAACTATGCATCTTATTCATAAGATCATTCACTGTTTATTCACACAGTCTGCATGCTAAACTCAGTCAAACTCACCTACATGAATCTTAGAGAATGATGTCATGCTATGATAAGAACATTGGTAATAGTTTCAATCTATTGGAGATATTAAGGGTGTATTTGTAAATTTTAATTTGGTTCATAGCTCAGGAAATAGTAAGAGTAATGCATTATTCATCTTTGTATTTACTGAATGCAGACTTGACAGTGTCTACCTATAGAATTTGTTGGCAAAGAAATAAGGGCATTTGATGAAGATATTGGAACAAATTGAAATATATTTTGAAGTTATAAAAAAAAAATTTAACATGTAAGACTTCATTTTGGGTGTCAAGTTTATAGATATAATAAGAAACCATGTTCAAGGAGATGACTATAGGTTCAAGCCCTTTATCCCTAAAATAAGGAAACAGAGAACCTAGGAATTTTACCAAGGCTTTATGATATGGTTTCAAGGAATTTTAAGGTATATAAATGGTTTGGTATTATATCTACATCATAATAAAAGATACCTACCAAATTTGAGAGGGAAAGGATCAGTGGAGGATGGTGTTTGAAAGGCCCAAATATGCACTTTTATGTACTATTTTCAAACAAAGACAACCACAGGTTTTGAGCTTTAATGAAAGACTGTAGACCCACGTTTGAAAATGAATTATATCTCCATGATTGAACTATTCCATCAAGTGAAATGGTATATCAAGGAATATAATCTCATCAATATGAGTTAAGTGGTAATTTTCTAAGGTTCAACATACATCTACGGGTGTCCCAACATCCCCAAAATACTCACCTATAGGCAGGGGTACTGTTAGGAAGAAGACACAATCATGAAATGTGATTGGTTTAGGATAGGAAAATTGAATGTATGAGTTCAAATATGTTTATATACCTAAGAGACTATAGTGAATTTGGAAACTTTATTTTAAAACCTAAATCATGAATTAACACCTACAACAGGGTCTAAAGGATAGGGTTTGTCTCAGTCAAGCAGTGAGTATGAAGAGTGATGATTCTTGTGTGTTAACATGATCTAAATGTGATGAAAAAGTATAAAAAATTAATGAATCAACTTAGTGACTTAGATGAGGTCTTGAGGCATCATTTTCAAGATTCAAATGGGCCATTGTGTACCTACAAGCATCACCCTAAGACAAAGAATACAATCAGTTGATTGAGTAATAACAGTGAGATGGAAAATGTACCTAGGCAATGATCTAGGGTCACACAAGGTAAAAAAATAGGTATAATACATGAAATAATTATATTAGAATATATACATGAGCTCTTATGAAATATATCTAAATACTAATCATGCATAGTGACTTATAGGTCACTATTGGAAAAAGAATTATAGTTAGCAAAGGTGCATTAGCCCTGACAAGTGAAGGATAAATGAAGGTCTAATGTAATGAATAGATGATATATGTACCCATAATTATTATATAGGATTTAATAGACCCTTTCATATGAGAAATAGGGGAAGAAGGAGGCTCTAATAGTGCCATACAAAGCTTATACTCTACAACATTGTGCACAATCTTTGTGTATAAGTCTGTTTTGGAATTTTAGGAGTTTGAATTGTCTAATAATCGCACCAAGGGTTGAATTTTGGTGTGGGGAATCCTAATGACTTGAGTAAAATTATCTAATACTCATTTTTAATGAGAGAATAGGGGAATTACCCCCTATTTTATCTCAAACAAGGGGTACTTTCCCCATGCACAAACACTGACAATCTTAAAGACGGTGACAAAGGGATGATTTGGGACCTATATAAATATTTATATAAGGTATATAGAGTTGGAATATATTTAGGTAAACATGTAAAAATAATCATAAGGGAATGGAACCCAATAGAATGCTCTAGACTAGAAGGGTTGCAGTCATGCATGATAGGCTTATTTAAGCATAAAGACCAAATAGAAGATCACTTTCACTTGAAACATTGGAGTAGAATTATAATACATTGGGATATTCTGATTGGAACATATTAGAGGTGTTTGAGCATGTGGAATGAAAGTAATCTTAGTTAGATGGTCCAAACATCAAAATTTGCAGGCATGCCTATTGAACAAGGCGTAGGCCTAAACCCAAATAAAGGGTCATTCCATTTTTAGCATTAGATGAACATAAAAATGGATTAAAACATGTTAATAAGGTACAATAGGTATATTAAATCATTTAAAGTGAAAATATAACCAAAGGAATCTATTTTTGGCCCAAAAAATAACTCAGACCTATAGAGAATGGTGAAAACAAGCTCGATATGAGAAGTTGAAGCACTCATATCTTTAATGATACATTACATGGATGTAAAATAGGTTTGTAGGAGTTAGATAGGGTCTTAAACATCACTTTCATGAAATTTGTTTACAGATTGGACCTTGCTTAAGAGGTTTAAAACCCTACTAAACCCTTAGCTAGGACCCGATGGAGGAAATGAGCTTGTATAGATAATCTAATGGACCAATTTGACCAAAATATATATTTTAAATTATATAGAACTCACTTAGGATCCCTCACATGCTTTTTGTCTAGATGGACTTGTACATATGGGGGCATAAACAAGGGTTTTCTCATTATTTTATGTTTTTTATAGGTTATAGGAGGTTTAAAGAGATGAAAATCATATGGATGGAAATATTAAGACTTAATATAACCCCCCATATCACTCTCATGCATTGAAATAGCTCTAAAGTGTTAAACCAAGTGCTTCAACTCAGCTAGTTAAAATTAGCTTATTGGACAAACTAGTGAGAAGTGTGAAAACTCTAAGGAAAATTGATTTTAAAGTGCCCATAATGATTTCAAGGACATGAAGGGTCTTTAAAATTTTCATTCACTCCATCCCATGTATTTTAATGTAAAATTTAATCCAAATTTGAGGTTAAGTGTGCAGGGTGCAGGAAAGATGAGTTTTTTAGACAACAGATGATGATGGTTCACTTTCAAAGGTTTATAGAAGACAAAACACGAAACCAAGGCATGAAGAGGCATTTATAATATCCTCCCCTTCAATTATAATCATTTTACATACTCCTAATCAATTATGAGGTGTTTAACTAGGTCCAAATCATGAAGGTAGTTTTTTGAGCTAGAATGAGGAGGCTGTTGCCACTTTTCATGAATTTTGTGACTTGGATTGACACTTGTAACTCCTAAACTTGCATGAATCATCTCATACCCTCTCCACATGCATAAGTAACTCCTTTTATTATCTTTACAAGTGTCTTTGTGACACTTGGACTTCTCTTTTCTCCTCTCTCTCTCAAGTTCTATAAGAACTAGCCATTTTGGCCATTGTATGGAGGCTCCACATGAGTATGGTGAAGCCCTACTAAAATTTATACCTTTTGATCAATAATAAAATATATTTTTACCTCTTACATGACTAATCTTATTATGTTCATTTGGAATGTTTGATTTTTCATAAGTGAAGACTATGGATTCCTTAGCATGTTATGTCATTCTTTCATCCTTTTTACAGTTAGAAGGTTTCTTCTTTCTGGGCATGTGAAGTGTTTTAGGAGATGTCAAGGATTTAATGAGTTATTATTTTAATTAGTTCCCTCATATACCTCTTGTCTAGTTCTCCTAGCTTTGCACATTCATCCATAACCTCATAATGTAGCATTGATGTGAGAAGATGAAGATTAGAGAAGTGTATATTTGGTTTGTCATTTAATTTCAAGTGTAATATTCATATGGTTATATTTCATCATGTTATTTGGTGTATCACCTCCCTTAGATTAATTTTATTTCAATTATCCTTCTCCCTTTTAACCCCCCAAGTTTAGTAGTAGTTTCAATCCAAAGTGGTACATCAAGGGAGCTAGCCCTATCTAGAGATTCACCTCATTCCCTAGGCTGCCCACAAGCCTATAGGTGATTCCATTATGCCACTTGGAGGAGGAGATATTTCATCTCCTCAAAGATGAAAATCTAAGTTATAATAGTAAGAACCAAGTATTCTACTTATGATGTTGAACTTTATGTAATTGTACAAGCATTAAGACATTAGAGGCATTACTTGGTGCCTAACGAGTTTATACTATTTACAAATGATGAGGCTTTGAAGAATGTAAATACACAAAATAAGTTAAATAGTAGGCATGTAAAGTGGGTTTATTTCTTGTAGGGGTATACTTTTATGTTCAAGCATAAATCAGGAAAGTAGAATTAGGTAGTTGATGTATTGAGTAGGAGGGTAGTATTATTAACTACTATGGTGAGTGAAATAGTTAGATTTGAAGATATTAAAGAATTATATGATACTGATCCATATTTTGGAAAGATATTTGAATATTGAAAGAATCCATTAACAAGTAGAAAAAATATTATTCATGATGAGTATCTTATATAGGAAGGTGATCTCTTCAAAGGGAAATAATTATGGATTCCAATTGGGTCTCTATGAGATAATATAATAAGAGAATTACATAGTGGTGGTTTGGTTGGACATTTTAGTAAGATGAAGATAATATTTTTGGTGGAGGAAAAGTATTTTTAGCCAAATATGAAGAGAGATATGACAAGGTATGTTTCAAGGCACAGAATATGTCAGGTGGCTACAGGACATGCACAAAATACTAGACTATACATGTCATTACCGATTCCAAGAGGACCATAGATAGATTTTAGTATGGACTTTATGTTGGGATTTCCAAACACACAGAGAAGTAATGATTCAATTTTTGTTATTATAGATAGATTTTCTAAAATTGTTCATTTCATTGTATGTAAGAAAACCAATGATGCCACTAGAGTTGAAGAATTATTTTTTAAGGATATTGTGAGATTGCATGGTGTTTCAAAAACTATTACTTCAGATAGGGACATGAAATGTCTAAGTCATTTTTGGATTACTTTATGGAAGAATATGGGTACTAATCTATAATTTAGTAGTGCATATCACCCACAAATAGATGGACAGACAAAAGTTGTGAATAGAAACTTGGGAAATTTATTGAGATGCATATTGGGAGAGAGGCCCAAGCAATGGGACTTGGCTTTACCACAAGATGAGTTTGTATATAATAGTTTAATGAATAGATAAACATGAAAGTAACCTTTTAAAATTGTTTATGGGATAAATTATTATTTTATATTTGGTACAATTACTGATTGTAGATCGAATTAGTGATGATACAGAAACGTTTGTAGAGCATATGCAGTAGTTACAAGAAGTAAGAAGAAATTATAGGAAATTAATGAGAAAAATAAAATAGTAGCATATGTTAGTAGAAGATCAAATGTATTTTAAAAATTAGATTTGGTAATGCTTTACTTGAGGAAAGAAAGATTTCCAAAAGGCACATACAACAAGTTGAAGTACAAGAAAATTGGACCATGCAGAATTGTGAAGAAAATCAATGACAATGCTTATGAGATGAGTTTACCATAGAATTTTGATATATATATAGTGTTTAATGTTTAAAATTTATATTAATTCCATGGAGAAGATGGTGAAGGTGACAAAATGAAGAGGTAAATTGGGAGCAACAAGTTCTAAAGAAAAAGAAGAAAAAGATAGTGCAGGTTTTGGATATGAAGATAGTGAGCACAAGGCAAGGGAATTATAATAGGTATTTGGTACAATTGGAAGGATTAAAACAATAATATAACACTTAGATTATATAATGGGAGCTGAAGAATATTGATAAGGTAAAATTCTAGTAGTACAATCAGGGCAACTCATAAGAGTTGAGTTATTTTCAACTAGAGGATAATGATGCAGAAAAAATAAGCCAACCTTTTAGAGGCCATAACTTTTGACCCGTAACTCCTTTTGAGCTCTTACACATGCCAAAATGATAGTATCAAAAATTTTGTTGATTTCCTAGTTAGTTCTATCTACCTATTAATTTTTTTGATATTTTTTGGAGGCCATATGTGATCATCTAAGGGTCCAAAATTATGATTTAATTATTTTTTCAAGTTTTTTCTATTTTCAGAAATTGTATATTTTAAGACCAAAATTTAAATTCAATTTAATTTCATCCTACATTATTATTATAGTTTTAAGGATATTTTAGGATATTTTTAGAGCTATGCATGCTTGCATGCAAGCTTATAATAAATAGTAGCTCCTAAAAATAGGTTTTTTTTTAGGTTTTAGTTTTTTTCAAAATTTTGCATGTAAACTCTAATTTTGAGTTTAAGCTTATTTAAGAATGGTTTGGGTTTGTAATTATTTCAATTCAATCAATATGAATCAATTCTAATTTATTGTTTCAAATCTTGGCCTATTGGTAATTTTATTATCTGGATAGTTTTTGGGTTTATTACCAAGCAAGGGGAAGATAACAGCCAACCTGTACCCTCTCAAGGTCCTACACTTGTCTCTACATCTACTGAGGAAGATGCTATAGAAGCTTGGATCAACTGGATCCAGTTGTCATTGACCTCAAGTACTCTTAATAGGGAATTGAGTTCTCAATGGAGGAATGGTAGACATTAGCTAGCAGGAATATAGAGAAAGTTTACACAAGGAAGAAGCCTCCTAGAACTACCATGAGAGGAGTAGTTTCTTACACTTATATAAAGTGATTAAGAAGAGGCATGAATATTGAATCCAATAATCTAGAGTGGTCATGAAACTTGACCAAGTAGTGCCTTACACTTACATTTTAGCCACTTGGTTGTATTTGGGTACCTTTTGTGGTCCCACATAAACTTTTATTAGGAATTTTTTGAGCCTATAAATAGGGGTTTCCCCTCATTTGTAACCAAAAAATAGTTGTTACCAAAATTAATACAAGGAGCCAAAGAATTCAAGATTTTGTCTGTAGTGTTATTTTGAGTGTGTTATATGATTTTTAATTCTCACACTTTTAGATGGTTAATAGTTTCTTTTTTACAAGCTAACTTAGTAATAACACACACTATATGCATCTATTAGCTTTAGTTTAACACTAGGTTGACTAATTTGATAGTATACTTGATCTATTTTTCTCATTCACAATTGAATGTGCCATGCAATTACTATGAGTGAGTAATTTTGATGAAAATTATTCTATTAGACATGCATTTCCTTCCTCAAAAGTTTAAACTATATTTATTTATCTTTGTGCATTACGCTAGAATTTATAGATGCTAGTTTCATGTGTTTTTTCCTCAAAAGTTAGAAAAATTTATATCTTTAATCGTCTTCAGCACAATATCTTTTATACCCTACCCTGCTCACTCTTGGATCCACACATGAATCACTTTATCTTAGTTCATGATATAAATATCCATTATTCAATTACATTTTGGGCAACAATTGGCAAAGATTGAAACAATTTTACAAAGATTCAAAAGAATAAGTATCACTACATAAAGATATGATATCCCTACAATAAGGTCTGCTATTAGAATTTCAAAGTGGTGATCACATCTCTACTATTTGTGTTATTTCTAGTAGTAGTTGTATAAACAACTCAATCCCCAAGTATTTCAAGACTTTAAATTGAGTTTCTTACTTTCCCCTTGTTCCCTGGTGACACAAGGAACATAATAAGTGAATAAATAAGCCCAATAAAGTAACATTTAATCAATCAATCAAGTGTCCTTGTGACACTTATAGGTTTAGTTTCAAGTTAAAATATGCTATAGTTAAGGGTCTAGCAATCTTAATACCTTTTCTAGGCTTTTAGAGGATGTTTGGACCATAAAATGCATGAACTATTGAGATGAATAACCTCAATATAGAGCTTAATAAGGATACATGTGAGGTTAAAATAGGGATAAAGAAACACAAATGATCATCTAAAACTATCTTTAAGATCACTACTATAGTCAAGTGGGTGAACCATGCTTAATGAAGACTTCAAGGGTATAGACTTTCAAGTAGGGTAATGAGATTTTTAAGAGATCAACTCATGGGTACTTTGTGTATTGTCAAAATCCCAGAGCATCTTTATACTCTATCACAATTCATACAAAGTACATCACATCATGCACAATGGTCTATATAGGAAAGGTTTGTTTTCATAATGAAAGAATGGTGAACATGTGAAGAAGATAAGAGTCTAAAAAGGATGCATTATGTTGTGGAATTAGGAGGAGAACTCAAGGATTTAAACTTAATTTAACATTCAATTCCATGAAATCTTCACCTACAGCTTCTTAAGGGACTCAAAAAATATGTTGACAATCAAAACATTGAAGCAGTAAGGTCTTGCATATTTTCAAAGTTCATAGGATCTTGTTATGTTTGAAGAATAATTTTAGTTTCTTACTTTTTCTTTTCATCCTAACATCTAACATGTTTATTAATTGATCCTAAATTCACATATTTAGAGGAGCTAGCCTCACAACTAGAGGTCTAGTCTAGATATAGGCATCTCACAACCTTAGATCATTCCAATGTTAGTCTAGATATGAATCATATCTGAGTAGATTAGTTTTAACTAGGTGTTATCTGGGTTAATAATATAAATCAAAGGAGAACTATTGGTCTTTTTTGTTTCAAGGGAACTTTCTTTTTTGCCCTACCTTACTCCCTTATTTTGAAATTTTTTAACATGAATTACTTTAGATTAGTGCTCATTATGTATATCCATTTATTTGTTTAAGAGTTTGGGCTTATATTAGAAAATACAAAGCAATTTATATCATTAAAATTTAGGTGGATTGTGTTACTACCATATTCATGTTGTCCCTTCTGTAGGTTCTTCTTGCAAACCAAAAGGTGGTAAGTTGTAACCACATAATCTCTCTAATAAAACTAAGTGAAGCCCCAAGGTGTCACTACCATATTCCTATTGTACCTATAATATGAGAAATGCCAGTCTATTGTTTGCATTACATCCTTGACACAGACACACATCAGCAGTCTAGAAGGACTTGAGGATGAATCTAAATATGCTCAACCTACTATTTCTTGTCATACACTTTTAGGTATTAGTACTCCTCTAAATATTAAGGTGGTTGATTTCCTCAAGAAATAGAATTCAACTATATTTATTTACTCTAGGAGTACACACAAATTCATCAACAATAAGTTGGATACTCAATTGAAATATTTCATTTACCCATCTCTAGAATTTCAAATCCTAGTTACAGGTGGGGGTATAGTCAATTGTTCTGGTAAATGCCATAGTATAAAGTTATGGGAGACTACCTATTATATTATCTTATGTTTTTATTATCATGGATGGGGCTAACATTTTTTTTGGATTTTAATGGCTCACCACTTTATGCACAATTGAGTCAAATTTTTAGTAAATATTCATGCTCATTAATTTAGAAGGAAGGACATTTGAACTGCATGGTTTATTGGCTAAATCTATACAATTGATTATTTTTCACCAGATGATGAAGATGATAAAAAAAGGTGCAAAGTAATTATTGTGTGACTATTTTCCATGGAAGTTAAACCAAATAAGGATTCTACCCATATTGAATTATAAATGTTGGAGTCTACCCATTTTTGTCATATATGCCCACTTGACTCCTTTGACCTCTTTTTCTTTTGTACCGGGCTTTACAGGAGGGCTCACTATGGCTTAGGCCAACTCAAGGCCTCCCTGAGCTCAACACACATTCTTAAAAATTGTAATGTTTTTATTAAAAATTGATTGAAGTATATGTAGGTAGAGTATTTAGAATTATATTTATTGTATTATTTTATAAAATTTTAGTGTTGCAATTTAAAGACCCTATTTTCACAAATAATAGTCATGTGCATGCTCCTTCGGTAGAAGGCTCACTGGCATCACAACTAGGTGCACTATAACAAGGCTAAAATATTACAATAATCTAGGTAGACTATCTGAAACTTTGCGGTTTCATAACCTAAAGTGATAAATAATGAATAAAAGAGCCAAGTCAACACAAATAAATCACACATTTTAGATATAAAAAAATATATTGAACACTATTAAGATTAAATACTTAAAAATAAGGATCTACAAAATTGATAGTTACAAATATGGTCAATGCGTCAAACACTCTACAACTTGCTCTATTTTGATCTGTCAATGCTCTACAATGTATGTTTGGAAAAAATAAGAATATGTAGGAATGGTAATATATCTTGTCAGACATGTTTGATAGTTTTTGTTCCTCTTAAAAATGTGTGAAAATTATATGGACCCTATTTCTTAGAGTAAATTTGGTTTTCAAATTTGTTGGGGACTCCTGCCTATTTCTGAACGTAAATACACCTCAGGAGCGGTCAAGTTGAATTGAAGGCAAGTGATATATTTAATATATTAAAATGATATTTATATATACTATATTAAAATATATAATATTTATTTAAAAAATATACTAAAAATATATATTATATAATGTAATATAATATTACAATATTACATATTATATTTTAATATTATTATTATATAATATATATATATATGTTAATATAGCTTATAAATCAAATTATAATTATATATATTATATATTTTAGTATAATATATTTAACATAAAATATATAATTTATATATAATAGTACTCAGTTTAATACACACACACACACACACACACACACACATATCATGACATATAATGTATGTATATATGTATTGGTGAGAGGGGTTATGTAAAACAAAAGAGTGTAAAATTATTATTGATAGTTAAACCTAGTAATTCCAAAATCTTGACAATGTCAAAATATTAATTAAGTTCATCTTTAAAGATAATTGTGGGTGCATACCGAATAGGATCTAAATCACCATGCAATGATTTAGTATATGATGGCTTGCATTCTATGTGTAAAGATATATCCTCTTAGCATGTAATCTCTACGTCAAAACTGCAACTCCCTTAGTTTTGATCAAGGCACATCTATATTCGTTGGATAAGGATCTCAATTGTGGATGATCATATTTTGTCTTGATGATTACAATAGATAAATTTATTTTGTTACAATGGCACTAAAAAATTAAAATCAACCAAGAAGAATTTCAGGTTAAAAATTAAATAAAAAATTGAAGTGGACATATATGTTCCAAAGATACAATCTATTTCATGTATGCCTAGTGATGATGTATTCTCAAGTATACCACCATAGTCTTGTTTCTACTAAATATACTATCAATGTTACATCTTCAAAAAAATGTGGATGAAACTCTACTTAATATTATGCAAGAGCCTATTTCTAAATCATTACCATCGGTTCCAAAGTTCCATGATGATAATTTCACTTCTATTTCCATATTTAAACTTTTATAATTTTCATTGTAATATGGTCTTGCATTGGATTACAAAAGATTTTCTAATGAATCTTATGATCCCCTGGATGTGATCCAAAACCCATGGTAGGAAACCCATAAAGTGTAATTTTTTGGGACTCGTATAAGTCCTAAAGCTTATATCACAAGGAAAAACATCTATTAGTAGAATGCATATGGCCCTGGTGGAAATCGCAATATGCATTCTCATCATATTAATATCCCTGTGGAAGAGGTTTACTCATATCAACCTCTAATAATACTTAAGTGTAGGGAAAGATATGAGTTGACACTCAGATAGCTTCTTAATAAAAAGCACCAAAAGTTTTGTGAATCTAGTAATTATTTTATGTGGTGCACTCTATAATACAGCCTGATGTGGTGTTGTCATGTTGATTATTTGATTGGTATCAGATTTTGGTTCATTCAGATTAACTTTGTAAGATGGCTTGATCTTAAATTTTATATTAGATGAGGCCAATGTAGTGGCCCCATACTTTAATAGCTTTTTTTATTTAATGATTTTCATTTCTCAGTCATGCTCAGGGTCACCCTTCATGTTTCTCATAAGTAGGAAATTTCAAAGCCACAAAGTGTGGTAGCAAGGGTTGAAATGATACCTCTAATGAAAGAGGGTTATGCAAGACATATTGTGAATCAAGCAAGCCATATTTGGATGCCTTTTAGGTGTTATTATCAATTATATAATTTGTTTCCTCCAATGCTTTAATAATTTTTAATGAGGATTTTGAAAAATCCCCACCTTGGTTCAAAATATTCATTGAATTTGACATCAACGGGGATGAATATGTATTCCCACTTGATATACACTTAATGTTTGATGTGATTAATGGATGTGAAAGAGGAACGTCCTCTATATTGGTATCTAGCGTATTTGATATCTAACCATGCCAGATGCCTATTATGTTATTAAATTGTTTAAATTAATTGATCGAGTCATAAGTTTAAATTAAAGAAAGGTGACTCGCTATCATAGGGATTTGAATTGGTGAATTTTATCTCAAAAGGTATTCTATGGAGGCTAAAAATTAAGCAGTCAAATCCCTATTGGACAATTTCATAATGTAAATTAATAAATATAAATAAACTTATTTAATAAGAATAATCATAATAAATGATAAAAAATTGTAATTATTTTTATATTTAAAAATTATTTTTCTTATTTATTTTTATTTATCATGTTTAAATCTTTAAATATTTTTACTAAATAATTTATTTTTAATTTTTTTTCCAGAGTGGTTGGTTTTTGTCTCCTCATAAAATGAAACATTTTTGAATGCAATGTTATTTTACTAAATTCCTTATTCATATTCAAGTGGTGATAAATAGAAGTAAATCCATACTAACAAAAAGAATTAAACACTATCACAATTCCATTGAAAATATTTTGACTATTTTCTACAAGTCTAAATCTCTCTGAATCTAGATAAGGTTGTATCCTCCAACCATAAGAATAACAAGAATCCCTCTACCATTTACCAAAATAAACCATTCCAATTTTTGTATACAAGTCCACCTCTAAACCAATTTTAATGACTTGGCATGCATGTTAAGACTTGTTTATATATTCCACTTGAACTAGTACAATCAATTGTTTAGAAACACATTTCACACTTCATATAATTTTGACTACTTCATGTGCCCCTGATATTGAATTAAATAACCACAAACCATTTAGATAGTGGTAGCTATCTAGGTTTCATTCAAGAATTCCAAAAAGTGTAGATATCTAACTATGGCTTGTAAATATGAGTTGTTTCATTTGACTAAAACTAAAAATAGTAACAAATGTCAGATGGTTAGTAGCGTTGACTAATTAATTTTTTTATTAAACCTCATCAATATGCATGTTATAATATAATCATGAACTAATTATACATCACATAATATAATTTTCATAATGTCACTCCATGGTGCATCCATCCAATTTCCATGCCTCTCCATAAATGTGAATACAAGAAATTAACATCATGTATTACACATAATTTTTGTAGTCTTTGGAGTACATCTAGATATCTTCTAAGCATCTAGTATAGGTCTCCAAATCATCCTATACAGGTCTTCAAAGCATTCCTAGACTTATTTAGATCATCTTGTGTATGTCTTCAAAGCATACCTAGAGCATTTTTAGAGCAATTCTGGAGCATCTTTGGAGTGTCTTTGGAGCATTCAATCTTCAGAGCTCACTTGATAAATCCTCAAAATTATAGTTGAAGGAATCAACAATCTTGTACTCAAAAATTTAGAGCTCATTTATTTTACTCAAAACTATGCTATTCATCCAAGTTAGAAAAAATAACAAGATAAAGAATCAATAATAAATTACAAATAAACAAAGAACAAATCATATTCATATCTTATTTAGATTAGACTTTAACTATTAAATACAATACAATACATAACCAAACGTAACACTTTATAGATAGTTTATATAACTATGATGAGATATATGAAATGATCATCATTGTCTCCCCCACACTTTACCTTTTGCAAGTCCTCTCATAAATAAGTGGGCACTTTACCTTTTGCATAGTGGTCACTTTCTGTAATTTAGGTCCATAAAAGAATCACTATGGAATAGAAGGACCATAAATCATCTTCTCTTCACTAAATAGATTGACTTCACTCAAAGGATGAGTGAAAGTCAACTTGGGCTTCTTGGTTTTTAATAGAACCAAGGCTAGCTCAACATTTCTCTTAGGGGCATCTATAAGAACTAGGTCCAATGCTACTTCCTTCCCCTTGTCTTTTTCTACCTCCTCAATTTGAGCTTCTTCTTCATCAGACTCATAAGCACTAGACAACATTATAAATGCATCCTCAACTATTTCACCGAGGTCTAGGGCTACCATGTGAATCTCCTTTACAGGTGATCCTTGTTCTTCTACTTGGGTTAAAGATGACACAATCTTATCTGGCCTTCTTTCTTCTAGTCTTTGCTCAACTTGTACTTTAGGATTATGTGTCTCTATTTGTGGTTGTGTTGGTGGAGGCCTGAAAGACTCCCCACTAAGTAAATAGTACTCCTTAGCCCCAATTTCCATCTATCATCTCCTCCTTTTTATTCCCTCAATAGTTTAGACTCAAGTCTTATTATCATATGGTATGTTTAGCATCTGTTTGGCTTTCAAGTGTGCCTTAACTCTTCTTGGTATGTTCAGCATTTGTTTGGCCTTTAAGTGTGCCTTAACTTTTCTATATATATCTCATTGTCTCAGCTCATCTTTTTATAGATTAAATGATGATTTATGTCTGGATGTTGCCTTAATGTTATCCCATTATTTGAATATGATTATGATAATGGTAATGTGGAAGTTATGAAGCAATCCCTTTATTTTGGTCTTGTAAAGACCATATATCCCATTGTAGAGATGGTAAGCCACCTCCTACTCTACTTACATGGACAAGCAGTATAAGAGGGTGCATTGGGTTCCCTCAACCTTGATGATAGTACAATATGGATACAACTATATGTCTTCAATAATCTGCACATATTTCTTGATTAGTGAGCTGACCCTTTCTATGGGATAACCAATTATAGCCTCACTAAGTGATAAATAGACATAGTCACATATAAATTGGATGTGATCCCTATATTTTAATATGTGTAGCTTTGAATAATATTGTGTAACTATCTGAGTTCCACTAGCTTACCATTCTCTAAGGTTTGGGAATATTGTGGTAACAAGAAGGGCATCTAGAAGGTATGACATCATATAAAATTAGGTTTTTTTTTCCTCTTTACAATTGTAAAGATTTGTCTACTTAAAGCAATGCTAATTACCTCACCTAAAGGAGAGGTGATATGTTTTTCAACCATGAAGTAGATAAAGGGCACCCAAATTTGGTCTACATATGTAGTGGTTGCATTCCCACACAACTTGTTCATCATTGTCATAGTCATTCAAATCATGGGTCTAAATTGGCTAATGGGGATGTTTTTATTGAATTCAAAAAAGACTTGGTTCCCAAAATATAGCCATGGGGAAAGGATTATTTTTAGATCATTATCTTTGGCCCAATTGTTGATTGAGGTTAGGTCTATTTATGGATTGGAAAATTTGTAATAATTCTCAAAAACTATAGGAGAAATGTAGGCCATATTCTTCTGAGTATGCCTATTAATCAACATTCCTTTATCTATTATATCATCCTTAAAAATGGGATAAAAGATATCAATATAGTAAAGTACCTCAGGCTTGGTTATTGCATAGTGTAGACCAGTCATTTGTATATAAACTATGTCATAGTAGTGTCATTTGGCTGACACATTCTTCTCCTTTTCTTTGGTGATGGTGGGTTGTTCTTCAATGGTCCAAAATAATTTAGACCAATTATTGTCTCCTGTGTTTAGAGTAGTGGCATCAAACTCTATATCTTTGAAAATCCTCTCTTCTATATCTAAGGTCAAGTAAATCTCCACAACCTCCTTAACACACCTCTTTGAGCTTCCATGGTTGTGAATTTCATCAAATTTCCCACTAATGAACTACAATTCAGCTCTCAAATTAAATTATCCTTGCATAGACAACAATCCAACTCTCCTTGTCTTGATTACGATGATCATAGGGTTGAATTAAGGCTCTCATACTTACCAGGGATTTTTTCAAGGTTTATATAGAGCTCTAATGGTGGAAATGAGTCCAAATTATGATTTTCATGCCTTAGATTTTGGTTGAATTGAGCATTTATACATTTTCCCTTTTTAAGTCCACAAAATCTTTAAATCTATCATGTCTTACTTATGTGGTGTCATCATGGCATCTTCATGACATCTAGCTCATTAATATTTAAAAGTGATGGTTTCCCTTTGAAAAAATCCTCTTCACCTTGTACCATCATATTTACTTGAATAAATAAATGTGGGTCATTGATCTCAATTCAAAGGATCAAATGTCATTGGATATCTTGTGATACTCCTTGTGATTATGATATTTTTCACCATTGCATTTGTTCTATATTTTTTTAAAAATCCACCTTAATATCACATCATTAGATATTCCTTGCCTAGATGAATACACTCCATTTGATCTTGATCTAATGGATTATATCCTTTTCTTTGCATATCATTGATTAAAATGTATACGCTCATCCATGTACCATCAATCTCTAGTAAGATGCTGAAGCTTTAATTCATGGCCCATGGTTTTGAAAATTGTCATTTCAACACTTGCTCTGAGTTTCTTTGACTTTGCAACTTTGATCACAGCCCATATATCTACCATTGGCAAATACTAAAAATTACAGAAGCTGAGCTTATGATACTGGGTGTTATGTTAATACAACTTTCACTGATATCCCATAAATGTTGTATGAGTGATTAAGCCTCAAAAAATTGCCCCAACATGTAGTCTTAGTAATAAATCCATAAAATACGGCCCCAAAACACCATTTTCATGGCATCAACATTTTGGGCCGTGAAAATATGTAGCAATAGTTAACCATCATATTTCTTGTAAGAGGGATCAAAACCATATAATCTATCCAATTAAAAACACCATCATAATTGGTTTACATTAAATCCTTATCCTTATCTAATTTAAGTTATAATGTATAAATCACCCTAAGATCTATATTAGTGTGGTCAAGTAGCAGTTTTAGTTGGACCATGTCTATATCCACTCTCATAAGCATCAATATAGGAAAATTGGCTCGTATATTACATGAAGGTGTTAGTAACTGCATTAAGTGCATGTAAACTATTAATCTCTAAAACATCCTTCACTATAGAATGGATTATCTTAGGTTAAAGTGGTTATTTGATATTCTCACAAGTTGATTAGGCACATGATATTCACCCAATCCATCCTATCAAAAGCCTTTTTATTGGCCCTAAAAACTCTTAATAATAAAATTAATAAAGAATTTCATTCAGGATATTAAACTTGCATTAAATTTTCCTCAAAAAATATGAAGGAACCTCATTATTGTTAGAAGGTGGGACATCATAACCATCCACCATTAGTCCCAAAAATTCTTTCTCATCAATGACTTGTGACAATAGTGGATTGAGAAATGTTTGAATTACATTAGAAGTGACACATTGGTTTTTAGATTACAAAATAGTGAGATTTTTTTTCATTTTTTTCCTCTCAAACTAACCACTAACAATTTGATATTATCATATGGTAAGAATTACATCTCTTTCTATAAGATTCCCATCTATAAATTTGACATGTTACAATTTAACAAAATTCACCTATAGTAAGGTAGGGGTCCTGTGTTGGGGGATTATTGATTATTTTTTAAGGCATGCTACTAAGAAATGAGAGGATTATTTTTCCTAATTTGTAGTCCTATATTCTTTATAAAAAATTGAAATATATGTTTCTTAGAAAAATTATGAGTATTTTTCTTTAAAAAAAGTTATGTGAAAATGAATAAATAAATATGATTGGATACAAAATTACAATTGGAAACAATGAATTCATATTATATGAAATAAAGAGTTTCTAAAATTATATTAAAAAAATTATAGCTTACTATAGGTGTGTGAATATATGCATCTTAGTAACTATGCATTACAAAAAACTCCAAATAAGGCCATGGTATACATGAATAAAAAATGCCAACCAATCTTGTCCGTAGAAATTGATGAACACATTTCTAACTCACTTTGTGGCACCTGTAGTCAGAAACACCAAGAAACACATCTCACAATCAGACTTCAAAATCAAAGTAAGTAAATAATCATTTTGGTCTTAATAAATTGGAGAAATAAACCAAAGGATTTGAGTGAAGAAATAAACTCATAAGGATAGATATCTATTGGTACTTTAGCTTAATTTGAATCTATTCAACAAAAGAATTACATATCACTAGTTTAAATTATAACTCAAAAGACCTAATGGTTAATTGAAATTTGATGGTCATTTTGTAAAGTAGAATAGAATTGAATCCATATAATTTGTATGTAATTTGATAGTTCATAGACTTTTTATAACCAAGTTCGAAGGGCTACAAAATTAATCATTTGCATTACTTGAAATTCATTGATTGTCCATCTACTTTACTGCCAACTATCTCATGCCAAGTGTCATCTACAACATCAAATTCAATGTTTGTGATACATGATTTTAACTTCGTGATACGTGATTTAAAATTTTAATTTAATTCCTCCTAAACATTAATTTTTGATAGATTTACTCTTCAAAGTAATCTACCTCATTTGTTTTGCACACAGTGAAGCGTTACAGAGTTTTAAATCCATATCTGTGATCACATTTTTGACCCTGTAATGTTAAATGAATCAAATAATCAACTCATTTTCATGTTACATGGCATTATATAATATGTTAAAGGCATAAAAATTCATTTAATTTTGTTAAAATTTTAATATAATTTATGTACTATAATAATATATAGATATATTATAATTTTTATAATCTTAATAAATGAAGTTTTTGTGATTCTTGTATTGCAATATTTTTTCAAGAGTAAAGTTGCTTGGCTTATAGTTTCTTGTTTAAATTTAATTGATTTTACATTGATGTGATTTGGCCCTATCAAATTCATAATTTTTGCAAGTACATCACCAATAAATGATGATTTTCAAATCACTTCACTACATATCCAATTGATAATGATGCATGGATCATTTACTTCCATTAATAAAATGGCATCTTTTGTGATGGAGAAGGGACAATATTCATTAATTTTCTCAAGGTTAGGTATTATCATTTGCATGTTGCTTGAAATTTTTTTGTGTACATACAATATAACACAATAAGAGGCTTTGATATTGGGTTTATCTAGTACATGCATTTTATAATTGAAATATTTAAAAACACATGGATGTTGTTAAATGGTATTTAATTAGGTATTTTATATTTACCAAACTAAATAATAAAATATAATAACAAATAAATTATACAATGATTAATTGTGATGCATTTTGACAAGTTTTTAATTAAAACATACCCCCAAATAAAATAGACATGTTGATGCTAAGCAGTGTTTATTACATGGTCCATATTGATATCAATGATGAGAATTAAATTTTTAATATTCATCACCTAAGGAACATGGAAAATTAATCATTCACATTACTTGAAATTAATTGATTATCTATCTGCTTTACTGCCTCATGTCATGTGTTAAGTGTCGTCTGTAACACCAAATTTAATGCTTTGTGATACATAATTTAACCTTCTTGATATGTGATTACAACTTTTTATCCAATGCACATTGTTTATCAAACATTATTTATGCTCAATAGATTTGTTCTTAGAATTAATCTACCTCATCCTCTGTACACGTGGTGAAGTGCCACAAAGTTTTAAATCCATACCAGTGATCACATTTTTGACTCCATAATGTTAAATGAAGTAGAAACTCAACCCATTTTCATGTTACATGGCATTATAAACTACGTTAAAGGCATAAAAATTCATTTAGTTTTATTTATCATATAATAATATTTTTTTGTTATTAACAATATATAGATGTATTGAAATACATTATACTAAAATATATAATATATAATATTGATTTATAACCTATATTAACATATATATTATATGATATAATAATATTGATTAATATTAAAATATATTTTACAAAATATATAATGTTATTATCTAATTAATTAGTTTAATATATAAAAATAGTATGATATATATTATATGTCAATTATATTTATTTAATAACTAATATATTTTTGTGTGTGGGGAGGAGGGGACAGGGTGGGTTAGAGGGGTTATGTGAGGTAAAAGAATCTAAATTGATAACTAAAGCTATTAGTTACTCCAAACCCATGACAATGTCAAAATAAGTTTATCTAAAATAATTGTGGGCACAAACCTATTGGTATCTGAATCACCATGCAATGCATTAGTCTATGATGGCTTGTATTTTTCATGTAAAGAGATAGCCTCTTAGTATAATCACTATATCAAAATTATAACTCCCTTAGTTTCAATCAGGGAGCATCTATATTCACTAGATAAGGAGCACAGTTGTGGGTGATCAAGTTTTGTCTTGGTGATTGCAATGGATAAATTACTTTTGTTACAATGACGCTATAAAAATTAGAAGCGACCAAGAATAATTTTGGGTTTTAAAATGTGATAAAAATTTGAAGTGGACATATATGTTAGAAAAACACAATCTATTCCAATGTGTATGCCTACTATTATACCACCACCACTTGTTTCTCCTAATAATTAATAATGTTACATCTTCAAAAAATGTGGATGAAACTCCACTTATTATGCAAGAGCCTAGTAATTATTTATAAATCATTCCCATTAGTTCCAAATTTTTATGATGATAATTTTACTTCTATATACATATTTGAAATTCTATAATTTTCATTGTATTATGGTCTTGTAGTGAATTATTAAACATTTTCTAATTCTGATGATCCCCTGGATGTGATCCAAAACCCATGGTAGGAAACCCTTCAAGTGTAATTTGTTGCAACAAGTCTGTTGCTATTTTTTTAGAATTTAATTCCCTAAATTATACAAATCTACATTTAGATATAATCTATAAATGGAAAGTCTATATATATAGATACTATATATAGTAAGTGTTTTGAGGTAGATTGTTTATGTCCTCACATAACCATAATTTAGATAAGCATAAAAAATCCTTTCTCAAGAGGTCTTTGAGTTACTAGGTATGATTTTGTGTCACTTATTTTAATTACCATTTTGGGGTTGAATTCATCTCTAAATATTAGTTTGTAAGTTCAATAAAGGTGACTCGCCCTCATAGGTATTTGAATTGGTGAATTAAATTATCTCAAAGGTTAAAAATTAAGGAGTCAAATCTGTATTAGACAATTTGCTTATGTTACATCGTCAAAAAATGTGGATGAAACTCCACTTATTGTGCAAGAGCCTATTATTTATAAATCATTATCATAATCTCTATGTCAAAATTACAACTCTTTTGGTTTCAATCAGGGGGCATTTGTATTCACTAGATAAGGAAATCAGTTATGGGTGATCAAGTTTTGTCTTGGTGATTGCAATGGAAAAGTTTCTTTTGTTACAATGGCATTAAAATAATTAAAAGTGACCAAGAATAATTTTGGGTTTAAAAATAATATAAAAATTTTAAGTGGACATATATGTTCAAAAGATGCCATCTATTCCAATGTGTATGCGTACTATTATACCACCAGGTCCACTTGTTTCTCCTAATAATTAATAATGTTACATCTTCAAAAAGTGTGGATGAATCTCCAGTTGTTATGCAAGAGCCTATTATTTATAAATCATTACCATTGGTTTCAAAGTTTCATGATGTTAATTATACTTCTATTTTCATATTTAAACTTCTATAATTTTCATTTTACCATGGTTTTGTAGTGGATTATTAAACATTTTCTAATTCTGATGATCCCCTAGATGTGATCCAAAACCAATGGTAGGAAACTCGTCAAGTGTAATTTGTTGCGATGAGTTTATTGTTATTTTATTGGAATGAAATTCCTTAAATTATACAAATCTACATTTAGATACAATCTATATATATAAATACTATATATAGTAAGTGTTCTAAGGTAGATTGTTTATGCCCTCACATAACCATAATTTAGATAAGCATACAAAATCCTTTCCCAAGAGGTCTTTGAGTTACTAGGTATGATTTTGTGTCACTTATTTTAATTATCATTTTGGGGTTAAATTTTTCTCCAAATATTAGTTTGTAAGTTGAAGAAAGGTGACTCACCATCACAGGTATTTGAATTAGTGAATTAAATTATCTCAAAGGTATTACTAGGTGGGCTAAAAAATTTATGTTGTGGAGCCTATTTCTAAATTACAATGTATTTTCAAATACTATATATTTCAAATATATTGTACACTCTATATGTATTCTTGTCAAGGTTTAGGGCCAGGTCGGGCCCCGAGCACAAGTTCAGAGGTGACAGCCCCTGAAACGTGGGGGTTTGGGGGTAGCATCCCCCAAGAGAGGGTTAGGGGGTGATAATCCCTGACAAATAAGGGTTCAAGGGTGATATCTCCAAAAAAAAATTGGGACCCCTTTTAATGGGAAACCATTTTGGGTTGATTCTACCCATGGTTTTAGTACCCATTATTTTGTAATACCATTTTGTTGATGTATTATGTATTGATGGATATTTCATAGGTAATACATCATGAGAACAAAGGTTTTGAGAAGGAAGAATAGAGTGTGTGAATTTAGGTGTGAATTCAAGAGGGTTTATTGAACGCAGCTCTAAATAATATTTATGCATTGTAATTGTGAGAAGTGATCTGAGAGTGGTTTGTGCTCTCGTGGCTTGTAATAAAATATAAGCAAGTATTTTTTGGTGTATGTAGCCCACATTAGGTGAACCACATTAATTTTAGTCTTCTTATTTTATATGTTCATTTATTTTTATTTCTAAATCTCTGTTTATATCTCTTATTATTATGATTATGTGAAATTGTTTTGCATTGATTTCTGTATTTATTCCCAACAAAAAATTGAGTCAAATACCTATTAGACAATTTGCTTATGTTACATATTCATAACATGTGGATAAAACTCTACTTATTATGCAAAATCCTATTATTTGTAAATTATTAGCACAATCTCTATGTCAAAATTGCAAATCCCTTGGTTTTGATCAGGGGGAATTTGTATTCACTGGATAAGGAGCTCAATTATGGGTGATAAAATTTTGTCTTGGTGATTGAAATAGAGAATTGATTTTTTTACAATGGCATTAAAAAAATTTGAAGTGATCAAGAAGAATTTTGGGTTTAGAAATATGATAAAAATTTGAAGTGGACATATATGTTCACAAGACACCATCTATTCCAATGTGTATGCCTATTATTATACCATCAGGTCCCCTTATTTCTCCTAATAATTAATAATGTTATATTTTCAAAAAATGTGAATTAAAATCCACTTATAATGCAAGAACCTATTATTTATAAATCATTACCATCGGTTCCAAAGTTCCATGATGATAATTTTACTTCTATTTCCATATTTGAACGTATATAATTTTTATTGTACTATGGTCCAGTAGTGGATTATTGAACATTTTATAATTATGAGTATCCTCTAAATGTGATCCAAAACCCATGGTAGGAGATCCATCAAGTGTAATTTATTGTGATGAGTTTGTTATTTTATTGAAATAAAATTCTCTAAATTATACAAATCTACATTTAGATACAATATATAAATGGATCAAAGTCTATATATAAAAATATTATATATAGTAAATGTTTTGAGGTAGTCTTCTTATGCCCTCACATAACCATATTAATTTAGCTAAGCACATAAAATACTTTCCCAAGAGGCCTTTGAGTTACTAGGTATGATTTTGTGTCACTTATTTTAATTACCATTTTGGGGTTGAATTCGTCTCTAAATATTAGTTTGTAAGTTTAAAAAAGGTGAATCGCCCTCATAGGTATTTGAATTGGTAAATTAAATTATCTCAAAGGTATTCTTGGAGGGACTAAAAATTAAGGAGTCAAATCTATTATAGACAATTTGCTTACGTTACATCTTCAAAAAATATGGATGAAACTCCACTTATTATGCAAGAGCCTATTATTTCTAAATCATTACTATTTATGATTATATTTTCACCCTTGAGGAGATGCTCAGCTCTCCTCATCCAAGCAGAAAAATGGAATCATCTCTTTTTCTGTGGGTGATAATTCTATTGAGATGAATCTCTAGATTAGGGGCTAGCTCCCCTTGATGCACCTTTGAAGCTTTTCTAAACTAACACTATGTATGAAAATGGAGAAAGAAAACAATTAAAAAAACAAGTGGTGATGCACCAATATTTGATATCCTCTCACTTGACTAAAATCATTACTTAAAGACTAACCAAGTTTCTTCACACAAAACTCATAACTTTTGTGCATTATCATATCAATGTTTCACATGTTAAATTTAAGAAGGTATTTGACATTCAGGAGAGTAACAAACAATTCTAAGAAATAATATAGTCTTAAACCATTTATAAAATGTTTATACACTTATGAAAGAATACTAATAAGGACATGTAATAATACTTTTTCTACACATTTGGTAGTCAATCGAGGATAATAAATTAGGAAAGATAACTTTTACTAAACAATAACAACATGATTTGGACCAATACACAACAATACAGCATGTGAGTGACAAATAACTTGTATTATTTATTCAATAGTTTTACAAGTACAAATCTAGCTAGAGTTTTTCCAATAACCAATGGAGGCTCCTAAATGAGTAGAAATAATACATATATTTTTTTTTGAGAGAGAGGTCGAGCTAAGGAAGTTCAAGGGTCACTTGGACATGTGTCACCCTAAGAAAAGAAATAGTTACATTACATTCTATAATAATCTCCCTTTATGGTTACACCTACATAATCAAGATATTCTAAATTACATTTTGCTATAGATGGTTTCATCTATTAGAATGTCATTTTGATGTAAGCTATTCTTTACTCGATCGTCAAGTTGTATAACGATGCAACAATCTTGAACCATCAACCTACCTATAATGCTTGTTATGCATCAGAGCTCAAGATTCATGCCATTTGTCATTTCTATATTTGTTCTCAGGTTCCCATCAAGTCTTTTGAATAACAATGACTATTCCTTATAGTTTAAAATTGAGTTCCTATGGGCTATCAACTTTAGGTATTTCTTTCAAACATCTTATCTTCAAAATTCTTTCAAATAATTTTTTTAAATAATTATTTTGGGTTCTTCTTCCTTTCCTCTCGACTTTTTTGCAAGGAAAAATTTCTCATTTCCTTCAAACAAATTATTTGAAGGAATTCCTTTGGATTTTTTGCTAAGTGCCCTCTACAAAAATAAAATTTCCCTTCATCTTGTTGAAAACATACCTTCAAAAAAATACAAGTGACCCTTTAGAATTTTTAAATGGTCCACTTTTCTCTAAAATAATCCTTTGAAATTTTTGAAAGGTCCCTTCGAGAAATTTGAAATGCCCTTTGAACTTTCTATGAAGTACCCTTCATAAAGGCAAGTGTTCTTTCATAAAAAATGAAAGTGACCTTTCAAAAGAATTGAAAATGTCCTTCAACTTTAAAAATTCCTTCAAAAAAGTTACATACCCTTCAAAACATTTACAAGGGTATCTTTTGGCTTGAAGATATCTTTTAGAAAAATTGAAAGTGTCCCTTCAAAAAAATGAAACATACCCTTCAATTGTTTTGAAGTGAACCTTTGGAACTCTGGAATGGCCCTTTCATTTTTTTTGCAAATGACCCTTTTGAAAGTCAAAAATATCTTTTGGTAACTTTGAACCAAGTCAAAGTGTCCTTCAAAAAAGTTAAAGTGCCCATTTTGAAAGGAAACATACCCTTCAAAAGACTTGTCTAGGCCATTTATTTTAAGAAAATACCCTTTGGGAAAGTTGAATGGACAATTTTATCAGAAGAAAAGCCTCAGACAAAAAGTTTGAAAGAATTCAGCAAAGGCTTAGAACAAAAAATTGAAAGAATTCATTGTAAAAGACTTAACCAAAAGACTAAAGAACAAAGCTTTCAAAAGGAAAACATTTAGGCTTTTTACATGTAAAATAATTTAGCTTTGTATAAGAAAACTTCAACTGAATAAAACTTGCATACTGGATTCAAAAAAAGGTATAGACTCAGACATTTTTGTAAAAAAGATGGTGTCCAATTTTGGTCTGAAGCGCCAAAATTTCGTCAACAAATTGGTGACTTTTAGGGGTAGTATTCATGCTATACTAATTAGACCAGTAGCCTTATCCAACTTAGGGCCAATGGAGTAAATGGATTCTTGAATATGACTAACAAGGATTTTTCCAAAATAAAACATAAGAAAACACACCATAAAACAACAGCAAGACCAAGCAAAGACAACACAAAACTAGACAAGGACAAACTCACACATGTGCATAAGCACTTAGGGAACACAAGGAAAATAGGAAACTATGTACAATAGAAACAAGAGAACCATCAGTAACAATGCTTTAGATATATCCCATTAACTGGGATATGCAGGTCCTCTCCATCCAACTTTGAGAGATGGAAAGCATTATGTTATTTGCATTGTGTGATCACATATGTGCCAATCCAAAAAGCATAAAAATTTGTGTAATTTTTAGGTTTGGCCTTATCTTCATCCCATTTTATGACAATGTCTCCTCTAAAAATCTTTGGCATGGACTTCTTGTCAAAATACTTCTTTTTTTTCTCTTGGTGAGTTGCAATGATCTGTATAGCTTGATCTCTTGTCTCTTCCAGCTTCATCAACTCACATAATCTAACTCACATGCTCTCATTCTCCATCAATTATAGCTGATAGGTGATGTATAAAGATAGAAACTTAAGTGAGATAGGAATCCTAGCCTCCCTCCCATACACAAGTGTGTATGTGGAGTTCTCAATTGCTCTCTCTAGGGTGATCCTATCAGCCCAAAGGGCTATATTTAACTTGGTGTGCCAAGTCCTTTAATTCTCCTCTATATTTTTATTGATGATCTTGATCAAGTTCTTGTTTTTGGACTCAACTAGTCTATTTCCCTAAGGATATTAGTTGGAGGAGGTGCTAAGATAGATGCCATGCTTTAAAGCCCATTCACTTGTCCTTGTTCCTAAGAAGGCTAATGCATTATCTAAAATGATTTTTGAAGGAAATCTAAATCTGGTTACTATACCTTCATAAAAGTCTAGGACTAAGTTTTTATTTTCCTTTTTAAGAGCTATATCTTCTACCCATCTTGTAAAATAATTAGTGGCTGTCAACACCCACTTATGACCAACACTAGAAGGAGGATTGATTAGACCTATGAAATCCAAACCCCATTTCATGAAGGGTTTCTCAACTTGGATTGGATGAAGGGGCAAGGTAGATAGATTTTTTGTTGCCATCAAAAATAGCACACTTTTGGCATTTCCTTACCCAAGCATGAGTGTCCCTAAATAGGCTAGGCCTAAAGTAACCATCCCTCATAGTCTTAGCAGCTATGATTCTTGGAGAAAAGTGACCACCAACTGGTCCATCATGGAACTCATATAATAATTTTTTAATTTGATTTGAATTAATGCACCTCAAAATCACACTTGAAAATTACTTTCTAAAAATCACTCCATCAACTAGTACATAAGGAATGGATTGTAGCCTAAAATATCTTCTTTTAGCTCTGTCAAGACCTTATGGACTCTCACCAATTTGAAGTAAATGGATCATTTATTGTGTCTAACTTCTCATAGATGAAGGTATATCTACTGTAGGATGATCATGTAGTGTCAAAACAATCTCCCTTTTATCTTTGAAGTCTTAAGCAAGATGTTCACACAGTCTTTTCCCCTTCACTAACTTGGTCTTTATGATCTCCACATCATACTTCATCACTTTGGTAATCCAACCTGCCCTTTTCTCATTCAAATCTCTACTCAAAAAAAAGTTTTTTACACTAGATGAGGCAAAAAAATGTGAATCTTGTTGCTAGACAACATATGCCTAAACTTTTTCAAACTCCTTATGACTGAAAGCACTTGTTTCTTAACATATGTATATCTTGTCTCATATCCTTCCAAACCTTGACTGAAAAAGGCAATAGGTTGTTCCAAATTTTCATCAATATCTTAAGTAATAATTTTAGAGATTACCTCTTCATTTCCAAAAGTATACAGGTTGAATTCCTTGGAGAAGTTAGGACTTGCAAGAGTAGGGGCTTGGCCAATGGCTTGTTTGATCTCTTCAAAAATTTATTTTCTCCTTCATGTCCAAGTGAATATCTCATCCTTCCTTAGCATAGATGTCAAGGGATTGACCATGTTATAAAAATTATGAATGAACCTCCTAATGAAATGTATATTACCAAAGAATCTTTGTAAACTTTTCTTGTGTTTAGGTAAAGATAATGCCAAAATGGCACTTACCCTTTCCAGATCAATGGACAAACCTTTTTTGGAAACAATAAGAACTAAGAGTTTGCCTTCATGAACAAAAAACACACACTTATTTTGGTTTAGAGAGATCCAAAACTCTCTAAACCTCTCAAAAATTTACCTTAGGTGTTTCAAATGATCTTTTGCATTTTTGGAGAAAACCATCACATCATCAAGATAAACCAATATAATGTCATTAATTAGTCCTTGGAAAGCCAGATCCATTACATGTTGGATAGTATTTATAGCATTAAATAATCTAAATTGAATCTTAATATAGTCATATCTACCCCATTTGGTGGTGAAGGCCATTTTTTATTGGTCACTTTCATTCACCAAAATTTGATTGTACCCGAAATAACCATCTAAGAGAGAAATCCTCTCAGTGCCTACCACCACTTGTAAAATTTATTCCATAGAAGGGAATGGGTAATGATCATTTAAATACACTCTATTAAATTCCATAAATTCTAAACACAACCTTATCTCTCCATTATTATTTCTAACAAGGACTAAGTTAGCTAGTCAAGAAGAATGCTTGACGGGAAAGATGATTTTAGACTTAATCAGTTTGGTGAGCTCTTTCTTCATGAGAGGCTCAATCTTGGAATTGAGTGGCCTTTGTATTTGATTGATGGGTTTGTAATTCTCATCTAGATCTATTTTATGTTCATCTAAGCTTAAATCAAAACCCTTCAAATCACTATACTCCCATGCAACAATATCACTAAACTCCTTACATAGTTCAATGAAATCATGCCCCTCTTGACTAGTGCATACCTTCCCAAGTGAAATTAGCTTATCTTTAAACATTTATACCCTTTCATAGTTCTCTTTATTTATGTACATACTTATCTTCTCCTTCTTTATTTGGTCATCCTCATTGAATATGATTTCAAGAGCTACTAGGCCCTTGTGAAGCTTGTTGGATTTTAGCTAGACAATTTGCCCTCCGTATTGATGTTACAGGCTTAAACTGATTCTTTTTAGAGAACTCAACCTCTTATTTTAGGAAGAGGGATATATGTTCATCACTCTCAAAAACTTACCAATTAGTGACATTATTTGGTATAGAAGGTCTCACAATCACCTTTATATAAAGTTGATTCTTGTCTTCTCTTATGCCTTTTGGAACATCAAATTGAGCACCAATAGATGCCAATCTATCAGAATGCTTATTATCTTCCCTAGGAATAGAAGTGATATTAAATTCCATGAATTCTTCTACAATGTCCCAAATATTATGCTTAAAGGACTTGAGTAAGGAGTTCTTGGTCAAATTTTTCCCTCTAACTTGATTGACAATGAGCTCACTATCACCAAAAACTTGCAATTCTTTGACACCTCTTTTCCTTTCCCACTCAAGGCCATGAATAAGGGCATCTTATTCAATTAAATTGAAATAAAAATATAATTTAAATATGAAATTTGAAAAATACCTTTCCTTTGAAGGTGAAACCAACATTGTTCCACCACTAGCTCCAATGTTGCTTCTAAACCCATCAAAGAAGAGCTACCATAAGCCATTCACATCCTCACTTGATTTCATCAAATTGGGCATGAAAAAATACTTATCATGCATATAATATACTCCAAGACTATATTCCTCAATAAAATTGTAAGTATCATGCACATAGTTATCATCTCCCCACTCATCTAGGAATAAATCCAAAACTCCTTCAAGGGAAGATGATGGGGATTGATCAATGTGAAACTCCTCTTCATTAATGATAGCATAGTTAACATTTGAAAACTTGGGTTAATATGGTTCCAAGTGATCTATATGAATAGTTTATGACTCAATCTTCACCTTCATACCATATTCTATTCTAAACACCATGTAGGACCAATTAACTGCCAAGTATCCACCTATCTTGGATGTAAAGTCTCTTGACAATCAAAGAGAAAAATAGGGAGGTAAATCTGATACCACTACATCATGAGGAATTTAAAAGGTAGGAAAATAATGAAGGATCAAGTTTAAACCTTTCACAACCCCCAACGTCTTGGTTGGTGATCCATCCAATTACAAAATTCCTTTAGTCATTAACTTGTATTTGATGCCTAGCTTATCTGCTTTGTATTTGGGTATAACTAATGTGTTTGCTCCACTATCTATGATGAAATTATGAACCTAGAAATCACAAATAATTAAATATAGGTATAAATGAGGAGCCTTTTCCTCTTTTTTCACCTGACCATCTATAGATTGAGTTCCATCAACCAAAACCACACTAACACTTCTAGATGGGCCAGCTTATGTACCGATTCCATGCAATTCCTTTTGGAGTATATCATTATACCTTAGTAATGCTAGATAATCCCATAATGAGATGTTAATATGAAGCTTCTTCATCTGGTCCACAACATTAATGGAAGGATTACTCACCTTGGGATTCTCTTTATGAACATTTACACCTTGTGATGTAGCTTGTGGAGACAAGGTTGTAGTAGCTATCCTAAAATTTGGAATCCTCTAATTTTCTTGTGATTTAGGAGTTAAATTAGGCCCTCCTCCCATATAAGGTGATTTAGGATTCAAAATAGGTTCTTTATTGGTTCTTTGAACTTATTCAATGGCCCTTTTCTTTGATCTAGTGTTGGTAGCCACACTAGTATTTTGATTGTTTATATTCCCCATGTAATTAATGACACAAAACTCACCCTCCAAATGATTCATGAGAGTGTAATTAAACTAAACGTATATACTCTCCATCTTGAATTGTGTTGGAAGCTAAAAATTTGAAATTTGAGATGTTTGGTCACCTTTTTTAGTCATGTCTTGATTTTGCATCTCATTGGTGTAAGCAACTTGTTCTTGACCTTGCTCAAAAGAAGGGTAGTTGGGTTATTCCTGGACCAAATTGTTTTTATTAGGAAAAAGGGATTTGGAGGATGAGGGATAATTAGTATTATAAATTTGATAAGTCTTGACATGGGTGATTTGGCCTTGTCCATGATTATTACCTTAAAAAGTAGGTCTATTTATTTATCTGAACTGGTTGTAGGACTGATAAGGCCTATAGCTTTGGGCTTATTTCCTTTTGAGAGAAAGAAATTCATTATTAACACTTTGAAGTAGGATTTTGAATTCATGTATTTCATTTTTAGGGATAATGATAGATTTTTCTTGATCAATAAAAGGAGCTAAATTGGGCAACACACTTTGACTAAGAGAATGCAAATTAGGGAATAGTGGCATTGGAGGTCTAGGAGATATCTTTCCTACTTGGACAAGACAATTCTCAGCATTTATAGATATTACATATACAATAGGAAATGTGTTTCCACCCATAGATTAAATCATCATGGCAATGTCACTATTTAATGCTTTTAAGAAGTAAAAAAATGCATAGTTTGTGATCGGCCTCACAAGAATTAGGATTCTATCCCAGGTTTTTTGGAACCTAGTATTAAAATATTACATGAATTCATGCGGTGCCCTCTTTATTATGGTTAATTACTCAGATAGAGACAATTGATCACTCTTTTCCCAAAACCTATCAGTCAATAGGGTCCCCAACTCATCCCATGAGCTAATAGAATTTACAAGTAGGGTCCCATACCAATCCAAAACTTTTCCTTTGAAAGACAAGGCCAACAACCTAATAGCTACATTTTCTTGGGTAATATTATGGATATTACAAAAGTTTTATATATTTTTAATGTGCTTAATGGAAATAATAGGACCATCCCCACTAAAATATGGGACACTTTTGAGAGAAGCTCCTGGAATTTGATCATATTGGGCAAGATGCAAGGGAGATGCCCCCCTGAAAAGGCACAAAAGGTTGTCTTCTAGCCATTTTAGAATGAACACTATGGATGTTAGGAATGGAATGTATCACAAACTTGGAATATTTGAACACAAAACCTCTTTTATAAGGATGAGTATTGACAAGCTTGAACCTTTTGGTGGAATATGGAGGTAATTCCATAAACTCAAAGGGTACATCTTTAGCAGTAGACCTAATGGTCACCTTTGGCATGGAAATAAGCATTGATCATCAACCAAAGACTTTAATTCTTCAATAGATTCATTAGGTACTAAATGTAGATGTTTCTTTATCTACAACCATGTCAAGACCAACACCAATCTTGAGCAATCTTCTAGGACTTAGATGTCTAGGTCCCACTAGGCATGCCAAAAATTATTGACATGTGGATTTTCACCCTTGAGGAGATGATCAGCTCTCCTCCTCAAAGCATCAAAATGGAATCATATCTCTTACTATGGGTGATAATTCTATTGAGATGAATATCTAGATTAGGGGATAGCTCCCCTTGATGCACCTTTGAAGATTTTCTAAAATAACACTATGTATGAAAAGGGAGAAAGAAAAAACTAAGAAAATAAGTGGTGATGCACCAATATTTGATATCCTCTCACTTGATCAAAATCACTACTTAAATATTGACCAAGTTTCTTCACACAAAACTCAAAATTTTGTGCATTATCACATCAGTGTTTCACATGTTAAATTCAAGAAGGTATTTGACATTTAAGAGAGTAACAAAAAATTCTAGGAAATAATATAGTCTTAAACCACTTCTAAAATGTTTATACACTTATGAAAGAATACTAAAAAGGACCTGTAACAATACTCTTTATACACATTTGGTAGGAAATCAAGGATAAGAGGTTAGGAAAGATAACTTTCACTAAACAAGAACAACATGATTTGGACCAATACATAATAATGTAGCATGTGAGTGGAAAATAACTTGTATTATTTCTTCAAGAGTTCTACAAGTACAAATCTAGCCACATTTTTTCCAATAACCAGCAGAGGCTCCCAAATGAGTATAAATAACACATATATATAGTTTTTGAGAGAGAGGTCAAGCCAAGGGATTTCAAGGGTCACTTGCACATGTGTCACCCTAAGAAAAGAAATAGTTACACTACATTCTGTAAGAATCTCCTTGTATGGTTACACCAACAAAATCAAGATATTATAAATTGCATTTTTCTATAGATGGGTTCATCTGTTGGAATTTCCTTTCAATGTAAGTTATTCTTTACTAGGTCATCAATCTATATAATAGTGTAACAATCTTAAACCATTGGCCTGCCTATTATTCTTGTCATGCATCAGAGCTTAGGATTCATGCCATTTATCATTTACATATTTGCTCTCAGGTTCCCATCAAGTCTTTTGAATAACAATGGCTATCGTCATAGTTTAAAATTGACTTCATATAGGTTATCATCTTCAGGTATTTTTTTTGGATATCTTGTCTTCAGTATTATTTTAGACAATTTTTTTGAAATAATTCTTTTGGGATATTCTTCCTTTCCTCTCAGCTTTTTTGCAAGGAACAATTTCTCATTTCCTTCAAATAAATTGTCTGAAGGAATTCCTTTGGATTTTCTACTAAGTGCCCTTCACAAAAATAAAATTTCCCTTTGGATTGTCAAAAAAATACCTTCAAAAAAATGCAAGTGAACCTTCATAATTTTGAAATGGTCTACCTTTTCTCCAAAAAAGTCCTTCAGACTTTTTGAAAGGTCCTTTAGAGAAAGTTGAAATTCCCTTCGGACTTTCTATGAAGTACCCTTTGGAAAGGCAAGTGTTCTTTAAGAAAAAATTAAAGTGACCTTTTGAAAGAATTAAAAATGTCCTTCAACATGAAAAATTCCTTCAAAAAAGTTACAAACATACACTTCAAAAAAGTTTCAAGGGTCTCTTTTGGTTTGAAGATATCTTTCAGAGAAATTGAAAGTGTCCCTTCAAAAAAATGAAACATACCCTTCAATTTTTTTGAAGTGCACCTTCAAAACTTGGGAATGGCCCTTTCAGATTTTTTGCAAATGACCCTTTTGAAAGTCAAAAATACCTTTAGGTAACTTTGAACTGAGCCAAATTTTCCATCAAAAAAGTTAAAGTGCCCATTTTGAAAGGAAACATACCCTTTGAAAGACTTGTCTAGGCCATTTCTATTGAGAAAATACCCTTCGAGAATGCTGAATGGATAATTTTATTGAAAGAAAGGCCTCAAACAAAAACTTTGAAAGAATTTGGTAAAGGATTAGAAAAAAACTTGAAATAATTCATTGCAAAGGACTTAACCATAATACTAAAGAACAAATCTTTCAAAAGGAAAACACTTGGGTTTTTTACATGTAAAAGACTTCATCTTTGTATAAGAACACTTATTTTGAATGAAACCTACATCCTAGATTCAAATAAAGGTATAGATTTAGACATTTTTTGCAAAAAAAGGGGGTGTCCAATTTTGGCCTGAAGGGCCAAAATTTGGTCAAAAATTACCATCATTTCCAAAGTTTCATGATGATCATTTTACTTGTATTTCTATATTTTAACTTCTATAATTTTCATTGCATGTCTTGTAGCTTATTATTGAACATTTTTATAATTTTGATGATTGATGATCCCTTGGATGTGATCCAAAACCCATGGTAGGAAACCCATCAACTATAATTTGTTAGGACTCATATAATTCAAGGATTGAGAAAAATGATCAGGGGTTGCTTATAGGTATAGGGAGAGTCTGATACGAGGTGACACTCAGCCAACTTTGTAATAAGAATTAGCAAAAGCTTTGTGAATCTAGTTTTCTTTTTTTGAGATGAATTTTGTAATATAGATCATTATATCACCATCATGTTCACTATTTGATTGGTATCACATTTTGGTTCATTCATATTAACATTGTAAGATGGATTAATATTGAATTTTCATGTGTTGGATGAGGCTAATGTAGTGGCCCCAAACTTTACTAGTTTGTTTAATATAAGGAGTTTCATTTATCAATCATGCTCAGGGTCACCCAGTTGTTTTTCATAAGTCAAAAAATTTAGTGCCACATAGTATGGTGGCAAGGGATGAAATGATACCTCTAATGAAAAAGTGTTAGGCAAGACATATTTTGAATCAAACACATAATTTGGATGCCTTTTAGGTGTTCTTCACAATGAGAGATTTTTTTTCCTCCAATGCTTTAATAATTTGTAATGAGGATTGTCAAAAAACTCCACCTTGGTTCCTTTACCTTGATTTACAATATTTTGTCTCAAATACAAATCTTAATATCTAAAGACATCTATAAAAGGATTTGAGTCTAGTATATAATAATATATGGAAATCTATTTATAGACATACTATATAAATAGAAAGTGTATTCTTGTGATAGATAAAAATGATCTTGGTCACCATATAATGGACCAATCAGTCATCAAAACACCTTAGAAATGATTTATAAATGAATCAATAGCTTAAAATGGAATTGATCATCTTGGGATGTACCAGTTAATCATCAAAATGCCCTAGTTAAAAAGCTTCCCAAATGAGTATGTTGTTATTTTATTGGAATGAAATTTCTGAAATCATACAAATCTACATTTAGATACAATATATAAATGGAAAGTCTATATATATTAAGTGTTCTGAAGTAGATGAAAATGTCATTGATAATCTTGGGATTTATCACTTTGTATTAATAGAAATCTACTCAAACATCAAACTACCTAAGTAAGATCTAGATCCATTATATTAACTAAATGTAATAGATAAATTCACAATTCAAATCAACATTATAATCCTAAAGCTAAATGATCTAAATCATGATTAAATAGAATATGAAAACAAGAGGATTGGATTGATTATCTTAAACTCAAAATTTTGAAATTATGTTGGCATGATCATGGACTATTGATGATGTATTAGATTGGCATGGAGACTATTGATCATTTTAATAGTTGGACATGGATTTTCTAGATGATTTATATTTATCTCAAATGGAGGAATGTATTTGTTTAAATAGAAAGAGGAGGGAAAGATCAATGGTTGAGATTCAAAGTTGGCTTGGGGAGATCAAGGGTTGAGTATTATTCTTGGAAGCCTCTATATTTAGAGGTTTTTAGAGAGGGGTGAGAATAGAGAGGATTCTAGAATTAGAGAATTCTATAATCCTCTCAATAGGTATTAATTAGGATTAGGTAGGGGATTAGATAGATATCAGGTGGGTGATTAGGGACTAAGAGTGTAGGAGAGCCTATGAATAGGCTAGTGTAGGTGGGTAGGTGGGCCATGAGAATTTAAAATTCCCAGATAATAGATAAGTGGGGATTAGGATAAGATAATGGGGATTTATGATGTTAATTAATTGATTGTTGGGGATGGATAAGGTTAGTATATTTAAAATAATGAATGGGACATTAGATAAATAATAAAAAATGGGTGATAAATTAGTGGGATGAAAAGGGATAAATTAGATAAATGGAATTAGTGTTGACTAATAAAAAATTAGTGATGTTAAATGGAGTGAGAGAATTTAGATGCATACATCTTGGGATGCACCAATTAATGGTCAAAATTCCCTTGAAAATCTTCCCAAGAGATATAATTAAATCTTATGTTTCATCAGTAATATAATTTATATAAACTTGATAAATGAAGTTTTTATGATACTTGTATTAAAATATTTTTTTCAAGAGTAGTAAATTTTCTTGGATTATAGTTTCCTGTTTAAATTTAATTGATTTTACATGTATGTGATTTGTCCACATATTTTTGACCCCAATATTGGACTTTAAAGTTGAAGTACTTATGTTATTGGCCAAAATGTTTAACCCTGACTCTGCATTGAGATATCACACAGCTTGTTGTCATGAATGAAAAGTTAATGTTTATAAATTGGTATGGTGTAGACTATTTATGCCTTCACATAACCATAATTTAGATAACCCCACAAAATCCTATCTCAAATCTAGGTATTTGATTTACTAGATATGATTTTACGTTACTTATTTTAATTACCATTTTGGGTTGAATTCATCTCCAAATATTAATTTTTTAATTAAGAAAGGCGACTCGCTCTCACAAGTATTTAAATTGGTGAATTAAATTATCTCAAAGGTATTTTATGTGGGCTAAAAAATTAAGTATTCAAATCCTTATTAGATAATTTAATCATGTAATTTAATGAACAAATATAAATAAACTTTTTAAATTAGAATAATTATAATAAACAATAAATATTTGTAAATATTTTTATATTCAAAAGCTATCTGAGTTTATTATTTATTTTTATTTATGTTTAAATTTTTAAATATTTTTATTAAATAATGTACATTGTTTAAATGTTTAATATGTTCAAATATATAAATAATTTTTTTAAATAATTTTATATGTTATAAATTTTTATATAAACTTTTAAATTATTATAGATTTCAAATTTTCATACACTTTGAAATTAGGTTTAAGTTTATCTTTTTCTCTTTCCATTATTTTCTCTCAATTTTTCTCTCTCCCTTTTGAATGTTGAAAAACATTCTTTGGTTGACTGTTAGGTCAACTGTGGCATTAGTGGTGGAAGTGTTGAACCCATTTTTCACTGTCATTTCTATAGGTTCTTTTTGTCAAGTATTTAATATATGTAATGTATTATTTTATTGTATCTAAAATGTGTGATTCCTTTGGCTTGACATGACCCTTTTATTCATTATTTACTTCTTTAAATTATGAAATCATTGAGATTTGAATAGACTTGGATTTTTTTTATGAAATAGATGAGATAATGAAATGGTGGAGATTAAGATTATTTAGTTCTTACTTGTATTCAATAGGGACCCAAATGGTGAATGTGATGGAAAAACATACATTTTTTATTAACTATAAGTAAATAATGAAATGGCTGAGATAATGAAATGGTAGAGATAAAGATTGTTTAGCACTTACTTGTATTCAATAGGGACCCAAATAGTGAATGTGAGGGAAAAAAGACATTTTTTGTTAACTATAAGAAATAATGAAATGGCCAAGATAATGAAACGGAAAAGATTAGGATTGTTTAGTGCTTACTTCTATTCAATATGGACCCAAATGGTGAATGTGAGGGGAAAGCAGGCATTTTTTACTAACCGTAATCAAATAATGAAATGGTTAAGATAATGAAATGGTGGATATTAGTATTTTTTTGTGCTTATATTCAATAAGGACCCAAATTATGAATGTGAGAAGAAAGTAGACATTTTTTTATTAACTATAAGTAAATAATGAAATGGTTGAGATAATGAAATGGTAGAGATTAGGATTGTTTAGTGCTTACTTGTATTCAATAGGGACCCGAATGGTAAATGTGAGGGGAAAACATACATTTTTTATTAACTATAAGCAAATAATCATAATAAAAAAGTGTCATGATGTGAGAGGATTTCAATGGTTCCCCCCATCTCTATCTTCTCACATCATTTGTCTATTGGCTCTGTACGAGATACTGTGAATCATTTTTATTTTAGACTGACCTAAAAAGTCATTTTTTTGCCTATTCTAGGGTATTATTATTTGAGTTGAATTTTTTCCATTTTAGACTGAGTTGAAAAGTCATTTTTGGGGGAGGCAAACTTTTCCCTCATGCCGCATCACAAATTTTAATGAATGAATGATTGAATAACACTTATCATTATTATTTGGGGTGGAAAAAATTTCCCTCATGATTTGATATTCTTGGTTAGAAGGGTCCCATGCATCATTATATATTAAAAAATTGTTTATAAATTATTTTCACCTTTAAAATAGGAGCATCTATTCTTTAGGGAAAATTTTTTGAGGGGTGGGAAGCAGCTTGGGGCTGAGGATTTGTATGGCTACTCCTTTTTTTTGGTTGCTAGTTATCTTTGCATCAAATCAATTTTTTATTTTTTTTAAACACAATTTTTATAGAAAAATGCTCCTAATTTCTCTCAGCAACATGTATTACACATAATTTTTGGAGTCTTTAGAGCACATCTAGATATCTTTAGAGCATCCAATACAAATCTTTTGATCACCCTATATAGGTCTTCAGAGCATTCATAGACTTATTCATAGAATCCTATATATGTCTTCAGAGCACATCTAGAGCATCTTTGGAGCAATTCTAGAGCGTCTTTGGAGTGTCTTCAGATCATTCAATCTTCAAATCTTGCTTTCCAAATCTTTAAAATTGTAGTTGAAAGAGTTGTAAAACATGTGTTTCCTTCTCAAAATTACCCCATCATTCGGATGTTTTGTTTTACTCAAAATTAATCCATCCTTGGGATGTGTTCCTTTACTCAAAATTACCCCATTTTGGGATGTGTTGTTGTACTCAAAATTGTACTATTCATCCAAGTTAGACACAATAATAAAGTAAAGAAGCAGTAATAAATTACATACAAATAAAGAACAAATTGAATTCATATCCTACTTAGATTAGACTTTAACTATTAAATTAAATATAATATATAATCAGATACAACACTTTATGGATAGCTTAAATAACTATGACGAGCTATATGAAAAGGTCATCATTTCTCCCCCACAATTTACCTTTTGTAAGTCCTCTCATAAAAAAGTGAGATGATTGATCTTTAATCCAAATTTTTTGATTCAAACATCTGACTTAGATGATAAACTTCAAAATGATGGCCCCAATCATGGTGGCCCCTTGGAAAGAATCCAAGATCTCTAATAATTATATACACCCAAGCTTCAAATTCAACTTTTGCTTGAGAATTCTAACCTTCCATAGAGATAGAGAACATAGAATGATAGGAGGTCTAAACTTCATCCCAATCCAAACATCTTAACCTCTTTTCTCTAAGTGTCAAGTGATTATATGAAAAACTATTTTGGCTCTTCTTAGACTCCATTTAATATTGGTGGGGCTGAGGACTTCTTATGCTTTAACTTAATAGGTAATATTTCCTACTTGGCAAGACTTGAATTGAAACCATTGACATAATGGTGGTTTAGAAAAGCTCTAAAAGTATAAATATTAGATCTCAATAGCTCATGATACTTGTTCTTCATATTCATGTGATACAGTGGTTGAAAAGAAGAAATAAGTTTCTTTGCTTCTAGAAATTGTTTTCTCATGTATAACCCAATGGTGCTTTATAATTATAGAAATTTATTATTTGTCTATTGCCATGCCATTTGGTTCCTTAGAGTGGAGAGAAAGGCATGCAATTGTGTCACTCCAATAAATAAATTTATCAAAAAACTAGATTGATATCCTAACAATAAATTGAAAGTATAGAAATCATAAATAACATCTTGTATTTCTTCAGTGTTATTTAAAAAAATGTTAATAAATACATGTTAATCTTCAATGATATGTGAAAAACCAAGAGAAATTAACTGAATCTTCCATTTATAAAATTGCTCGTGTAATAAAATAACATAAACTGATGAAGGTTGTATGCATGCTAATAGTTTCTCAGAAATAACACCAATATGTTGGATAGAAGCCTATGTTTTTTGTAATTATTTTTGGGATTCTACCAATTGATTCTAAAATTCCTCCTTAAGTTTTGCATTTTCATCCTTAATTTTTTGAATTTTCTTCTAGGTGATATGCTAGACAAAGATTATTTCATGTAATGGAATAGGGAAAGAGGGAAAAACTCTTGTTGGACCCTCTATGTGAACTACAATCTCTCGTGTTTCTCTTTACATGGCCTGAATAGAGCCTTATAACTTAGAATTTCAAGTGACAAGCTCTATTATTTTATTAGTGTGATGGGTAAGCATTTTATTTTTATCATAACTACTTTCTCTCAAATTATTAATCAGATTATGCTTATCAACATTGGCATTTTGAAAATCAATAATCTGAGTGTCCTTGATAGCAAGAGAATTCTAAAAACTATGCAATTATTGGTCTTTGAAAGCATTACATTGTGGACCCTAGTCTATTCAACTTGTATTATTGAAGAATTATTTTGTATTCACTAACTTTAGTAACAAATTATTCCCACCTTTGTTTCAAGTTAAAAATCAAGTCCTTACCTTTCAAAGGTGAATGGAGAACATCTAACTTTGTTTGTTGTAGTTTGATTATTTCCTCATGGCATGATAAATCCATGGCATGTTGCAATTCTTTTTTTATTATTGATAGAAAGTGGAGAAGATGGATATTCTTCAATCAAGGGTTCCTTACCCTTATCATCAACAGAGGGCACATGACACTCTACTTCTTGAGGTATAACTTCTTCTGCTAGGTTCCCTCTACAAATAGAACATATTTTATGGTCTAGACATATTCTTCTTCCTATTCTTGCAAGATAAGTCAGTGAATGCACTAGATTTTAGTTAGAGGAGGATGAGGGGTGTATGAATAAAGTCCCATTTATTTCTTTGATCTCTAATATAGTATCTTTAAAACTAATAGCAATGGAGATGGTTGTTCTGTAATTTGAACTATGGGCTCTTCAATTTAGATTTTAGTGTATGGAGGAGAGGCAAGGCATGGTGTCTTTTTGGAAGGAATTGGAGAGAAATTTTGGAGGAAAAAGGACCAAGCCTTTTCACCCTTAGTTTTTTTAGAAAATAATGGTGACAAATGAGTGTAACTAGCCCATAATGGTGGGTAGACCCAGTACCTCATCTTATCTTCTAATAAAAATTAATCAAAGCATTGTGAAGGAAAGATGGAAGTTTGATCTTATATTATTATCAAAAAACTCCTTTCCTCAAGTGAATAAGGAGTCTCATAACATCTCCACCCACTACTATAAACTGACCATCATAAGTGATATATTTCATTATCTAGAAAACAACATTTTGTCATGGTTGAGGAAGAATTTATCTCAAAATTCCTTTGGCTATTCATTGGGGGAATTTGGCTAGTCTATGGCATGGCTCAATTTCTTTAAAAAACATATAAATTAGGTTAGAAAAACTAATCTTTTCAATGTTAACTACTCTATCCCCAAGAATCCTAGATAGAGCATTGATTATAGAGGGATTTACTAAAATGTTCTTCCCTTTGATAATAGCATGATCTTCATCAAAATTATCATAAAATTATTGTATAATTTATTCATTAAATCCTTGAAACATTTTTAATAAATTTAACCAAACTGCTATTTCAAAGACATCTCTAGCTGCTTCATCTTGTAGCAATGCATCAAAGGATTATGGTTCACTTTTTTCTTTCTCCCACCCATCTTCAAATCAAGCACTACTTAATTGTAAATTTGACTATACTGTAAAAACAAAGATCTCAAATTCACATTGGGAATAGGGGAAATAAGAGGTTAGAGATACAACATAGCATTTACTGGAAGTGACAATGCAAAAATGAATAGCAAAGCAGGTTATATGATGTGATTATGATAAGAATGATGGTGGTAATTATGGTTATTTATTTGGAGCATGTGAGATATAATGGGAAGGTGATTTATTTGGTCAAGTATTATTGATGTGTCATAAAGGTCATTAATGGAAGTATTGGGGGCAATAATTTCAATTAATTATGCTTCATGCCAAATCTTTATGAAAGACCCTCTATTTAAAACATAGTTACATCAATATTGTTTGAAACCACTATTTGGAAACATCATCACATCAAATGTATTAGACATCAAATCTATTAGAGGATATCTTTTGAAAACACTATCACATAAAATTATGAATTATAGCATTGTTGGTCTAATGGCATTGTCTTGATTCTCAATGATGGAGGTGAATTCTTCCCATTCATGATTTTTCATCTTAGGAGCATAGATATTAGTCTTCAGAGCATAGATTCCAGTCTTCAGAGGTAAGCCACTAGTCTTTAGAGCTAAACCTTTAGACTTTGGAGCAAAACTATAGTTTAAACTTTGTTTACATATATATATAAAACACCTAAGTTATTACAAAAGTCTTATATATTTAGCACCTTATATATATAAATAACCATAATATATATATATATATATATATATATATATATATATATATATATATATCACCTAAGTTATTACAAAAGTCTTATATATTTAGCACCTTATATATATGGTTATTTATATATATAAGGTGCTAAATATATAAGACTTTTGTAATAACTTAGGTGCTTTCTTTATATATATATATATATATATATATATATATATATATATATATATATATATATATATATATATATGTGGCCAATTGCATCTGCTTAATCCATGTCTTATCTAAAGAACCACTTGGGGGTTCTATTGATGAAGTCAATGGTTGATCTGGAGTTAGCCCTTGGAAGGTAGACATCTAGGGATGAAACCTCTCCACATGGTATAATAAGTCATTGTAGTGTTTATCATCCATGTCCAATGTAATGGTATTGAAATTGGTGTCTTTAAAGACTGTGTTTGTCCTATATGAATATAATATTGGGACCTATTCTTACTTGGTAGTTTTAGATGTTCCTAATTCAGCCATGGCTTTTGAATTTTGATTGATGAGATTATATATTGTCTTAATGCATAGAACTCCTTTTTGGCAAGCTTGATTAATGTAATGTTGATGGTGATCCTAGTTCATGTTGTATTAATAACAATTTTATAAAACCTTGAACTATTGCTTTTAGAAATTAATTACACCAAAATTCAATTTAGATTTAATTTAAATTTTATTTGCCATCAATTTTATCTTTAAAGATAAATATTACCACCTTTAGACATGTGATTTCCACCTTAGATATAGCTAAGTACTCATGTGGCCTGAATATGACTAAGCCATCTAGTTGGATTGAAATATAGACACATGCCACCTTTTGATTGCCTTGAATATTCTTGGAATTTAGCTTTACATGATGACTAATCTATTTCTCACCACGTGGTGACCCTCAATTCGTAGTGAGCTCTCAGGTGGTGCCTTTTAATTATGATACCTTGAAGTGGAAATCCACTCATGTGCTTGTTTGAAAGGTATCTCCTAAGAGATAAATTTAAGGGGAAATCCACTCATGTGCATGTTTGAAATGTATCTCCTAAGAGATACCTTGAAGGTATTATAAGGGCTTTCAAAATATCACCTAGTAGTGCCTTCTATGTAAAGGAAAATTCCACTTGTTCCTTGAAAGAGAAATCCACTCTTGTGCCTGTTTGAAAGGTATCTCGTAAGAGAGACCTTGAAGGGGAAATCCACTCTTGTGCATGTTTTAAAGGTATCTCCTAGGAGATAAATTGAAGGTATTACAAGTTCCTTCAAAATATTACCCAATAGTGCCTTCCATGTAAATGAAAATTGCACTTTTTCCTTAAAGGAAAAATCCACTCTTGTCCTTGTTTGAATGTATCTCCTAGGAGATATATTGAAGTGTAAATCCACTCTTGTGCATGTTTTAATGTATCTCCTAGGAGATACATTGAAGGTATTATAGGGGCCTTCAAAATATCACCCAGTAGTGTCTTTCATATAAAGGAAATTCCACTTGTTCTTTGAATGATAAATCCACTCTTGTGCCTATTTGAAAGGTATCTCTTAAGAGATACCTTAAAGGGTAAATCCAATATTGTGCATGTTTTAAAGGTATTTCCTAAGAGATACCTTGAATTTATTACAAAGGCCTTCAAAATATCAATCAGTAGTGCCTTTTGTGTAAAATAAAATTTCACTTGTTCCTTGAAGGAGAAATCCACTCTTGTGCATGTTTGAAAGGTATCTCCTAGGAGATATCTTAAAGGGGAAATACAATATTGTTAATGTTTGAGATTTATCTTCTAGGAGATACCTTGAATGAAAAATACACACTTATCCATGTTTGAAAGGTATCTCCTAGGAGATATATTTAAGTTACTACAAGGGCCTTAAAAATATCACCCAGTAGTACCTTCTATGTACAAGAAAATTCCACTTATTCCTTGAAGGAGAAATCCACTCTTGTGCCTATTTAAATGGTATCTCTTAGGAGATACCTTAAAGGGGAAATCCACTTGTGTGAATGTTTTAAATGTATATCCTAGGAGATACCTAGAAGGTATTATAAGGTCCTTCAAAATATCACCTAGTAGTGCCTTCCATGTAAATGAAAATTGCACTTGTTTTTTAAAAGACAAATCCACTCTTGTCCCTATTTGAAATGTATTTCCTAGGAGATACTTTGAAGGGGAAATACATTATTGTGAATGTTTTAAATGTATCCCCTAGAAGATATATTTAAGGTATTATTTGGGCCTTCAAAATATCACCTAGTAATGCCTTTCGTGTAAAGGAAAATTCCACTTGTTCCTTGAAGGAGAAATCTACTCTTGTGTCTGTTTGAAATGTATCTCCTAGAAGATACCTTGAAGGTAAAATCCACTCTTATGAATATTTGAAATGTATATCCTAAGAGATACATTGAAGGTATTACAGGGGACTTTAAAATATCACCTAGTAGTGCCTTATGTGTAAATAAAAATTCTACTTATTCCTTGAAGGAGAAATCCACTCTTGTGCCTGTTTGAAAGGTATCTCCTAGGAGATACCTTAAAGGATAAATCCACTCTTTTGAGTGTTTGAAAGGAATATCCTAGGAGATAAATTGAAGATATTATAAGGGCCTTCAAAATATTACCCAATAGTGCCTTTCATGTAAATGAAAATTGCACTAGTTCCTTGAAGGAGAAATGCACTCTTGTCCCTATTTGAAATATATATCCTATGAGATACCTTAAATAGGAAATCAAATCTTGTGCATGTTTGAAAGGTATCTCATAGGATATAATTTAAAGGTATTACAAGGGCCTTGAAAATATCACCCAGTAGTGCCTTCCATGTAAAGTAAAATTGCACTTATTCCTTGAAGGAAAAATCCACTCTTGTCCCTATTTAAAATGTATCTCCTAGGAGATACCTTGAAGGGTAAATACACTCTTGTGCATGTTTTAAAGGTATCTCCTAGGAGATAAATTTAAGGTATTAAATGGGCCTTCAAAATATCACCCAGTAGTGCCTTCTATGTAAAGGAAATTCCACTTATTTCTTGAAGAAGAAATCCACTCTTATGCCTGTTTGAAAGGTATCTCCTAGGAGATACCTTAAAGGGGAAATACATTCTTGTGCATGTTTGAAAGGTATATTCTAGGAGATACATTGAAGGTATTAAAGAGGCATTCAAAATATCACCCAATAGTGCCTTCTATGTAAAGGAAAATTCCATTTGTTCCTTGAAGGAGAAATACACTCTTGTGTCTATTTGAAAGGTATCTCCTAGGAGATACCTTGAAGGGGAAATCCACTCTTGTTCATGTTTGAAATGTATCTCTTGGGAGATACATTGAAGGTATTACAATGGCCTTCAAAATATCACCTAGTAGTGCCTTCCATGTAAAGGAAAATTGCACTTGTTTGTTGAAACAACAAATAAGAACCAATACTATAGAAGGAGAGTAAAGAAATAATAGACATCAATAAATCTCACTATATTTGACACAACAATATATATTATTCAATATGGGTGGAAAAATACCATTAAAAAGGCCCAAATGACATGGTATAAAATATTCAACCTTCCTTTAAAAGAGACCTATTAAGGTCATAAAATGGAAATAAATAACTACTTCTACTTATATTTTAGAACTAACTATTATAATGGCTACTCTAGTCTAAAATAATTATCTCAGATCTATCCCTTTCCAAAAGGAAAGAGCCCTACTTATATAGGTGCAACAGCCTCTTGAGAAAAATACACCTAGAATCAGGCACTTTAGCCCATGATGAAGTTAGTGTAAGTGACTAGGGAGCTTTGGCTCATGAGTGTAGTTTGTATTCAAAATCCTAGATATAGCACAACTATAATGCCTTATGATGCCCATGTCCCTTAGGAGAAGCATGGTGTTGTCACGCATCTACCTTTGGAACCACCTTTGGAATTTTTTAGAAGATGGGGGTCCACTCCCCCTGACCAATAGTGTGACTTGAAGTTTTGATAAAAGAAACCTACCTTGGATAAGCATTGTGTCCCCACATGTTGAGTTGGCACTACTGCTAGGTGAGCTGGGAATATTTTCATAAATAATGGGCAGTAGGATGCCACATGGCATTAGCAAGGTGAGCTAAGACCAACCAAAAATAATAAAGGGAACCTAAGAAGGAGGAGGACAATATACCATCTTCTAAACTCATCAAGGGTTAAGGTGGAAGGTGAGAAAGGTGGGAGGCTATGAAGAGGAGTGGTGGGAAATTACACCATTATGGGTGTTGATGTGGTGGATGAGGGTGAATGAGTGATAAAAGGCTCAAGGGAGGTGATTCATTGGTAATTAGAGAGTGAGGCCATCCCAAGGGAAACTATAGAGGGTAAAAATGGAGTGGAGGCTGAAATAGAAGTGGAGAGAAAGGGGTGAGAAAAGAGCACCTTATTTTATGGGGGTTCTAGTGGAGGGATGAAATCTTATGCCTCAGAGCTAGATTATGATGGATCTACCTTGGGTTACCCTTAAGAGGCCTATTAATGTTATTGGGTAGTCAAGTGTGGATATAGGGGAGGAAGCTAGGTGATTGGGATCTTAGATAGATCTATATAATATTTGACATCCTCGACCAATGGTGACCTTAAATCTTCAAGGTATGGTTGGGGCTCATGAATAAAGTGGCAGTTTTCAAAGAGGCTATGTGACCAACCAGATCATAGGTCCACTAGTCATTGATTTGGTCAAGGCCTAAGTCTGTTATCTTGATCTCGAGCAAGCACCCCTCTAACCTTTTCACCACATATTATATATAAGAGGAAGGTTGATAAATTCTTTGAAGTGTTTTAAGTCAATTTTATTTACCAGAATCCCTAAAAAATTAACTTCTTCATCCTCCAACTCAAATACATTACCTTGTTTATCTCTAATGATGTGAAATGGACCCCTCTATGGGGAATCAAACTTTTCATGTTAGATTCATTTCATGGCCCTTTGGTCATATTTGAGGACCAAGTCTCTTAGCTTAAAGATTGGGTCTAATGATCTCTTATCAAACCATCAATTGACTGCTTGTTGTTAGGTGACCTTCACATCACTCACTTGATCTCCTGCTTCTTGTAAGATAAGTAATTCTACCAATATAACTTCCTTAGCTCTGGAAAATCCACTCTTGTGCATGTTTGAAAGGCATCTCCTAGGAGATACATTGAAGGTATTATAAGGGCCTTCAAAATATCACCTAGTAGTGCCAAAATAGGAAATTCCACTTGTTGACCACTTTTCTATACAACTACTAGTAGTAGCTTCTGTGTAAATGAAAATTCCACATGTTCCTTGAAGGATAAATCTACTCTTGTCCCTATTTGAAATGTATCTCCTAGGAAATACATTTAAGGGGAAATACACTCTTGTGCATGTTTGAAAGGTATATTTTTTGCTTTTTCCTTTCCAATAAGTGTTGTTGGCACAAGTGCACCTCTAGTTGCCACATGCCCTCACCCTAACCATCCTAATGTTTAAAATCATTCCCTAAAAGATAGTTATCAAATCACCTCTCCTACCATTAATGTTAGATGCTCCATATTGCATGATTCCCCACAAGGATCATCACAAATATTTCATGAGTGTCTCCTCAAGAATGCATACCACCCTTAACATTTATGGGGCACTAGTTTTCAAATTTTCCATGATGAGCTCACTTAGGGGAGTCTGAGTATAAATAACCCTCTCCTCATTTTTACAAACACTTATTTCAAGAGAATTAAGAAATTGTAGAGATCATAAAGAGAAGAGAGATCTGAGCTAAGTATTGTGAGAATTTGTAAATAGGGATTGTTAATTTAGTGCCTTCAGTAAGAAAGAGAGTGGTTTTAAAGAAGAATTTTTGATGGATACTTCTACATCTTCATCAGGAGGTAATAAACATACAAGGAAGTAAAAACACCCACTAGTTAGGTAGCCAATGAGTCCACCCCCCTCAATATATGATGAGTAAGTCCTATGCTTCCATCCCTACTTAGGTAAAGGAAAAAGTACCAAACATCAAAAAGGTGGCCAAGGGGCACTGTAGATACTGAGTATTGGTTGTTGATTTTGTAAATGATATATTTGACCCTAAGCTTTCCAAAACCCCTAATAGTTTGAGAGATCGAACCCATGCTTGAATTCTCAAAAAAGTATTTAGAGGATAATATGACTCATTTAAATATAGAATGTAGGGCTACATGCTAGCCCATTTCATGGTGCCTTATGTTCATTTGTGCCTATAAGTTGTTTGCCTCCATGTAGTGATGTATGATGCTAGCATTGGCATAATTATAGGTAACACCCATTTGAGGGTGAAGATCAGTGTAGGTGTAATCATGGAGATGTTCTAGCTCCAAAGTAACCCCAAGGCTGAAATCTATAGCATGGAGAGCTTGAAACATGTTTGGGACACCCAAGTCCATGATAAAGTGCACTTCCTTGACTTATCCTCCAAAATGATTACAACGAATCACATCCTCTACCCATCCCCCTGACAAGATTCCCCATGAAGTACCTAAAGGATTCTTTATCCATGTTGGCCTTCATCTTTAGGATGGATTCAGATACCAACATCATCATTTTTTAGTTGGGGGCACTCTTCTTCCTGATGATGATAAACAAAGGAGAGGTATTTAAGATGGATTTTTCAAATGCCTTTTCCACTACCATGAAGGACCAGTTGGTGAACTTTTCAATGCTAGGTAACTTTTGGTACACCTCTTTTATTTTGCATCTTATTATATTGCAACACTCCTAGTCTTTTTCCATGTATCTCAAACTCAACTCCTCTAAGATGGGGATTTTACCCAAAGTGGTGAACCTAGTCACAATATGGACCCACATCCTATTGATCACATAGGACTATTACAAATTATTAAAGTAATTCTTGTCTCTAGTCCTCATTAATCTCAACCAAGAGGCCATTACATTTAGGATGATATATGTAAAATGATCATGGATAATAGGGAGCAGGGTCCCAGTCAACTAGTTTTGAGGAACCCATTTTACATTCATTTGGGTACATGGGTTCTAAGATGAGCCCTTCTAGATTCCACACCTACTAATAGATATGACTCTAGCCCTAGAGCTGGCTTATCAACTTGATGTGGTGGACTCCATATATAGATTAAGGAATAAGAATAAAGGCATATATGATGTCCCCTTCACAAAATGAGACATCATGGTGATAGAGAGGTAGTAGGGGCCCCTCCTCATATCCAAACTTATAGAGCTTGGTCTAGACTTGATTGATGATAGATAGATCTATGATCTAATCAGATACATAGTGTCTTTAAATACTAACAACTCACCTAATCATTAGTCTCAATCATACCTTGAAAATTGAAGGTTTCCTATGAAGGACATCATCAAAAATTATGTGGATCTATCCTAAAACTCATTAGATGCCTACAAGCCATGGAATCCTTCTACATCATGGACTAGAAGTATGACCTATATAAGAAATTAATGAAAGGTCTAAGGAAACAACTCACCCAAATATATTGGAGAGAAGATAAAATAGATACCTATACAAAACATAAACATGATATTGGCAAGATATACTCCAATTTTTATGAGGAAAAAAATAAAAAAATTAAAAATCTCTGGGACGAACATCATCTGGAGGAGGGCTTAAAAGAAGGAAGATTCTCTCTTGAGATAGTAATAGGAGAAGAATAATAAGAAAAAACCATTGGGGAAGAGGTAATGGACATGCCTTAGACAAAATAAAAAGCCCCACAATAATACCAAGCCTTTTTAGGGCACCTCACGAGTAGGTCATCTGAGTATAATCGGCTTGAGGCACCAATGTCTAGCCTCCTAGTGGTAACCCCTAAAATAAAATATACTTATCATAACCATTTATTTCTACTTCCTCCTATCTTATCACCTCTACATCTCCCTCCATTGTCTCACCTTGGGTTGTGACACTCTCTACTACCTATCCAACTACTTCCCTAGCCCCAATATCCTCTTCATCTCCCTATCCTACCACCAAACTTACAGTGATTTCTTTTGCAATCTTCATCTCCTCCCTTGCACCTTTCCTTACTCCTCCACCCTCTTCATCTACATCATCTCCCATCATGGTGAAATTTCTCTCTACTACACTTCATGGACTCTCACCTTTCTCTCCTTTCACCCTCACCCTTCATCCACTCACCTCTAAAGGAACAATATTCATTTCTCCATAGAAGCAAGTGACCATTACATTCATGATGCCATATGGACTCCCCTTCATAGGGGAAAGGATTTAATCATCAGAGTAGTACCATTAGTAAATGGACATAATAATAAGGGTTTGAGAGGATTAGATGGAGAAGAAGAGGGGAAATTAGGCCAAGGCCCTAGTGGTGACTCACATATGGTCATTATATGACCCTACACAATAATCCCTCATAATTATATACTTGGATCCTTGAGTAGTCAAGCCTTAAGATCAAATTCAACTAGGGGACTATGTAATTCAGGTAGTTGGCCTCAATCTTAGCTAGGATGTACCCACTAATAGGGTCAAGCTAATAGAGGAAACATATAATTATATAATTATAGACTACATCAAAGTGACCAGATAGATGGAAAAGACCAAGCTAGAACTTGACAAGGTGAAGGTTACAATCAACCACCTCAATTTTGAGGCTAAATCCAAAGATGTAGAGCTCAATAAAACAAGGTTTGGCCTTCATATCTACATCTCTAATGAAAGCTTCTAGGTAGAAGCCAATCTATGAATGGCCACAAAATCCCAACTATGAAGCAAGAAAGATGAACTTGTATAGACCAATTAGAATATCATGGATTTTAATCAGTCACATCTCAAGTTATAGTAATAGGCCCAACAAGAATGCTTAGTCAAGGGCTAAGAAATCAAGAAGCTAAAGAATGACCTTGCCTTTTACCCAAAGATCATGGAGATCCTCTTTATGGTTCAATAGTTGTATGTGTCTTACTAAGATAGGATCAAGGGCATGAACACAAACCTAAAGTTAACATTCAATTTCATCATGGATTCATAGAAGCTCATCTCTTAGATAAGCATATCCATCAACTAGGTTATCAACTTGGTGTTCCTTAAGGTCCTAGATTCATAGATCCTCATCCAAAATCTCTACAACACTTCAAATGAGATGTTACAAGCGGTAGGGGTGGATAATCAAAGATAAGAAATATCAAAGTTCAATGAATTCATAGGATGTAATAAGGTAGCCACCAAGTGCAAGGCATTCCTTAATGCCTTAGAAAATGTAGTCCACGATAGGTGGGGGTGCATTGAACAACTAGTACAATTGGGACTCCCTCAAACTTGGTGGATAACAGTGTCCTCCTTAAGGACAGAATTAAAGTATTGCTAGAATATAAATAGAATGACTAGATCATGTTTGTGGCTTTTGGTCAATCACCTCGTACCTTTGAAGTGGAGAATATATTTCACCCACTTCTGTAGCTAGAGTTTGAAACATTGGTGGTATTTTAAGGTCTATAAATCATCTCCTTTAAGGAGATTATTGATCTAGATAGAGCCTTTAAGGCTCTCAAGAAGGACTGGCCCAAGGAGGAAGAGTGGGCATATTTATAGGTGGTCCTTCAAAAGCTATAAATTTATATTCCTTTCCCATATGTTTCTAAATTTTGCCTTGACTAGTCTACATACCAAAGTATTTGGGTTCTCTTATCCACAAGTAGACACCCTTATGAGTCACCATGAACTATGGATCAAAATCCACCTTGTGTTATATTAAAGCAGTTCATGTTCACCCTCAGACCTACTTGGTTCATCCAACAATTTTTATTTCAACCTCTCCCTTTTTGAAACCCCTTTTGAAAATTTTGCCTAGGTATCAGCCTCTTTCAGCTTCCTCCATGTGGTAGCCAAGTATTCATCTAGCTTGAGGAGGTGCTCAATTCACCCTACGGTAGCACTAGCTTGACACATGGACACCCAATTCTACCTAAAGCTAGTCCCTTTTGGGTTAGTCTTATAAACATCACCATTAGTTGAAGGCAAAGAGGATTTTTATTTATAACGGCATAACAAAAACATCTCTAAAAATTGACACATGGCATTATTATGCTCTTCTTAAACATCATGACCATGATAAGAATAAAGCATTTGTGTCATATCCAATATTTGGAGGATAACTACACTCATGATCCTAAGTCCTTCACTCAATTGCAATGGAATCATCATAAGTATGAGTGTTATGATTTCCATGTGTCACCCCCTTAATATATTCCTTCACCTATATATTCTAAGATCATCCCTTTTAGAAGAGGTTGGTTATAATTTACTTGTATTTTTTATTTTTGTAAACAACCATTGGTAATAGAATAGGAATAGTAGTAGTTAGAATTTTAAATTCTATGACCTTAATAGGTACCCCTCATGGTGTGATTGGATTTTTTGTATGTACCCTAGCGACATTTTATATTCTATTCTTCACCTATAATAAAGAGGATGTGGTGTTCTATCTTATTTTGAATGAAAAGTTATCTTTGCTTGTTATTTTTTTCTTTTAATTCTATAATATTGATCTTTGCATGTATTATATATCTTAATTCATGATTTATGCTCCTTTATGGTCTATAGTGTTTAAGGATTCAATTTATTTTATGCAATTATAGGTTAATGTTTTAATTCTCTCAGTGCATCACCTTAGTTAGTTTTATTTTAGTATTATTTGCATTTATTTATTCTTCCTTTTCACCCTCCAAACTTAAATGAAGAGACAAATTCTAAAATATTGGAGCTTACTTTATAGACCACAATTTTGTCCCACATCTATAAATCTTATGCCTTCCATGTAAACAAAAATTCCACTTATTCCTTGAAGGATAAATCCACTCTTGTCCCTATTTTAAATGTATATCCTAGGAGATACCTTGAAGGGTAAATCGACTCTTTTGCACATTTAAAAGGTATCTCCTAGGAAATTAATTGAATGTATTATAGGGTCCTTCAAAATATCACCCTATAGTGCCTTCTATGTAAAGGAAAATTCCACTTGTTCCTTGAAGGAGAAATCCACTCTTGTTCTTGTTTGAAAGGTATCTCTTAGGAGATACCTTGAAGCGTAAATCCACTCTTTTTCATGTTTTAAAAGTATCTCATAGGAGATACCTTGAAGGTATTACAAGGTATTTCAAAATATCACCCAATAGTCCTAAAATAGGATACTCTACTTTTTGACCACTCTTTTATACAACTACTAGTAGTGCCTTCCATGTAAAGGAAAATTCCACTTGTTCCTTGAAGGATAAATTCACTCTTGTGCCTATTTTAAAGGTATCTCCTAAGAGATATCTTGAATTATAAATCCACTCTTGTTCATGTTTGAAAGGTATCTCCTAGCATATACCTTGGAAGGTATTACAAGGGCCTTTAAAATATCACCTAGTAGTGCCTTTTATGTAAAGTTAAATCTCACCTGTTTCTTGAAGGAAAACTCCACTCTTGTTCCTATTTGAAATGTATCTCTTAGAAGATACCTTAAAGGGGAAATCTAGTTTTGTACATGTTTTAAAGGTATCTCATAGGAGATACCTTGAAGGTATTACAAGGGCCTTCAAAATATCACCTAGTAGTGCCTTTCACGTAATGGAAAATTCCACTTTTTCATTTTGAAGGTATATATTAAGAGATATTTTCAATGTTCCATTCAATGTATGATAATGCCCTTCAACGTATCTATTAGGATATTTTATTAAGTGCCTAAGTTACTCATGAAGGTATTACAAGGCCCTTCAATTAATCTTGTAGTAGATATCCAAAAAGGCATTTTCATACATATCAATGTGTGTTGTGTTGTACATCTAAGACTAGCATATCAATCAAGACAAGAAAGAACTCATTCATATATTTTGTACACTAAGAGTTATTAAATCATACAACCAAATAAATAAGCCTAATTACATAAACATTGGAAATAAAATACAAAAATACATGATTGACAACTGAAATTACTCTTGATCATGTATATTGAAAATTCTATGACCCTTCAAAATTATGGGTTACATGTGTTTAAATAGACATAGGGAAGGGGTCACCTCATCCTTCAAGTACATACATGATAGATTACATGTTATATTTGTAACTTTAGTTCTAACTATGGATAAAACCATATAGAGTTATCTTACAGTAGTTAATAACTTAAGTTGCCCTTTACAAAAATCATACAATGTGTGCATGTTCAAAAAAAATAATAGGTAACTTTATAATATGGTTTGAACTATATAAAACTATAAATATAGAAATATACACTGCTATGTAAATGTACATGCAAAAACTTGGCCCTTCATGGCTGTGTTGGCATCTAGATGGCTACATGGACTTTAATTGACATTGTAACTATGGTTGTTAACATAGAACTGGAAGTGGCATCTTGAGTTTGCTTCTTATTTGCCTCTTCTTCAGCCAACATTTATGTGATCTATCATGTCTCTACTAAATTGTCTCCAAATTCAAAAGAGGAGGTTTATTCACCTTGTCGACCTACCCTAGTAACTTTTCATGCTCTGCTTTAGTCACCTTAAAATTGATCTTGAAGATCTCAACTTTAGTCAACTTCTTCCTAGCAAAGCTCAACTCAGATTCTATGTCCTCCAATGGTAGTCCTTGTAAACTTTACTTATAATTTTTTGAAGCATCCTAAATAAGTTGATCAAAGTTCATCTTATTGATCAACTTCCCTATAGCATCCTTTAATTTAGGTAATTTCAAATCATTCAAAATTTGGGCAATGAGGGCCGCTTACTCTTTGATTTGCTCCAAATCTATATCTAGTTCTTATCTAGCCAGATCTATGCCTTCGTGAATTGCCACCATGTCATCCTTATGTGATTTAGATAGAGATTTAAAGTCTTCATTATAGGGTCATTGCCCCAATTGTCTATTTTGTATTTTGGTCAAATAAAATACCTCTTGTCTCTCTTTAAAAATCAATTCCCTACCAGCATTATCTTCCATCTTCCTCTTCCTTACCCTCTGAATACTCCCAAATTGATTGTCAAACAAAGTTGTAATAGATGGGAGCTCTATTATTTTGAAGCTAGGAATCTGAGAGGTCTTATCCCTTAAATCATTGGCCCATAGTAGAATTTTCAATTGGTTGAGGTCTATCTCCTTTTTGGTTTTGACCATAACTTCTTTTTTAACTTCCTCAGCTAGTTGTTACTTCTTTGCTACCTTGATAATTATGTCAGGAAAGGAAGGCCAAAATATCTTATACCAATCCAAAAATCCATATTGGGTGAGTGGATGGACTGTGATAACCTATGTCTTTTCCTTCTTTCTCTTGCCTAAGCTAGTGACAAAGGTTTCCTAGGATGGAATGGTGGATGGCATGGGGAGAGTGATTTGGGTGGATGAGACATAGAGCTAGGGAGTGACCATGACTATCTTGATCTTCTTGGATTCTCTTTTCCTTTTTAATGATCTAACTATGGTAGTTCTAGAAGGAATATTGGAAGTGGCCATAAAGGAAGTGGATGGCATGGTGGTGGAATATGGATCAAAGGTAGTGGAAGGCAGATCAACAGTGGTAGCATCCTTCACAATTCTTGGGGTGAGTGGAGGAAAATATAAGAAAGAGGACATGGTTAATGGATCATCAGGATTAGAAGTAAAAAATTCCACCTTAGGAGTTTTATACACCAATGAAATTTGCATAGATGTAAAAATAGAAATAGAATAAGAGAGTAAGGAGGTGGTCTCTAAAAATAAATCTTTTTTACCTTTGTGTCTTCCACATATAGTGTTTTTTCCAACTTTGCTTATTCATTAGAATCTTCTTCTTCCTCCTGCACTACTACTTATTGGGGTATTAAAGGTAAGCTTTGATATTACTCTAGTATAGAATTACCTGTGGGGGGAGTCCTAGGCTTACTTTTGTAATAAATAATAGTCTTAAGTTGTGAGGAGGAGCCTTGCTAAACTAAGGTAGTTAATTATTATGTGGCTACCCCTAAAGATATAAACTCTTATTCCTAAGGGTAGCCACATGCATTTTAATTACATTGACAACTGGGGGATCTTATCCTTTCTCTTCTTCATCAAATGAATATTGACTGATGGATTCTTCTAGAGATCCTCTAGGATCAGGTTCACTCACCCCTGGTTCCTTCTTGATATCCTTCAACTTGAAAGGAAGCTCCCATGATGGATATCCTTATTCCTTGGACTGCTCTATGGGTTGGTTCTTTCAAAAGTCTGAGGATGTCCATCTTGCAAAGAGTGGCATTCTATTATGCAATTCTTTCATAGTGATTGAAGTCTCCTATTATATCACCCTTCAATGATCCTTCCTTCAAACCAGTAACCCTTTCCCTTTCCAAGACCTCATCATCATTCTATTTATTCATGAATAAAAGTCATAATCATAATGGACATGTTGGTAGGGGATACTAAGGCCCTGAATGTGTTTTTAGATGTAGCCATGAGGATCCAAATCACTATGTGGTTTTATGGGAAAATGATAACTCTTTATCTTTTTTCCCATGTCTCCAAATCACTTTCTCATTATGTATACCATCCTATCAATGACCTGTGGTGCCCATAGACCATTCTCTTCTTATTTTTGAATAGGTCTTCCTCAATGCTCGTCCAAAGTTGAAAAGCAATTTTTTTCTCAACTAATTTACTAGGTACATATTTTGTAAGGCTCAAAGGATGAAACTTGTGCCCAAATATCATGATAATAGTGTAGTCAGGATATAAAAAAATCACCTTTTCCAGATAGTGTCTTCACAATTGTTGCTTTGACTCTGGGCATTGGAGACCCATGGATTGCTTGATAAACTTGAGGATAAACATCCTTAATAATCCTAGCCATATTATTGGTATAGGCATAGATATACAAAAATTAAAAATGATCACAAATGTGATTTTTGATATAGTCAATGGTTAGGATCCATAGCTCATCAAGGACTTTATACACAATTCCTATTATAGCATCTAAAAGATATGACATCATATAGAAGTGGCCAACTAGAGTGGGTTGCTTGTCCTTATGAATGATTTGTTATCTTAGCTTGTAGCTTATAATTTCACTAAAGGCAAATACTACATCACTGGTCAACATCATATGTAATAATGGTACCTAGTCTAAATTGAGGAAATGGATGTTGGGCATTTTTTAGATCTTGTTGAGTATCACCATGCCAATTTGCACTCCCATCCTAAAATTATTGATTGTATTGGGATTATTTCCTTTGTATATCATGGTTTCCTTGGGGATAAGCTATGAATTCAACACCTTTTCCATAGTATTATCTTGATTCCATTAAACTAGCTTGTGTTTGTCAAAATAAGCATCTAGTTCTGGTAGTGACAAATACCTCTAAAAATTTGCTCTAAATATGCATGCTAAAATCATTTGGTTATTCATGTGGTGAAGAAAATCATCATGTGTAACATTTCCTATGAAGAATAAGTCTCAAAGGAGGTTGATGCATGACATCACCTCAGGCATGGCCATAGTCGAATACAATCCCTATTTCTTAAGTGCTAGCAAGTCTATGATGAATAGTCACTTTGAAGGAGATAGATTTCCATCTAGTGAAAACATCTCAATAAAATCAACAACTTCCCATAATTTAGATTAGTTCCCATACCTATTATCAAAAATGGTGGCATCATAACTGTGTCCTTGAATTTGATCCAGTAGTTGATAGAAAATGGTGATGGTAGAAGTACTCCGCTAAATGAATTAGCTAAAGATGCCATTTTAATTATGTGTAATGCTTGAAATTTGTTTACATTCTCTATGAAAAAATCTCCTTTTCTCTAGTCACTTGTTTACTTGTAATAATCTCACAGGTAGCTTAGGATTTTCTTACATAGGATAACAATTGAGTTCAAATTTTTTTAAGAGCAATGAATACATCAATAGATTCACATCATATACATAGCCTTTAGCATTCAATTCTAGTTTGTTATAAATTCTGAAAATTCACATGTTTCAAACTTTGTGCAAATTTTATATCTAGTTAGTTTAGTTGGTGGGTATCCTCAATAAGTATAGGGAAGTATTTTGATTTATTTGCTAAGTATAACAGGCTTTTGATAGTCGAGAATTGGGAGTTGGATTTTATGTTATGATCGAGCCTACAAAAATTTTGAACAGAACTTTTGAAAATAAAGGCTGATATAAAAAAACAAAAGAGCAAAATCATCAATAAAAGACAAGTCATTAAGAACATTTGTTCACACAAAATGTCTGATGTGAAAACTCCAAATAAAAAAGTTCAAAGACCAAAAGTCTCGAATAAAAATTATAAAGACTAAAATCCATCAAAAAAAATGTTTAAACAAAAAACCCAAAGAACAAAATCTAATAATAGGTCCCAATTAATATGTCTGAAAACCAAATATTGGATATATTTCCTCTAAATAAAACTAAGTCCCAGAAAGGTCCTTTAAGTTATCACCTAGTAGTGCCTTCAAAGTCAAGGAAAATTCCACTCATGTGCATGTTGAAGGTCTCTCCTAGGAGATACTTTCAATGTTCCATTTAGTGTATGAAAACACCCTTCAAATTATCTCCTATGAGATTCCTTTCAAGGGCCTTGTATATCCTTGAAGGTATGGCAAAGCTCTTGAGTGTAATTTTTGTTCAACACAAAATGATGTAGTGATGGATTTTCCTTGTTTAACTCTTTCTTGATGATCTTATTAGGTCTACAATTTTGATGGGTTTCATATTGAATCTTGGAATTAAGACACCTTTACCCCTTGATAAGATCTAGATAAGACCTTATACACAATATTCAATGTATTGTTAACTACCTTCTTTAATTGAAATGCATTTTTACTCATTGAATCCTTTCTATACCATAATAATGATGGGTAAGTTCCACCTCAAGGTATCTACTATGATACTCCTTCAAGAACCTTGTAATACCTTAATGGGTGACTTGAAATTATCTCTTTTAGGGTAACATGAAGGTATCTTAATGGGTGACTTGAAATGATTTCCTTTAAAAAAATTCACTCTGGTCACCTTCCAAATTAGGGGGAAGGGTAGATCAAAAAATAAAATCCCTATGGTCTCAAGATTTACCTTTAAAGATGGATTCTCTATGGAAAAGCATTTTTAGAACCAATTTTTGTTGTGAGTAGGTGTTTCACACAAACTTAAAAACACAGTCAAGAAATTTAGGAAAGTTTGATATAGGAAAACTTAAAGATCTGGGCCAAATATTACTCCTAGAAGATACCTTGAAGGAGAAATCTACTCTTTTATCTATTTGAAAGGTATCTCATTGAATCCCTTATACACCTCAATAACACAAGGAAAGTTCAACCTCTAGGTATCTATGGATCATAATCCATGTTTTAAAGTTTTGGGGTAGTTAGCCATTTTGTCATAGAGGTGCTCAATGAAGTTTAGTGGGTGGTGTATCAGCCTCCTCTTTCTCGATTTCCCCTTCTTCATTTTTTGGATAAATTTCACTCCCTTCTACTAATGACACATATCATCACAACATTATTTAGGAAAGAATTAAATTCTTATTTAAAGTAAAGGCATGCCATTGGCTGAGGGAAATGGGCCCCATTTCTAATAATAATTCTAAAGGTAGTTTAAAGGGAGAAAATCATCACCACAGTGCTTATTCTAAGCATGATGGTAATCCCAAAGGTTGCTTCATAGATCATAATTTCATCCCACATCTATAAAGCTTTTCATAGGAAATTATTCATCAAGATCGAGAGTTTTAGGCATAAATAAGATCCACTAGGAGATTCCTTCATGGGTAACTTGAAGGTATCTCCTAAGAGATACCTTGAAGATATTACAAACCTCAATAACATTGGGTAAGTTCAATCTTGAGGTATCCAATAGGAGATTCCTTTGAGGGCCTTGTAATACCTTCACAGGTAATTTGAATGTATCTCCTAAGAGATACATTGAAGATATTAAAAGGACCATCAAAGTAAAGCAAAATTTTAGAGGTACAACAAGGTAATATTCAAGTCTAAAACTATTAACGTAATAGGTAAAGTTGTTAAACTAAATTGAGGTGGAAAGAGCATGTGCATATGATGACCTAAAATGTATGCTCTCCTAAGTATTAGAAGGCCCTTCAAGTTATCAACTAGTATTGATTTCAAGGTGAAAGAAAGTTCTAATGGGAGATACATTCAACATCCCTTTGAATGTATGACAACACCCTTTGAGGTGTCCACTAGGAGATTACTTCAAGGGCCTTGAAGTACACTTGTAATACTATCATGGTTAACTTAAAATTATATCCTATCAAATGTCTTGTAATAAAAATTCACTCTTGTGCATGATTGAAAGGTATCTCCTAAGAGATACCTTGAAGGTACTTATTGATGTGAATTTTGACACATATTAGAAACATACTTCTCATCTTTCTCCTTTGAAACAAATGTTTGTGGATTCATTTTCCCATCATATTATATTGGTTAATGCACAATTTATTTTTGGTATGGTCATACCTTATTATTTTAAGTGTGAGTTAATGTATATATTATGAAGATTTAATATGTATTTTGTATTGTAGTATTTGTTGATATACAGTTAATCACTACTTAATCACAAAAAAATCATGAACCGATGTAATATGCAACTTGAATTTTACAAAAGATCAATATTTAAATCATTTCAATTGCTATGCAGAATGTCTTCAGGGCAAAAAGGAATTCCAACACTGAAAAGGCAAAAGAAGGCCTCACTCAAAGAGAATTTGGATAAAACGCAGAATAAGGCCTCACTCTAAGATAATTTGGATATATTACCATTTAAAATACTAAAACTAAAATTAAATCCACATAAACATCTTACATTTTATGGTGGTGACAAAATTCCTCTTGTTGATTAATATTTTGAATTGCTTAGTCTGCCAAACATGCATGCAAATAAATTCTTGTTTAGCACTACATCAAGAAAAGAATATTATCTGATTAGAATAATCCTTACCTGTGATAAGGATGAACTTGACGATGACCTTAAATTCTAACTAAAAGTATGGAATGGATAAACGGGAATTCTCTATTGAGTTACAACTAATTTCAATAAATACAACCAGTTAAATGGAATTCATAAAAAATATTTTTTCTCCTTCTTGTGAAACATTTGGGTTTTGTTTGAATAGCTATGATAACATTTAAATGTTTGGATTAATAGATAGAGATAATTTGGTCATTAAAATACAAAATATATTGAAATAAAAACATGAACAAGGGGTAACAAGTTATACTTTACACCATGCAAACATGTATTTAAGATACCCTATAGTAATGACAGAAAAACATTGAAGAAAACAAGACAAGCAAGGGCAACATATTTGTATGTAGATTTGAAAGAGGCCATATAAGTACTCACACCAGTGGATAAAAATAAGATCAAACATAATGTTAGAACACTTTTGTTGACACAAAACTCTAATCAGATGCATAATAAATTCTCTGCATGGTATATTTCCTCTAGCAATTACACCTTTGACATTCCTATAGAGCTCTATGAATTAGGGGATGCTAATATCAAAATAATAAATCTGAATGAAAGGGGGGTGAATGATACTATTATGACATGTGATGAGATATGGGTGGAACATATGCATACACCTATATTTTTTACTTACTAATGATAATTTTTAAGGACTCATCCATCCATCAATATCTTAGAGTACACATTATAAGAAATAAATTATGAATGTGTTGGTTTTTTTCTATGTATGTCCATATATGACCTTCAATTTATAGACATGGTGAGTGATTGGTGGCCATCCATATTGATATAAAAATCGATGGCTAGGAGTGAGTCCTCACCTTCCACTAATGCAAGAGGTTAAATATGTAAGAAGGAATGATGGACTAACATTTCTGATATTTATTGTAATAATATTGATTTTTTGCTAATTTTAACACCCTAGTTGATTATTGTTACAACATCATTTTATGTTATATATCATGATGTATTAAGCTAACTACCTTTTATCATGAGTTGGACATAAGAGAGCTTCATCGCTTAGAGTATGATAGAGGGAGAGAATCATCAAAAAGGGTGATTTAGATGGAGATGTTGGGGAACAACATAGGAATTGATAAAACCCATGTACACACTACATTAGATAATACATGTATTAAGGTCTCTCACTTTCAAATTTGATTCAAAAGTTTATACTATAGAATAACGTCATGATATCACCAAAATGAAGATGGATGAATTGCATGGCATTTTTTTTACTATGAGATGATTAATGAGGAAAAACCACCAAAGAAAGAAGCATATTTCAATACAATAAATATCACATGATGACTATGTTAGATTAAAGGTTGCCTTGAGCCCCTATGTTATAGGAATGAGTCCTTTCACCCCCATCAAATGCATGGATAGGTTGGCCAATATTTATCATCACATCATTGAAGGAGGAGTAGGATCTACCTTCATGAAATTATTATAATATAACATGCTCAGACATGACTGTCCACTATGAATCTTTTGAGTAAAGAACTATGTAAATCCTTAAAAGAAAAATATGTAAATAGGGCTTCTCAGTGTGAATATTTTAGATATAGATCTATTGTCCACATTACATAAAATTACTCTTAGAATTCTTAAATTAGTGATACTAAAATCCTAATATAGATTGGGATCAAGGACCAGATTTTATTTTACCCTCTAGTACATTTACCTTATTTTCTTTAAGAACTCTTATTCACTTATATCACTCTCTACCTTTAACCCATATAGTTCATATAATATGCTTTACATATTTGAACCACAATTAACATAGTTCCATACACATGTTACATGTTAGTACCACACTCTTCATATGTTGGTCATTATCTTATTAGCCCAAAACCACCATTAGATCTTGGTGAGACGTAAAACAATTAGGCCTTCATACTCACATGTTACATGTGAGACTACTTGGACCATATTAATTCTTTACCAATGATTTCATTCATTTTTAAAACATAAATGTTTAATTAGAAGGGAAATATTTTTGAAAACATGTACTCCATTCCATATTGTGCACAAAATATGTAACCAATATAATGAAACCAACAAAATAATTTATAAGGCTTCATTTGTAGAAAGATTTTGATCTACTCATGACCTTATCAAACTAAGAGGTTGGAAGAATAATTAAATAGGGGGAAAAAAGATAGAAAAATAGATGAATAAGATAGACACTTGTTCACACAAATGAATTATTTAGCACAATAACTATAGGAGATAAAATGCTTTCTTTTCATGGAACAACCCATTTGGGATTGTTTTGATAAGGCATTTGATTTGTTTGAAAGTGATAATTTACCTGATTTAAGTAAACAAGATTTAAATATATTTAGTACAATATTACTTATAAATTTCAAGGATTTTTAGACGAACAAAAAATATAACTAGTAGATTTGGTGGAAAAAGGGTCTATTTCCTTCTTGAAAACCACTAGGTACAACAACATGGATACTTGGTACAACAAGCTGGAAAGTAATATATTTTCAAAAATTATAGATCATTTTATCAACTATGATATGACAATGTCACCAGATAAAACAATCACTCCTGAAGAGGTAATGGAGCATTATACAATTTTTACAAAAAGTTTTGATGATTTGTGTGTCCTAAATGAAGGTATTTCAAAAAATAAAAAACACTGGGAAACATTATCTCAAGATTCATTAATCATATTGAAAAATTATCTATATAATGATGGAGTTCATCTTCTTGAGATAGATGCAAAAAGATTCAGCTTCCATTACGAGCCCCCATGTCTTTGGCCATCCATTTTAGAAAAAAATTAGTGAAATGTTCATTCTTGGTTTGAACATTGATTTGATAATTATTGATATTTTGAATCTCACTAAAGTTTTTAAGGAAGAACATATACATCTATTTCTTCAGGCATTGATTGATAAAGTTATTGTTGGGGCCTTCAATGTATTCATCATCCACAAACTAGAACATTTTTTTGGCATTCAGACCTCTTTCAAGAATATGCATGTTGGTGATTTCCATTTCATGCAAGATATGGGTGTCATACTATGGGTTCCATATAGTAAAGGGTTTGATTGGACACATATTATGGGTATCAATTTTTGTTAGGATCCCACTCATTTTCAACTACAAGGTTTTAGCCTCCTTTCACAACAAAGTAAATTAAAGGAAGGTTTTGACATCTATAAATATGTATCAATATTTTAAATTATTGGTTCACAGAAAATAGGAAGGCCATTCAAAAATGAACTAGATAACATATTTTGGGAGAAACTTATATCTACTTTTAATGATTTAGATGCATGTGACGTATTAGGGGTATATACATGAACTATATTGGTGTGTGCTTATATAAAATTACAAATAAATTTATCTTACATTACAGAAATTGAAGAAAAAATAATTTTTAATGATCAATTTCAAAATTATTTGGCAAATTTAGAGTGACCAATACAAGAACAACTACTTCGATCAATATCGAGTGCATAACATTTTTAATTTATTCCATAATCATGATTCATTTTCCAAATATAACATTTTAACAATCTTTTAGTGTGTATGATTTATTTTTCAAACCTAATAACTAAGAAATCTTTCAATGTGTAGCACTAATGGCATTACATGTAAGTGAAGAAATAATAATAATAATAATGGAAGATCATATCAATGAACATGACACATTACAAGTTGAAGAAGGTAAGACAAGATCATACATATTTTTTCAATTATATAATTTTTTATTTATCAATGATTAATAATACTAATAGAATATTTCTTCATCTATTTATGTCTCAACTAAAACAAATCACAATGCAGCTCTAGAACTTTGTGTCTCCAACACAATAACCCAAGACATAGCTCTGTAGGTTGGTGCCTCCATGAAAACAACAAAAGGTAAAAATCTACATCAAGACACATTTTTAAAATAAAAATATCAAATCAAATGATGATGACAATTTTTAGTTACTACATTATATAATACTTTGCAGAGAATAAAGAACCAAAGTTTTAATGAAAGAGTGCACCCATACAAACTAAAAAAAGGCCAAAAAAATATGAAAACGCCTTTCAATAACTATTTAATTATACAATTTCATACAAGTCTAGAATGTATTAATTATCTTTATTTATTTAAACACATTACAATTGAATTTTTCTTCATAAATAGGATATTGTAGAAGATAATAAAATATAGACTTGCATCAACTTGGGATTTGGAAGTGTGGGTTTATTTTATTGTTATGTAGAGTTGAATGTGGTTGTATTTACCCATTAAAATGTTGCTTGCATGCTTAATTTACCCATTACAATGTTGTTTACATGTTTAATTTAGCCAGTTTAAAATAACACAATATGTGTTATATTATGTCTTTAATACAATAATTTTTGATGTAGAGTATACATGTGTTCTTTATCAATAAAATAATAATAAATTATATTGTGCTAGAAACAATTATATTTCTATTGATTTAAATAGTTTTTAATTTGATGTGTTTTATTGGAAGTATATGAAGGGGGTTCAACTATTAAGATGTATATTCATTTAAATTTAGTGATAGTGAACTACAACTTAGAAGAGTAAATCCTATTTTATATTTGATGTGATGGGTTGTATAAACATATAAATATGTATTAGTATGCATAAGAACAACTGATACTTTTATTACTGTAAGAATATAGATATTGGTTGATCAATGTTAAATTCCTATCAATGTCTTTGAGAAATGATTTATGGTAAAATGGGACTATTTCATAATATGATAAAGTCATGGTCAAGTTATAAAGATTCAATATGAACATTTATATGCATATGTATGTTACAAAACTGGCAACAAAAATAATATATCAATGTATAATGAGTACAATTACAATGTACCTAAGCGTGTATTTATTTTTATATGTGTTTATATGAATCTATATAATATTTAAGGAAATGCAAAAAAAATGAATCAAATGAAATGCATTATGTTTCTATATTACAATAAGAAATGCAAATCAAAAGCTCATTAATGACCAATCTAGTAACATGTAAAACATTTTTTTAGAAAATTTCCATGTTATATTTATTATAATATAATATTTTTAATAAATGATTCATTTATTTTTTGACAAATTGTAGACATTTCAAAGGAGAAGCTAAAATTGACTTCTAAAAAACTACTGATTTTGGGGTTGGATGACTTATTATTTATTGTGCATAAAACAAATTATATGCAAATGCATGATACAAGAAAAAAAATATATTATAAAATATAAAATATGTCATACTACATTCGAGATCATTTCAAAGAAAATTTGAAGGTGACACTGCAATCTTTTTCTCACATTGGCATTTGGTCAATGATATAGGAAAATCATTTGAGGATACTCACTCAAGCCATGGGTTACACACGTTCAAATTTCATGTTTGTTTGGGGGTAAATAGATTCTAAGCCATTCAATATAAACATAAATAAATTGGATGAAATTATTTTTAAAGGGACCTTTGGAGATGATTTTTTAATTACTAACATGTTATTCATTAATTGTAACTCCCAAAATTGTGTTAAAAATCAAAAATTGAAAATGAGTTATGTTACTTCAATTATATATACTGAAAATGGAAATGGAAATCAAAAATATGAAAAGGAATGGATAATCAAAATGATGTCTATCATCACATTCTTGGGAGAAAGCAAAAAATCCATGCCGACAGCTATGAACCAATGTTTAGAAAGATGTAACTTCATCATATTATGATTCTTTCAATTGTATTTATTGATTATAAACTATAGTTCTAGTAATCAACATTATCATTAATTTCATATAAATCAATTCTAAATTATTTTTAAAAAATATAGCTCAATTAATTTAAAATTAATCAGTTCTAATTTAAAATTACTTTGATCTAGTTAAGTGCAATTTGATTTATAGTTGGAGATTCCTTGAAAGTATTGAATCAGGTCCAAGTTTCAAATTTAATCGCCTTGCAATTGGATACTCCATCAATTTATCTTAAAATTGCCTAAGTTGATCCATTAGTATATTGACACTTATAAAGATCTTCCTCTTAACAACAAATAATTATCAAGATATTTTATTATGTAGATGAACTAGACTGCTTAATATGTTTTCATCCATAATTTGTCTAGTCAAATGGTGCCATGTGTCCAACAATAAAAGGTACTTCAAAGGATCAATGATCGGTATGAAGGCCTAGAAGGGTGCCACAAATTCAAAAAATTCTAATTTATTCAAAATGATCTACTCCCAAATGGTTTTAAATAATTCAATTTATTTGGAATATAGAAAACATATTTATGGATAAAATATTCTCCACTCCACTTTAGTGGGTATAATTTCAAATTATTTAAAATAGCCCAATTTAATTGAAATGATCTATGGTCAAATGGTTTGAAACAGTCTTATTTATTTGAAATAAACAAAATTTATTTTTGGAGAAAATCTTCTTCACTTCATTTTATAGGTATAAGTCTAAATTATTCAAAATACCCCTATTTATTCAAAATTATCTATGCCCAAATGCTTTGAAATAGTCCAGTTTATTTTGAATATAAAAAATTTATTTTTGGAAAAAAATCTTTTCACTCCACTTTAGTGGGTATAAGTCCATATTATTCAAAATAACCCAATTTATTCGAAATGATCTATGCCCAAATGGTCTGAAACACTCAGAATATAGGAAATTTATTTTTTGGATAAAATTTTCTCCACTCCACTTTTGTGGGTATAAGTCCAAATTATTCAAAATAGTTCAATTCATTCAAAATTATCTATGCCCAAATAGTTTGAAACATTCCATTTTATTTGGAATATAAGAAAATTATTTTTGGAGAAAATTTTCTCCACTCCACTTTAGTGGGTATAAGTCCAAATTATTCAAAATAGTCCTTTCCAAGTAAACAATCATTTTAGTCCATGATCATGTCTTAGTGGTAGATCAGGAGTGCATCACAATCACTGATCCTTCAACATACTTACTTTGAGAGGAGACATTTAAAGATTAAATTTAATAAAATTATTAAATGTAGATGAAATACCCACCCTCTCTAAAATTCCCTATGTGTGAGGCAATATTCAAGAGTTGTTACCTTTGCACCCCTACATTAGTGAAAGTTTTTTGGCCAATAGGTCCTAATCTAAAGTTTTTCATTGGCTTTCTAGATGGTCCCAAGATGGGTACCAAATTTATCAAAGAAGAGACCCAAGATTTAGGTTGTTGTAGGAGGATACATCCCTTACTGAAGAGGCCCTATATTTATCTATGGTGATGTCTAATGGCTTAACATCAAGGATTTAACCTTTTGATTTCACAAAACCCTTTATGGAGATTTTTTTATGCCTTAATGACACCTACCACTAATTTATATCCCCTATTGAATGTACAAGTCTAGTATGAATGTTGGGATATCAAAATATGGTCATCATACCCTAAATACATGTGAGAATTTAATGATACCCTAATCATATATCCTAAAATAAAAAGGGGAAGGTATCACTTTTTTGAATTCATATAATCCTACTAAGGTAAATCAAAGAGCATACTTATGTAAATATCCCAAGAAAAAGATAATTGGTTAACTTCACATTTTCAGGTCACTCAAACAAGGGGATCACATAAGCATGAAGGAACCACATAAACATACACACTTAAAAAAATAAGAAAAATAAACTAGGTAAGTGCTTTTAAATAAATAAAAAGGAAATGAATAAGTTTTTAAAACCCAAATTTGAAGTGTTGGTTTTTTTAGGCCCAAATTGAAATGTTTAAAAAATAAGGAAAGTGATTTGTTTTTTACTTCTAAATCTACTTCTTTATCCAAGGACCTAGAATAAAGTGGTTATAATTTTACAAAGTGGTCTTGGGATGGAGTAGGAAGTTATCAAGATTTTTTTTAAGACTCATTTTTGTGACACAAGGTGTTTTGGTTGAAATGCAAGGTACTTCCACCAATATGATCGTTTTTGCTAATTAGCAATTAATTTTTGTCATTTCTATAAAATAGTTAGAAATAGGAAATTTTGGCATTTATACTAATTATCAGGACATTTCCACCAATTAGGATATTTCCACTGATTTCAATAACATTTCCACAAAAAATAGAAAAAACATAAAATTTTACCATAAAGCTTGTCCATCGATTTGGTCAATTTTGATGATTTGAGGGACATTTGCACCAGCTTCTCAAAATGTTTCCACCATTTAGCATCACATTTTTGTTGATTATAACTTCCTCAAAATATAGAAAAAATAAAAAGAGATTGTTTCTTCCATTTTTGGGGATAAAACCGTTGAAATAGAGAGATGTTTCTGTCATTTTCACCTAGAACAAACTTTTGCAAATTTTTTGAGGAAAATAAAGTGAATTAAGATAATTACTAAGTTAATTATTGTAACTAGAAGAATGAAGAAGTCTTGGAAAAAAATTTGGGGTGCATAGGGTCCCATCAGGTGTGTCATAATGTAGAATATGAATTTAAATAAGGTTAGATCATTTTTAGTGAATTTAAATCAAAAAAATTGAAATACCATAACATTCTAAACCTATCCACTAGGTTTGAGAAAGACTAAGCAAAAGTTGAATCAAATAGAAGACAAAGAATACACATTCCATACCTTCCTTGAAAGACTCCCTTTGGTTACTGGTCTAAAGAGGTATGTGTTTAGCTTGTAGAACTAGAGATCTTTGTAAATGTCAACTTCACATGTGGGAAACATCTCCCCTTATCTACACTTGGTTTGGATTGAGAATTTGCATGAGAATAGTGAATCTCCTTATGTATTTTGGTAGAGTAAGTTTAGATTCAATAAGTATGTTTATAATGGAGGAGGGGTCTTAAATTTATAGACTAGTTGAATTAATAGGACCTTTCATACTTATCTCCAAATGGAGGGCTAAGAATGAGTCCTCACCCTCATCAATGTTGGAGGTTTGAAATGTAAGAGAGTCCATTAAAGCCAATTTTGGAGTGTGGAAGATGTTTGGAATAAAATTTAAATAATGAGCCCTTTTGGAGTGTGGAATGTGTAAGAGATTGTAATAGCTTGCTTGCATTCCCCTCCTTTCCCATCGACTTCCAAATGTGATGTCACAAGATGAGGTAATAAAAATATTTTTGATTTTATGAAATAGAAGTTTCTAAAAATATATGGAATTTTACATTAGAGGAATGATTAAGATAATAATCAAGTGATTAATTGATAATTAGAAGAATTTTGCATTTGTAATGTCATTTGTATGATTAAATGTTCATTTAATTACCTAAAAATAACACTTACAAAGGGTTAGGTTCATCTGGGGTGCATTTGATAAAATATTTGTGATGTTAAGGTGTATTTCCCCAATTAGGAATTTGTTGTTATGAATTTAGGTTATATCATAGTTGTACAGGTAAATTAGATCAATTGATGGTTTTTGGTTAAATTTAAGTGTGATTGTAGAGAGTCATTCCAATTACAATTTAGATATAGAAGTGGTGAAAATGAAGTGTTTATAATCTCTTCCTAGTGTTTATGCAATCAAAATACTATTTTGAATGTACTTTCAATATTTAGCATAACTTATAATTTTAATTTAGAATATTCATTTATCTAAGTTTTCAATTAATTGACCTAATCTAAAATAGTTTTATTCATCCTTGTGTATAGTTTATTCTACCCATTTAACCCTAAAACAAAAAACATCTTAAAAGGGGTTAAAATGGTTTAGAGGGAAGATAACAACTTTTTAATTTCTTGAAAACTGAATGGAGGGTGTGGAGAAGTTGGTTATATAACTTATATGTCCCGCTTTGGGTTAGGGAGGCTTATTTTAGGAAGAGTTAGAGATGATTATATTGGTTGTAGTTTGGAAAAATTCTATTTTGGTATTTTGAGAAGGTTCAAATTGAGTCATAAGAAAATATTTTAATTTTCCTTGGATGAATTCCTCTAATAAGGTTTGTGGGGAAAAAATCCTAACCTTATATTAAAGAGAGGCTTTGAGACTACTAATAAATAGTTTGAAAATATTATCATGTTGTGGTCTACTTTGTGTGCTAAAGACTTCTAGTGTTTGATGAAAGAATGGGTAGTTTCATTATGGAATCACTTATCATTAATGAAGTTGCTAAGCATATTTTTAATAAGTTAATTATGTTAAATTTTCTTTACTAAAGCATTGACTAATTCCTCTAGTTGTGTAATGGAATGTATAAGAAATTGATTGTACCATTCTAGTGCATCTCCAATAAAGGTTTTGGCTAAAAGCTTGGTGGTAGCACAAGTGTTGGTTTAAACCCATTCCTTGTAGAGATTGTCAAAGATTTTAAGATGTAAATTAGGATCTTTATTCCTATCATATTTTATCATTTAAAAAAAAATTATAATGTCTATGGACATAATGAAAAGGAGTTAAAGGTTCATTTTAGAGATTTTGAATCATCTTGTTATACATCAGTGGTTGAGGTATGACATTTTCATTTACATTTATAAGAGGAGGGGTGATAAAATTCTGATTTGGTTGGTTCATAATGATTGGATGGGGTTGGCTATCCATTTGAAAAATTTAATTTTTCATTTTGATCATTTGATTGTTAATAGAAGCTTGTAGAAGGGTATTTGTTAGAGCATTGGTGAAAAGAAATTTTACAGATCTAAATGTGGATTAGGATTTTTATTAGAGTTTTTTAGAGAAGGATTTTATAATTATGGGGTGTTTCCAATAGTATTCTTATGAGGAATATTCTCATTATTGGTGTTGATTTCCCTAACTGCAATAATAGATGAAAGAAGCTTATTAAGTCCACCATTTTTATTTTAGAGTATAGATGGTATTATCATCAAAGTTTTTAATAATCTAAGTGGGGTACTCTCAATCATTAGTTTGGTTAATTTCAATCATTTTATTTTATATATATAAAGTGATGTTAAGAGAAACTACACCATAAGCTTCAATGTTGTACAAAGTGGTAAGAAAATAATCACCCATGTAGAATATGAATGGCTTGAGGGTTGGAGGGAAAATTCTAAGAGGTTACATCATGGTGATAAATGAGTTTTAAATATGAATGGGGAAATAATTTAGTCACAAAAAATTATGATATCAAGTAGGTTGGTATAGTTTGTTTCTAAATCTAGAAAATATATTATCACATTCAGGCCCATAAACTTGGTTTACTAGGTCTGGGATGTAGACTAGATTAGTAAATATAATACACAATAAAAATATGGCACTACTAATAGATAGGGAAAATTAATGTATCTGGAAAGCCAATATATTAGGGTATAATTTGGATAAATTTGGTTGATGTAGTTAGGGAAACACACATAAATATATTGATCTAGACAATACAGTTGATAAACACATGGAACTACATTGAGATGGCTAATGTAGTTCACACACATAGTTATTGATGTAGGTTTTAGGCACACCCTAGAAACCTTATAAGTTATCCTCTAATACTTTATGATTTATGAATGAATATTCACTCCAAGGCATGAGTTATATGGTATTGGGTTTTGTAAACAACCTGTTGATGGAATAGCAATGAGCGAAGTAATTTATCTACCATGGATGGGTCAGATATGGATGGATCTAAATCTACTTGAGATGGTTGTATTGATGATGGATCTAACATAAGTTGGGTAGGACTAAAATAAAATCAAAAAGAGGGAAAGGTAAGGTAGAAAAGGAGGCATGTGGGTCAAGCAAAATGAAACCTTTCTAAGTTATCATTTGAATTAAAGGTTGAACAAGTAATCAAAAACCAATGTTTATTGAAAGACACTAAGAACACACCAAAAATAAAGAATATTTATACATCTAAATAAATAATAAATATAGTAAACTTAATCATGTATAATAAAATATTGTCACATTTTAAAGATTATGTTAGCACTTCTACAAGAGGGAATCTGATCAACATACAAAAGGTAATTCAAATCAACAATAACATAATAATAATAATTGTATTAAAAATAAAACTCATGCACAACCAAATAACTAAGATACCAAAGTGATAACACCTTCTACATAATCCATGAATTTAGAGAAGAATCAAACTTTGCACATTGAGATCAATTGTAGAACTTTCCTCAGAATTTCTTATTAATTTTAATAGCCAAAATTCTCTTCCTTTTGTGATTAGGGAGATATAAATATATATTATATTGGGATGTGGAATTCCTTATCTCTAAGTCAAAATCTAAAATACATGTCCAAAAATAGAATTGGATGCCAACTTTCATGTAAAGCATGCATATACAATGATAATTTCTTATAATAGAGTTTTTCAACTAAAATACATTGTGTGTGTGTGTGTGTGTGTGTGTGTGTGTGTGTGTGTGTGTGTGTGTGTGTGTGTGTGTGTGTGTGTGTGTGTGTGTGTGTGTGTGTGTGTGTGTGTAAAATAAATTAGGAAATGAAATTCTAACTTATCCAAACATGTAAATACATATGTATAACTAAAGGGTGCTTATGTAGCACTATTGTAAGAATAAAACTATGGAATAATAGTTGTATAAGTTAAAGTGGATGGAATTGTCATTGTAACTTGAGTTAGAATAAGAATAGGTAGTTTAATTTTAGATGTGCCATAATTTTCCACCATTGTAGTTGTAGAAGTGAAAATTGGAAGGGGCATGTAGGCAGGCCTAGTATGTGTTTTCATTAGTGTGTATATTGGAGACTATGTATTATGAGGACATGATTGTGTTACCCTTATTATTAAAGTTAATTGTTTGGTTGATTCCATCTCCAAATATAATGTGTGGATAGCTTGAAAGTCTATATCTATAGTTTCATAATTAATCAAAGATATCTTAAAAATTTATGGTAGCTTTTCCATTTACTTCTAATGTGTAACCAATGTAGCCTTAATCCATGAATGAAGCCTCTCAGCTCTAATTATTTGGTCCTTGGTAAAATTTACTAGTTGCATTATTTTTTCCTTAATCCTATAGACTATGCCTTCAATCTCAATTCAAAATATGTCAACTATTGCTCATAAGAGATTTTTAAAAATGGTTTTAGGGACCAATTTCCCCTGAAGAGTGCTTATCTAAATGACTCTCATATCTTGTAGAATAGATACTATTTATTTTTCCTAATTGTCAAATTATTACATGAGAGTTCACATCTCTTGATGTCACTCAATCAAGTTATCCATTTTGGTAGTAATGTAGTTTTGTGCCCATGTAGCCTTAGATGTTATTAAATTTAAATGGGCATAAGCCTTATTTTTTGGTTGCTTGGATTATGAAGTGAATCTTGCCATCAATATCCTTGATTTTATTAAATAGATGAATTATATCCCCCTGCGTAAGCTAAGATATGGCCTTTACAAAATTATTAGATGAATAGTGTCATAGAGATTTTTATCTATCCCTACACATTATCTATGATGTTTTTAAGAGATTGAATGGTGTTCCTCTCTGGTGGCCTCTAAAAATAGGATCATATGTTTTGAACATTTATTTTATAACTCCTCTAGTAACATCCAAAAAACTATAAGGATCTTATTTGTACTGATCCAGGTCTAAGGGATTTACTTTTCTTCTCTTTATTAGAGATAATATGTCTTCTCTCTTCTACAACTCAACCCATTGTCCTTATGAAACCATAGTATTTATTTTGGCTTATCTCAAGGTATTAGTTTATTTATCAAAATGAAATTTTACTATGGGTTGCTCAGTAATCACTAAATCCTATTTTCCTTCTTCTTCTTTAGCTACTTGATCCATGAGGGAATGTTCAATTCAACCTACCATTCTGCTTTCTCTACTTGAATAGAGGAAGGGGATTTACCTAGAGGAAGCATGGTCATAGGGAAATATATCCTTGGTGTAGGGAAAGGAGGTATAACTTTCCTCTGTCTAGTAAATTGCTTTTGGTTTGGCGTATTGATTATGTATTTAGCCTTCCTTGTTGTTTTATGTACTAAAAGTATAGGTGAATCGGTTTGAGCAACTTGACCAATGGGAATTTTTAGTTGTGTAGATGACCTAAGAGCAGTGTCTTGTGTTGAAAAAAATGTAATTAGACACCAAGTTTCCAAATTGTACGCTCTTTGATGGCTCAACAAATTGAAGACTAGTTCCACTAAATAATCAATAGGTCATTAAGGTGCTTACTAGATTTTGCAAATAATATGTAATTGATGATTATGCAACCCTAATAGTCATAGCAATAGTATTATGAACCAAATTAGAAAACTAGGCTATAGTACACAAAATTGGCATTGGAACTACCTAAGGCTTATTCATTTGGACTAAATAATGTAAATAATGAATGGTACTTGTCATACTAATTGTATCAGCATGAATTAAGGAAGTTATCATAGACTGAGAAATGGGTGAACTTCTAACTTGAGGATAGATAGTTGGGGAACCATTTGTTTTAGTTATCACTATAGTAATTTAAGTTGGAGAGCATAGAGGTGTAGTTAATGATGCCTCTTGCATTGAAGTCTACATTTTTCACTCTACCTCCCAATTTGCATCTTCTTCCTCATCTGATACTAAATTTCTAGCCATTGAGTTAGCATCTTATAGTTTTCTAAATTTTTATTTCTTCTAGACTAAGTGATTTATTCATTCATCCATTCATCATCCTCCTTTGTCTTTGTTGTTTCATCAAAAGACTTTGTTCATCTCCCCATATTTTGTCCTCTTCCTCACTTTCATAAATCTCAATGGGTTTGACCTTAATATACCACTTTTCCTATTATCCCTCTCCTTGGGGACTTCTACTTTTTTTTACTCCACATCCACCTTTTGGGGTAAATAGTATGATCCTTGGGCTTCCTTGTATATGTAATTATTAGTTTGGTAGTAATAAAGGATGGTCATATAGAAGGTGGAATAGGATATGAAGGGGTACCGATGGTAGTAGGTGATGAGGGAGTTGGAGGAGTGGTGACCACTATAGGAATGATGGGTGGTGAAGATGTAAATATAGTGGATTTAAGTATTACCAATGGTGGTGGTGGTGTCATAATAGGTGGTGACCTAGGGAGAGAAATAATATAAACATGTGACAAGAAACTAGGTAAACTAACCTATTATAGTTTGGTTAATAGAGGAAAATAAATCATGGATAAAATTCAATTTAATGTGTTGGGACTTGCATTTGTCTCCTCTTAATCTATGTGTTAAAGGGAAGAAACAAAAATTGTATATGTAGGGGATCTTGGAGCAGTCCCAACTCTTTATTCAATATCAACTTCACTAGATGGGCCTATTTGTTCTTGCCTTTTGTATGAGAGGAGGTCCATGGACAAGTTTGGATATCCATTGTTCTTTTTAAATTATCTTAGTGTCATTATAAGTGATTTTGTGATTATATTAGATCTTCTACACTACAATCATTGACATATTTACCTTGTGCATTCTTATAAAAACCTTAGTGTCATACTCTGCATTCATGAAGATAGTATCATGACTGTAAGATTTATACCCATAATTAATTTTCACCTTCCTATCATATTTACTAATAGGTTATCTAAGAAATTTCTTAGGTTTCCAATATCTTAATGGTTCCCAATTCAATCCATAATGTGTCCTCATTCTTACAATAGATTAGAAGTGCTCCCACCTCGTATATTGCTTTCTACCAATGTTGAGAGGGTTTGGATGGATAGATACATGCTTATCCCTTCTTATTTTAACATCTACACTATTATCCAATTGAGAAATAATTTCATGCTTAAATAATTTATCAGGCATAATTTGAGTTAGGTACAAAGGTTGTGCCCTAGTAACTTCAATCTTGATTATAGTGTACTCAGGATATAACCAGTAGTCATCCATATTTCTACTGGTCTTATTTATGGGATCAAATATCATGGGTATTTTATTTTCATATGTGTCTTGATATACCATAGGTTAAAATTTCTCAATTAACCTTTTCATATGCTTTCTAAACTTATGCATATGGAGAACATTGAATTCATTACAAATTACATTCTTTGGGTATTTTGTAGATGGTTGCCAAGGCTAATTCATCACAAATTCTATTCTTTGGGTATTATGCATGTGGTTGTCATATTTTTTCATATGATGAATGCACAGTTGAAACCACAAAATATACTACATAATATATCATATAGAAGTTACCATCTGATAAGCTCCTTGGGTTTATGATTTGTAGAATCAAGTTAAAGCTGATAATTCCCCCCAAGGATATGATTTTTTTGGAGGTTAAAATAATGTATAACAAAGGGACCCATACCTCATTTATGTAAGTAATGGTTAAGAAACCATATATCATATTCATTAGGGATGTGTAAATTCTCACCCCTGGTCTAAAGATAGTAATGGGGATAGTTGAAGTAACACCCTAAACTACGAAGATACTTGGGTTGTCAACCCATTATTTTAACTTTTTTCTCATGTTTTTGGAAAGGAGACATGAACTCACCATATCCTACCCATAATTAATTTCAAGCACAAGTATTTTTTAATACCTTTCAAAATTATTCCCACTTATGTATGTTACTAGTGTTTTTCTCAGCCCAGAGTGTAACATTTTCCCAAAGACTTTACCATTCATAAATAAATAAAAGACATGTTAAAATATGGAATTACCTCTAATTTAATTGTAGTGTTGTGGATATTGACCAATTTTATTACCATCAAGTCATATTTTTACCTATTTATGAAAATTAAAAGTTGGCTTTCAGCCTTATATGGCTCGATTACATCAACCTCATCCCAAATAGCATGGTAATGTTTGAAGTTGTGATTGAGAAATACTGAATTGAATGATGTATAATTATATTATATCAGCCTTTAAATCAAATATATAGAAGGATATAGAGTATGAGATGAGGAATCCATTGAAACTCTAGTCTGAAAATGGATATGTTATGAAAATTTTGTAAACTCTTGATTGCAATGGAGTTTTAGATTCGTAGTTTGCACTTGAGCTATGAATTTGCAATTTTCACTTGATAGACATAAGGTAATGTGATTGGAATGAATGGGAAATTCAAACTATATTAATTTTGATGTGTTGGCCATGAGATTTGAGTGTATTAATTCACCAATTTAGTCAAATTAGTTACAGTAATGACTATTGGTCCATTCATTATTAATCATTTTAATTTGAATTTCATAACACATATTTCCATAAACTTTATTTTCCTTTCTCATAAGTTCTTATTCATCATAATATGACAAATGTATCATTTCTACACTTTTAGGCTTGACAATCCATGTCATTATTATTTACTTATGTGGCCTTGGAGGACACATGTTTGTGTGTCACTATTCATCGCATGGATGCACTATGGTTTACTATACTTTATTATTTTCATTTCAAGTTAATAGGATGATGACACATGGATGGATCATGATGATCCACTTGCTTGGTAAATTCTATACAAGGCACTCTACTAATGTCATCACTAGGTTAAAGGCATGATGACATGTGGATGATTATCACTGCTTCACTTACGTAGGATTTATTTTATAATGAATTATGATGACACCACCTTTGGGTTAGTGGTATGATGAAACATGGATGGCTCTCACTACTCTACTTTTTTAAGATTGCTTGTATAAAAGGATTTACTGATGTCACCATCGGGCAATCAAGATGACTTACACTTTTCACTTGGGCTTTGGGTGAGTGGGACAACATCATGTGGTAAGAGGAGATGAGCTTTGAGAGGGACCAAGAAACACCTAAGCATAGAATAACCTACTTAATACATAATAAAGGAAAATAACTGACTAAAATTATAACATGCCATCTTGGTTAGTCATTAAATCCTAAATACTCAATACAAAATTATAAATACTTAATACTCAAGATGAAGTTGATGGGTCTAATCCTTTCTATACTTATCAAGAAACTTTTTAAAATATTTAAACTAATGTGAGAGTGATTGATATAAGTTTACTTAATAATCCATCTTCTATTAATCCCCTCCCTACCACCAATTTAGGAAATACCCACCATGTGTTAAAGTAAAATTGAAGGTGAAAATTAAATAACATAATATACCTTATGTACATCTTCTATTATATTTAACTTAAAAATAGTCTATGAACTTCAAAATAAATTCATGTAGGTCATGTCAAGAAAATAACATAAATCAAGAGGGGTATCTAAAATCTTATGAGCATTAGATAAATTACTTAAGTTTATGCTTTTTTTCTCACATGTCATATACTTTTGTTTCATAAAAACCTAAACAAGAGTATTCAACCAAAATTGGGTCACTATTTTAATATTCAAATGGGGTACATGTGTTAGGGAACAACAAATGATGACTAAATGGGGAAAATAGTCCTAAGTATTTGAGAACCTAGAATCTTAGAAATGCATCATAATATAATTTCATCTCTAACAAGAAAATAATAATCAAACAATTCCCTAAAAAATAATCTTACTTCCTCATACAACGTACTAAACCTTTTCAATCCTTGGATTTATGTGTGATTTTTTGAACTTAAATCCCTTTTGTTATGAGAGTTTTGAAAAAGTCATAGATAAACACTGTAGGTTTATTATTACTTTAAGATTTTATAACCAAATATTAAGGGAAGTTTGGGCATTACTCTGCTACCATCCAAGTGTTTATATCCCCAATAGATATACCTTTGATTCCACTCAAATCTTTTCTCTTCTACTAGCGAAGTCTTCATAACCCCAATAGAGATTATTTAAATCGTCTATCTTCTATAAATTTGTGTGTGTGTGTATTGAACATTAATAAAATAATGGTTTAGAACCACCATTATCTAGGTGTATGTATAATTAAATTTTATTTTTATCAATGCATACTTGTTAGTGTGTCTCAATTTCCATGTTTGTTATCTCCCATCCAAGTTTTAGCATATAAGAGTGAAATTAATATTTGGAAGTGGAAAGTATTTCTAAAAAATTTCATGAGTATATCAGAGGAAATTCCAAGGGCCTAGAAAACTCATTCAATCTAGGCACAACCTAGCTCAATCATAACACATACCTCAATCCCAGAAGCTCAACTACTAATAGAATAAATCCTTGTGAATGTAAATTATGCATCCTTTTATATCATCCCCTCATTTATGGAAAGTATTTTATAACCTCAATGTAGGAAATCAGTTGGATCCATTCTAAAATTTTAGAAAACTAACCTAAAACTCATAACATCTAATCTACTAAGAGCAAATACAAAAAAAAGGAAAAGTTAATCTAATAAAATAGGAAAGATTAACCTAGAAAGCGATAAATATATTCTAAAAATCAAGAAATCTACTCTAATCCTACATCAACATCTCAACTTATAGTCATTCTAATTCTTTTCTAGTTGCGGCAACCATTAAAATAGTGTTTTAAAAATTGTCCATTAACTGGAAAAGCAAGGTCATTACCTTGTACGTCCTTCAAATAGAAGACATTTTTGTTATTATCACTAGAATTATGCACCTGAGGAATTGGAAGTATTAGTTCATTATAACAATGGAATCATATCCCAAGGTGTGAGACACTTACAATCCTTGGAATTAACCTCCAAAGAAGGTAAACTTCCTTCTAATCTAAATTCATTTTAGTAAGGATCAATATGTAGGCCTAAAATAGCTGATTGGAAATATACAACTAATCCTAAATCTAAAATATGTTGTGGGGAAAAGAGAGAGGGATTATGAAAGGGAAATAAAGGTGATGCACCAATAGTAGATAGAGAATCTCTACAAGCCTTGAAGAGCACACTATAAATCTTAGAGGATGAGAAAATATCACACCTAATACAAAATGAACATTCTAATTGCATGAATATTTTGCATGGGGGTGCAAGACACAATACAATTCCAAGAGGTATGACAAATGATCCACAAGTGTTGTCTACATAGACCTATATGCACACATAGTACAACCTACAAGAGGAAGCCAAGTTATACACAGAGGTGTTGGAAATAGATGACAATGAAAGAGATAAAGATCATACATAGGTAAATATTGAAAAACCATAAGATGTAAATAGAATTCAAGAAGAAAGGAAAGAGGTGAACTCATTTGTCATTAAAATACAAGGCTCGGGTAGTAAAGGGATCATGGAGGGAAAATTTAAATAACTTTACTATTCCTATAAATGTCAAACATTTTCCAATAAAATTCAAGGTTTATATAGCTTTGGACAAGGCTCAACATAATCAATTTAATATTAGAGGTGGTAGGTAGGAATTTGAATTAAAAAATGACACTCACAACCTAAAGCCAATTAAGAGCATAAAAATCTTCACAATAACTACTACAATCCATGCTCATTCAATTTAGGTCTAACAATTTGATCATGGAAGTAGCTAGAAGGCCATTCATGGATCCACATGTGTGTTTAAGAATGAGGGGTGTTTAGGCAACCAAGGGAGGCATGTGGTCATTATATGTTAATATAAACATCACCCCTACAATCAAGTATGTTTAGATTTGTCTCAATTGATGTCTAATTGAGCTCAACTACCACCCTTATTCATGGATGTCATCTGTCAATCCACATGGACTATCCCAATAACATGGAACTATGTAGGCATATATTTTAGGTTATACCATGTCATCTTACATGTTTGGTCAGTTAAATGTATCCTATACAAAGGGTGTATGCTAAAGGTTTCATAGAGAGATGGCAGCACATTGGTGAAGGAAGCTAAGGGAAAACTTTTGTGTAAATTCATACGACCCTAATTATTCTTGTGCTTAGTTTCTTCTAATGGTCCTTGTAGTTTATGCCTTGTTTATATAATGTATATTAGTTTACAAAGGATATGGAGCACAATCTAGATCATATTATGTGTTTCATAAGGGCACATATGTGAAACCTATGATTTAGTATTAGAACTCACCATTTAATCATAAGGAGGCATTTGAATAAGAGAATATAAGAAGATTGAATAAATTGGGTGTGTTCTTCATGATTTGGAACTAGTTTCTACGCACTTATATTTTTTATTACTTTAAGTTTGGGAGACACACATGCTCTTATTTTCACATTGTATTGGTGTAATGAAGGATATTTTCATGGGGTATACATTGGGAACTCCTCACAAGTGCAAATAAAAACTTAGTCAATGTGTAGACCCATGTTTATTGTTAAGTATAAGCATGGATGGGAAGCATCTGCATGTAGGGTCATTTTTAGGTAACTCAACATTACACAAGTGCATAACCTCTTGTGCGGTCCTTATGATTTCACCACTTTCTAGGGGTGAATTGAAGACTCAACACTTTTGGAGACCTCTACAAGTCACTTGCCTACTAAGTAGGAATATAGTAGGCTTGAAGTAATACATTAGGTATAGAGATATATGTAGACCCTTGACCCTTTCTTCAGCATGTAAATGGTGTGAAAATATCATCTAGCCTTAAAAGTAGCTTAGATATCTTCCACAAGGACAAACAAAGAAAAAAATAATTCTAAGTGATGCTTAAAGGAAAAGTAAATATAAACTAAAAAAATTGCATACAAGTACTTGGAAGAAATGAAACTACTCTAAATAATAGCACATGTGTGGCACTTAGGTAAATTAAAAAATATAACTTAATATTTACAAGGGTGTTCATGATCATCAGAGATAGTGCTTAAGATTAATCCCATTGATAGGGATGGGCAACACTGCTCCACTTGGTCTTGTGAGTTGGTATACATTTCCTTGCTTACTCTAGCTATGGTATATGGGTGACTCTATTTAGCATCAAAAAATTTATACTTCCCATCCTTTACTCTATCTACATCCCATTTGAGTATCAAGTCTCCTTCATTGAATCTTTTTTTAGTAGCCTTTTTGTTTAATATTCTCTTGGTCTATGTTTGATGAAAATTTATAGTGTGCATGGCTTGTGCCCTGAGTAATTTGAGATCCATTATCTTGATGAACTTTACTATCACGGGATCCATTTTTAGCATTTCCAATTAATGGGATATTTTTATCTAAGGAAACTCAAGAGACATGAGTAAAATTTCTTCCTTTCTACAGACTAACATGAAGGGTAAATTCCCTTGTAATCTTTTTGGTGTTATTCGATCTACCCAGAGGGCTTCCTGAGCTTGGTATGCCATGATTGCTAGTTATATTTCATGGTTCACTTAATTATGTAATCAATTTATTCTTAATTAAATTAGATAAACCATTACCTTGAGGGGTAATATATTAAGGAGATGCTCATATAGATGTTATGTCTGAATGCCCATTCATGAATCTTGGCTCAAAAAAAGCTAGTACATTATCTAAGATAATAGTAATTGAAACACAAAATCTTGTAATAATGATTTCATAAAAATCCATGATGAAAACCTCATTAGATTCTTTGAGCTCTATTTCCTCCATCTACCTCATGAAGTATTCAGTTGCCATGATAATCCATTTCTGTCTAGTGTTTGATGGTGGATTTATCATGCCAATGAAGTCTAGGCCCCACTATGCAAAGGGATCATCAACTTGTATTGGTCACAAGGGAATGGATGCCAATTTATACTTGCCTAAAAATAAGGTGAAATTATTGTAACTTTACAACCATGCATATGCATCTCTAAAAACATTTGGCTAATAATAGCTAGCTTACATGATTTTGACAGTAGTGGTTTTAGGTGAGTAATGGCATCTTGATGACCCATCATAGAACTCTTCAAGGACCTTCTTCACATAATCCTATTCCATGGATATTAAGATAAATCCATTTATGTCTCAAATAAAAATTACACCAATGATAATAATATTATGAATGTCTTACAATTTAAAATGTATGCTATTGGATTTATTCACACCATGCAAATATGCACTGGTCTAGATGAAGATCCTCACGTCTTGATTCCAATCCACCATGATGTCTTGGAATATTATTTGGTATTCACATAGTACAAATATTTCTCTATCTTGTATCTTCACATCCTCTGATATCTACATGTAGAGTCCTTTACCTCACACCTTCTTGGTGATTTGGATGTGTATATCATATTCCATCACCTTTATGACCCAACCAACTTTCTTATCATTGATGTCTTTACTGAGTAAGAACTCCTTTATACTTGAGTGTGAGACCATGAGTTTTATCTTATTGTATGAGATGATATTCAAGAAATTATTGAGTGCTCTTATTATTACAAGGGTGTTTTTCTATATAAATCTATAGTGCAATTCATAATCCTTGACCACCTAACTAAATAAAGTGATAGGTTGTTCCAGTTGATCATTATTTCACTATGCAATAATGGACAAGATTTTTTTAGCTCCAATGAATGCATAAAGGACAAATTACCTACTATTATCTAGGTTTATCAAAGTGGGAGCTTCTATGATGATGCACTCGATGGCCTTGAAACTACTTTAGCCCTCTTAGGCCTAGCTAAATGCAACACTCTTCTTGAGAATTATTGTGAGGGGTTTGACCAGAGTCATGAAACTCAGCACAAACCTTATAATGAATATTATTTTCCTCAATAATATTTGGATACTCTTCTTATGACTTGGGAGAGGGAGAGGTAGAATGGCCTCAAATCATTTGGGATCAATTATGAGTCCTTCTTTGGAAATGATGTGTCCCAAAAAATTTCCTTCATGCATAGTGAATATGCACTTATTTAGGTTCAAAAGGATCCAAAACTCTCAACATTTATTAAATACTTGCTATAGTGACCTAAATGATCTATTGTGTGCTTTAAAAAAATAGTTATATCATCAAGGTAAACTAAGATGATGTTGTTTAGGAGTTTCTTAAATGTCATATCAATGGCCCTCTAGAAGGTAGCTCTTGTGTTTTTCAAACCATAAATCATCCTTTGATATGTGAATGTACACCACTTAGTGGTAAATGTCATTTTAAATTGATCATGTTCCTTCACAAGTACTTGTTTATATCATGAATAACCATCCAGTAGTGAAAACCTTTCCATTCCTACAACTATTTATAAAATTTGTTCCATTAGTGAAGGGGGTAGTGGTCTTTGAGGGAAGATTTATCAAGGTCCCTAAATTATATGCACATTAGTATCTCTCCATTATTCTTATGCACTGGGACTAGATTGGCCACCCCTAAGAAATGTTTGATTGAAAATATTATGTTGGCCTCAATGAGCTTTGAGAGCTCCATCCTCATTAAGGGCTCAATCTTGGGATTAATTGGCCTCTGATTCTACCTAATTGGCCTGGTATTGGGATCAATCTCAATTAAATGATGGGATAAGACTAGATTAAATCCTTTGAACTCTTGTTATCTCCATGTAAATATATCATCATATCTTATACTTAGCTCAATGAATTCTTCAATTTTAGATGGGGAATATATCTTATTGGCTTTTAGGAGCTTGTCATTAGATATATCCACCAACTTTAATATTTCTTCCTTCACCATAATATTTCTCCTCTCACCCTTTAAATAGTCATTAAAATTGAATATACTTTCAAGCATGACTATCCCTTTAGGAACCTAGTTTCCCTTTACTTGAATTATCTACTCCTTATATTGCATTTGGAGCCATAGTTGGTTGTTGGCACAAAACTTAGCTTCATATTGTAGTAAGTTGATGATTTATTCATCACTCTCAAATACCTACCAATTGCCTACATTATCTGGGACTGTTAGCCTAAGTACAATTTTTATGAGCTATTTCAACTTGTTTTTTATATTGCATGGGAGTTCATATTGTCTATCCATGGTTGTAAGCATGTCAACATCATCATTATATGCCCTTGGTATGGAATGAATATTAAAATCATCAAATTCCATGATTATGTCCCATGCCCTATGTTTATAAGCTCTTAATAGATTATTTTTGGACATGTTTTATGCTCTAACCTAGTTTACCACTAGTTCATTATCTCTAAAAGCTTGAAACACCTTGATTCCTTTCTCACATGCCAATTAGAGACCCTTGATCAATGCCTCATATTCAAAAACATTGTTTTTTCATCTAAACTATAATCTAAATACATGGAAATATTTCTCCTTCTAAGGGGATATCATTACAACACCAACTCTTACATCATTTTTGTTTGGGGATCCATCTAAGTATAATCACTATATGCCTTCAAAGTCCTCTTATGCCTTTACAAGATTAGGCAATAAGGTATATTCATTGAGAATGCAATATGTGCCTAGCCTTGTTTCCTCTACATTGTTGTATGGATTAAGCTCACAATGCTTGTGCACCCACTCATCAAGTATGTTATCTATAATCTACTAAAGAATCATGTTGGTCTCATGAAGAATTGAATTATCTTCTTCTTTGAATAAGGTACAATTTGTATCAACTAATGTATGAGTGTATGTCTCTATGTGATTCTTTGAAATAAGCTCAACCTTGATAGTTACCTTGGTTTCATAGCTGGTCCTAAATATCATGTATGACCAATATAAGGATAGTTATCTACCAACCTTCATAGTGAAATCTTAGGAGATTCATATAGCAAAGTAAGGGGGTAATTCAATGATTATAATGTCTGATGAATTGAAAAGGCTCAAATATGTGTGTATAGTGAGACTCATATATTTGATGATTCCCATAATTTTGATCATTATTTTGTCTAATTAGAAGAGAGGGGGTATAGGGTAACTAAAAGAGATAAATAGGTGATACACCAAATTGATTAACACTCACATAAGCATGAAATAAACACTAATTCAACATAAGATAATTCTTGCTCACACAACCTTACAAACTAATTAATTTGCATAAGTGTTTCATAAACTAGGCTCACTAAACAATACATGAAGCAAAGAAGAATTTCAAAATTCACACCAAACATCCATTAATGATGAAAAAAGCTCAATTTCAGCTCTGTAATTAATGTGTAAACGCCTAAAAATAAGCAAGAAAGGACAATGGACATGGAAGAACACTTCTTCACAAGGTCAACATGCACAAGCTTGTTAAGCACAATTTTTAGGCAAGAGAGGTAAAAATTGACCTTTATTTCTTTAAAAGGTATTTCTTACAAATTTTGATAAGGTTTTTTCTTGTCAAATGAGGATATCTTTTTTTATGGGGGAGCCAATAGAGATATATGAAAAAAGGGAAGAAGAAAAAGAGAAGAGGCAAGCAAACATAATTCAATAAATGAGATCCAACCACCCTCTATGAATTCTCATCCACATTTGGGTTAATTAGAACTAATCCTTCAAAAAATTAACCACCATTACCTCCAATAGTATTCAAGCCCTCTCATTGGTTGAGAAACACACTAGAAGACAAGAACTTGTTGAGGGACCCCTTTTGAGATGGGAAAACATGTTATGCCTAGCACGTCTATGATTTTCTTCATAATCACTAATCTACTTGCACCTAAATCTATCATATAATTATTTATGATATAATTATCTATAATCAGAGAGATGTAGAATGGGGGAGGCTTGCTATCTTTATGCACCTCTTTCTCTAGTTGACATATACTTTTAGGTGTAGTAGGCTTAGTCTATGGTGTCTCATGAGATTAGAAGCTCCTTAGGGAATCTTATAGTAATATCCTTTGGGAAAGAATATCAAGAGTGTCCCACATAGTAACATTTAGGTGAATCTTCTTCATCTACATGACTATGTTGAAGTGGATTTGAGTCTATTTAATCTATGATTTTTAAATAGTAGCCTCTTCTCACACCTGTGCACTAGGATGAGGTTGACTCTTTTTCTCATGTCCCTTTTTGTGCATGCCTAAAAAATTATTGTAGGTACTCTGCCCTACATATTTGTGCATATAACTTGGGGCACAAAGGTTGAGGGTGATGAATGGGATAAATCTCTCTAGTCCTCTCTTTCTGAATCTTTTGTTAAAATCAACTAGGTTACTTCCTACACTCAACACTTCATTATGATTCACATAATTGAAGCCACCCTCATACCAATTTAGGAGTGTCAATCTACCCTACTCTTACATTTGTGCATGTAGTTCATCCCTTGGTTGATATGAAGTAGATGGAGGCTCATGAGGTGATGGCACATTTTTCATTGTAAGTGCCTCACTCATCATTCCATTTACACATGTGACTTGATCATGCAAATTATCACATGGTAAGCACCATTCATAGTCTTATGACATATTAATTTTAATATTTATGAGATATTTATAGGTGCTCATAGTGTTATAATTTGGTGCATCGCGTGATCTATTATATGTGAGCTAGTTTTGAGCCTACATTGTAGTTGTTAGGGAGGCTTGTTTGATTGATATTATTGGTTGAAGGGTTGATAAGACTTAGAATGTTTCACTTTATAAATTTTGAGTGATATTATCTCATTTCCAAAGTTATTTAATAAGGACTTCATTCATCTAACTTAAGGGCATAAAATTTGATGGAACTGACAGGCTAATAGCAATTGGAATGGGGGCTAGAGTTGAAAAGGGGGAAATATAAGTGAAGTTGTAAATGGGGGATTAGGATAAAAATAAATAGGGGGATTGGTCACCATTTTCCCCATTTGAATCAATAATTTTTATACATACAAAACAACCTCATATTCATCTGTTAATACTTCACCTCCCATAGATTTGATCATTATAGCCACATTATTAAATTCTCTCAAAAATATAATAATGTAGTGTTACAATTTGGATTTACCAAGAGTGAAATTTGATCTCAAGTCCTATATTATTTTATGTTAAATTAAACCTTATACTCATGTGGATTCCTTTTATGTGATTTTCTCCATTAGTGACAGATGCTCACTTTTTTTTCAAACTATCTACATAGTGTCATGCCCAACTTGTCCTAATTTTGAATAAAGCTAGGTCACAATATATAGTACCATTGGAGATATATCCATTTCAAATAAGAGGCAAGAAATCTCACTATGATTTTATCTTCGATCACATAGATCAAATATTTGTGTTGTCTTCTATGTGCTCTATTAGGGTAGTATAATTTTCTCTAGTAAAGTAAGTGATGATATTAAGATAAGCTATGAGAATATCATCATACTAGGGAAGGATCAATGGGATACCTCCATTAAAAGGAATAAAGGGTTGGTTTATAAGAGCATCCATGAATGGGATGGGGAATAGTCTTCTTTTATGTGTAGGGAATCTACCAAATTGGGGTGTAGATTTAACTCTAGGAGAAGGTTGTCTTACATCAATATCCATCCCAATAGGGGGTGAGGATTCTCTAACTCTTATTCTTCTAGATCTTAAAGGCATCTCAATGAAATTGAGGTCAAAACCTCTTATAGATGACCTTGTTTATCTTGACATATATATGAAAGCTTGATCCTTATGAACTAGGAATATTTGGAGTCACTAGGTACTCTGTAGAGTGTCTTTAACAATTTTGACTAAGAACAACACCAAGTTCTTAGCTAAATATTTGTATGGGTCTCACCAGGCATGTCAAAAACTATTATCACTCAAACTGTTGACTTGCTTAATTAGAATTATTGGTTCAATAGAAAAATTAGATCATCCCCCAAGGTGTGGAACACTTGCACTCATTGGGATGAGTCTCTAGAGAAGGTTAGTTTCATTCTAATTTAATGCATATAATTTAGAATCAACATTTAGGTTTAAAATTATTGAATGGAAATATACAGATAATCCTAAGTATAAATTTTATTATGGGAAACATAGAGAGAGGGTTTTTGAAATGGAAATAATGGTGATGTACCAATACTAGATAGATCACCTCTACAGGCCTTGATGAGCACATTACAAATCTCAGAGGATGATAACATATCACATAAACTCTAAAATAAACATTCTAATTGCATGGATGTGTAGAACATTATACAAAACCAAAAGGGATGATAAATGATCCATAAATGGCATCTGTATAGACCTATATGCATACAATATATGACCTATAAGAGGAATCCAAGTTATGCACAAAGGTGCTAGGAATGGATGAAAATGAAAAGGACAAAGATTATCCATAGGTAAAAATCAAAAGACCATAAGATGCACATAGAATGCGAGAATAAAGGAAAGAGGTAAACTTAAATCTAATTAAAATGCAAGGCTCATGCGATAAACGGCTTGTGGATAGAAAATTACAGTAGCATTATTGTGCATATACATGTCAACCATTTTATAATAAAAATTATAGTTTATATAGAATTGGGAAATGTCAAATGTAATTAATTTTCCATTGGATGTGGTGTGTAAGAATTTGAATTCAAAAATGATCCCCAAAACCCAAATCTAATTAAGAGTACCAAAATATTTACAATAACTACTATAGGGAATGCTCATTTTATTTAGGCCTAACAATTTGATCATGAAAGTAGTTGTATGGTCACTCATTCATCTAAGAATAAAGGGAATTTAGGAAACCAAGGGAGGTGCATGGTCATACTCTAATGCTTTGACATTCACCCCTAAAATCAAATCTATTTAGATTTATCTCCCTTGAATCCAATTGGGCTCAACTACCACCCTTATTCATGGCTACCACCTATCAATCCACATGGGCTATCCCACTGATTTGGAAATATGTAGACATATATTTTGGGTTCTATCATGTCATATTGTATACATAGTTAGTTAAATGTATCATGTGCAATGGGTGCATACTAAAGGTTGTACAAAGAACTAGCTATATAGTGAAGCTTTAAGATTGTGAAGGGAGCTAAGGGTAATTTTGTATGTAAATTCACAAGACCAAAACTCTTCCTTTGCCTAGTCTCTTTCAATGGTATTCGTATTTTTCACCTTCTATCCAAAATATATACTAATCTATGAAGGAAATGGGATGCATCCTAGATCAAAGCCTACATTGCATAGGGGCACATATGTGAAACCCTATGATTTAGTGTGGGACTTCACCATTTAATAACAAGGAGGCCTTTGAATAAGAGTGAGCAAAAATATTTAATATCTTGGGTGCAATCTTCATCATTTAGAACTACTTTGTATGCACTTCTCTTTTTTACTACTTAAAGTTTGGGACACTTTCACAAACTAATTTTCACATTATGTTGGTGAAATGAAGGATATTTTCATGGGGAATGTATTGGGAACTCCTCATAGGTGAAAATAAATACTTAGTTAATGTGTGGACCTATGATGATATCTAAGTGTAGACATAGATGTGATCTATATGTAGGATCACTTTTAGGGAACTTGACACTACACAAGTGATTAACCTAAACATTGCACAAGTGATTAACCTCTATCAGGGTGACTTAGAGAGTCAACAGTTACCTAAGATTTATAATATTTAATATGATCTAATCCACAAAGGAGTGAACTTATCATGTTGTCATTTTTTTTCATGTGCCTTATCCCAAAAAAGCACTAGGTCTAAAACCTTAAAATTATTGATCTTTGATCTCTTATCAAACCACTTATTGATAATATCTTGATGTTTACTAAATTTTTGTAGTGATTCAGTTCTTACATCCTCTATTTGGACTATGTCAAGTAGTCTAGATTGTATTCTTTCATCATCTCCCATGTACTCTTGCATGAATTGGTACATTAATAATTTCAAGAGTAATGGAGAAGATGGGTTGTTTCCCATATACTAACAGAAAAGGTTAATCCTTGATATCTTTCTTGTATCTGGCTCAATCTACCTATAGTGCATATTTTAATAACAGATTTCATTTTCCTTGTTTATCTTTTGCTAACTTCTTGATGGCATCTATCATGTTCTTATTGGTATATTCAAATACTCCATTACCGAGTGGATAGTAGTTTGAAGAGAACTTCATGGTAATTTTATTTTTATAGGGCCACTCAATCAAATTTTTAGACTAGAATGTTGGATTGTTATCACAAACCAAAGAAATAGGATTACCAAACCTAACGAGTATGTTTTCTTACATAAATTTAATGACATGAATTGATCTAGAATTCTTAGTTTACACAAATTTTATCCATCTAGTACAATAGTCATTAGTTATTGGGATAAACGTATGCCATGCTTAAGAGTTTGGGTTTATCACCCCAATAAAATCAAGGCTCCATTAGGTAAAGGGACATCCTTAAATTATTGGTTGTAAAGGCATGGTAGCATTCACTTCTCTTTTCCTATATACTTGTCACTCATGGCAGGTCTTGACAAGGTTATGTGCATCTTTGAATATCATGGACCAGTAATATCTCATGCTAAAAAATTCATGAGTTATTATGTTTCTTAATGGATGTCCACTACCAATATTTTGATGTAGATTATCTAGGATGTCTGCATCTTCTTCTCTTGAAACACACCTTATTTAGATGCCCTTAATTTTTTTTGGTATAGGACTACCTTATTGATCATATAATGAGTTTATTTTATCCTAAGGGATCATATGTGCTCTTTATTTAGCTCATGATGACATGCACCTATGAGAAAACAATGGATAATTTGAGTGCACCACACACCACCAGTTACTTGAGTCTCATTAATTTATTCAATACATATGCATGGATCAATATCACTCATCATCTAGATTATTCCTTAGCCTCTTACCATCTTGGTTAGCCTGATTTTAAGATCAAAATCCTAAATTTTAACCATCCACTTGCATATTCTCTTGCTTAACTCATTATAGCCAAAAATGTGATTGACGACTGGGTCTAAAATAATGGAGAATATAGTTTTCCTCAGTATATAATGCATAAATTTTTTCATAACTTTGATCAAGGCCTATATTTATTTATATAGCATATATTATTTCAATTTTTCAACCTTTATATTGGTGCTCATGAAGGAAATGGGATGTTCATTATCATCCACCTTTTTTGAATGTACAATAGCTATAGTATGTTTTGAAGCAAATCAATAAAGATAGAAATATTTATTAAAGTTTGGGATGATCAAAAATGGAGCTTGAGAAATGACAGTCTTGATATCTTGAAAAAAAAATTGGGCCTTTTTTTTCCACTCTATCTTAGCATCTTGTTTTAACATAGCATTCAATGTCTTGACAATCTTTGCAAAACCAGAAATTAATTTTCTTACAAAGTTGATATTACCAAAGAAAGACTTCAATTCTTTCTTATTGTTAGGGGTGTTAGTTTGGAGATGGCCTAACCTCATTTTGGATAAATTAATATCCCACCCTTAGTGATTATTTTTCCCAATAACTTCCCTTTAATAACTCCAAATATGTTCTTCTTCAGATTAAGAGAGACTCCATACCTTCTACATCTATTAAATACTCTTTGCAAATGGTGTGCATCATCAACTCTATATTTTGAATATACTATCATTTCATCTATGTATATGATGGTGAATTTTCAAAAAATTCCCTAAAAGGTGAAGTCCATCACTCTCTAAAAGGTTCCTCTTACATTAATCAGACTGAAAGGCATCCTTTAATATTTAAATGTTCAACACTTTCTATTAAAGGCAATCTTCATTCTATCTTATGATTATACTAATACTTGATTATAGACTAATAATACATTTATAAGGATATCATCTCAGATCCACTGACCATATGAATTACCTCATATATGGAGGTAAAATGATAGATATCTTTTTCCAATGCTTGATTTAGATTCCTAAAATCAACCCAGAGTTTAATCACTAGTACCAAGTTGGATACCCAAGTAGAATGTCTAATTGGAAAGAGAATATAAGCATCCGTTAGTTTATGTACCTCTATCTAGATGAGAGGTTGTAGTATTGGATTAACTACCTTCTATCTCTACCTAAAAGGATTGTGTTATAGATTTAATGGAATGGTATGGTTGATGATTCTAGGGTTGAATGTTTTCAAACCTTAATATGTCTAGGGGATCATTTCCTTGTATTTTGTCAACAGACTCTTTAATTTTTATTTATCATTTTATTACAAGTCAAACTAATGTTCACCTATTGAGGATGTTGGTCATTTCCCAAATTTTATTTGATGAAATTAGACTCAGTTGTTTTAGATTGCTTTTGCTTTTGACCTTGTGAATCTGCATCGAAATCTTGTTCTAGAGAAACCATTCCCAATGGGATATGGTTTTCCTTCATTTATAGGATAATATCCTCTCCTAGGTCTTCAATATGCATGGGATCCATATATTTGTCATCTATTAACTAAGATTTAAAGGTCTAAGAACTACTCATGAATTGGATAATATGTTGATCCTCCTCAAACACCTAGAAGTTGTCCATGTTATTTGAAATAGAGGGGAAGAGAACTAGCTCCACAAGAATTTATGAATTTTGGATTCCTAAAGTGGGTCCATATTATAAATTGAAGATACTAGTGAATCTACCATATAATTTTATTCTCTTGGGATGGATATAATGTTGAATCCTTTAAATGACTCAATCAAGTCCCACACTTGATGTTTATACTTATTTAAGTAGGTGATCTTGTATTGATACTTCTTTTTGAAATGATTAATAACTAGCTCATAATCACTAAAGATTTGTAGCTACCTAACATTATGATTCAGTGGAAATTGAAAACTAAGGATTAGACCATCATACTCATCTCTATTTTTGGTGCAAGGAAATTATAACCTATATTTAGTCAGGTACTACTTACCATCTAGGTCTATCAAGGCTACACCAATACTAGAACCTTTTTTATCTATCTATATCAAAATATAGAGTCCATAACTAAGAAGGACATTCAAATTCTTATTCATGAAGCTATTTCTTGTTATTGAATATGTATACTCTTGTATGCATAGATGCAAAGTCAACCTTATAATTCTTAGAATTATACTCTATAATTAAGTATTTCATCTCTAGTTCTCTATACACCTAAATCCGATTGGCTACTCATTTATAGGGAAATCAAATGTGTGAAAAATTGGTGACCATTTATCTATTCAATGTCTCAGACTAATCCCAACTAAATAATAGGCCATAATCTTATGACATGTCCATGACCAAAATGTCTGCATTATTATACATGTAGTTATAATGCCAATTGAATGTCTACATCTATTAGTTATCTAATGCAAGGTATACAAGACTTGTAAAACTACAAGATGACTCTTTTTTACTTATTTAGGGTCAAACCCAAATTATTACACATAATTTTTGGCATCACATTGGTTGAGGCACCTAATTCAATTATGAAATTATGCATGTTCTTTCCAAACATTCAGACCATTAATAAAAATGGTGGTACTTTAGTTTTGTCTTTAAATACCATCGCATTTGTGTGAAAATCTTTTGATTTATCAGATGTAGAGGATCTCCTACTTAGGTCTTTAAGAGATAAATCCCTCTATTCAATGATCTAATTTATTTCATGTAGGATTATATTAGCCTTGATCTTCTTCATATTATCAATAATGTTTTACTTGGCTCTACTTTATATTTATACACTACAATTGTTCATCCCTCTTGGGGAGGTGGATTATTGTTTGCCCAATAATATGGAGTAATAACACTATTATTTGTAGGCACTGAAGTAGTAATATGCTATTTGATCCTTAGATTTTAATTATTCCTCTAGAACTATTGGAATGCATGGATCTCATTTGTATTATCCTCTAGTTCATTCTCATTCTCTACTAGGAATGGGAGATGATACATTTCAAAGACCATTATTGTACTAGAATGTCCTAGATTAGTGGAATAATATGGTTCTATATGATTGAATAAACCTTATTATCTATTCATCTCCTTCTGAAAGGTATCAAAAGTAGTTTAGAAATCTATGTATTCCAACTTACCATGTTGTGTTGTGTTATAAACTTAGCACCAATTAGGAAGAGTTTTTTCCATGATATTTATTTCTAACACCCTATTATGTGGTTTTTGTTCTAGATTATTTCTAGGCCAATTGAAAGGTATGTTGTACCTTTAAAATCCAAAACTATGATTAACATTTTGTCCTCTAGTGTTACCCATGTGTTTTTGAATGCTTAAAAACTCATTTCTTAATTTATACACCATCCTTTGAATAGATTCCAATTTTATTTGTATGGAATCAAAATTAATACCCTGTGTAGTAGTAATACTGATTGGTATCAAGGGCTATTTCTAGTTTTATTGGTTAGGTGTAGAATTGTTTAAGAAGATAAGGTGTTGATTGGGTGGAATATGGGCTAAATGCACATGGGAGTACAATTGGTTCTAGTTTTTGGGCCACAGTATTCTTATTTGCATTTAGGATCGAGTTGAAATCTATAAAAATAGGACCAAGACTAAGTGGGGAAAAAGATTACATTTGGGGGTTCAATTGTTTATCCATGTTGATAGCTTCAACATAAGCCAAAAGTAGTGTATCAACACTGACAACACTACTTATAAAAACAATAATCATATGGTCCAGGGCATTATTGTACATTTTGAGTGCCAAAGTATCAATATATTTATACGTAGTTTATAGTCAGGTATACATATTTTGTAACCTAACATTAAAGGCTCACATTAGCTCATTTGGTTCTCTTATCATGTTTTCAAAGTGTTGATAAACAACACTTATGCTAGTGACTTGGCCAAATTGTGATAAGAAGGTGTTTTAACATTAATCCTAGGATGTAGTTGAATCTTCCTAGATATTAAGAAACTAGTATTAGGCTACATCTTTGATACCTCAATTAGGAGAGGACCCCAAGCACAATCATTGATACCTAGAGATAATTATTGATCCCAAGGTCCTCTCCTAAATCCTTTATCAGACCTAATTTTTTGTCAATTTCCAATGGTGGGTATAGAAAGATTATGTCAAAGGTAGACCTTGTTAATATTTTGAGTGCTTTGAGTGAAACTTAAGTGATTCTTTCCAAAGAAATAGAGGGAAATTTTCAATCCCTCCTTTTAGCACAAACTTAAATTCTTTTTTATGTGGGTTTTATGTACACCTCATAAACCTTACGAGGTAGCCTCTAACATTTTAGTATCTATGAATAAATATTCACTCCAAAGCATGAGTTATAGGGTTTTAGGTTTTGTAAACAACTTGTTAGTGGAATAACAGTGAGTGAAATAGTTTGTCTACCATGGATGGGATGGTTATAGATGAATCTAAATTTACTTGAGATGGGTGTATTTATGATGAAACTAACCTAAGGTGGGTAGGACTAAAATAAACTCAAAAAGAGGGAAAGGTAAGGTAGAAAAGGAGGCTTGTGGGTCAAGCAAAATGAAACCTTTCTAGGCCAACACTCGAGCTAAAGGTTGGACAAGTGATTATAAACCAATTTTTGATGCAAGATTTTAAGAGCACACAAACAATAAAACATAGTTATACATCCAAGGAAATAATAAATATAGTAAATTTAAGCATGTATAATCAAAGGTTACCATGTTTTCAATATTACATTAGCACATATACAAGGGGGGTTATGATCAACATACATAAGGTAATTCAAATCAATAATAACACAATAATAATAAATCCATTGAAAATAAAATGCATGTTTAACTATAAAACTAAGATACTAGAATGCCAACACCTTCAACACAGTCCAAAGGTTTGGAAAAGAGTCAATATTTTCACATTCAAATCAATTACAAAAATTTCCTTATAATTTCTTATTAATTTCAATAGCCAAAATTCTCCTCCCTTAGGATTGTGGGATACAAATATATATAATCATGGGATGGGGAAGGTCACATCTCTCAAGTGAAGTCTAAAATACATATCCATAAATAGCACTGTATGCCAACTTGCATGCATATATAATGGTAATTTCTCATATTAGTGTTATTTGAATAAAATACAATGTGTGTGTGTGTGTGTGTGTGTGTGTGTGTGTGTGTGTGTGTGTGTGTGTGTGTGTGTGTGTGTGTGTGTGTGTGTAAAATAAATTAGGAATTAATGTTCCAACTTATCCAAACATGCAAATACATATGTATAATTAGAGGGTGTTGATGTGGCATTGTTGGAAGAAAAAACCTATGGAATAGTATTTTTAGAAGCTAAAGTTGATATAACTATCATTGTAACTTGAGTTACAACTAGAACAAGTAGTGTAACTATAGATGCACTAGAAGTTGTGACCAATGTAGTTGTAGCAGTGAAAATTGGAAGGCACAAGTAGGTGGATCTGGTATGTGTTTTTACTAGTGTTTATTTTTGAGACTGAGTATTCTAAGGAGGTTGTTGTGCTACCTCTATTTCTAATGTTAATTGCTTGGTTGGTTACATATACAAATATAATGTATGGTTGGCTTGGAAGTCTATATTTATAGTTTCATAATCAAACAAAGATCTATTGAATAATTGTTGGAGATTTCCATTAACTTATAATGTGTAACCAATGTAGTCATGACTCCTATATGAAATGTCTTCTTCCAATGATTTGATCCTTGGAAAAATTTAATAGTTACATTATTTCATCATTAGTCCTATAGATTGTACCTTTAATATCACCTTGCAAGCTATTATTTTATACTCATAAGAGATTTTTAAAAATGGGTTTAGGGACCAACTACCCTTGAATATTTCTTACCTGAGTGACTCTCATATCTTGAAAAAAAGAGACTATTTCTTTTTCTTGATTGGAAAATTGTTGCACAAGAGTTTGCATCTCTTGATGACACTCAAACAAGTTGTCCCTTTTAGCACTAATGTAGTTATGTTCCCATATAGCCTTAGATGTTATTAAATTTAAATAGGCTTAAGCCTTATTTCTAGTTGTTTGGCTTGTGAAGTGAAGCTTTCCATCAAAATCTTTGATTTTACTAAACAAATGAATTATATACCCCCTCTTAGGCTGAGATATGGCATTTGTAGACATTATTATATGAATATTGCAATAGAGCTTTTTATATGTCCCTTGCACATTATTTATGATCTCTATCACATCCTAAATATTTATCCTCTCTAGTAGCCTCTAAATAAGTTGATTAAAGCTTTTGAACATCTTTTATAACTCCACCATTAGCATCCACAAAACTCTGAGGATATTCTCTGTACTAATCCAAGTTTGAGGGATTTACTTTTCTTCTCTTTTTTTGGAGAGAATGTCTCTTTTCTCTACTCCAACTCAACCTATTGTCCTTTGTCAATCATAGTCTTTCTGTTAACCTTTCTCAAGGTATTATTTTATCTATCAAAATGAAATTTTATTGTGTATTGGTTGGAAATCACTAGATCCAAGCTTCCTTTTTATTTTTGTTGTAGCTACTTAATCCATGAAGGAATGTTTAATGTAATCTATTGGTCTTATTGAATAGAGGAAGGGGATTTCTATAGAGGAATCATGACCATGGAGGAAGATGTCTCTACTATAGGGAAATAAGGTATAGCTTCCCTCCACCTAGTAACCTACTTTTGGATTGGTTTATCAATTATGTATTTAGCCTTCCATGTTGCTCTGTGTACTAAAACCATAGGTGAATCAATTTGAGAAACTTGACCAATGGGAATTTCCATCTATGTAGATGACCTAGGAGGGGTGTCTTATCTGGAAAAAAGGGAAATGGACACTAAGTTTTTAAAATGTACCCTCTTTGATGGCTTGGGGGGCTGAGGACTGGTTCTACTAAAGAATGAATAGGTCATCAGGGTGCTAAGTAGGTTTTAAAATTAATATGTATCTGATGTCTATGGAACCCCAAAGTCATAGAATTAATAATTGGACCCAAAGTAGAAAAATAGGTTATAGTAGACAAAATTAGCATTGTAACTACCTGGGGCTTATTCATTTAGACCAAAAAATGTAAATAATGAATAGTACTTATCATATTAATTATAGTAATATGAATTGAGGAAGTTTCCATAGAATGAGAAATGGGTGAAATTACAACCTAAGGAGAGAACTTGGGCACTAATTGATGTAGTTTTCACTATAGTAATCATAGTTGTAGATCATATAGGTGTAGTTAATGATGCCTCTTACACTAAAGCTTATAGCTTTAACTCTACCTCTCACTTTGGATCTATTTCCTCATCTGACACTACCTTTATAGCCATCAAGTTAGCATCTCTTTGGTTAACCTCTTCAAATTATACTAACTTTTTAATTCCTCTAGACAATGCTTTCCTCAGTCATCCACCCATCATCTTCCTTTGTCTTAGTTGTTTCATCAAAAGACTCTATTTATTCAGTGTCAATCTTGTAAATCCATTCTTATTCATCTCCCCATATTTTGTCCTCTTCCTCATTGTTAAAAATATCAAAGGATCTGACCTCAATCTACCCCTTCTATCTTCCCTCCCCTTGGGGAATTATGTTTATTTTTCCTCCACATACACCTTCTAAGGTGAAATAGGAGGAGTATTTGGCTTCCTTATATATGTAATTATCATTTTAGTATCAATATAAGTTAGCCCTATATAATTTGAAATGGAACATGAAGGGGAACCACTGGTATCACATGGTGAGGGAGTGAGAGGAGTGGTGACCACTAGAGGAATGATGGGTGGTGAATATGGAAATATAGTGGATTGAAGCATTATTAATTATGGTGGTGTTATTATAATAGGTGGTGAACTAGGGGTGAAACAATATAAACAGGTGATAATAAAATATGTAGACTTACCTATTATATTTTGGTCAATGGAGGCAAAAGAATCATGGAGAAAATTCTATCTAATGTGTTAGGACTTTCAGGTCTCTCCTCTTTAGTTATGCATTGAGGGGAAGTAATAGTGATTGTATATGTAGGGGATTTGGATTAGTCCCAACTCTTTCTTCAATATTAGATTCCCCACATGGGCCTATTTTTTCTTTCATTTATTCTTCTTTATGAAGGGAGGGTCTATGGATAGGTTTGAAGATGCATTTTTATTTATAAATTCTCTTAGCATCCTCCTTAGTGATATTGGGATCATATTAGATCCTTTTTGCTACAATAATTAACATCTTTACCCCGTGCATTCTTATAGAAACCTCAATGTCATCCTCTATATTCATGAAGACACTATCATGGCTGTAATATTTGTGCCCATAATTGATTTTCACCTTCTTGTCATATTTCCTAATATGTTCTCTAATAGTTTTCTTGGTGTCCCAATATTTGAATGGTGCCCATTTTAATCCATAACATGTCCTTATTCTTCCAATAGATTGGAAGTGTTCCCACCTCTTATATTGCATTCTACCAATGCTAAGAGGGGTTGGATGGACATATTCTTATTTATCCCTTCTTAGTTTAACATATACATTATCAACTAATTGAGAAACAATTTCATGCTAGATAATTTATCAAGCACAATCTGGGGTAGGTACAAAGGTTACACCTTAGTACCTTCAATCCTGATTATAATGCACTTAGGATATAACTAGTAGTCACCCATATTTATAATGGTCTTCTTTATAGGATTAGATAGCCTAGGTATGTTCTTCTCATATGTGGCTTAATATACCATAGGTTAAAAGGTCTTAGTCAACCTTTTCATATGATTTATAAACTTGTGCATGTGAAGAACATTGGATTCATCACAAATTTTATTCTTTGGGTATTTTTTAGATGATTTCCAAGGTTATTAATATGATGAATGCACAATTATAATAACACCATCTATTACATAAGACATCATATATAAGTTACCATCTAGTAAGCTCCGCGGGTTTGTGATTCACAAAATCAAGTTAGAGTTGATAATCTCCGCCAAGGATAAAATTTTGTTGGATGCCATAATAATGTCCAATAAATGGAACCATACCTCATTGAATTAAGTGATGGTTGTTAAACCATATATCTCATTCATTAAGGCCATGACAATTATCACCCCTAGTTTAAAAATAATAATAGGGATAACCGAAGTAGTGCCCTAAACTGTAAATTTGCTTGGGTTACCAACCCATTATTATAACTTATTGTTGATATTTTTGGTAGGGAGATATGAATTCACCATATCCTTATTATAAGTCATTTCAAACACATGGATTTTGTAATACCTTTCACAAGAATTACACTTATGTACATTGTTGGAGTTTTTCTTAGCCTAAACTATAATATTTTCCCAAAGACCTTACCATTCATAAATAAATAAAATAACATGTAAATTTAGGGCATAAACTATGTTTTATCTATAATAATATGGATAGCAACCACTTTTATTTCTAGTAAGTTATCTTTTTACCTCTGTGTGAAACTTGAAAGCTGGTCTTCAATTTTGTATGAATCAAATGCATCGACCTCATCCCAAATAGTAAATTAATGTTTAAATTCATAATTTAGAGATATTAAATTAAATGCTGTATCATTATATTTCATTATCCTTGTAATCAAATATATATAAGGAGTTGGAGTGTGAGATGAGAAAGCCATTAAAACTCTAGTCTAAAAATACTTGCATTGTTAAAATTTTGTAAACTCTTGGTCATATTGGAGTTTTGAATTAGTAGTTTACACTCAAGATTTGAATTTGAAATGTTCACTTGATATCTAGAAGGTAATGTGATTGGAAAAAATGGGGTAATTTGAACTATGTTGCATTCAATGTGCTAGCCATGAGAATTGAATGTATATATTCACTAATTCATTTGAATTAATTATAGCAACAAATTACACTCCATTCATTGTTTATTATTTTCATTTGAATTTCATAACATAGATTTCATAGACTTTATTACCATATTGCTTATTTTACTTGATCCTAAGTGCTTAGTCATCATAATATGATAGATGTTATTTTTATACACTTTTAAGGTTCGTAATTGTGTCATTGTTATTTGTTTATGTGGCTTTGGAGTTATGTGGATTTGGAGGACACATTTCTACATGTCACTTATTAACTCATGGTTGTGATATGGTTTTTTATAATTTATTATTTTGGATATGAGATATAAAGATGATGACACATGGATGTATTTCAATGATTTTTTTTCTCAAGATATTCCTTACAAGGAACTCTATTGATGTTATTGATGGATTAGTAGGATGATGAAAAGTGGATTGCTCTTCTTGCTCTGCTTGCTCAGGATTTCTCTTAAAGTAACTATATTGACATCAACTCTAGGTTATCTAGGATGATGACACATGGATGTATCTCATTGCTCTACTTCCCTAGGATTTCCCATAAAAAAGGATTTACTACTATCACTATCAAGCGATCGAGATGACTTACACTTTTCATTTGGGCTCCAGGTGAGCGGGATGATACCATGTGGAAAGAGTAGATGATTTAGAAGAGGACCTAAAAAAACCTAAGCATGGAATAACCTACTTAAGACATAAAAAGGCAAATAACCCACTGAAATCATAACACGTCAACCTAGTTAGCCATTAAATCATAAATTAAACATGTATATAAATACTACACTAAATAAAAAGAAAAGGTGAAAAATAAATCAAATGATATAGCTTATGCATAGGTTCAATTATATTTAACTTAGAAACATTCTAAAAACTTTGAAATAAATTCATGTAGGTTGCATCAAGAAAATAACAAAAATCAAGAGGGGTGGCTAAATTATTTCAAGCATCAAATAAATTCCTTAAGTTTATGTTTTTTAGCTCACATGTCATAGACTTGTATTTCATAAGACCCTAAATAATATTATTCAATCAAAATAGGGTCACTACTTAAATTTTCAAATAGGGTGTGTGATAGGGCACAATAATAACATAGAATGCTATTGGGTTGGCTAATATGGTTTGTAAGATAAGAAATCTAAATTTAAAACTAACTATTTGTGAAAATAAATATGAAGGTATACTAATAAATGATTTTATTGATTTTAATGCTTTAAGATATAATTATCTTAGTTGTAAATAAGGAATACACCCATGAAGGCACTAACCGTAGAATATTACATCATACCCCTGCCCATATTATTCCATCTCTAAAGTATGTTGAGAATAATTCTTTGAGGCAACCGCTTACATGTGCACTAAAAAATCAAATATATGGCTAGCTTCATAAGGCTAAAAAATAGGTAATCCAAGGAATTTATGATATAACATGAGGTACATGGAAATAAAGTATGTGTATAGTATTTTCTAATGGATTGAGTATTGGGGAAGTATCCATCACACCATGACATAGGTAATAACTTACATCATTTGGAATATAATGATAGCTCGTATTAGTTTTAAAATTTATAGAACATGGTTTCTAAGAAATCAAAATAAAGTAAAAATAAATATCAAAAACAATATATATCAAAATCTAAATTTTTAGCATGAAGTGAATTTATACAAGCAAATAAAATTGTATTAAGATGCCCCATATAGTCAAAAATTGATAAACTAAAATTAAACACACATAACTATATCTATTTATTCAATATTGTTGTAGACACAAACATAATTGCATCAAACTATCCAATACATTCTTGCCAAACACATAATGGTACCACACTTGCCAATACCATTTACAAATAGGAAAAAAAGTATATCAAGTTGGCCAATGTTGTTAGGTTGATGGTTTAGATAATTTTACTAAGAAACTAGAAGGCAATTTTTTAAACTAATTTGAATAAAGGGGGGATAATATACATGTTGGGTTCACTAGAATGTATACATGGGTTAGGATGACCTACTATTATCTTCTTTCTCTCAATAGACTGTGACACAAATACGGTCAATCAAATAGAGCCTAATATGTTTGGATGATTGATAAGGACCAATGAATTCCATAGATATAAAATAGTATAACTATAACCCAAATTTTAATATGAAAAGGTTCCAAATCCTAAGTTTATGACATAAGGATGTAGTTCTCACTACACCTCAACAAAGGTAAATGGTTGTGAAGTATGGTTGTAAATATGTAAGTAAAATAAATGATTGTAAGGGGGATAAAATAAAAATTGAATATGGGTTAGAATGGTTATAAATGGGTAAGGTGCAATGATCAACCAAATTTGGGGTCTACACAACCTAAAGATATTTATGGCAATTCTAAGCAATCTTATGGCTATACCAGTTTATTAGGTATAGAGAAAACCTAAATAAGGATACACATGCATTCATTCACAAAGAAACAAGCCATATCTAATCTACTAAGTAAATAATGGAAAGAGTATAGGGATAAAAAAACTTACCTTTGGGTTTACCCATCGATGCTTCAATCTCCTCATTGGTTCAATTAGATCTTTAGAAGATAATGTTGTAGGTTGAAGACCTCAAATAGTTGGATGAATACCTATATATCCTGAATTAGTAACTTTCCTCCTATTGATCTTCAATGGCACCACATTACAATATTCCTCAAGATAAAGTTCTAAACTAGTAACTCTTCTAATACTTCATTGGGGTATAAATGTGAGCACAAGCAAAGTGATTGAGTGTGATATGATACGCTATGACTGAAATGTGACCCCTATAAATTTTAAGTCTATATAACCTAAAGAGGTTTATGGAAAGTCTAATAAATATTATGGATACATTAGTTTATAAGGTATAGAGAAATCCTAAATAAGGTAACACATGTATTCATTCAAAAAGTAACAGGCAATATCTAATCTACTAAGCAAATAAAGGAAAGAGTACAGGGATAAAAATACTTACCTTGGGGTTGACCCATCGATGCTTCAATCTCCCCCTTGGCTCAAGCAGAGCTTTAGAATATAATTTTGTAGGTTAAACACCTCAAATGGTTGGATAAAGACCTATGTATCATAAATTATGAACTATCCTCCTATTAAGCTTCAATGACACCACATTATAAGATTCCTTAAGATAATGTTTTAAACTGATAACTCTTCTAATACTTCATTGGGGTAGAAATGTGAGAAAAATCAGAGTGAATGAGTGTGATATTATATTATATGACTGAAATGTGACCCTTACACACACACACACACACACACACATCCAATACTCAAAACCAACTTTAAACTCTAAGCTGATGGTATCATCCCATCCGTTATACTTAGAATATGTCGATTGACATGGCACACTATTAGCTAGGCTAATATATTACAACTGTCAAAAAACATGTTCATAATTAGATGATACACTCTGTGTGTGTGTGTGTGTGTGTATCCAATACCCAAAACCAACTTTAAACTCTAAGTCAATGGTATCATCCCATTTTTTGTAGTTGTAATATGTTGGTTGACATGGTATGCTATTGGCTAGGATAATATATTATAAATGTCAAAAAACACACTCATAATTAGTTTATAATATATATATATATATATATATATATATATATATATATATATCCAATACCCAAAACCAATTTTAAACTCTAATTCGATGGTATCATCCCATCTGTTATAGTTTTAATATGTTGGATGACATGGTACACTATTGGCTATGAAAATATATTATAAATGTCAAAAAACACACTCATAATTAGATGATATAGTATATAAAGGTATAAAAAAATGGTACCATCTAGGCTAATACTATAGGATATATGAAAAATAGAAAAATTGGATAGGAGGTAAATATAATGGATAGATGGCTAGATACTTAGAGAATGTTATATTTATAGAATAAATGGTGTAATCAAGATATTATATCAACATCTCTTATAAATCACCCAGCCCTTTCCCACCCCATTCTCAGTGCTCCCTTTAAGGCATGTATAGAGGGAGATTGATGTGTTAACAATCCACTACAATATAAAGCATCAGTAAATGATAAAGTGAAAACTGTTGTGTGTATATAGTAGTGGCTACCATTTACGATGTTCGTGATCAGGTGGAAATGGTTATGAATAGACACTACAAACCTAGGCTCAATAAAAATCCCATAACTCATATTATACATTTAGGACCTGGTCCATAGTCTATATATATATATGTTTATTTGCATTCAATGATGATGTGTTCTCATGAGAATAAACTTTAAACAAATATGTATATACCTACTTCCATTTGTGTTGTGCTAATGAGATGTGTTATCACTAGAAGTGAAAGTGTGAATAGATGTGTGTTTCATTAATTATGTGTGTAGACATTTACATATCTGATGTGTTTATTGAACAAATGTGTATGTATAAATTTACAAGGAGGATGAACATATGTGTTGTCCCTATTCATACTTGGATCGGTTGATGTGTTCCCATCTATGTATTTGTTGATGTGTTCCATTTCCAATATAGTATGTGCCATATTACATGTTTTTTCATGTGTGGTGTTTATTCCCCTATGCATGTACATGGTTTACTCTTGTTAACATTATTTCATAGTCATTCATCTATCTATGGGCCCATCCTTCCCAATTTTATTTCATTCACACAATGGATCTCCCTAGTCTATGCCTAAATATGCTATCATATAAATAAGACTATAAATATTATCGAGAAAACTATCTACTCCATCATGGATAGTTCTATAAAATATCTGATAATACCAATTACCAATAGCATCTGAATTCATCAAAGGTGTTTTAGGATATGAAAATTAATAATTTCAAATTAAAACCCCTCCCTTGGGTCAACCCACATGTTTTGTATGTTGGTTATAAAAATTAAATTACCCAAAGAGTATCCTACTTATCCACATCAATCCTAAACCTATTCCTATCTAACACTTATCTAGAAATCATATAATATTTCACTTGTAAATTGAAGAATAGATCTACATATTTCCCTAAATATTCCTAATATGTAAATGCCTCAAATTAGTAGTGACTAATACAAGTTTAAATATTATTTCAAGATCATAATCACATGTTTTCAAGTATTTAAATCCACACAAGTTGCATACATTATAGTAAATCGATGTTGAGCACACATACACCTAAGTGGGAGAACTACATGGTGTTTGATCCCTCCTCAAAATATGAGATTATAGGAAATGCTTAGCCACTTAATAAGGTGTGGGTGAGGTTTTCCAACCCTTCCTCTACAACTAATTTCATAGGTAAATAAAGTGTCACATGTGAAGTTAGGGTTTTAAGGTGAAGAAAGACAACTATGAATCTGTGTACAATACTAACCCTCTAAAATTACATAGGTACCATATTGATAGGAAAGTAAAATGGTCTATGGAAGCATAGACTAGAAAAAACATAGAGGACATTTCCAAAATATAATGGATGGATCTAATCACCACTCTAGGTAGGTTATTACAATCAGTCTCCTAATCGAAGCAACCATATATCCATTTCAAGGATTTTCTAGTGATTGTACATAAATATAGACTACAACATGAAAGCACAAGCTAATTGGCATATCCTCTTGATATTTTATATAATTATCAAGTATAATTAATTCATTTTATTCTATTACATTTAAATTCAAATCTATATGATTAGACACATCTCATATAACTTAAATGTTCTCATGTTTTTATCTTATTTAGATTTCATTAATCACAAAATAGATAAAACAAAGCATTTATAAATGTGGTTAGAAGTATTTATTTCTTAAGGCATATATCTATGGCTATATAAAAGTTAATTTAAGGATCCTAAGCAAAAAAAATGTTTGAATCTCCTTCATATAGTGCTAGTTGACTTGAGAACCCTACCCACCATGATTCACTTTGTGTTGACCTTATGCTTCACTTTAAAATTCATTGTTTCCTAAAAAAATTTATTTTTGTTGCATTCATTGTGTCCTAGGGCATTTTCATCTTCATATTTCCCATTTTCATCTTGCGTCACTACCTAGGCTTATTAAAAACCCTACCAAGTTTTTGTCTTCATCTCTCACCATTATTATCCCCCATTTTTCATTCCCATATGAGCCCTTGCACCCCAATAATAATTTCATAGACTTTCCCACAAATTTTGTTGAATTTTGAGAAATTGTATGCATTCAAAATTTCAAAGGTAATACAAGCACCCCAAATTATTAGTCAAGTCATTAAACACACATAATGGATTTCAAAAGGAAATTTCAAAACTTTCTTAAAAATTTTGGGCCTTACTTTTCATCCTCTTAAATAGTTTCTGCCTCTAAATTACAAATATAGAAATTCAAAATTATTTATTGAAGCCACCTTTTGCTTAACAAAGCCTCCCATAATGAAATTTAATTATATGGGATATGAGCCTATTTATACTTTAGAGATAAATATTCTCAATATCAAATATTCTAAAATTTTCTACATTGATATTGCATAATTTTGGGTAAGAATTAAAGATGTAAGTTTTCTACCATTGGGAAACACATCTTCTATAAAGGGCTCCCATAATTTGAAAAATTACCTACCTCAGTCTAATACACATATCTAGTGCTCGCATGAGTGAAATACTAAAACTAGGGTACCAAGGAGATTTGGACTATTAATGATGTGGTAATGGATAATATGGATGGTCATTCACTAAACATGGATCTTGAAGTTGCTCCTCATGATGAAATTATGGTAATGATCAAATAAATTGCATAATAGTATTAGGATTATAATATAAATAAGTGTTTAAACATGGTCAACTATAATTGGTTTAAATATGAGAGAAAGGTTCCCTCTAAACTTTTAAATACTTTATTCATATTTGGGCTCGATGAGGAGTTATCAAATATGATCACATTGTTGATCAGGGTGATGAGAAACCCAATCATGAGTTTCATGAATTGATGTGTATGAACATGAATATCATCTACAAGATAAATATATTTATAAACTATGGTCACATCATCATGTATACCCTATATGATAAATTTATAAACCTAGAGACACAAAATGGTTCGACATGACTTCTTATTGGTATACTCGATTGTTGTACTAAGAGCATGACCTAGTCTTTCCACAGATGGAAAATTCACTTATTGAAAGATAATCTAAAACAACCATCTTAAGATCACTCATGATAAGGGGAAAAAATAATTAAAACATGTCAAATAATTTTTTTTTATGCTCATAGTATAGTCCTTATATGAAAACACAACAATTTGAATCTTAGATGAAGTTTCTAATTTGATCAAACATAATGGGAGTTGCTACAATTCCCAAATTTCACTTACATCAGAGTGGTTGGATTTTGGGGCACCTCATACCAGCTTAAAAATATTTTAATTACAAAAAATTTATCATTGCACTCTATAGGTAGCTAGGGTAAATTCATAAAAGGTGTATAGAAAAGTATACCACTAGAATCAAGTTCACTATTAAACTAATTTATTACATCTGTAAAACAACACTTGAAGCATAAAATATCACTAATAAAATGATTTATTTACCCATGTAGTTGCACATAAAAATATTTCCCTTTTATATTAATGACTTCATGAATAATAATCTTAAATAAGTACTAATAATTGAGGATTACTAGGTTGCAAAGATGATTTTAATAGATAGATTATATAGAATGAACCTAAGTCAACTAAAATATTTCAAATTATAATGGATTATATAAGGTAAATTTGATTATGGAAGTGACTCAGAAGATCACATGTACACCAACAAAGTGAAATATTTAAAGGCACACACATAAATGGTCCTATACAAGTCAAAGATGAGAATAAGTTGGCAAAATTCATAAAAGCATAGATCTCCAAAAGTGTAGATGCTCTAAATATTAAAAATAGATAACCATATAGAATTTAATCCACCTAGATCTAGTGTGTTTTCAACTTCCATGATCAAGTGTAGAATTTCTTAGAGAAGGAGATGAGGAATACCCTAATCAATGGAAACTAGCTTATAAGACTTGTGGTAGAGACTCACCATTGAGACTCAAATTTCTTGTCAAAATACCTCTTTCCTTTTCAATTTAAATAGATGAATTCCTTTCCTCACAATCCCTTTTTTCATTTTCACTAAAAATAAAACTCCTCATTCTCTAGTATTGTATCAAGGCCTAGCCCAAGTACCCTCATTCCATCTCCTATCATTACAACACTACCATATCAAAATTCTCCACTCCACCTCATGTGATCTCTTCATCCTATGTAGCTCCTCCACCTACTTCTCTACCCCTAAATCAACCCACCCCTATTGATGACCTCACTCGGTATTTGACACTAAAATTTTGTATTCCTCAAGTGATGCATCATTAATCTAGGTTCATTAATGCCTAATCAATAAGAAGATTATTGTCAAAGCTACTGCCATTGATTTTAATGCAGTGGAAAACCTCTTACAAATTCCTTCACCAAATAAATATAAGGTAACTTCAAGGTTGGTATCAAATCTTTCCAGACTAAAATTCATGCATAATTCACAAACATTGGTTGATAATAATGAAGAAGAGATGACTTTGATAGACTAAAACTTAAGTATAATTTATCTATGAGATTCAAATCATGAAAGTAACATTCATTACTTCAAATATTATATAAAAAAACTATTGAAGAAGATGAAGGTAAATTTATATATAACTAAATTGAATCATAAATACACATGCTTATTGTATACATCAAGTCAATCTTCAGTTTAATTGATACTCCTCTAGTATCCATCCTAGGCTCTACCCTCATTGAGGACATTGATAAAAAAAATCAATCACCAAAATATGCAAGTACAATAGTCACGGGAAGGTGGTGAAAACTATGGTTGAATAACTAATAATTAATCGATTAAAATTTATAGGTGAAATTAGAAAACTTATGATCTTTTTATATTGAGCAATAAAAAGTGGTTGGAGAGATAAAAATGGTAAATAAGGAATTGGCATTATGTAAGTTCTTGATCAAAGATCTGAAAGATATTTTAGACACAGATTTGGTCACTAGTACTTGATAATATAGACTCTTGACACATCTTGAACCACATGACTTGTGCCCAATTACATGACTCTTATTCACCATTTATCTATATGCAATTGTAACCCTTTGATTTCCATCACTATTACACATAATTTTTAGTGCCAAATATTTAACCTAATTAAAATAACTTTTTAAAAAAATACAACTTACTATAGGTGTCCCTATTCCTTTTGGATAAGTATAGTCTAGGTGGATAGGATCATTTTTCTATCTTGATGACTTAGTTCAGCCACATCCCATGCCAAATAATGGCTAATTTCTAAAATTTAATTCATTATTTTGGGTCTTCTTGCATGCTTCACATGGTTAGCTAAAATAACTTATTGAATTTTTTCTATAAATACACATCAATTATTCATTTCACCCACTTGGTAGTCACTTCTCTCAATAATTCACATTATTTCACATGATCAAGTTTTCTCTATTCTCTCCAAATTCAAGATCATTCACAAGGAGTAGCCATAAGCTAAATTAAGGGCATTATAAAGTAAGTCAAGAACTATCATTGTCATGTATCAAAACTAATTTATAGATGTATACATATAGTCAAAGGAGCATGATTTTAAATTCACTCCAGGTGGGAGAACTACATGGGCTTGATTTCCCTCCTTGGAGTACTGGATACATAGGCAATAATAAATCATTAAGGGGATGTTTGAGGTCAGTTCATCCAATTGCAATCCTACTATTTTTTTAATATATTTTCAAGATATCAAAGTTCCCTTAGGTTTTTAAATACAAGGTAATAAAAAAACCATTTTTTTCATTACAATCAAAAGTGTGATAGCTCAAGTTTCTCAACAAAAAAAGCACAAAAGGTGCATCGATCAGTTTTTTTATCATAGTCAACAGTGACAAGATGTAAGTGTAATATGTTCCATTCCTCCTATAATAATCTTATCTAAAATTAATTTCTAATCATAATGCTTATATATCATTCCAAAACTCTAATTTCTCTAAATTTTCATATTAGTCACCTTCTAGAATTAACCAGGACAAGTTTGTAGTCAATGGACTCGAAAGGCTTGTGTTATAGTCCACTTATAGTGGACCTATAGAATTTATGTTTCTAATTTTATTCCTGATTCTGAGCATGCATAGTAACCTTTCTTAATGATTTCCACTTTTAGATAGTCAAAATAATCAATAGAACTTTGTGTGCAATTTAAGTATCTCTTCTTAGAGTTTTATAAAGTTAGTAGTTTTACATATTTAGCATTTGTCAAAATCATATTTTTTGATATTTTTATCTTTAGCATTTTAATATTTTATAGTTTTCCATCTATATAATAATCACATTAAACATTTACTTGTTTTATAAAAAATAATTTAAATCATAATGGTGAAACTAAAATTTTATTTTCGATCCCTTACTTTTTTATTTGGATTTTCAATTTGTTTTCTCTTGTTTTTCTAGAAATAGTGTTCTAATAATTTTAAAACTCATAAGAACTTTTGTTTTGGTCAAATAAGAATTTAGTTTTTCCTGATCTGAATAATTTGTATCCTAATTTTTTACAAGGAATGTGTACACCTATATGTAGATGAAACCAAATTTCCCTGTAACCTATAACTGATGATGCATAACCATGACCCCTTATTGAATCACTTGGATAATTTGAACCAGTGGATAATTGAGAGTGATCAAGTCCCAATTTTAGTAACTAATCAAGCTCTTGAGTTGGAAAGGTCTATTATTTTACCCCTCATGAATAGGGAGTAGTACTCAATGTACTAATATCAAAAGGTGGAACCATAACGGGTTTACTAGAAATGATGCCAATGTCATTAAGTCTCACTAGACTTTACTATACATCACCTACATAGAATATGGAATCACATAATGGGTTCACTATAAGTAATTTAATGATCATTCAATGTTGTTGAATCTCAACATACATTACCTACATAGATTGAATCATATCACTACAGAGGGATCTAGATTCTACTTTTCATGATCAAAATAGAATGAGGAATATTAATTCCCCCATCATGGCTGCATTACTCATAGATTTGAATTGAAGTGAATATTTTTCCTTGGAATTGACTATTTTACTCTTTGAATTGAATTATTTTCTCTTTGAACTTTGAAACTTTAAACTTTAAATAAGCATGAGTATGAATGAATATCATGCCCCCTGAATTTTTTCCAATGATATAGAATTATATGCATCTATATGCTTGATGTAAGTATATTTAAAACATATAACTTTGATCTTGTAATTATTTTTATACCTATTCATATGCAATTGTGTATGCTTTTATATCATTAATATTTTAAAAGTGAGTATATATGCATGTCATATTCTCTAAGAATTTGTATCAAAGTGCCAATATTTGTTATGTGTTTAATTTTGTAATCAATTTAAATCTTTGAAAACATGTACTATGTTATAGAATCTGATTTTTGATTGCTTTGAATATTTAAAACCCTATACTTTGTTATAGTATATGATTTTACATTACTTTAAATCTTTGAACCCTGTATATGTATCTTTGAACTAGTACTATATACCAAATCAAATTTTTGTTTGTTCATGGAAGCTCGGATATCTAAGACAATCCCACTATAATTCCCCCCTTTTGAGATGAGGTATGTATCCAAATATAGTGTAACATCTATAATTATATTCCCCCAACATATGCATGACCACTCGGTAGAAGGGAGTCCAACATCTAAGAATTGATATACATTGTATGTCCTACATCACACTCATATAACTCATGAAATGCATGTGTATATAAATAAATAATATGATATATACAAAAATATATGATAAATAACATATGTAAAGAGTTAACTAACATCTCATGTCATACTCAGGTCCTCATTTTTTATTTTTTGCAAATCTTTTGAATTTTTTATATTTTTAAATTTTTGAAATATTTGACTTTTGTATTTTTGATATTTTAGAAAATAACGAGCCTATGATCCCATAAACTATAATACCATAGTGTCTGCTTACATTGTAGATTTTGAGGGTGTATTTACATAGATGAAAAATTTTGCATGTGGATGTATCTGAATCTAAAATGGCATCAAGGGTCATAATATAGTTTTCGTGATCAATGATCATGAAATATTTTATAGAATGTGAAGCTTGAGAAGATGTAGTACTTAACAAAGTTTGATACATAATTAGATAAGATTTTACTACGTATGTCTATTGTGGAACACATTGAATTATCTGAGGTACTACTAATTTATTTTATTTTTTTTCTTTTTTTCTTTTTCAATTTTTATAGTTTTTAATATTGGATTTTATGTATAATATTAGAATAAGTGAATGATGTTCATAGGGTTCTTCATAGGTTTCCCTTAAATTGTATCTAAATAGTAAGATCTTGTACCTACATTTTTAGTAACCATAAATAGACCCAATAAATTGGGCTTAAATTTAACTTTAGCTTATTTTTCTACATTAATATTTTTTTGATATGATTTTAGTACTAAATCCCCAATATTAAAATCATGATTATTAATATTATTTCCATATTCTCTTTTTATGCAATCCCAAAAGAATTTAAGGTGTTCAATACCTTGAATACACTTGTTGTCAAGTATTTCTAATTTATGTAATCATTTTTCCTGATACTCATTGTCTTTAATGATGTCTTTTAGAAATATATAGAAAGAAGGAATTTATAACTCTAGAGATAGTATTGCTTCTATGTCATAAATAAGATAATATGATGTAGAATATATTAGTGTAAACACACTTTTATGATATGCCTAGATTGTGTAAATAATCTAATTGTGCCAATTTACACCATGTTTTGAAATAGTTTTGCTTAATATTTTGATTATTGTCTTATTTGTCACTTCTTCTTGCCCATTTCTTTGAGGGTAATATGGAGTAGATAAAGTACAATGAATTTTGAGTTTAACACAGAAATGCTTAACTTTTTTTTTAAGGATGATCCATTATTTGTGATAATAGTTGATGATATCCAAACCATGAAATAATATGTACCATCAAGAAGTGATATATATCCTCTCCCATAGTGTACTTTAAATATATGGCCTCAACCCATTTTGCAAAATATTTTATGGTGGTAATGATAAACTTTTGATTTAAACATTGAAGTAGTTTCCCATAAAATGGTTATTTAAACAAAGATCCTCCAATTAGAAAGCAACACATTACTTCAATTTGCAACTTACATTTATCATTTTATGTAATGTTTCCTAGGATAGCAAACCAATACAAGATATCTTATATATCACTATACCATTCATACTATGTTACAAGTGAATTCCATGGATTATAAAGCATATTAATCTTATATATTAGCTAATGAATATATTAATTGATAAATAGTAAATATATTTTACTCATTGTTGATGTCAATCAAGATCATGAAAATCACATTGGATATTACACAACATGTATATTGTCCCTATGGGGTATGTTTTCTATTGAAAATGTGTTGAAGTGTATCATTAATATTTGTACCATGTCTTTGCATGGGATTAATGTTTCTTATTTAGTTTGGTAAATATCCAAAAATTGATTAACCACTAGCTAAAAATATCCATATGCTTTTAAATATTTTACATGTTATATAGAATATGCACATAAAACCACCTATAGTGAACATTATTAGGTGTAAAACTAATAAATATGTTTTACCAATACTTATCATATTTGTTCACATCGAGTTGACCAATATTTATTACCCTACTTTCTGATTAAAAAAATAAATGTTTAATGTGATTATTAGGTGTAAAACTAGAGGTTATCAAAATGCTAAAGATATACAATATTCAACAATTTTGATTTTGACAAATTTATAAATTTGGAAAACTACCATTCTTTGAAAACACTAAAAAGATATATATTTAGCTTACACAGATTCATGTGACTATTCTAACTATCTAAATTTGGAAATCACTAAGAGAGGTGATTGTGCATGTTAAAAATTAAGAAAAAATTAAAAACATAATCTAGATAGGTCTATTGTAAGTAGATTGTAGTGTAGGCCATTCGAGTTTATTAGTTGTGAACTTATCACAATTGATTGTGGCAGGTGATTAATAAGAAAAGATAGAGAAACTAGATTTATGAGAATGATATATCAGTAGTAGGATTAGAATTTACTTTGGATAAGACTATTAGAGAAGATGTTGAATGCAGGTCACTCGATTCCATTGACCACAAACTTATCCCTGTTGACCATAACAAAAAAATGATTGTTGCACCTTTTGTTCCTATGTATATTGATCAACCTAAGATATTTCACTTTTGATTATGCTGCATAGAATTCAATATTCTACTTCTTGTATTTAAAACCCTGAGGTATATTGTACTTTTGATTATGCTACATAGAATTCATTATGCTACTTCTTGTATTTAAAACCCTGAGGTAACTTTAATAGCTTCAAAAACTACAAAAAGGAGGGGAATGTAATGAGTTAAGCTAACCTCAATCAGTCCCTCAATGATTGAATATCTCCTATGTATCAAATATTACAAGGAGGTAAATTGATCCCATGTAGTTCTCCCATCTAGAGTTAATGTGTAATTTTTATCCTTTTATTATATGTATGTAGCTATAAAAGGGATTTAATGCTTAATAATGATAGCTCTTGACTTGATTTAGAATTCCCTTAAGTTGGCTTATGGTTATTCCTTGTGAATGATCTTGAATTTGGAGAGTATAGGGAATATGTTTTTCAATTGAAAATAGTGTGAATTATTTAGATAAGTGAATACCAAGTGGGAAAATGAATGACCTTTGATGTGTATTTATATGAAAACATTTTGATAATTTCCTTTAGATGACCATATGAAATGTGTAGGAAGACCCAAAATAATGATTTAAATATAGGAAACTAGCCATTGTTTGGAACATTATATGGCCAACCTAAGTGGATAGGAGTGCATAACACTCATGTCTATATAAGATGTATTTGTATAGAAGGATTAGGGATAATTGTCCTTTATTAGTTTGTATAGAAGGATTAGGGATAACTATCCTTTATTAGAGATAGTTTGAATGTGATTTTAGATAGCTTGAGCATTTGAATTAGAAGTTTTATGTAGTAGTAATTTTTATAGCTCAAATTTTCACCCTTGAGAGGGTGATTCAAGCCCTCTCAACTTGAGCTATGCAATGGGAATGGTCCTAGAATATGGGTGACCTTTAGGTGGACCAAGCCTCTAAGTTTAAGGATTAGCTACCCTTGATGTATCAATTAAGTTCACTACTATTAATTTCTTGATTGACAAAGGAAAATGGATAGAAAGGCATGAAATAAATCTATCTAATGAGGTGATACACCAAAACAACACCCTCCACTTGACTATCATGGACTTAATAATTTGGATTAGGATTGAATCTGATCACACTTATCAAAACAAGGACCTTAAAGCATGAATGATTCAACATAGAAGTATTTGAGAATGCATTGAATGAGGGGGTTAGTAAATAGGTATAAATAAGGCATTAATGATTAAAAATCCACTTTCAAGTTATGTAAAACTACATCAAACTCATCATGCAACCTACAAGAAGATAATCCATTTGAAAATAGGTAGGAAAGGAAAAAATTTAGTGAGTACAATGACTACTAATAACATATATCAAACATCACACTAGTACACTAGTTGAATGTATGCGAAGAGTTAAGAATCATCTTCATTCATTGTTCCAAGGCATAGTATAATTTTTCATTTGAGAAGGGTTTTTCCATACAAAGCCCATTGAGGCTAAATTTATATAGAAAATAAGACTATAAGAGAGAGAGGGGCATAAAAGTGAGCCATTACAAGTGTCAATAAGATTTAAATTCAATAAGGGAGTTGAAAATAGTTGAATCAGGTTTCCAAATACAAATGTTTCACTCTTCAAGATGCATATTCTTCCAAGTGGCTTAAGAGTTTCATCTAGTTACTTGTCACCTTGAACTTACTCTTCAAAATTGATCTCTTCTTAGATAATGAGGTGACAAGTGGAATATTTGATCATAAAGTCATATTTAGTTGATCTTTATCTACTCTCTGACACCTTTTACTTGTTTAGAAAAATCCTAAAAATTGACATTTCAATTATGATTGTACCTCTTAGGTGTCTTGAAGTCTTATCATGCCTCTCCTTGATTGCAAGTGTCAATTCTTGATTTCACCTTTACCAATGCAATATATCTCCATGTATGTAATATATTATTTATATCATACCCAAATAAATACATTTTAAATCATTAAACACTCACCAAAACCTCATTTTACACCTTAAGCTTACATTTTTTCCTAGTTCCTTGTAGCCCTAAAAACATGAAAAACTCATTGTTTAGGACAATGTAAAAATGGTATTGGAAAAATAAGGGTATTTTTGATTACCCAGTATACACTTATATCTCCATATCAAATTTCATGACCCAACTCTGAGTGAAAATGCATTTATTCACCTAATATCTCTCTCTCCAATTAGACCTCCAGGTCTAGAAACTAAATTCTAGCTCAAATGAACTCCCACACACGTGAAACTAAAAATAAGTGTTTAATTAAATTTTATTACCATGTTAACATGTTTCATTCTGAATTTGTGATTTTATAACCTTGCGTAGGTAGGCAAACCAATAAATGGCAAAAAAACTAGCCCTTCACTAGCCTTTTTTGCACTGCCTTTAAGAATTAGACTCATTTGAGCACTTCCAGGATGACATGTATGTATTTTTTTACTTAATTGGGTATAATAAACCTAAATCCATCGTATTTAATGGTTTTCATTTATTAATAATCTTATATACCCTATTTTGAGCTCAAATCCTTGCAAAATCATGTCATTTAATGAATTTGTAAAGTTGTAGGTGCATGAAAGTACCATGGTGAGGGTCCTCCTAGAGTGAAGAATGATTTTTATGGGTTTTAAAGGGTCTTTAAGTTCATTTCAAGTGCTTAATAATTCAATTTCTCTTAATTGATCAAAACTGGTCCTCTAAGCAGCCAAAAACACACTTATCATCTTAATGATGATTCATGAAGTACAAAGCCTCAACCAATGAAAAAAATCCACAAATTTCAATTATAAAAGGCACCCTAACATACCCAATTATATTTTTCTCCCATGTAAAACCTATGTAATGTTCTAAGCATGAGAAAGTGCCTCTTGGGCTATAAATAATGTATTTGTTGAGGTCAAGAGAGAGATTGACTTGAAAATGGCATATTGGAGTTTGTTTTTTATTCCAAACACCTTAAAGAGGTATTTAATACTAATATTGACATTTTAAAATTATTTACCATTCCATTCATCTCAATAATCCCTCTGTAACCTTCATGTGTCCATGTTTAGGGTTTATGAGCATACATGCACCTTTGACCCTAACTATTGTGTTTGCCCCTTTTCATCATTTTTATAGGAGTTCAATACTTTATATAAAGTTATCATAGCCTTCATATTGTCTCTATATTCTCATTTCATCTTAAAACCTTCAAGAACCTGTGGGTTATCACCAACTTCTCAAACAAGCTAGTGTGTGTGCAATGATGGTTTCTTGGTTGTTAGATAGTGAGATTGAAAATTCCTTATTGGATTCGACCTATTTAAATATTATATATTTATAGGTAAATTATTTAACTTTTTATACTTCCTCTATCTCTTATTTTCCCCTTCAATAGACCACTTGTTCTCTTGACAAGTTCACACACAGGCATATGTGACCCTTTAGGCTTGCTAGGCTTGAATGAGCTTCTCCAGCTTGAAAATATATTTATTCACTAAATCCAAACTTCATGGAAGTTTATTCCTAGTTTATATTCATTCTTATAAATCACCAGACACCCAACCTCAATTATAAAATACATTTTCTCTTCATAAACATAGTACAAGCTTGTAGGTCATCATTTTAGGTTTTTTTATTGTTGTGTTCTGAACACACTCTTTATCAATTGAGTTTGGATTATCTAATGGAATATACCATGCCTTAATTTCATCCTAACCTATAAATAACTTATATTTCCTTTGTATAACACATAAAATAGTCTCTTTTTTTGTTATGCCCATGATAGGCCTGTAGGTGAATAAGCTCAATGATTGTATGCTTACAAGTTAAAGATAACTTTGCTTTATACACCACTCTATGACATTTTTTAGGTATATTTTTGTTTTTATTGATTTTTTTCACTTTTTTATTCACTTTATCCTTAATTTTAAATCATGACATTGTATTCTCTCTTAAGCTTGAAAAATAACTTGAAACTCAAGTAGGCTTATATGTGCATATTGAGTGAGTTTAAGTTTTTCTAAAAATAGAGACCTATTTATCTTATCTTGAGGATATTTCAAAATTTTCAAGACTTATCTCCATATTTATATTCATCCACACCTCATTTTTCATGTGAAACATTTCATTTTATTCCAAATGCTTAAAGGTGGCTTGGATTTCTCAAGTAGACCTATATGTGTCTATTAGTTTCTAGAGCTTAGAAAAGTATCTCATGACATATTTTATCCTTATCATGTCCTTCACACATTATTAAATAATAACACATGACCATACCTTTCATTTATCCCCTAAAACATCCTTTTTAGTACAAAATTTGTTTGCATTTTATGTGAAAAAGGAGACCTATAGGTCTACTTTTGTCAATTTTAGATTATTTTAGTATGAATCCTATGTCCATTATAAAAAAATGGTGCCCCATTCCATATTCATGAGAATAAAATCTTCAAACAACATCAAAAATGCAATTTTTATCACCCTTTTGGTTCATTTATGTGTCTAGTAGACTTGTACACAGTCTAAGGCCTAAAATGGCATTAGGCTTGTCCTAACATAGTATTGGTGAGATTTACACTTAAATTAGATGTCATATAGGTTTTATGTGACCTTTAAATATTTATATATCCACTTTTGCATCACTAATTTCCTCCATTTTACCCATTAAAAACATATTTTAATGGGCAGGCCTGTGTATGTAAATTAGTCTCACTTATATACAAAGCCTCAAAGTTAGGGATCTTATACTTGATAATGGATGAAATTAAAAATTACATTATTTAATTACTTTTTATATGTTTCCATGAACCTCACACCACACTGATAATGCAACATTCAAACCTTCACTTGTAGTCATATACATAGTCTAACAAAATAAGACCATTGCATGTTTGGAGAAGGTAGTGTTGGAGTAAGCATGGAGAGCCATTTAATAGATATGTACATAAATTTATGAGAGTTTAAATATTTTTATATACCTTAATACACACCCTTAAACTATTGAAAAACATAAAATAGTACAAAAACCATGACATCCGATGTGAAAACTATGCATAATGGATATTTCTTCTCAATATGAGGTCACATGTGTCAATTATGGATTTTAAAATCATTAAAAATGTATAAACATATCACATATCCTATTTAATTTCTCTCATTAATTAAACCATCCCCAAACTAACATTCCAAAGAGAAAAATGAGCATGTGGGGTTTATAGGTAGTTTTAGACCACCCTAGGGTCTTAATGATTGTTCATAAATATGGGGGAATCAATATGAGAAGAAAGTCCATGAATTTTAATATCACTATTACTCCCTCCTATGGTAAAAATCTTAGAACCCAACTCCCACCATATTGTATGTAATGAGCATGATAAAACTACCTTTACTAGCTTGACAAGGGAGTGATGGAAGAGAAAGAGAATTTTTTACACTTTTAGGACCTATGAATATAATCCAATCATATATTTGGATTGGTAAACATTAAAATACACTCTTTAATCATTTTCACCTTAAAATATATCTTCTTGGTCCATACAAGTGGATATTAAGCCTCTTCAAAGCATTGAAAATTAATTGTAATTGCTTTTCAACATTTAAAAATGGCATTATTGTTATCTACCAACCTTCACATTAGATAACTCTTCATAATTTATTTTAGAATACCTCTCTACCTAATTTTCACCATCTTGGGTTCTTAAAGTGACTTTTTGACCATTTTACACATGTTAATGACATGTAGAAGAGGTTAAAAATGACTTGTTAACCTTCAGAACAAGATGAGACTTATTTAGGTACATTTACAGACTATAGGAGTATGATATGACTTTGAAACATTACATATGTATTTACAAGCACCTTAAACCCCCTAACACCACTTGAACCATATTGAAGCATGATATAAAATGACTTAGCCAAGCATAGGATCAAAATAGATATTACCTTAAACTTACCAAAATTACCTTAATCTATGTTCATAAGCATTGAAAAGTGAATAATTTTGTCACTCTATCCTATGGTAGCCAAAATTTGGCTAACTGTAATGGAAAAAAAGGATAGAACCCATATATAGATAAATGCCTAAAAAGTGAAGAATAAGATTCATATATTTAAGCATAATTCATGTGATCTAGGATGTGTCAAGAATTAGCATTGTTAAGTACATTTGACCAAATTTAATTGTCTAAAATTTTCCCACCATTTATTATAGTGATTAAGTGTCTCAACTAAAGGAGAAATGTTTTGACCCTGAGTGTGTATAACACACTTTTTCTTTGAGAAGATACTTCAATTGTGTAGGGTACTCAAATTTATCAAACTTGCAACAGCTCCTAAAGTAGTCATTTTATCCATTTTAAACTTTTAAAAAGCTTTAACTTTGAAAATTTTGAAAAGAGAGCAAGGAGTACACATTTATGTAGGTGAAACCACATTTCCTTGTAACCTTGTTGGTGGAATATTTTATATGGATTACAAAATATGGATTCTCTATCAACAATGCAAGGGATAAAAAGTAACTACTCTATTTGTAGGGGAGGATCCCTTTATTGAAAACTAGAAAAGTGTAGAAAACTAAATATTTATAGTTATGTACATTCAAAACTATTTTCTAAGGTGTTTTAAGAATAGAAAAGGAATATATATTTAAGAGAATATTGAATGGGAATATTAGAAAGAAGGTACAGAAATTGAGAACAAAGAAATAAAAGTATACATGATCAAATAAACTTATATTTTAATCACTTTTGTATCCTAAAACTAGTAAACTATATGGATAATTTAAAATTTGAACATTTTAATGTGAAGAAGACATTAAAAAAATCATTCAATAAGAAGATAAAAAGCATAAAGTCTTGTTGAAGCTTATTGTATTAATATCTATAAAATAATATAAAGTTTATTTTTGTATTTCTCCACTTCAAAAATTATTTTTCTGGTCAAAAAGTCTAGATTACCATGAGAATATTTGTATATATATCTTAGGGTTGAATAACTACCTCATAACTTCCTATAACTACCTTATTTGAAAAAGATTTATATTTCTTCATTCACTTTTTCAAATGATATCTTAAAGTGAAAATTTTAAAAAAAACAAATTAAAATAACTTAATGAAAAATCACAATGGAGAAATAGAAAAAAAAGAGAGGGAAAAAGTAGAGGATTTGTCAGAATGAGTTGTTGGATAACTTGAAGAAACTATTTTTGTGTGCTCCTCAATGTGCACGAATTTTACCCTGAATGCTTTAAAATTATGAACTATTGTTTCAAAATGATTTTATTTGATATTGTTCTTGACCAAGAAATCATTGTCTCATTCATTTCTTTGTTCTTATTCAAAAAAATAAGGAATTTTATATGTTGTATTCATTGAATTCACTATGGATATCACTAAATTTGTTCATAGCCTATACATTGAAATTATTTGCACTGAATAATTATTCCTTAATCATCTTTTAGAATTTTTCTTTGATCTCAGTAGCTAAAAATGGTTCAGTGTCTCTAATTTTTATTTATTCATAATTAATAGACCATACATCAACATGGATCTCAATCATGAGATCATCACAAAGCTTAATATATTTTTCCAAATCTTTCCAGGAATCTTAAAGAATAATTACTTTCCATTCCACTCTATAAAACCATATGAATGACATATTATAATCCACCTTGATGAATATTTACTTGGATATGAGGATGTTCCCATCAAAAATGGCCATATCCTCTAAATCCATGACTATATTTCTTAGCATTTCATTTCTTTCAAAATTATTTTTATTTCCTATGATATCTTGGTTTTATCTTCCAATAGAATTCCATACACTCTTCTCACTTCATCAATTAATTTAAGGTTGTCAACAACAAGATTATCAACCCAATTTTCCATCACTCTTCCATGATTGTTAAACTTATGAATGTTGTCAAGAACATTCTTATCAATGTCCTTAATAAGAATAGATTTTGGAAGATAAGCCATTGGAAAATTCTATTTTCTCAAAAATGTCTTTATATATGTTGAAAGTCCTTGTACCTACTCCTCAATTTGTTATTAAGTATGCTTCACCAATTTTTTTCTTTCCACTAGTTTTGTTACAAATACTTAAAATTGTGAATGTCTCCTCCATGAGTGGATTCTTAAATGTGTATTCTACTCAAGTTATAATATGAAAGTATCATATCTTCTTCATTTTTATAAACTATGGGTTTATCAATTTCAATAAATTGTGCACTTAAAGGTTCACACATCAATCTTGAAGTTGTTTTTACTTTTTTAGGTGGTGGGATTTAAAATATATTGGCTATAGCATCAAAATAAAACTTGACAACCTTAACATTACTCTTCTTCCACTTACTTGTCATCTAATGGATCTAGTGAAAATATGAACTTCCTAAAGAAACATAAACTTAAGTATCTTAAGCCTTGGGTAACCCAACCAAATAAAGATATTATTGAGAGGCACTTTTAGAATCTCTTATGACAAAAAATTATTGTGGATATATTGAAGGAGAAGTGGGATAAGTAATTTGAGAAATAGGTACAACATGAGGATGAGATAAAGAACTAGGTGGATATGGAAATAAAATATGAGGAAATAGAGGAGGTTATGAATGTGTAATATAAGAAACAAGAGGCACTTACACATGAGAAATAGAATATACAAGGGTGTTTGTGTTGAACCAATATAATAAACAAGAGGTACTTACATCAAAGTAGAAAAATACATAGGGGTGTTTTCATTTGACCAAAATAAGATACAAGAGATATTTACAATGAACCTAAGTCAAAAGAAAGGAATTATTGGGTTGTATTATCAATGAGAAAAGGATCTAATTATTTTGAGGGTTGAGCCTCACCAAAAAAAAGATAAAGAAAGAGTTGCATGCCTCATAATAACAAGCTTTAGAGATATTTATTTATTCATATGCAGAAGTTTATTTTTAAAACATCTTATTATGCATATCATCATCATTCCTACCACTTGTTTTTTTACATGACTTGGGACTTTTTGTATACACCTTTGTGCTAGATTGTTGAGTGATGTGATATTTTTTATTTTTTATATCTTTTAGAAGATACAACATCCTTTAAACTTCATGTAGTAATATATTCAACCAATTTCTTCTTAAACTAGGACCATGATATTTCCAAAACAAATTTCATGCACTCATTTAAATCAAAAAATTCTTTGATTGACCAATTAATAAGTCAAAGAGGCACATGATGCACCTTATCAAAAATAGGATCAATCATGTTTAATCCATCTTCAATAATCCCTTGAGTCACCCATTCCAATATGAATTCTTTCATTTGTCTGAGGTAATTCTTAAATAGTCTCTTATTTTAACCTAAAATCCATCTTCACAATCTTCCTAATATTCCTCAAGCTCTAGGATATGCAGGTAACTAGTGTAGAATAGGATTAGGAAACAAGTTAGCTCATGTGTTACTAAAGAAATATCCAAAATAAGCATAAATAACTATATTATTAATCCTACTTCCTCAAGGGGTGGTGTTAATGAATTAAAAGTGATAATTATGAAAACAAGATGATATTATACCTTAAAAGTAGTTATTATCCTTAAAAATAGGTCAAGAAGAATGATTTTCTCTAGATCTGGTACTACAAGTCTTTATCAATGAGGTGTAGCATTAGCCTCCATCATCTCTTATTTCACTAATGGATTAGGTTCTTCAATTTGGTTTAATTGGGTGAATACATGAAGGTTATCTACAATAATTTCTTCATAATAAGTTTACATAACTAAAGCTTAAAAATGGTGGTCTTGGCTCTTTTATTCATAACTTTTCAAGATTGTTCTAGACCAACCATGACCATCCATATGGAGATCAATATGTGTGTTCATATACTAATTCACTTTTGGAAAGATAAAAAATAAATATTGTCATTAGTATTTATAAGAATGGGGCATGGATGTGGTATGGGAGAGCTTAATTTTCATATTTATCCCATTAATGGATTATGAATGACAACCATGTGATGATGTAATGGGATGATGCAGAATTGAATAATTAATTTCCAATAAATAGATATTCAACAACTTTCATGTAATTTATACTTAAGCCTTAATTTGGTTTAATTTTCTTAAATGACTTTGCTTAGTTTTATGCAATTCTTTGGAAATCTATTGCATGTGAATCAACATGGTTGAAAATGTCTTTTTACTCAGATATAATTTGATTGGAGTATAATTAGAAAAGGGTGTCAATTGTGTACATCATAATACTCTAATTAGAGGATTATGGACATGAAATCACACATGCACCTGACATGTGCTACTCAATTAGAAGAATTAAGTGGTCTAAGACATCATTTTACATGGTCAAAATTTGACTTGAAGTGATTTAAGAAAAGATAATAATCACATAGAATGTATTTCCCCATTGAAGGATACATTAGCATAAATCAGCTCCTGTACATGACAAGTTTAAGTGATTTAGAGTGTTTTAGTGATTTTGGTCCAGATTGTGCATTATCATGAAATATCATTTAGATTGACAATTTTAGCACAATATTGATAGGAATTAGATGTCTGAATTTTGCTCTTGTCTGAGAAGGCATGGTGAGATATTTGGTTAAAGCAACATATTTTCAAAGAATAAAAAGGTCTCTATAATTAGAAAAAATAAATTCACTCCCATTTTTCATTAAATTTTGCATGAGTCATGGAAAAATAAGGCTATGAAAATGCCCCAAACATCATTTTGGTAGCCCATGATGCCCCCTTGAGAGGAGGATCAAAAAATTGAAATTTTTGATGGGTTGGCCCTCGATCAAAATAAATAATAATGTTAATTTTAGCAAATAAGATTGAAAAATGGATTAATTAAAAGAAAGTAGGAGGAAAATAGATAAACAAGGCTAAAATAATAGCCCAAGAAAGATAAAATGAAGAAATTATAAGCCAAGGGGTGAAATTTTTGAAGAAATACTATAGTTTGACACTAGGTAAAATTAGTTCATTTCCACCCCTAGATATAGTAATTCAATGCTTTGAGATTTGTGCATGAGAGAGCTAAGAAATATGGCCAATATCCCATACCATCATTACCTTGGAGATTGCATGAGAGAGTATTAGATACCATTGGTGAGTGGACTATTGGTAGGTAGCTTTTTTGTATTAAGTTTTCACATTTATGGTATTTATTATTAGGTCAAAGAAGGAACTTTGGTAATCCCACCAATTGCTCAAATTTGTAATCAGCAAGGTCACCCTCCATAATGGTGGTATCTTCATCGATAATAATGAGTTCATCATTACTTTAGTGGGTTCATGTGTTGTAATGGCAAGATCACAAATTCATTAGCAAACTCATAGATTTGGGAAAAAATCATTGGTCGAATGATGATTTTGCTTGATCAAAAAGCAATATTTCTACTAATAATGAGATCATCCTATAGAGTGTTGGGAATGCCCTACATATTAGCAAGGGTGATAAAAATGGTATAATTATTAATTTATTGGTAGAATCACCCTAAAAAATGGAAAGATAGTCAATAAAATGGCTAGGTCCACAAAATAAGGGAAAATGAGACACATAAGATATTAATCTAGGCCGAAAATTAGATGAAGAAAGAGCAAGGCCCATATATGATTAGTCAAAGCCCCAAAATTAGAAGAATTTGGGTAGATTGAATCAATGATAGGAAAAATAATAGACCTAGTTTATTGTGTGTTATTTTTAATAGCAATCAGATTGATCACATCACAAGAGTGATGATCATGAGTTCTCTGACAACATGGGATCTAGACTGACAAACTCGTGGGTGTCCTCGAGGCTATAGATCTATATCACATGGCATGATTGTTAGTGATTCACATAGATAAGGTATATTTTTCATCACCGGTGGAGAGGTGTCACTCATAGACCTCTACATTTCATTTTATGAATAGGGAGGCTATGGTTATAATAAAGGATGTCCACCACATACTATAGGTGTTAATGTAGGGTCAATAAATTACCTTGATGTCAATAGGCTAGTGGGATGTGTTAGATGACCTTATCAAATTGGTTGACCTAAATATTTTGGATGATAGTATTGACATAGATACATTGGAGGACCTATCTTCACCAATAGATGATGGAGCAAGAACAGGATAGGGGATAGTTCCCTAAGAGGTGGTTATATTGATGGATCTTATCAATAGCCATGAGCTACTTTAAAAGAGTATATGGTTCTTCCATCTTGGATTGATTAAATTTTTTATATTGGGTCCAGTCATCTTGGCCTAGCCATATAGAGATCTACCCATAATAGCCTACTAGGGAGGGCACAACATTCGCAATAACATACTTCTACAGGTCTAGTCTTAGGAGTACATTGCCATTGAGTGGCTTGTAGGGCCAAGATATAATAGGTGACCATAGATTAGTGGATTTTGGATTGTATTTGATAGGGCCAAGTTTATAATTCCATTTGGGAGACTTACCTTATTATTGATAAACCATAGATGAGATAGAGGATGAGGATTTTATTTGGTAACCCTATATATTAACTCAGTGGTTTTGGGTTAAGGGCCTATTTTTTATCATATATATGATCACTTCATGCTATATTATAGGTTACCATGATTATGTGGTAGAGAGGTATAGGCAAGATCAATTCTAATGATAGTTTGGCATTCACCAGGATATCCTAGAGTGTCCCAATTATTTTTCACATATGACCAAGGAGATTTAATAGTGGGGGCCACCAGTTCCTTGAGCTAAGGTAGTTATGGATTATGGTAGGGTTATTCACATGCTATGGGAATATGTATGAGGGTTTATATATACAGGGGTTATGAATTCTTATGCATCATGATAACTAGGGTTAGATTGATTCAACTAACTAGGTGGGTCAGATTGATTGAACTAACTAGGCCACTGTCACAATATCTAGTTTTGTGCCAAATAGGGGTGAGAATTAAGAGAGACTAGGGTCAAGCCCTAATTTAGGTACAAGCATCAAGTTTTAGTACATCCAACCATCCCTAATGTAATTTTATTATAGGTGGTCCATGCTTAAGTACAATGGGATCCATTAGAATATACACAGATGGTCTAGCTGAAAGGATAGGATGTTGAGATAGGGGATGCTCCATGTGGTGATGAGGGCCATATGAGAGATACAAGAGAGGCTAAGACCTATGCGATAGGTAAAAGTATAGGTTTAGGAGAGGTAGGGCCCTCTAGCATAGGTAAGTCTATAGAGGACAAGACATTGATAGACAAGTTGTAGAGAGAGATAATTGCATGACTATCAGAGATAGAATTTTTATATAGCATTATATCTAGATTGTAGGCATAGTTGGCTATGACATAGGTGAGACCACTAGGCTATAAGGTCTTATTATAGATAGGGATGTAGAGATTGTTACTCTAAGAGGACAAGTGGCTTAGTTAGCTACATAAGACATGGAACGTTTGACAATGATTGGTGAGTGAAATTTCACTCAAGTGGATGGGGAGAGATTGGATTCCTAGGTAGAGAGGCTCATAGAGGAGTGAGACAAGGCTCACCGATCCAAGATGGATAATGGTTCAAGACCAATGAGAGCCTTGACTAACATGATTATGGCCAAGGATGATGCCTTGGCATGAATTATGATGTTCTATTCATGGATGATAATATCACTTTCTAATATAAGTTATATGAGGTGGTAGACCCTATGGAGAGGAGAGAACCATTTTATAGATATTACATGATATACCAATAGACTAGCCAAACTTCTAGGTCTAGACATGTTACTAAGTTAGAGTGGTTAGTGCTAAAACCATCATCATAGTGGGTATTCATGAGGACTCCACCTCAATCACCACCATTAGTCATGGGTAAAAGCTTCAAGTAGAGTACCCCTAGGGATAGCCATGATTGGAGCTAATTTTTGTAGCTCTCTCTTTTTGTATTATGAGATGTATAGATATTTTTTGATGCATAAAAAATTATTTTTGAGACATATATATGACATTCATTTTTTTGTCTTATTAATATTTATACATGGACTCTTAATATTCTTTTATTGTCACATGATGTTTATATTGATGTTTCTCTTATTATGATATGGTTATGTATGTTAGTTTTAGGAGATGCACTTCCTTAGTTAGCATATGGATGTTGATGTATTTATTATTTTGTTTCATTTATGAATAGATGCTTAAGGATAATTTAGGATTTGCATCATATAAATAGTCATCTAGACTCAATGTTTATGTCAAGAGATAAACATCCTACATAGAGAGTCTTATTTGTTTCCAATGTTTGGCTTTAGAATATCTTCTTTTAGGTATGGGATATGTAGGATGGTTTGATCAGACATGTTCTTCAGTTATACATTGATTTGTCGACTTTGGATCACTTGACGTTTACTTTATTAAGTTGAAATTATGCATCATAAGTATGAGTAACTTATAATAACATTGTAGTTCATTTTTGATTGACTAGTTCAAATGTTAATATTTATAACTAAGGATAATGATAAAAATTATCAAAACCAGAGTTACAACTATTTACATTTAAACAAAAAATAAAGAAAACAAAATATAAAAAGAAGATAAAACACAAAAATGTAACCCAACTTAAGATCAAAATATGAATTATCAAGAGTTAAGTAAGAACAAGAATGTACTTTATAAAATAAATCAAGAATAAATTGTTAAACAACCTGGAATCAAGATATAAATAATCATGACCCACGTGTTAACAAGATGCACTTGAAAAACTAACAAATAACAAAATAACATAAATATAATGTAAACAAGTCAAGTCCAAGTTAAGTATAGACTCAAAAAAATTATGAAATGTATTCAAATATAACATAATAAATAAGACAAAACAATAAAACAAAGGCCTAAAATAAATATAGAACAAAATACCAAGAAAATAAATAAAGACATAATCAAAGAAAAATAAAAAGAAACAAAGCACAATAAAACACCAAAAAATAAACAACAAAACAACAATTAAAATAAATGAATAACAATAACAAGATAACAACATAATAAAATAATAATAAACAACACAACAAAACACCAATAAATAAAATAACTACATGACAAAACATGAATATAAACTAATGTATGAACTACAAAACACCAATAAAAATAAATGAAGAGGTAATAAAGCATAACAAAACACCAATAAAAATATTTACTGAACAATAAATCATCAATAAAAATAAATGCAAACACAACAAAATAATAATAATAATCAAATAAACACACAAATAATTGTTAATCACAATGTTAGTGCAGATAAAAAACAATTTGTTTGTGCTTGTGTAATAGAGGCATTATACTTTGTGATAGGGTAACCCTTAAGGTAAGTGATAACATCACCAGTACAATGACATACAAATAGAGGATACAAAGTTTCCCCCAAGTGATAGGGAAATAAAAACAACACAAAATAAATAAAAATTGCTTCGAGGCTATATGAGTCAATAAAACAAACAAAAATGGGGGGAATAGAAGAAAAAGAAGGGGGTAACCAATCTGAATCTAGATGCACAAGGAAAGTGGCATTGCCTACATATTTCCATAGATGTGAGATCCAACATCAACTTTGGGCCAATGTATTTCTCCTAGGATATGGGATAGAATACAATTGCTGAAAAAGAAACATGATTAACATGTGGAGGAATATGGGAATGGTCTCACAAAAGAGTGAGTGTGTGAAAAAAGAGAGTATGGTATTAGTGTAAGAGACGAGTAGGCAAAAATGAATTGAATTGAAAATTTAGAATGTCTACTACATCTAAGGTTAGGAAAGGGAACAAGCTCATAGAATAGTGAGAGCATAAGAAAAACAAAGAGTGGATGAATGGATCTTGTTTAAATGAATAATGCACACAATGGTGACTTGTAAAATGGTGAGATCATATGATGAGAGAAATAAGGATGGGAAAACTAAAATACAAGTAGTTACTTTTGAAATATATAGGAATCCCTATATCATTAAGGCAAAATAAAAGGAAAGGGGGTGACCAAGATAACCTGAGATACCCCATATATCCAAGTGTTGCCTACATAGTTTGTGTGAAGCTCGAGCCAATGTAGTTCTCCTAGAAATGGGAGGAAAAAATGCATAGGTGGTATATAAATAAACTTAACAAATAAGAAAACCTAAACTAAAAAAAAAATATGAATTTATATCTCTCATGGAAATTTTATGCCAATTTTCATGATTTTATGATGATTAGTTCTTTCTATAACTATTTTAAAATGTTTATGGGTTTTCTAAGTGTCTCAACTCAATGAATAATTACCCTCTAGAATATCCTCTTGGATGACAAATGGTAGTTAGACTCAATTTGGTCTATACCACTCTACCACATAATTGGGGTGGCCTGTAATATAGCATAGAGTGATCATGTAGCCAATCATAAACAAGTCCTCAACCCAAAACCACTAAGTTTCTATATAGGGTTTCCAAATAAAATCCCCATCCTCCATCTCATCTATGGCTCATCAATAATAAGGCAAGTCTCCTAGATGGCCTTGTAAACCTGGCCCTATCAGATAACATCCAAAAGCCACTGGATCCTCTAATCCCATATGGTATCTTGATCCTACTAGCTGCTCAATGGTAATGTGCTCCCATGCCCAAACCTATAAAAATGTGTTATGGCCAATGTTGTTCCCTCCTCAGTAGGCCATCATGTTTAGATATATATGTAGTTAGGCCATAATGATCAACCCCCATGTAAACTATGTCAAGTGGTTTAACATCTCCTGAACCACTGATCAATCCAAGAGGGAATAACCATATGTTATTTTCAGGTAGCATGAGGACAACAACAAAAGACATCAATGTAACCACCTCTAGGGGAACTATCCCCTATCCTGCTCCTACTTCCTCAAGGGGTGGTGTTAATGAATTCAAAGAGATAATTATGAAAGAGTTATGATATTATACCTTACAAATAGTTATTCTCCTTCAAAATCATTCAAGAAGCATGATTTTCTTCAAATTTGGTACTCTAAGACTTCATCAATGAGGTGTAACATTAGCCTCCATCATCTCTTAGTTAACTAATGGATTAAGTTCTTCAATTTGGTCTAATTGGGTGAATATATAAACATTCTCTTTAGTAATTTCTTCATAATAAAGTTACATAACTAAAGCTTGAAAATGGTGGTCTTGGCTCTCTTATATATAGCTTTTCAAGATTGTTATAGATCAACCATGACCATCCATATTGAGATCAATATGTGTGTTCATGGACTAATTCACTTTTGGAAAGATAAAAAATTAATATTGTCATGAATATTTAGAAGAATGGGGCATTGATGTGGTATAAGATAGCTTAATTCTAATATTTATCCCATTAATGGATTATGAATGACAACCATGTGTTGATGTCATGGGATGATGCAAAATTAAATAATGAATTTCCAATAAATAGATATTCAACAACTTTCATGTAATTTCTACTTAAGCCTTGATTTGGTTTAATTTTCTTAAGTGACTTTATTTATTTTTATACAATTCTTTGGAAATATATTGCATGTTCAATGAATTTGGTCAAAACTATCTTTTTACTCAGTCATAATTTGACTGGAGTATAATTAGAAAATGGTGTCAGTTGTGTACGTGATAATACTCCAATTACAGTATTATGGACATGAAATAGCACATGCACATGACATGTGCTACTGAATTGGAAGAATTCAATGGTCTAAGACATCATTTTATGTGGTCAAAATTTGACTTGAAGTGATTTAAGAAAAGATAATAATCACATAGAATGTATGTTTTCCATTGAAGGATACATTAGCACATATCATCTCCTATACATGACAAGTTTAAATGATTTAGAGTGTTTTAGTGATTTTGGTCTAGAATGTGCATTATCATCAAATATCATTTAGATTGATAATTTTAGCACAATAGTGATAAGAATTGGATGTCTGTATTTTGCTCTTGTCTAAGAAGGCATGGTGAGATATTTGGTTAAAGCAACATATTTTCAAAGAATAAAAAGGTCTCTATAGTTATAAAAAGTAAATTCACTCCCATTTTTCATTAAATTTTGCATGAGTCATGGAAAAATAAGGCTATGAAAATGCCCCAAACATCATTTTGGTAGCCCATGATGTCCCCTTGAGGGGAGGATGGAAAAATTGAAATTTTTTATGGGTTGGCCCTCAATCAACATAAATAATAATCATGTTAATTTTAGCATAAAAGACTAAAAATGGAGCAATTAGAAGAAAGCAGGAGGAAAAATGGATAAATAGGGCTAAAATAATAGCCCAAGAAATATAAAATGAAGCAATTATAGGCCCAGGGGTGAAATTTTTGAAAAAATACTACATTTTGACATGGTAAAATTAGTTCATTTTTACCCCTAGATATAGTAATTCAAATCTTTGAGATTTGTGCATGAGAGAGTTAAGAAAGATGGCCAATATCACATACCATCGTTACCTTGGAGAGTGAATGAGAGCGTATTAGACACCATTAGTGAGTGGACCATTGGTAGGTACCTTTTTTGTATTTAGTTTTCACATTTATGGTATTTATTATTAGGTCAAAGAAGGAAATTTGGTGATCCCACTGATTGCTCAAATTTGTAATCATCAAGATCATCCTCCATAATGGTGGTATTTTCATCGATAATAGTGAGGTCATCATTCCTTTAGTGGGTTCATGTGTCATAATGGCAAGATCACCAATTAATTATCAAACTCATAGATTTGGGAAAAAATCATTAGTTAAATGATGATTTTGCTTGATCAAATAGCAATATCACTACTAAAAATGAAATCACCCTACGGAGTGTTAGGAATGCCCTATGTATCAGTAAGAGTGATAAAAATGGTAGAATCATTTATTTATCGATTGAATCACCCTATAAAATAGAGAGATAGTCAATAAAATGGCAAGGTCCACAAAATAAGGGAAAATGAGACCCATAAGAGATTAATCTGGGCCAAAAATTAGAAGAAGAAAGAGCAAGGACCATATATGATTAGTCGAAGCCCCAAAAATTAGAATAATTTGGTTAGATTGAATCAATGATAGGAAAAATAATGGACCTAGTTTATTGTGTGTTATTTTAAGATTAATTTAGATTGATCACATCATGAGAGCAATGATCGTGAGTTCTCTAACAACATGGGATCTAGACCAATGAGCTTGTGGGTGTCCTCAAGGTTGTAGATCTATATCACCTAGCATGATTGTTAGTGATTCACGTAGATAGGGTATATTTGTCATCATTGGTGGAGAGGTGTCACTCATAGACCTCTACATTTCATTTTTTGAATAGGGAGGCTATGGTTACAATAGAGGATGTCCACCACATACTATAGGTGTTGATGTAGGGTCAAAAAATTACCTAGATGTCAATAGGCCAATGGGATGTGTTAGATGACCTTCTCGAAGTTGTTAACCTAAATATTTTGGATGATAGTATTGACATAGATACATTGGAGGACCTATCTTGGCCTCCAGATGATGGATCAGGAACAAGATAAAGGATAGTTCCCCTAGAGGTGGTTATATTGATGGCTCTTATCAATAGCCTCATCAACCTTGATCTAGCCTTCCATGAATTGAAAAATAAGTAGGGATTATCTGATGCTGAGTGGTCTATTTATCAGATGACCTTACTAAAGTTGTAATTTTTACCACATTTGATCATGTGGGATATTGTGGATTCTTCTTTTTGAGCAGGCTCAAAAGTCCTTGGGGTCACCAATAACTATAGAGTAAAAAATACTCTACATTTTATTTTGAGTATCAGTTTTGCGCTTCAAGTTTTGTCCCTACACATTTTAGTTTTGAGGTAGTGAAGTTTTTTGACACAAAATGCAGGTGCAAGTTTCATTTTTGCCTAAATTTTGTCTTTTTTGACACAGAATGCAGGTGCAAGTTTCATTTTTGCCTAAATTTTGTCTAAGTATCAAAGTTGTGTGGAACATACCAAGTGTCATCATCTAGGACACATTATACTTTGTTTCTAAAAACATCAGAATGTGTCACGTGTCTCATAGTAATTCAACAGAGCACGACAAGTGTCAGCATCTACGTTTCATTTTTCTTATGCATTTCAAAAGCTTATTTCAATAAGTCTCTCAGGGTCAAGCAAAGGCACCAAGTGGAAAATATGAAAGGTTTCAATATGTTTTTCTAAAAATAGCAGAAGCTGCCACGTGCCCCTAGCTAAAAGTAGTGGAAGTTGCCAAGTGTTGACATCCATAGTTTCTTCATTTTGTTTTGTTGATTTAAGTAAAGATTGTGGTGGGCCTGAGTTTTGTTTCTAAAGTCAGTGGAAGCTACCAAGTGTCACCATTTGTGTAAATCTAAAATGAGGATGGAATGTTTCTATAGTATAGCTAGAGCTCTATGGAGACTACCAAGTGTCACCTTCTGCAGGTTTCTCAAAAAGTGTCTAAAAGCTTCTAAAGAAAGCAAAAAGTGCCACATGTCCCTTGTTAAAGATACACAGAAAGCACCACCTATCCCTGTTCCTTTTTTTAAGTTTCTCGAGCAAGAAGTGTTATGGGTCCCATTTTTTGTAAGTTGTTAAAGTTTTGAAGCAGCGGACTATGATAGATGTCAAAGACAGAGCGCTCCTGAGTAAAGACATAGTAAAGAGTATAAGTTACATGAAAAGTGTCATGTGTCTTATGTAAGTGCCGTAGAAGCTACCAAGTGTCATTTTCTAATGCCTCCTAAATAATGAGACAGTTTTCAAGTAGAGTAAGTGAAAGCCACCAAGTGTCCTCTCCTATTTCACAGTGGGAAAGTGTTACATGTATCTAATTCAGCCAATGAACTTGCAAGGAGACTGGATGTTTTAGATCCAAGAAATATCTTCTATTAGACACTTCCAGTTAGTTTCTAGTTCAATTAGGCCATTGGGATTTGATCATGTAGAGAAACTAAATGTTTTAGATCTAAGAAATATCTTTTGTTAGACACTTCCAATTTAGTTAGAGTTCAGTTAGACTATTGGGTTGGGAACATGCGGGCAATCTAGAGCTAGTCCAATGCTATAAATATGAGAGAGGGAGCATCAGAGAGAATCATCATCAGAAGATAGGAGAATTTTTTGTGAGAGAATGTTATCAATAAGTTTTAGACTTTATAGTTGTGGCCAAGAATATCATTTGCCTTTGTTCTATTTTCTTAAGTTAGAAATTTTGTATAACTGTGCATGTTTCTGTGCCTTTTATGTGACTAGAAAATTAATAAGACTGAGTTCTGTGCCTTTGTTGATATTTTCTATGTTACTACAAGAATAGTCTAAGTTGTGATCCTTTGATTCTATTGTTTTCATCTTTTATATTGATCATGCCTAGTTCGCTCTTCAATGTAATTGAATCCTAAATATAGCTTTATTGTGCTTAGTAGTAAGGATCAAATTAAACTCAAGTGAATCACCGTAGTTATATTTTTCTTTCATTGCATTTGTGTTTTTGTTTAATTTCTATCCTTTTTCCCATAATACTTTTGAGATAAAGAAGAGCCAGCTTCTTTAAAATTTGGAGGTCGTTTCAAGTCGCAAGTCCCACATTCCTAAAATTTCCCATTGTTGGTGTTGGAAATAGCACAATTTTAAGCATCAATAGTTATTATCTATTGGATTGATCAAAGTGATTTATATTGGGGCTGATCATCAGGGCCTAGCCATATAGAGATCTACCCATGATATCCTACTAGGGAGGGCACAACATTGGAAATAACATACTTCTCTAGGTCTAGTCCTAGGAGTGCATTACCATTGAGTGGCTTGTAGGGCCAAGATATCATAGGGAACCATAGATGTCAATAGGTCGATGGGATGTGTTAGATGACCTTATCAGAGTGGTTAACCTAAATATTTTGGATGATAGTATTGACATAGATACATTAGAGGACCTATCTTGGCCTCCAAATGATGGAACAGGAGTAAGATAAGGGATAACTCCCTTAGAGGTGGTTATATTGATGGATGTTATCAATAGCCTCATGATACTTAAAAATAGTAGATGGTTCTTCCCTCTTAGATTGATCAAATTGGTTTATATTAGGGCCATTCATATTGGCCAATCCATATAGAAATCTACCCATGATATCCTACTAAGGAGGGAAAAACATTGGCAATAACATACATCTCCAGGTCTAGTCCTAAGAGTAAATTGCCATTGAGTGGTTTATAGGGCCAAGATATCATAGGGGACCATAAATTAGTAGATTTTGGATGGTATCTGATGGGGCCAATTTTACAATGCCATTTGGGATACTTGCCTTATTATCGACAAACTATAGATGAGATGGAGGATGAGGATTTTATTTGGTGACCCTATATAGTAACTCAGTGGTTTTGGGTTGAGGGCTTATTTTTTATCATCTATATGATCACTTCATGCTATATTATAGGTTACCATGATTATGTGGTAGAGAGGTATAGGTAAGATCAAGTCTAGTGATAGTTTGGTATTCACCAAGATATCCTAGAGTCTCCCCACTATTTTGCACATATGACCGAGGAGATTCAAGAGTGGGGGCCACCAGTTCCTTGAGCTAAGGTAGTTATGGATTATGGTAGGGTTATGTACATGTTATGGGACTATGTATGAGGGTTTATATATGTAAGAGTTATGAATGATTATGCATCATGATAAATGGGGTTAGATTGATTTGACTAACCAAGCGGGTTAGATTGATTCAACTAACTAGGCCACTACCACAATAGCTAGTTTTGTGCCAGATAGGGGTGAGACTTAGGAGAGACTAGGGTCAAGCCCTAATTCAGGTAAAAGCTTAGGTGCTAGTGCATCCAACCATCCCTCATGCAATTTTATTATAGGTATTCCATGCTCAAGTACAATAGGATCCATTAGAATATATAGAGATGGTCAAGCTGGAAGGATATGATGTTGAGATAGGGGATGCTCCAGGAGGTGATGAGGGATATAAGAGATATATAAGAGAGGCTAGGACCTATGGGATAGGCAAAAGTATAGTTTTAGGAGAGGTAGGTCCTTCTATCATAGGTAAGTCTATAGAGGTCTAGGAATTGATAGACAGGTTGCAGAGAGAGATCATTACATGACTATTTAAGATAGAATGTTTATAGAGAATTATATCTAGATTACAGGCATAATTGGCTATGACATAGTGGGAGACCACTAGACTATAAGGTCTGATTGTAGATAATGATGTTGAAATTGATACTCTAAGAGGAAAAATGGCTCAATTAGCTACATGAGACATGGAACTTTTGACAATGGTTGGTGAGTGAAATTTCACTTAGGTGGATGGGGAGAGATTGGATTCCTAGTTAGAGAGGCTCAAAGAGGAGTGAGACAAGGCTCACCGATCCAAGATGGATAATGGTTCAAGATCATTGAGAGCCTTGACTAACATGATTATGGCCAAGTATGATGCCTTGACATGAAGGATGGTGTTCTATGTGTGAAGGATAATATCACTTATGGATAGCAGTTATATGAGGTGTTAGACCCTATGGAAGGAGAGAACCATCTTATAGATATTACACGATATCCCAACAGACCAGCCAAACTTTTAGGTCTAGACATGCTACTAAGTTAGAATGGTTAGTGGTATAACCATCATCATAGTGGGTATTCATGAGGACTCCACCTTAATCACCACTATTAGTCATGGGTAAAAGCTTCATTTAGAGTCCCCTTAGGGACAATCATTATCAGAGCTAATTTTTATAACTCTCATTTTTTGTATTATGAGAAGTATAGATATTTTGTGATCTGTAAAAAATTATTTTTGAGACATATATATGACATTCATTTTTTTGGCTTATTGATAGATGCAGATGAACTCTTAATATTATTTTATTGTCACATGATTTTTATATTGATGTCTCTCTTATTATGATATGATTATGTATGTTAGTTTTAGGAGATGCACTTCCTTAGTTAGCATATGGATGTTGATGTATTTATTATTTTGTTTCATTTATGAATAGATGCTTGAGGATAATTTATGAGATGCATGTCCCAAATTAATCATATAAATAGTCATCTAGACTCAATGTTTATGTCAAGAGATAAACATCCTACATAGAGAGTCTTATTTGTTTCCAATGTTTGGCTTTAGAATATCTTTTTTTATGTATGGGATATGTAGGATGGTTTGATCAGACATGTTCTTCAGTGCTACATTGACTGTTGGACTTTGGATCACTTGATGTTTACTTTATTAAGTTGAAATTATGCATCATAAGTATGAGTAACTTATAATAACATTGTAGTTAATTTTTTATTGACTAGTTCAAATGTGAATATTTATAACTAAGGATAATGATAAAAATTATCAAAACTAGAGTTACAACTATTTACATTTAAACAAAAAATAAAAAAAATAAAAGATAAAAAGAAGATAAAATATAAGAATGTAACCCAACTTAAGATCAAAATAAGAATGATCAAGAGTTAAGTAAGAACAAGAATGTACTTTGAAAAAAAAACAATAACAAATTGTTAAACAACCTAGAATCAAGATATAAATAATCATGACCCATGTGTTAACAAGATGTACTTGAAAAACTAACAAATAACAAAATAACATAAATACAATGTAAAAAGGTCAAGTCCAAGTTAAGTCTAGACTCAAAATGTTTATGAAATGTATTCAAATACAACATAATAAACAAGATAAAACAATAAAACAAAAGGCTAAAATAAATACACAACAAAACACCAAGAAAATAAATAAAGATATAATAAAACAACAATAAAAAGAAATAAAAGCACAACAAAACACCGAGAAACAAACAACAAAACAACAATAAAAATAAATGAATAACAATAACATTATAACAACATAATAAAATAATAATAATAAACAACACAACAAAACAAAACACCAATAAATAAAATAACTACATGACAAAACATGAATATAAACTAATGTACGAACCACAAAACACAAATTAAAAAAAATGAAGAGGTAATAAAGCACAACAAAACACCAATAAAAATATTTATTGAATAATAAAGCATCAAGAAAAATAAATGCAAACACAAAAAAATAACAATAAAAATCAAATAAACACACAAATAATTATTAATCATAATGTTAGTGCAGATACAAAACAATTTGTTTGTGCTTGTGTAATAGAGGCTTTAAACTTTGTGATAGGGTGACCCTTAAGCTAAGTGATTACAACACCAGTACAATGACATAAGAATAGAGGATACAAAGTTTCCCCCAAGTGATAGGGAAATAAAAACAACACAAAACAAAACAAAAAATTGCTTCGAGGCTATATGAGTCAATAAAACAAACAAAAATGGGGGGAATAGAAGAAAAAGAAGGGGGTAACCAATCTGACTCTAGATGCACAAGGAAAGTGGAATTGCCTACATATTTACATAGATGTGAGATCTAAAATCAACTTTGGGCCAATGTATTTCTCCCAGAATATGGGATAGATTAAAATTGATAAAAAGAAACATGATTAACGTGTGGAGGAATATGGGAATGGTCTCACAAAATAGTGTGTAAAAAAAGAGAGTATGGTATTAGTGTAAGATATCAGTAGGCAAAAATGAATTGAATTGGAAATTTAGAGTGTCTACTGCATCTAAGGTTGGGAAAGGGAACAAGCTCATAAAATAGTGAGAGCATAAGAAAAAAAAAGAGTGGAAGAATGGATCTTATTTAAATGAATAATGTACACAATGGTGACTTGTAAAATGGTGAGACCATATGATGGGAGAAATAAGGATGGGAAAACTAAAAGACAAGTGGTTACTTGTGAAATATCTAGGAATCCCTAAATCATTAAGGTAAAACAAAAGGAAAGGGGGTGACCAAGCTAACTTGAGATACCCCATGTATCTAAGTGTTGCCTACATAGTTTATGTGAACCTCAAGCCAATGTAGTTCTCCTAGAAATGGGAGGAAAAAAGACCAAGGTAGTCTATAAATAAACTTAGCAAACAAGATAACCCGACCTAAAAAAATTTGATGAATTTATATCTCTCATGGAAATTCTAAGCCAATTTTCATGATTTTATGATGATTAGGTCTTTTTATAACTATTTACAAATGTTTATGGGTTTTATAAGTGTCTCAACTCAATGAATAATTACCCTCTAGGATATCCTCCTAGATGCCAAATTATAGTTGGACTCAATCTGGTTTGTACCACTCTACCACATAATCAGGGTGAACTATAATATAACATGGAGTGATCATGTAGTTGATCATAAATAAGTAACTCAACCCAAAACCACTAAGTTTCTATCTAGGGTTTCCAAATAAAATCCACATCCTTCATTTCATCTATGGCTCGTCAATAATTATGCAATTCTCCCAAATGGCCTTATAAACCTAGCCCTATCAGATACCATCCAAAAGCCACTAGATCCTCTAATCCCCTATGGTATCTCAATCCTACTAATCGCTCAATGGAAATGTGATCCCATGCCCAAACTAATAAAAATGTGTTATGGCCAATATTTTTCCCTCCTCAATAGTATATCATATGTAGATATCTATGTATTTAGGCCATAATGATCAGCCCCCTTGTAAACTATGTCAAGTGGTCAAACATCTCCTAAACCACTCTAATCAATATAAGAGGGAATAACCATTTGTTCTTGTCATGTAGCATGAGGACACTAACAAAATACATCAATATAACCACCTCGAGGGCAATTGTCCCCTATCCTACTCCTACTCCATCATTTAGAGGCCAAGATAGGTTCTCTAATGCATCTACATCAATACTACTATCCATAATCTCCAAGTGAACCACTCTAAGCAGGTTATCTAATATAGCCCATTGGCCTACCAACATCTAGGTAATCCATTGATCCTACATTGGCACCCATAGTATGTAGTGGATATCCTCTAGTGTAACTATGCATACTTAGTAAATAAAATCTAGAGGTCTTTGAGTAATACCTTTTTACTAGTGCTAACAAATATGCCCTATTTGTGTGAATCACTAGAAATTATGCCAAGTGATGTAGATTTATGACCTCAAAGACACCCATAAGCTCATTGGTCTATATCTCCTATCATTAGATAACTCATGATCATTATTCCCATAATGTGATCACTCTGACTCATTCTTGTAAATCAAACATAGGGAACCAGGTTAATTATTTTTCTTGTTACTGATCCAATCTAACTAGATTCTTATAATTTTGAGGCCTTGACTAATCATCTATGCACCTCTCTCTCTCTCTTATTCTAATTTTGGGCCTAGATTAATCTCTTATGGGACTCATTTTCCCTTCTTCTAGTGACCTCATTATTTGTTCAACTATCTCATTATTTCATAGGGTGATTCCACCATTTTTATTGCTTTTGTTGATATGCAGGGCATTCTCAACACTCTGTAGGGTGATCTTGATATTATTAGTAACATCATTGTTTAACCAAGAAAAATCACCATTTGACTAGTGATTTATACCTAAATATATGAGTTTGATGATGAATTGGTGATCTCATCATTATGACTCATGAACCTGTCAAAGGAATGGTGACCTCATTGTTACAATGGTGATCTTGTCATTATTGAGGGTGACCTCACTAATTATAAATTCGGGAAATTGGTGGGATCATCAAAGTTACCACTTTTACCTAGTAATAAATTTCATAAATACAAATAATAAATACAAAAAAAGGTACCTACCAATGGTCTGCTCCTTGATGGTTTCTGATACTCTCTCACACACTCTCCAAGGTGATGGTGGTGCAAGATATTGGCCATATTTCTTAGATCTTTCATGTTTAAATCTCATAACTATGAATTATTATATCCAAGGGTGAAAATGAATTATTTTTACCTTTTAGGGGTTAAAATATAGTAAAATTTTCAAAATTTTCACCCCATTGGCGTATACTTGTTTCATTTTATCTTTCTTGAGCTATTATTTTAGCCTTGTTTATCCATTTTTCCTCCCACTTTCTTCTAATTAATCCATTTTACAATCTTCTTTATTGAAATTAACGTGATTTTTATTTCTTCTAATCGAGGGCCAACCAATCAAAAAAAAAAATTGTCCTCTCCTTGAGGGGGCATCATGGACCACCCATGATGTTTAGGTCATTTTCGTAGCCATATTTTTCCATAAAGCATGCAAAATTTAATGAAAATTGGGTGTGAATTTATTTCTTCTAATTATAGAAACCTTTTTATTCTTTAAAAATATATTACTTTGACCAAATGTCTCATCAAGCCTTCTCAAATAGGGGAAAATGTAGACATATAATTCCTATCACTACTGTGTTAAAATTAAAAATCTAAATGATATTCCACGACACAATCTGGACCAAAATCACTAAAATGCTCTAAATCATTCAAACTTATCATGTACATGTGTCAATTTATATTAATGTATTGATGAATGGGGTAATGCATTTTATGTGATTATTATCTTTTCTTAAATCACTTCGAGTGAAATTGTGACCATGTAAAATGATGTCCTGGACCATTGAATTATTCTAATTCGGTAGCACATGTCACATGCATGTGTTATTTCATGTTCATAATACCCTAACTAGGGTATTTTCCCATACAAAACTGACACCTTTTATTAATTATACTCTAGTCAAATTATAACTCAGTAAAAAGACATTTATGACCAGGTTGATTAAACATGTAATAGATTTCCAAAGAATTGCAGAAAACTAAGCAAAATCACTTAAGAAAATTAAACCAAATCAAGGGATTAAGTAGAAATTTCATGAAGGTTGTCGAATATCTATTTAATGGAAATTTATTACTCAATTTTACATCATCCCATGAGATCATTTTAGGGTTGTCATGCATAAGCCATTAATGGGATAAATATAAGAATTAAGCTCTTTTGTGCCTCATTAATGCCCCATTATTACAAATATTAATGATAGTATTTATTGCTTATCTCTCTAAAATTCAATCAATCCATGGTCACATATCTTGATCTTAAGATGGATGGTCATGGTTGATCCTATACAATCTTGAAAATATATAAATAAGAAATCTAAGACCCCCACTTTTAAGCTTTAGTTGTGAAAACTTATTATGCATAAATTAATATAGAGAAGAATGTATTCACCTAATTAGACCAAATTAAAGAACCTAAGCCATTGGTGAACTAAGATATGATGTAGGCTCATGCTATACCTCATTGATGAAGACTTAGAGCACCAAATCTAGGTAAAATCATGCTTCTTGACTACTTTTGAGGGAGAATAACTACTTGAAAGGTATAACATCATCTTGCTTTCATAAGTATCTATTTGAATTCATTAGCACCACCCTGTAAGGAAGTAGGCTTAACAAGTTAGTTATTTATGCTTATTTTAGATATTTTTTGTCTAATGCATGAGCTAACTTATTTTTTAATCCTATTCTACATTCTTCTTACATTCAACATAAGTGTTCTTTTATTTCTCTTTTAAGACCAAGTCACCCAATTCAAACTCCCAAGGGAGAATACACTGGTATAGTTGCAATGCAATATGTTGTAATATGCTCTCAAGTTATCTAGGTCAACCAAATGCTTGCCATCAAGAAGTTCCAGCTCTTGCAACTTGAAAACTCTATAGTCTTCATCATCAATAATGTTCTCCAAATAAAATCATAATGAAGTTAGCTAAACCTCAATTAGGAAATATCCTCTATGCCATAAACTAAGGAATACAAAGTGGATCTTGTGGGGGTTCCATGACTAATATGATAAGCCCAGAGGGTAGGAAAAAAATTTATGTGTCAATTATGGACAACATCATTAATAATTTTCTTTAGGATTACAACAACAATTTTATTATTTGCCTTTATTTAACCTTTGCCTTGCAGGTTATATGGTGCAAACTTCTTATGTTTGATTTTGAGCATGGTGAAAAGATTTAACATCTCTATTTACAAATGATCTACCATTATTCAATATAATACAGCATAAAATAACATATTGATAGATGATATGGTAATAGATAAATTTGGAAATCTACTTTTTAGTTATGTAAGTGAGAGGAATGGCCCCAATCCACTTAGTAAAATACTAGGTAGTAGTGAGAATGTATTTATGGCCATTAGAAGAGGTTGGGTTTATTTTCATGATGAGATCAAGACCCCATGTATAAAATGGCCATGGTATTATTATTGGTTATAGTGGCAAGGAAGGTACATGCATAAAATTACCATGTTGTTGGTAGGCAACACACTTCCTAACATAATTACAAATATATGTTTCCATCTTGGGCTAATATTACCCTATTTTGAGGAGTTTCTTAGCTAAGAATACATTATTGGTGTGAGCCACACACATTCTTTCATTAACCTCCATAAGTGCTAACATTGATTCTCATGAAGATAAATAATGAAGAAGTGTTTCATCATAACCCGTACAATAAAGGTGTTCCCAAGGAGGGTATAATGGGCTAGGCAATGGAGGAAAAAAATTTATCAATTTGTGAGAGGTCAGGGGGGAAACTTGGTCATAGAAATAATTATAAATATCCTCATACCAAAGGAGTTTAGGTGGGATATTGGGACCAGTAATTGTACATACCCTTTATAAATTTAGAAATATATGAGCTAGATGCATAAGGTTCTCGATAAGAAGCTAATACTCTTTAACATCATGAACAACCTATACTATGGACCCAATTATTACCATTACATTGGCTGATCTATTATTGGCTCATGGCACCTAATAAAATTATAGAGACTTAAAATGAGATTTGAGATTGTTCACAATATACTTGTACAGTATAAGCTTGTCATCTCGAGTCTAGTTTTAGTTTGTGGTCTGATGAATGATCAATTGAGAATATCTATAAACCATAAACTATTGTATATCCCACTATATGGCAAGATGCAATCTTATAATAAGAGCTTCATACTCAGCCTTATTATTGGTGTAGTTGAAGTTGATGTGAAACACCTTGGGGTTGAGGTCCCCTTATAGTGTGACCAATCAAATGTTATCTCTAGATCCATGTGAAGTGAAAGAGACATCAAATTATAACTTCCATTATTTAGGTTCATGAGCTACTTCTTCTATGGCCATGATAGAATCATCTGGGAAATCAAAAGTGAGTGGCTAAGTATCTATAATAAGAACTTCTATAAGTTGATTTGTAATGACCTACCCCTTAATAACTTTTTGAGTCTAGTACTCAACATAAAATTCACTCAATAGCATGAACCATTTACCCATGTATCCTGTAATATTTTTCTTGGATAATAAATATTTAAGAGGGCTCACTTTAGTAATGACAATGGTTTTATTATTCAGCATTTAGTGTCACAAATTTTGTGAAGTGAACATCATGGCTAAAAAAGCCTTCTCAATAGGCCTATAATTATGCTCATATGATATAAGTGTTTATCTCAAATAATAGACTACATGTTCCTTTCTTTGCTCATCATGTTATGCCAAGAGTGCCCATAGTGCATGTTCAATGGCTGAGATATAAAGGAGTAATGGTTTTCCAGGTGTTGGCAATCTCAAAATTGGTGGGTTGGACAAGTATACTTTGATTTTAAAAAATGCTTGCTGACATTTGATATCCCATTAAAAAGTGACCCCCTTAGTCAATAGGTATTTTAAATGATGACACTTGTTTCTAGATGTGAAATAAAACTATGAATTGATTCAATCTTACCTTGTAAGCTATGGAGCTGTTTCAAATTAGAAGGTGGAGGATTCTCTATGATAGCCTTGACCTTAGTAGGATCCACTTCAATCCTTCTTTGTGATACACTGAATCATAATAATTTTCCTGAAGTGATGCCAAAGATGCACTTCTTAGAATTTAGATGAACCTTGTACTCATGAAGTCTCTCATAGGTTATTCATAAAACATTAGGATGTCCATCACGTGTTCTTGATTTTGCTAGAATATTATCAACATAGTCCTCAATAATATCATGCATCATGTCATGGAAGATGATAGGCATAGCACATAGGTAGAACTAGAATTATTCAATCCAAAATTCATGACTTGGTAATATAATGTTCCCCATGGTGTGGTGAATGTGGTCTTGTGTTGGTCCTATGGAGCTATCTTGATCTGAATATATCCAAAAAATCCATCCATGAGGGATAATATATCATGCCTAGCAGTAGATTCAATAATCATGTTGATGTTAGGCAAAGGGAAATCATCTTTATGACACGTTTTGGTGATTTCTCAAAAATCACTACAAATGTGTATGTCTTGTGGCTTTTTACTTATTGGGACTATGTTTGATATCCATTCAGAATAGTCCAATAGTATAATGAAACTAGCTCCCAGTAGTTTTTATATCTCCTTCACTAAAATAGCAATGTGTGGATGTATTTTTCTTAATTTTTATTGACTGGATTGGCATCTATATGTATAATGAGGTAATGCACGACCAAGTCAAGGTCTAAGCCTACCATGTCTAAATAAGCCCATGCAAAGATGTCAATAAAATCCTTTAGAATAGTGATAATATAGTCATAATCTTCATCAATGAGGGATGCTCCTAGATAAATAATTTTGGTATCATCATAATTTCCTAAGTTCACTTCAATGGTGTTTTCTACAAGGAGTGTAGAACCATCCTCTAAGATAGTGGGTAGTGTTTGATCATGATTCTCTTCTTTTGATTCAATTATTAGCAATAAATCCCAAATATCATGATAATGGGATGAATCTGAGTCCATTAGTTCAGGTAGTGGCCAACTAGAAAATACCTTTGGAAAGTCTAGAGCAAGACACTCAGAGACTTTATGTTGTTTAGATGTGATACTAGAACTAGATATAGATCTTGGACTTGGTGGACATTATGCATCTTTTAGAGATGAGAAAACATTTTTATCCATGAGTACCTAAAATAGGTTTTCACTCAAGGGCTCATCTTTTTATTTAATTTTTTCATGACCAATGAGTGCCTGAAAGAGATTTTCACTTAAAGATCTTGATGTTTTATATTTTGTGTGACCAAGAAAGTTTGCCTCCTCTCCAAAGTAGGTAGCAGATTGCAAGGAGAAGTTAAAGCCTTGATTATGATTGCCAATTGGTAATTAATCTCTAAGGCTGATTTACTTGGTAATAGACTCCTCATTTTGAAATTCATTGAGGGGTATAATATAATTTTTTGGTCTCAATCTATAAGTTTAAGATGGAAAAGGTTAAGTATATAATAGGTTGTGATAGTCATAATATAATTAGAGTCAAATAGGTCTATGTTGGCTAACTCATCATAATCACTATAATGAGACACTACATCACTATCAAGAATCTCATTGTCAATCAATTTAGATAAATCTCTATCAAAGTACATGAGGTCCTCCTAGGTAGTATAAATCTAATAACTTGACTCATAGTACGTTTACCCACTAATAATGGTTCTAGGATACCTTGCTCTTGTGGCCCTAGGCCTTTTCTCGCATAATCTAAACTATCCATAATATAATTAGAGATAGGGTGCTTGGGATTCTAAAAATAATTATCAAGGCCATCAAAGTATAACCATTCTTCTTCAGTAAAGGCCTCCTTATCTTGATTTGGTGAAGTTATTGGTACTAATATCACTGGAGATTTTGGCATGTTTTTTACTTTTGCCAAATCATATTGGGCTTATAAGGGCATTCAGAAGGTTTAGGTCTGCCATAATACTTAAGAGACATGGATAATTTTTCAATATGGAAGGCATAATTCAAATGGTACATGGAAATGTCTGCATCCTCAAAATTGAGCTAGTTTGCAAATGTTATATGAAATGGATTGGCTAAACTAGAAGCAAGATCACTTGGGTTGATATAATTAAACTTGGGTGGTTCCAAAACTATTACCTTTTTCTTTCGCTATGAATTTTTTTTATTTTAGTTCACTATGAATTTAGAACCAGAGCAATAGTTATAATTTTGAAATTCAACCTCTAAATGTTTGTAATATTGGTAGGGTTATAAATTAGTATAAATGCTAACCTCAATTCTAGCATGAGGGAACTTGAGGCATTGGTGCAAGGTATATGGGATAGATTGTAATTCATAGATCCAAGGATGACCAAGAAGTATGTTATATGTCATTCAATGTCCATGACATGGTGTAGAGTATCATGGGATAAAGACCCAACAATGATTGGCAAACAAATAGTCTTGGAAGACTCTCTTTCAGCATTATTGTATGCCTTGATTTTGATTGTTTCATGTTGGATGTCCTTGGTAGTATAATCCAATTTTTGTATCAACTTGAGTGACACTATGTTTAACCCTGAACCATTATCTATAAGGACCCACTTGATCTTATAATTTTCTATAACAAACTCAATGTACAAGGGGTTATTATGGCTAAGACCAAAAGAAGATATATTTCACTAATCAAATGTAATTTATTGGCTCAGAGATAAATGTCCTAAAAGTGTCTAAAATTGGTTGGAATTGATATATTTAAGAATAGTGGACCATTGAAGGAAGCCATTCAATATATTTCTATGGACTTTTGACATATGCAAAAGATATAAGATAGAAATTTATGCAGAGTTTTTACTTAGTTGGTCCTAAATTTTGTATGGCTTATTTATGGAAGAATAAGAGGGTTTGTCCTTGGATAGTACAGTGTTTACACTGGCTCAAAATTAGAAGAAGTCAAAGGGCCTTTAAGGGTGACTCATGATCATCTATTTGTGATTACGTAATTTAGATCTGGTAAGGAGTAATTATAATTAGAAGAATAAGGTGAATGGTCTTGGAGGGTAACTTACAAGCGTCTAGTTACAATTGCACCATTTTGAGTTGGTAAGGAGTCATTGTAATTAGTTTAAAGGGGTGGAGGTCTAGATATAGTAAGTAACCCATGAAAACTAAGGTGCAATAGAATTACTTAAACATGGTGTGGCATTACTTGAAGAAGACAGTGTTAACCCTGTAATAGGGGATCTAATACCTTGAGAAGTGTTAGATGGTATATGGATTTTAATTATAATGGTGTCAACATGATTTACATAAACACATCCCATGGTGGTATTATAGTCATAAAACATGTTGTTGTAACCTAGATTGTTAGTTTGGGTATTATTATCTTGATTATTAATATGTTGATTAGGCTTTTGACCTTGATTATGTTGATGTTAACCCTAGCCTTGATTCTAATATTTTCTCTACTACAATTGATTATGTTTTCAGAATGGGTCCTTGTAGATGCCCATATCCTAATTAATGTTATTTATTGTTTGTTTTTCTTTAATTTCTCCACCTTCAACCATATATTTAATAAGATGTCTTAATTGTATGTATCGATAAACAACATGACTGATAACATGATGAAAATTACAAAACTCATCTTCCCAATACTAGTTGGGTTTAGGTTGATCTTCTATAAATGGCTTTGGTATAGGCCACACAATTAAATTGGATACCACTAGATTCTATAAAACTACCTCAATAAGCTCTCCCAGTTTGTTGGATGTTCTATACTTATTAAATGCCCTATGTGGAAGAGCCCTTTACAAAGTGTTTTATGGAATAGGTTGGGTTGGTTGTACATTTGGAGTCAACAGAGCTTGCACTATTTTCACATGTCTAGATTATATCACTCCATTTCCCACCATGTTCTTATTCATGTTTAAAAACTTAGGTTTTTTGTAGTAGTATCCTAAATAGGTGGTTGTGTTTGAGTAGATGTTTGACCTTGGGAATAGATTTTCACAAGACCTCTAGTAATAAGTTCTTTTTCAATCTTCACAAATTTCTCAATAATTTACTCAAATGTGTTTGCACAAGTGAATATTATATTGTGAGTTACCTTAGGGTGCATATTATGTGCAAAAATATCATCTAATTGATGATCTAGTAAAATATGTTGAAATCAGCCAACTAATGCTCTCCATCACTATAGGTATGCTATGAATCTTTCTCCATCTCTTTGTCTTACCTTACATAAGTCACCCACTATTAAATCATGCTCAATTTTATAATATAAATGGTTGATAAATTTATTTAATAGATCAGTCCAATCTATCATCGATCCCTCAGGTAATTTAAGGGGTCAATCTAGAGCTTGTCCAACTAAACTATATGGAAACAAGTAGAGCAAATAAACAATGATGTAGGCTACCCCTTGGCATAATACAAAAGAGTCTTGAATGTGTTCTCAAGGGTCCTCCTACCCTTTGTATATATCAAACTTGGGTGCCTCAAAATGAGGGGGAAATGGGAATTGTAGAATGGTTAAGTCAAATGGATAAGGGCATATCTCATAAAACTTATACCTCTTAATTCATTTTCTTATCTCAAGCCTTGAGACTATTTTTTTCATCAAATCCCACTCATATATGTTTGGTGCATTTATTTATATAATATAATTTTTTGGGGGTGGAATGTACCCCTACATGGTCTTATTAGGGATATGAACCCTGTATTCAAAAGTCTAGTTTTGGTTTACTCATTGATTTGAGTAGGTTTGTTGTTGATTCCTAGGTGGTTGATATAAAGTCTCAGGAATCTATTAATGTGTGCTATATGAATACTGTAGGTTTTGGGGTGTCATTTGTAGGTTCACCAAAGTACATGTTAGTTGATATGAATTCACTAAAGTTTTTTCCATAATACCCCCAATTTTTTATGAGTCTTTTGTTCCTTGTAGTTGCTAAGGGGAGCGAGTCTCCTGATGGTTAAAAAAGGTGAACTCTATATCAGGTGAAATGTGTTATGAAGCATTTATATGTTTATTATGTTTAATAAAAACTCTAGGGTTTATCATGAATGTAGGATAAACTAAGGTATTTTATGTTTGGTTGATTGCATGTTATTTATCTTTACAAGTATTGTTAATTAAATTTACAACTAAAGAAGTTGTTAGGCCTGTGACAAGATGATCTTCATGCCAATGACTAATTTTTTGAATCTTGGTAGAAAGATCATAATTAGTTAGGGTAGACTTCATAAGTTATTATTTTCCCTTAGTAGTGGAAGTAGCATTAGTTTTTGTAACATGAGTGAGAGGTTACTCTAAATGTTACTCATATACTCGAACAAGTGTGTGTAATTATTCCACTGGGAAACCTGGTGAAAAAATTTTCACGTGATTCTATCAACTTTAAAATGGATTTGTCTTTATCTTCTAAAGGTTGGTTTTCATAATAACCTTATTCATATCCTATTATCATTAGGATATATTCAAACACAATGAAGTGTTCTTATCCATTATAATAATGCTCTTCCTCATAACGAGGGCCATAAGAGACCCCACTATGAGTGTACCTTTGTGTCATGTTTGAACATGGTTTTTTATGTTTGTTAAGATGTGGAATATGGTTAAAAAATGTTAAAAAGGTGTTTTAGACTCTTCAATCAAACAATCATAAAGTAATACAAGACTATAATAAAAATTAAATGGCATGATGCCACATAATTAAAACAAAGAGGTTTCAAAATTACTCAACCTCAGTTGGCTAAAATTGTCAAATTAGAAGAGGGTAAAACAATTTTGTAACTTAGGGTATAGGCTAGCACATAAAAATATAAGCTAAAATTATGTCAATATCTAAAAAATGTAAGCACAACTATACTGAGTGATGGCTAGAGAATATAGAAGAAGACCTTTCACATCAATAAGAATAATATGCAAAATAAGAAGCTCAAGATGTGAATTAATACAAGAAATACTAAGCATAAATCCAAAAATAAATGGGCAAGACTATGGCACCACATGGAAAAGAAGGTATAATGGTCCAAGAACTTAGAGCATGAGTGAACACAATATAATTGAAATCCAAAATAAGAATATAATAGGAAAGATTCTAGGAAACGACCTTCAATCCAAACATAAAACCTCACCCAAGTTACTCAAACCAAGCACAAAAGGTAAACCAATTGCATTTTGGATTAGAAATTAGGAAGACAAGGTTTTGAATTTGGATTAAAAAGGACTTTATATTTACAAAATGATGAATATTTATAGACTCACACAAGTAGCATAACAATGATATTTTAGAAACATAAACACAAATGATTTGATTCAATTTTGAACAAAGCTAAAAGTGTTTTGGATTTGACTAGTGTAATGCCTCTTTTCTCAAAAGAAATAGTGTATAAAAGTGTTTGATTTTTTGACACATTTTGGTTCATAAAAATAGTGTTTAGACTCAAAAAACCATGTAAGTAAACAAAAATAATAAAAACACCAAAGTGTACATCCTATCCTAGAAAATTGATAAGTTAGCTTTGTACTCTTGGATTCCATCTATATACTCCTTGAGAGAAAATAAGTTATAAATCTAATAAATTTAGATACACATGAAAAGTAGATTTTTTAGTCCCCCTCTTCTCTCAAGAGAACATATGATGGCATGGAACTTCGAACTACTTTCCCTATGCTAATAATACTCCATGACAAGTGGGGTTTATCTAAAAACTATCATGTTTTGTACATTCTAAATAGTCTCATATGTGTGATTAACACTAAGACACAACACATCATTTTTATCTAAGTTAACCAGCTTATTATGAAAAGGTCTTATCCTTTTCACAACCACTACATTTTTTAATTATTAAATTTAGTTTTATGTATGAGTTAAATATTCATTTTGAGGTAGTCTCTTACTAACAGAGCTTTTTTAACCGCTCAAACAAGCATCTCAACAAGTTGAACTCAATTTATATACCCTTACCATGGAGTGGGTGTGAAATCATGCCATAAGATGAATTCTTAACTCAATGCTTCCCTAGAGAACTTGTGTGGAGGATATTAACTCCTACTAATAATCCAAGATGTAAGAAATATAAATTGTAGGACTTTGAGGTCATTTTAGGATCACCCAAATCACTCAAATTTTGGGAAGTGCCTTGGCAACTTTCCTTCCATACTTAGACAAAGTGATAAAAGTAATAAGTGGGATTTTTGGATCACCCAAGTTCCCTAAAGGGGATGGGGGGAGAGCATACACACTACACTTAGTTTGTGAAACAAACACATAATAAACAACCACCAAAAACTAAAATCTTTTAAGAGCACTTATCTAGAGTTTGGGTTCATTTTAGAACACCAAATGAATTATGAAGTGAAATTTAGGTTTGATTATTGTAAAATATAAACTAAGTGTCTTAAAACCTACAAAATTATTAAAATTCAAAATAGGGGCATAAGATGTTTAAATAAACTTGAAACTTATTTTAACTCTATTTTTTAACATAAGGTGATCCCACCATTTTTTAGAGTGTTTTTGTCATTCAATAAGATAATAACACTATTTATCAATATCAACCCACTATTACACAGAGACACAAAGCCATTGTTTGGTGATCCCACCAATTATTAGGGTAATATCATTTATTAGTAGGGTGATTTTACTGATAAACATGGAAAACTCACTAAAATGATAAAAAATGATAGAAATGACAAATATAGTAGTTACTTGTAGGTTTTGGTCTAGGAATATTTTGTTGTTCTTTTGGAAAACCTATCATTTCAAAGGTCAAACCTGCCAATCTTTAGGTCAATTTTGCTATTTATGCAAAAACACAAATATAGAGACAAAAAAAAGTTGATTTTACCATTTGTGTGGGTGATTTCTTTATTGCTCAAGTCAATCATATCATTCCACAAGGTGTTCTCACTGATATTCAATTCAAATTCACCATTGTATAGGTCAATTATGTTGTTTTCTCTAGAAGTCATAAACATAAAAAAATAGAGAAAAAGAGGAGCAAAACATCCTTAAAAAAGGGTCTGGGTTCTAAATTAGAAGGGATAAAATTGATGTGTGAGATGCACGGTCCCATCGGGTGTGATAGAATGTATAATAAGATTAAAAAACAAGTTAGATCATGCATTAGTTAATAAACATCCAAAATAATCATAAGGAATTAACTTATTAATCATACAACCTTAAGGGGAAATGTTAATGAATTTAAAGAACCAATTATGAAAGTAAGATGATGTTATACCTTCCAAGTAGTTATTCTCTCTTAAAAGTGATCAAAAAACATGATTTTACTTAGATTTGGTGATCTAAATCTTCATCAATGAGGTGTATCATGAGCCTCCATCATCTATTAGTTCACCAATGTCTTAGGTTCTTCAATTTGGTCTAATTGGGTGAATACATGAAGCTTCTCTATAACAATTTCTACATAATAAGTTTATATAACTAAAGCTTTAAAGTGGTGGTCTTGGCTCTTTTATTTATAGCTTTTTAGTATTTTTAAATATCAATCATGACCATCTATATTGAGATCAAGATGTGTGGTCATGGACTGATTCAATTTTGGAAAGATAAGCTATAAATACTATCAATAATATTTAGAATAATGGGACATTGATGATGCATGGGAGAGCTTAATTTTGATATGTATCCCATTAATGGCTTATGGATGATAACCGTATGATGATGTCATGGGATGATGAAAATTTGAATAATGAATTTCTAATAAATATATATTCAATAACTTTCATGGAATTTCTACTTAAGCCCTTGATTTGGTTTAATATGCTTAAGTGACTTTGCTTAGTTTTTTGTAATTCTTTGGAAATCTATTGCATGTTTAATCAACCTGGTGAAAAATGTATTTTTACTGAGTCATAATTTTATTGGAGTATAATTATAAGAAGTTGTTAATTGTGTATGGGATAATACCCTGGTTAGGGTATTATGTACATGAAATAACACATGCACATGATGTGTGCTATCAAATTAGAAGAATTTAGTGTCCAAGATGTCATTTTTCATGGTTGTAATTTGACTCAAAGTCATATAAGAAAATATAATAATCACCTAAAATTAATTACCCCATTTAGGGATACATTAACATAAATTTGCACTTGTATATGTCAAGTTTAAATGATTTAAAGCATTTTAGTGATTTTGGTCCAGATTGTGCATTATTGTGAAATATCAATTAGATTGACAATTTTAGCATAATAGTGATAGGAATTGGATATCAAAATATAAAATGCCAGAATGTAGAATAAGATTACAATATAATTTAATGAACTCATTAGTCAAACAATCTCCAAAATAAGCATAAAGAACTAACTTATTAATCCTACTCCCTCAAAGGGTGGTGTTAATAAATTCAAAGAGATAATTATGAAATCAAGATGATGTTATACCTTCCAAGTAGTTATTCTCCATCAAAAGCAGTCAATAATTGTGATTTTACCATGATTTGGTACTCCAAGTCTTTATCAATGATGTGTAGCATGAGCCTTCATTATCTCTTAGTTAACCAATGGCTTAGGTTCTTCAATTTAGTCTAATTGGGTGATTACATGAAGCTTATCTATAGCAATTTTTTAATAATATGTGTGCACAACTAAAGATTTAAAATGGTGGTCTTGGATCTCTTATTTATAGATTTTTAAGATTGTTCAAGATCAACCATGACCATCCATATTGAGATCAAGATGTGTGGCCATAGACTAATTCAATTTTAGAGAGAAGCAATAAATATTATCATTAATATTTAGAAGAATGGGGCATTGATGAGGCATGGGAGAGATTAATTTTGATATTTATCCCATTAATGGATTATGGATGATAACCCTATGATGATGTCATAGGATGATGCAAAATTGATTAATTAATTTCTGACAAATATATATTCAACAACTTTCATGGAATTTCTACTTAAGCCCTTGATTTGTTTTAATTTGCTTAAGTTGCTTTGCTTAGATTATTGCAATTCTTTAGAAATATGTTGCACGTTTGATCAACCTAGTTGAAAATGTGTTTTTACTGAGCTATAATTTGGATAGAGTATAATAAAAATAAGGTGTTAGTTACATATAGAATAATACCCCAATTAAGTTATTATGGATACAAAATAATGCATGCACATGATGTGTGTTTCCTAATTAGAAGAATTTAATGGTCCAAGATGTTACTTTGCATGGTTATAATTTGATTTGAGGTGATTTAATAAAATATAATAATCACATAAAATGCATTGCCCCATTTAGGGATAAATTAGCATAAATCAGCACCTGTATGTGACAAGTTCGAACAATTTAAAGCATTTTAGTGATTTTGGTCTAGATTGTGCATTGTCACAAATTATCATTTAGATTGACAATTTTAGCATAATAGTGAAAGGAATTGTATGTCTTCAACTAGAACCAACTTTGAGATTGTTATTCATAAACATCTTACTGTCAAAGGGAAATATCTTTGTATGAAATTTCATTGGGAATTCAACCATATATTTATCAACGTTAGAGGCATCTTGAGCTGATTTACACATATAATAACTCAAGAACATAGAAAATGAAATTTCTCCTACATGTTTATCATTACATTTTTGTGAACCTCACGTAATTTCCCACAAATCTCAATGAGAATGATTTTATCACTTGACTAACTTAGAAATTTATATGGGATACATAAGAACGCTCCAACTCTAATATATGTGAATCTAGGAAAATGAATGAAGTAATTTCCATATTTTTTAACCAAGGCAAAAAATTCATTTAAGATATGTGTATTTGTGATTCCCTCCAAAGTATCCATAGCTAACATAGTGAAAGAATCATTCATTCTTCTAAAATGTTTCTTAACTTTCACCTATGTAAGTTAAGTCAATTTATCATATATCACCTTCTTCAGGAAGTCTCGTCATTCCATATTCAGTCCTTAGCCACTATTTCAAATCAAAAATACAATATACCAAGTATGAGGTCATGTAGAATGATTGGATTGACTCAAGACCAGTTAGTTGGTCATGGATATTGTCACTAATTACTCCTCACTAACCAACGAATTATTTTCCCACACATAAAATATTTATGTAGAGACACATCCATTCAGACAAAAATTGAGTATTTGAATTACATATAAATTTGTTAAATACAATTATGATATTAGATAATTATTCTTGGAATTATCCTCTAGTCATGAACATAGGGAGATTTTATGGTCCTCTTCTATTATTCTTAACCCAATATTGGTTGATCATGTTCAAACATTAATCATTATTTTGGTTTCAGTAGTTCAATGAAATATCCTTATTTATGTATATTATTTCATCATGAGTGGGGATTCCTAATGTTGCATTGATTGATTGGCTATCAACATATCATTGGTAGATTTGATCCTCCTTTTTTCTAGGTCATATTACTTTTCACAAGCCATCACAAAATCATCACATTGGAAAAAAACTGGAAAACTGGTTGTGTGTCCAAGCACACTATCAGAAATGAGTTGTCCTAATGCAATTTTTTTTCCATATTCCTTCCTCTCCCAGAATTATTTAATCTCTACATGTAATATTTCACTATCCATTATCTCAAAAATATTTGTATCAATAACATAAATTAGTTCATAGCCTATATATTTAAATTTCATTTTGGTATAGGAGGATATACACAATGCAATCTCAGTTAGCAGTATCAATTTTCTAATGGAAATATCAGAAGGAAAGAAGTTTTGTGTAAGAAAGGGGTCTAGGTCATAATGCTCATAATTTTTTTTTAAATTCTCTCCAAGAACTCCTAAATATTATGTTTGACCAAATCAAATATTTTAAGTACCCATAGTACCTCAAAAACCTAAAATGTAGAGTTTTAAACAATTAAATGTCTAAATTTTGTGGATAATATTGGAATCTTCTCGGGGGATTAAAACACATAGGATGACAAGAAGGAAAGGGATAAAAATGGTGGGAAATGAATAAAATTAATATCAATGGAAAAACAAAAACAAGGTGCAATAAATGCACAGAAAGTGAAGGAAATGTATGAAACAAAATGGAAATGACAATGGAAGAGAGTGACCAACCTTGCAAAGAGTGAAACTAGAGGATGTTGAGAGAAAATGTTAGAACTTGAAGTTCAAAAGGCCATTGGTTACACTATCATATAAATTTAGAGTTTTCACAAAAAAATGGAACTTTCAAACCTTTTTCTATAGTTATGAATAATGTTTTATCTTCCCAAAAATATTCCTCCCATATAAACCAAAATTTCAGAGTGCTAAAGGAACATGTTTAGAAACTTCTTGATGTTTTAATGTTTTAAGATTAGGCTTTAGAAGAGTTTGAGAGTATCCCATGTTTTAGTGGTTTCAGGTATCGAGGGTACCTTCATCACTTACCATGGGTCCCTGAGACACTAAAAATAGAAAAACACTATGAACACCATATTAAATTCATTGAGCTTTTGAGTTTTTATAGGGGTCTCTAGAACTTCAAGTTTTTTGACGGATATTGGGTACTCGAGGAACTTCCTCATGTTCCTTAAAATTATAAAACCATTAAATTTTAAAAAATTAAACAAAATAATTAACTAGACCATCAATTATTTCATAAATTTCAAACATGTCAGAAATTTTGAGAATGTAAGAAGGCTCTTAAAGTACCTAAAAACTCTGAAGTTATAAAAATCATATAGTTTTTGTAAAATATAATAAGTGTCAATAAATAAAATTTATCACTTTGACTTCATCTACAAAATGGTTTCAAAATTATCAAGTTTTGGAGAACTCAATTTTTATGACAATAAAACTATAATTGATGATGGAGAATTATGCTCATTTTTTGAAACACTTACAATGGTGAATTGAGAGTGATCAAGTCCCAATTTAAATATCTAATTAATCTCTTGAGTTATAAATATGAATTATTCTAATCCTCATGAATATGTACTAGTACCAATGTATTAATCCAAAAATGTGGAACCACAACAAGTTCACTAGAAGTGATGCCAAGGTCGTTGAGTGTCATTAGACTCAAACATACTTCACCCACATAAAATATGAAACAACATTATGATTTTTATAAAAGTAATACCATGGTCATTGATCATTATTTAACCTCAATGTACATTATCCACATAGTCAAATCACACCATAGTAGATGAATCTATATTATAATTTACATGATATAAAAATAATGAAGAATATTCATGCCCCCATCATGATTGCAATGCTCATAGATTTGAATTTTAAATGAATATGTTCTTTTTAATTGAAATTTTTAAATTTTATAATGTGTATGAATAAGCATCATACCTTTTCAAAATTTTATTTTGAACTTAGAACATGAATGAGTATCATGCCCCATGAGTTTATGCCAATTATATAGCATGATATACATCTATATGTTCAATTGTAATATTTTCAACCTATAACTTTGATCTTGTAACTATTTTACATATTCATTTAAGTGTTTATGATTATTTTCTTTGAGTCTTTGAAATGTGAGTGCATATGCATGTCATATGTCCATAGAATTTATATCAATGTGCCAAAATTTATCATATATTTTATTTCTAAATTATTTTTAACCTTTGAAACCTATAATCTATATATTTGCAGCAAGTACTATTCCCAAATATCATTTTGTTTCTCCTGGAGGCTTAGATGTCTAAGACAAGTCCACTGTGATGCACTTATTTTGAGATGAGGTATGTATCCTACAAATCATTCATCTCAGAATAATATTTAAATGTATCATGTGATAAATAAATGATCATATAGTTTTATGTCATCATGTTAGAGAATATGTCATCATATAAATGTAATTATAATTGAAACATGTGTGTATCATATTGAATGTGAGGAATACAAATGTCATGTCTAGATAGTTTTAACAATGAGGCACATGGTTAAGTAACCATTTGTAAAGGTACATGATATGTATTATGTTACCCCTAATTAAGGTCAAAATTCATATCACATAATTTCACATGATTTCATAAAATGTCATACAATATGGCCAATATTCGCATATAATGGACATGTTAAAATGTTTCATAAGCAAATATTTCACACATAGGGCAAAGGGACATAAAAATTTGACATGTTCAATTGTTTCACACACTAATCACAATATCATATATATGTATCCATGCAATTATTTCACACAAAGTCTAAAGGCCATACACAAAAAGTAAGAAATATATAACCTATCATGAAATAAAGCAAGCAACATCGAAGGAATATAGAACAATTGAAAACTAATCTATTCCATCCATATGTATTAATGTCATAACATAGAAAAATAGCATGTATATGTATCATAATGCAAAATAATAGTAATGTAGCTCAATATTGCATTTCAAGTCATATATAAATATGACTTGTGACTGTGTAACCTATAGAATTAGATGCCCCCAACATGTGCATGGCCATAGGGTAGAAAGGAATCCAAAATATAAGAGACCAAATATAAGTATGTCCTGCATCATACTCGTATGCCTCATGAAATCTATGTGTATAGAAAAAGAGTATACCATCTACCAAAGTGTGTGATACATAACATATGTAAAGAAGTAAACTATCATGTCATGTCTTGTTCAAAACCTAATTTTTTAAAATATTTTGAATGTTTTTGTATTTATATAATATTTATTTTTATTTTTTTATGAATTTTTGAAATTTATGAAATGGAACTAGCTTTTGATCCTATCAAATGGATAACCATGGTGTGTTTTTGGATAAGAGAGTTGGAGGGTAACTTTCCATGGATTAAAAGTTAAACATGTACATGTTCCTAAATTTAAAAAGGCATTAGGTGTCATAACATAACCGTCATGATCATTGGTCATAGCATATTTTTTATAATCTATAACTTTCAAATATGTAATGCTTGGTGAAATCTATTATGAAATTATAGAAGGTCTACATCCTATGTTTATTGTGGAACATGTTAAATCATTCAAATAACTGACTTAGGACATGTTGTATAAAATTTATACTTATTTGAACCTTGATTAACTCTTTTATATTAATCTTTATGCTTAGGAAGGTATATCTTTTTCCCATAAACTAGTTGCATATAAATATTATGTATAGGTGAAACAATTAATTATACTTTATGCTCTTGAATGGGTGCATTGATTATATTTGTAATGTGATTTTGAGTACGTGAAATAATTATATTTTTATGGTGCACATGAATAAGTTCCACAGCTAACTATGGTTAGGGGGTGGAGGAGGAATTACCACTAACTATAGGGGTACTCATATTTTATGCCTTGGACTTTTTCCACCTAAATAAAATGTATGTACTTAAGGCATCTATGCATTGTAGATGATACTACATGAATATTTTGTATACAAAGGCTTATTAATAACATATTTAAGATTCCTATGCTTAGTAAGACTATAAATGGAGTAGCCATTATAGATAAACCAACCTGAAGAGCAATACAATATGCTCAAGATTATTCTCTATATTCCAATCGAATGATTTGACTACTCTTAATGTAGCTTATAAATATATTTTTTATGTATCCAAAAATATGAGAGAGTGTCATTCTACATGCATTGAGAGACACTATATATTGGTTGTCTGTTGATGTAAGCTCACAAATAGAGCATGCCTATCTAAATCATCATCATTGATTTCACTTTATTTAAATGTGATCACTAGATATTATGATAATATGTCTATAAATGTACCAATAATTTTGTTCATTGGATGCCTATATGTCTTAGGATAAGCATGTGCATTGTATGCATGATTTAATTCTTAATTGTCTAATTTTTTTGTTGTACCATTATTTGGGAAAGAGTTATTGAAGATTTACATCTTTACATTGTCATTATGTTTTTTTCTAAATTCCTTTGTGGGTGTGTTCAACTCAATATTATTATCATCAATAATCTCTTGTATCTTATGCCTTAACATGTAACACTTATTCTTAGAATGTCCAATGCATCAATGGCAGTCACAATATGCATTACTCTCAAAGCCTTTAGGTTAAGGCTTTGTCAAATCAAGCTCAAATGTTGGAGGTAGAGATATGATATTGTAACCAAATAACTTATGTAATAAGACATAAGAGGTTGTGTTAACCTTTTAAATTGTCTCCTTGATGGTGCTATCAATTGAAGCTTGTTCAATTGTTATAATATTACATTAACTGTTACTTTTGATTCATTTATTTTTTATTAGATTTGACCTTAGAATTTGGATTGATTTGAAAATTTATATTTTTAGATGGAGAACTTGGTGCATATTTTATCTTATTCAATGTTATGATCTTAACTTCTATTTATTTCACTATATAACATAGCTAATCAAAGGATTTGAATTTTCCAAACATAATTGAATCATGGAGTGTGTTAACAAGCTTTATGTGAAGGTATATTATAATTCATTGTCTTACTTAGGTTTAATCATCTTATCTATCATAGTTTTGTATTGCATAACATATTCACTGATTATTCATTTGACCCTTTTTGAGTTTTGCAATTTGTGCACAAGATAACTTTTCACTGATATTGATAGAAAAGTGTGATAAAACATGATCTAACAAAGGTTTGAATGTCTTAACTGATTGAAGTGTAAGATATTATAACCATTATTGGGCATAATCTTTGGGTCTTCTTGGAAGGTTATTGGTAAAAAAAAATTATCATTATAAGCATATTTCAATCATGTTACATGGAATGATAAAATATGTTACTCAGGATCACCTTTTCCTTTATAGAGTGGTAGTTTAAGAGCTACAAATCCTATTGATTTTGGGTAAAAGGAACTTTGGATTTACAAAGTATTGTGAAATAGAGTATAATTATAAATTTATTGAGTAGAATTAGAGACACCTTTCTCTAATTTCAATAATTTATCATATAAGGATATGACAGTTTTTTCAAGAGAGTATGCATTAGGTGAAGTTGGAAGTGGAATTTGTAGCAATAAAGGGAGGTGTATAGGATTCCCATGTATAAATAAGTAAGTCAATCTATTAAAACCCAAGTAATTACCCCATACTAAAGGATGTTGGAACATATATAAATATAGGGACTTATATATGAATAGAGTAAATAGTAGTAATTGGATCATCTAAAGTAGAAGTTGAAGTTGAAGTTAATTCATTTTACTTATCTATTTTAGTGTATAGGAATGCACCAATATTATTTGGTTATATTTAGTGAATTATTTGTCATTAAATTCATATTCTTATATCTAATAACTTCATTAGTCTCAATAGTCATGATAATTCCATTAATAGGGTGTGTAGTATGCATTATAGAATTTTGAAAGTATAATTGCTCTTGTTCCCAAGTCATGATAAACTTTACAAATATTTGCCTTCACTGTACTTGTATTTTAGAAATATTATTTCAATTATTTGAGGTAAGGCTTGAGATTGTATTTTAGGATTGATTAAGGCTTGAGATTGTACTCTAGGATTGAGTAAGGCTTGAGATTCTTCACAATGCCAAAATCATAACAACCTAAATCATGTTTCATCATACTAATTACAACCTATTATCTCACATTGGCCATTTTCCTTCTAAATCTTTAATTTTATTGGTGTTTAAACCTAAACTTTATATATGTGGCGTATCTAGGGTTAATAATATATAATTTCTTATAACACAAGGGTGATAAACTAATTTACAACATCCCAATTAGTAAAAACTCATATAAACAATATTCTAAATTTATGAGATTGAGATTGCTAAAAATAATAAAGTATAATTATTAAAATATATTTCAATAAATGAATAATAATGGAACTTAGATGATTTATTATGCATATGCAGATTTGGACTATAAATACGTGTAAATTATGTAAGTTCATTATTATAAATCAGTCATTAGATTCTAAAAATTATATTGTTTTAGCCATAAATACTGCCATCAAATCTAGATGTTAGTGGTATTATCACTGAGAGGGGGTGAATTAGTGAGCCTATATAAATAAACTTTAATTTCAATCCTTTCAAACTATTAATCAGTTATCACAAGCATTCATGAAGCATACACATCATTCATAGCAATGAACAAGAGAAACAATGCAAGATCAAGCTCATAACACGTGACATATGTGGGAAACCCTCTTGGGGGAGAAAACCCACTAGAACCTACAATTATACTACTATCCTATAATAACAAGAACCAATTTAGACCAACTAAAACTAATTAAGGAACTACCATCCCTTATTTGTGAGACTACAATCCCACAAGGTGTTACAACACTGTCTAGCTAACCAACCACAACAACTAGACTCTTAGTAAGCTTCACCTTGGAATGAGGCTACAACCCCCTAGATGTTGAGAAGCCACAACAACACATATGAACGCAACATCTCTTAAACACTTATTTCCTTCCAATATTATGGAGATACAAAGTATATCAGCTCTCTTTAACTCTACACACTTAAAGCATCCAAAACATCCTTTTGGATCACCCTAGACCTCTTCGCTCATCCTCAACCTGGAAGAGGACTATTATGACATTATAAACATGAAACATAATTCATACACATAGTAATCAATCTAATATTATCATCAACTCATCTACTAGTCACTTTCCCTCTCCTTCTCTCCATAACTCTCACATACACACAGCTCTTGCAAGTCTAGAAACCATCACATTTGGTTTCACTATTTATAGAGTATTCATGATCATAACCATCTTGCTAAACCAATAATAATGTCTTAAAAATTAATTCATATATCACATTAATACACAAATCAATACCATTAATATATGTCATTTATAGCACCCATGGGTCATCTTCAAGCAGCTACACCTTTCAATTAGGTCCTTGTAGCCCTTATAGGTCTCATGGAGACCTATTCACACATTAGCACTTCATCAAGAACATAGGACCAATTTAAAATACATGGTTCCACTCCTTATGTCCCCTTATACATCCTCAAATTATCATAGTCATTTTTGCTCACCATTGTGTATGCTCAATCAACTCAAACAAAGACCTTGTACACAGGAACACCATAATGAACACAATTAACTTCTTAAGCATTGTTCATACTCAATATAGATTGACCACACATAAAAAACCATATATGTGAACCTTATGTAGTATAAAACACTATCCAATAGTTAATTCATCATGAAACATTGAAATAGCATCAACACAAGCTCAATTATCCTTCTCAGGTCACTTACAGTCCATGGTCAAACACAGTCAACTTTAAAGCTTAATATATTTGTTTGTACACACTTTCATACCTTTAAATATATATTTATATATGAACCTTTGATTCATATATGAATTAAATTTTTACACCATGATCAAATTATACCTGTATCAAAATAAATGGCCCAAAAACTAGACACTGGTCTTTCCTTTGTTAAATTTAAATATTTGAATTCAAACAATCACAGTTAAACTTTAAAACACCTTGGCATCATATCATGTCCTCACTACATAGATAAATAATTAACCATATATATTATTATAAGGATCACATTCTTTAACAAATTTAAACTTCAAATAGGTTGACCACTTTGACTCCACTCACACTATCGATCTCAATCGCATGATTAAATATAAACTATTAGATCTTTGTCCTTTACCTTTACTCGGCATTAAACCTCAAACACTTTGAACTCGTATCACTCAATATGCACCATTTATATATAATTTTATGAATACCCACTCACCATCAGATCTTAATTTGGTCATGATCTTTATTTTTTTCAAAATCAATGAAGTATGGGAACCATTGCAATCTACCTGGAAGGCCAACTTTGGATGTTAATAACTTTTATTGCGCTAAGTTACATGATCTAAAAATTAGAACATATGATATACTCACATAATATAATCCAAACATATATAAATATACTCCTATAATCCTCATTCATTCAATATATAACTCCATTAATCTTCTCACTCAAATTTTTTTGCCATAGAGCCAACTATGCCTAGAACTGCTTAGAAGGCCAACTTTGCACATGCATATCTTTTGATGCACTTCATCACATTACCTAAAACTTAGAGAAAATAAAACAAGCATTAAAAAAAAAAAAAAAAAAAAACCATATTATCAACTCATTTTTAAAATACCACATGTGTGAAACATGACTTCATCAAAATGCCTACTCAGCTTTTCTTGCCACATGCAAATTTAGCTTATGGGAAAACACTGTCAAACTGCTTGGGAGCCTAACTTTACACTTGCATATATTTTGTCATTTTTAGTTTCATGACTTGATATTTATCAAATAATATTTTATCTCATAGATTAATTCATCCATATATCAAAATGCTCTTGAAACTTTCATACGTGCGATATATGACATCACCAAACTACTTACTTGACTTTGTTTGAACATAGAAAACACTATCAAAATGCCTAGGAGCCCAACTTTACACACACATATCTTTGGTTGTTATTAAATTCATGACTTGATAATTGGATCATAGTAACATGGGATTAATTTTATCATAACCATATGACCAACTCTTCTAACTCATCCACACATGGTAATTATGATGTCATCAAATTGTATACTCAGATTTTTTGCCATTGGACCCAAAATATCTAGACAAAAATTATGGACTACCAGATGAATCCCACTTATCCACACAAGAACTCAATGCATCCTTGACCTCTAATAATACCTCTTGCACAATATCAATAATTTAGACTCATCCCTAATCATCTCTAAACAGTCAAACTTTGAAGATCAATTAAGCCTACTTCAAGCATACTAGGATAAGCACATTACACACTTTATCATTATCACTTAGACTATCAAGGAACTTCATCCAATCACCTATACACATACATGACATCATTTATATCTCTCCAACAATATCCCCCTTTGTCATTGATGTCAACACCCATCATACAGCAATAACATCTCACCTTCCTTTTCTCTCTTCAAGCACTCTCACAATAGGAACATTTTCCCCCTTTGACACAAATATGAAAATAATACCAACTTATCCTAATGACTTGAAAATAATACCAAAAATATAATAACATATTATAAATATATTAAAAACTCCCCCTTACCTTGAGCCTACCTCTTTTTGCCTTGACAACTTCCTCTTGCAATATGCCAATATTCTTCTTCAACCAAGCACTACAACCAATGAATAAAGAACACACAAAACACTAAAATATGATGGAACACACCAAGAGACATTTTATAGTGACTCCCCATAATATTTATAAGCAATTTCACCTCTTGAGCATCTTCAGATCTTCAGACACCATGAAAAACCACCACACAGGCTTACTAGCCTTCTCTCTATAACCACCTCAAGGACCACCAACAAAACTTCATGCCACTCACTAAATAGGAAACATACTTTAATAAAACCTAATAAATCTCCTTAAAATACTCATACCTTTCTATTTTGAATAAACTAAACATAAAGCACTCTTCTTCTCATTAGGCCTGTCTAGACTCCTTATAGCCCTACTTGGAACTTACAGAGCCCATAATTTTTATTAGATGAACCTTTAATACCTAAAACTTCAAATATAAATAATTATCATATTCCCCTTTAATAAAACCAATTTTCATCACCTAGCTCATCCTCTTTAACATACTTCATTCACAAACCTACTAGCTAATTAGGCCTCCATTTTGACAAAAACATGAATAAATTGAAAATCTACAAACCTTCATATCTCTATAAATATTGATTTGAAAACCCATTTGTCCCATTTAATATATTAATAATCCTTAAACCTCAACTCATAAGGCAAACCACTTTTATATCATAGCCCAAAACCCTATAATCTCAAAACAAACAAGGTCAACAAACCTTCTTCTAGTCAATGCACACCTCTAAAACTTCTTTTACACCTGGAGGCAATCATCACACACTTATAGACCAAAATTTAAGCCTTCATACCTTTGGGAACATTGAATTTCTATAACCCATTTTAGGCATGCTTACCCTTAAGCCAAAACTGAGAAAACCAAGAGCACTCAAAAATATTCAATTGGCACAAACAGGATCATCAAGACACAAAACTACCTAAAACACATCGCAAAGAAGTGTGCATACCCTTATGAGCATCAAAATATTCTTGGAATTGCATAAATCTCATTAGGATACCTGGAAACACTCATTCTGACCCTACAAACACTACATACATAGAAACACTTACTTAACTTATCCACTGAAGGGAGTCTCTTAAGAAGCATAGACAGAGACAACCTACTTCACAATATCCTAGAATAGTGTGAAACCGAGAGTTTCCCACAATTCCTCATATTCCTTCTCCTCCTTGGTCATATAATACTTTTATTTCTTCTTCTTCTTCTTCTTCTTCTTCTTCTTCTTATACTTAAGAGAAGCAACATGCTCAACCACTACAACATTCTTCTTCTCTTCTAAGATTGAATTGACAATACATGGAGACAACAAAGATTCATGGCATACCTTTTCATTTGAATAATCTTCCTTGTAGTTTGGAACCTCATCACTAGGCATAGAAAACTAATGTTATTTGCATGAAAATTGCTCATCAATAGCAAGATGTTCACTTGGATCCATACTCACCTCAAAGCTAGCCTTAACAAGTACCTTGGTCCTCTCCTTGAGCTTGGTCTCTTTATCCACAACATGAGAAAATAATGAGACCCTGTGAAACTCTTTAACTTTTGTAGCATTCTCCACCATAGAAAATAGATTACTTGGACCAGTAGATCCATCATGACTCATAATTACCAACTTCAATTTCCATGAGTTAATTTCTCTTCTTCCTTGTACTCTAGGAGCATGATTGAACTTATTTTGACTTAATGACCTTTTCTTGCAAAACCTATCAATGTGGCCAATATTTTCATAGTTCTAACAAATAATACTCCTTTATGGAAACATAGTTTGTCTTACCTTGTTTGGATATAAACTTGCAATGTGTCCTATGTCATGACAAATGAACTAACCTCTTTTTGAATAGGACTCACCTTGTCTAACCTTATGTGGGCAATGGTTTAAAAATTATCCCACATCAAGATAGTTGAATCACTTAACTTTGTTCACACCTTTTGACTGATGACCCCCATCATAATTCCATGCAAACTCATTTCTAATAGGTCTCCTACATTCTCTAGATATATGCCCAAATTGATTACATGTGTAACAATAACCTTTGAAACTTACATACCTCATGGCATTTGGCTATCTGATCTAATTTGTCTTCATTCTAACATCACCTTCATTCCTTCTCTAATGATTTGTCTTCAAAAGTCTTCATCTTGTCTCGAGTTACATTCTTTTGTTATTCTTCATATCCAAGACCAGTTATATCACTTGCATGTTTTTGATCTCTTTTCAAATCTCACAAATGACTTCACCTTATTAGATGTCTTCTCTAAATCAGATTTCAATGACTCATTTTCAATTACATACCTTGAACATTCATCTTCTTTAGCTTTCAATATTATAGACAGGATTTCTAATTGACAACTGAGATGCTTGATCATATCTTCATGCTCCTTGATGTCTTCATTCATTCTTGCTTCATACACACTAAATTGATCCTCATAGTCCTTGATTTGAGAATTCATCTTATTGTTAATCTTCTTCTCAATATTTAATTCTTTAAGGGCATTCATTTATTCAATCTCATAGTCCACCTCATCTCTATCAACAATTGAATCACTCTAAGTAGACTAATTTTGATATGAGTAACTTCCTTCATTATCCATGAATAGGGATTCATCTTCAATAGGACCATCATATTCATGATCATACTCTGAGTCACTATCTTCACTCTCATCTGATGAGCTAAAATATTCTTTAGTGTAAAGACTCTTCTTGTCCTTGAAGTATTTCTTTTTATCAAACCTTCTGAATCCTTTCTTCCTCTTATCAAACTTGTATGTCTTCGTGTCTTCATCTTGGTCTTCATCATCATGCTTATGAGGGCACTTTCTAGCAAAATTTCCTATCTCACCACAATTGAAGTATTTTAAGGGTAGTTTACCCTTATACTTTCCTAAACCTATTTTCAATTTCCTTGTAAACAAATCAATTAGTTCATCCTCATCAATATCAAAAATGGCATCCTACTTGAGTTTTTTACCTTGGAACTTCTTCTTAGGCTTCATATCTATCTTGAATTTTGCTTCCTTCTTTGGTGGTATATCATCATTTAATCTCATCTCATAGGTATTAAGGATGCCATACAATTCATCCATCTTCAATTGAGTAATATCATGACTTTCTTCTATATAAATTACCTTAGAATCAAACTTGAGAGAGAGAGACCTTAATACCTTTTGAACTATACTAGATTCTTAAAAATTCACTTCAAGACCTTTGATGATGTTCATAATCTCATCAACTCTCTGTAGAAAGGATGAAATAGAATCTTCTTCCTTCATCTTAAGACTCAAATTATCTTCGATGAGTCTGCAACTTTGTCAACTTAACTTTTGAGCCTCCTTCATAAATAATCTTAAATTTATCCCACATTTCCTATGAAGATATATAATGGATTACCTTGGTGTATTCAATATTTGAAATAACACGAGTGATAGCATTCATTACCTTAGAATTGTTCTCAAACAACTTCTTATATGCAATACTGGACAGAGGAATATTAGGTGTAGAATAACCATCCATAATAGATTACCATACATCAAACCCTAGGGACATAATTTGTGTCCTCATCCTTTCACTCTAAAAAGAATAATTAGATACATTTAACATTGGTTATTGATTATTAGAGAAACTTTATTGCATTTGATGACTACCCATTTTGTATCTTGGATCACCTTCAAGCTGTCAAGCCTTTACCAAATGACTCTGATACCAATTGTTAGAGGTATAATCACTGAGAGGGGCCATGAAGTAATAAACCTAGATAACTCAACTTCAATTTCAATCTTTTAAAAATCTTAATCAATTATCACAATCATTTATGAATAATACACATCATTCATAGCAATGAATAAGAGAAATAATACAAGATCAAGATCATAACACATGACATATTTGGGAAACCCTCTTGGGGAGAAAATCCACTAGAACCTACAATTGCACTATTATCATATAATAACAAGAAAAAATTTAGACCAACTACAACTGATCAAGGAACTACCATCCCTTAGTTAGTGAAACTACAATCCCATAAGGTGCTACAACACCTGTCTAGCTGAACAACCAAAACAACTAGACTTTTAGCAAGCTTCACCTTACAAAGAGGCTATAACCCCCTATATGTTGAATGTATACAATAAAAAATATGAACACAACATCTCCTAAACATTTATTTCCTATTAATATAATGTAAATACAGAGTATATTAGCTCTCTTCAACCCTACACACTCAAAGCATCCAAAATATCCTTTTGGATCACCCTAAACCTCTTCACTCATCCTGAAACTGTAAGAGCACTATTTTGACATCAAAAAAATGACCCAAAGTTCATATACATAATTATTTATCTTCTCTTCTCATCAAATCATCTATTGGGAACTCTCCCTCTCCTTCGCTCCACAAATCTCACATACACACACCTTTTGCAAGTCTATAAACCATCACATTTAGTTTCACTATTTATAGATAATTCAAGATCATCACCATATTGGTTAGCCAATAGGAATTCCTTTTCCCTTAAATAATCTATCACATTGATACATATCTAAATACCATCCACATAGGTCAGCCATATCACCCATGGGTCATCCTTAAGTAACTACACCTTTCAATAAGGTCATTTTAGATCTTATAGGTCTCATGGAGACCTATCACCCATTTAGCACTTCATAAATAACATAGGCCCAATTTAAAATACACGGGTCTAATACTTATGTCCCCTTATACATCCTCAAATGATCATAGTCATCTTTACCCACATCTGCATATGCTCAATCAACTCAAACAAAGACCTTGTACATAAGAACACCATGAATCAACACACAATCAACTTCTTATTCATTGTTCATGTTCAAGATAGATTGATCACACCTGTAAAAACCATATAGATGAACCTCATGGAGTCTCTAACACTTTCCAATATATAATTCATCATGAAACATCAAAATAGCATCAACACAAGATTAATTATCCTTCTTGGGTCACTTACAGTCCATGCTTAAACATACAGTCAAATTCAGAGCTTAATATCTTTGTCTATACACACTTTCAGACCTTAAAATTAATATTTACAAATGTACCTTATAGTCCTCTAAAATTTTTTTACACCATGATCAAATTTTTCATGTATCAAAATATATGGCCTAAAAACCAAACATTGGTCTCTCTTTTGTTAAATTTAAATATTTGAATTCAAATGGTCATAGTTAAACTTAGAACACCTTACGATAATCTCATGACATTGATAATTAGATCAATTATGCACCATTTACATTATTTTAATGATCTCAATATTTAGATAAGTTAAACTTTGAATAGGTTGACCACTTTGACTCCACTTGTGTTATTGATCTTAATCGCATGATTACATCCAAACTATTAGATCCTTGTCCTTTATCTCTACTCAATGTTAAACCTTGAACACTTTAAAATCATCTCATTTAATATGCACCATTGATTTATATTTATATGAATACCCACTCATATTCATATCTTCATTTTTTCCTAATATTTATCTCTTGAAAAATCGACTATGGGAACCATTGCAATCTACCTAGAAGGCCAACTTTGGATCATAATAACTTTTGTTGCACTAAGTCACATGATCTAAAACTTGGACCATATGATCTCATCACATAGGATAATCCAACCATATATCAATATAATCTTATAACCCTCATGAATTTGATATATAATTTCATTAATTTTCTCACTCAAATTTTTCTACCATAGAGCTAACTATGCCTAGAACTACCTAGAAGGCTAACTTTACACATATGTATCTTTTGATACGCTTTATTGCATGACTTGAAACTTAGCACATAGTAACTAGTCACAAAACTAAACAAACCCATATAATAAAATCAATATATAAAACTACCAAACATTTTAAATATTACTTCATCAAAATATCTACTCAGCTTTTCTTGCCACATGCAAATTTGGTTAAGTATGGGAAAACATTGTCAAAATGCCTGGGAGCCCAACTTTATAATTGTATATATTTTGTCACACTTATTTGAATAACATAAGATTTATAAAATAATATATTATCTCATAGGATAATTCATACATATATCAAGATACTCTTGAAACTTTCATAGGTGTGGTATATGACATCACCAAACTACTTATTTAGCTCTGTTTGAACATAGAAAACACTATCAAAATGCTTGGGAACCCAACTTAGAACACACATAACTTTGGCTAAACTTCATCGCATGACTTGATATTTGGAGCACATCAACTTGGGACTAATTTTATCACAATCATATGACCAACTACCCCTGACTCATCCACACATGGTAATTATGATGTCATCAAACTACCTACTCATATTTTTTGCCATAAAATGTCTAGATGAAAATTATGGACTATTGGATGAATTCTACTTATGCACACAAGCACTAAATTCATCCTTTACTTATAATAGTACCTCATGAAAAAAAATTAATAATTTAGACTCATCCCTAATCATCTCTAAATATTCAAACTCTGAAGATCAACCAAGCCTACTTCAAGCATACTAGGATAGCACATTGCACACTTTATCATTAAAATTAGACTATCAAGGAAGTTCATCAACTCACCTAGACACATCCATGACATCATTATGACATCATTTAAAACTCTCCAATACTATAAACTACCATTGATGCTAGTACCTAACCATGATGTAGGTGTCTAATAGATAATAATGAATGGATCAAGATGGGACCAACTTCATTATTCTAGGTTTTTTATCACCTTTCTACTAATGGATGTATTTATATATGGGTTATATGGTGTCACTCTCTCATGATTTATTAAACCCTATCTCTTCACCTTAGAATTAATTTTTTTTAAATAGATTAGTGGGCTCATGATGTCAAGCTTCCCCAAAGGACCCTTTATCAGTGGGCACTATCTGCATAGCCAAAACTCCAAGGAGAGCTTAGACCTATGTAGTTCTCCACTATGTGTGAGAAAGTGTGTGAACAAAGGTGAAATATATTTTATAAAGATTCATGTAGTGATCTATCTTATAATTTGATAAATATCACTCATGGGGTGATCTTTGAATGATTTAGACTTGTGGTATGACTATTCATATGCTTGACATGAAAAGAAAGATATATAAGGTAGAATAAAGTATTTTAAGAATCGATTGATTTAACTTTAGTAGGTTTTTAATTTTTAATTTATAGATGATGAATGGGAAATCTTAGACTTATATTTATACCACACCTTTTGAAAATATCTCACAACAGGGTTCAATAAGACAATTAGGCTAACCCATGGGTTTCAATCATTTCTCAATTTGGATGACTTTTGGTTACCAAACAGTAGATAAAGATATTAACACTACCTTCAATGAAGTGACCCTCTATGGTTGGTAGTGTCCAAAGGGATAAAAAATATATATTTATATGAAACTAATAGTGAAGGATGTTTATAAGGTTTTAAGATTTGTTCATTATAGGAGACCTAGGTCATCATAATTATATAAATTAGACTAAGAGATAAGTATTTAGGCATAGTATGATGATGAATATGATCCTTTCATTAGTATGGAGGTATATAACTAAATGGTATATCCCTAATTATATTTTTCAAATGTATAAGACTGAGATTCTATAAATATTTAGCTTTAGTATCTACATTCCCCCCTTAATCTAGTAATGCATAAGTATGAAATTACTAGGTTAAAGGGAAAAAATGTGTAATTGGGTGTGTATAGCATACTTCACCTTTGTTTGAGCCCAATTTGAGTTTTTTTATAGTTTATGACCTATAACCAATAGCATGTTACAATGTAAATCAGTTCATATAATCTAAAATTTGAAATAATTAAAATGCTTGGAAAGAAAGAGAGTAAGGAAGGAGTACACTTGTGTGTCAATGCAGCCATGTTGCATCTTGATGATTTAACTTGGTAAATATGTTTCCTTATGAAGCATTGGAATTGGATAAGGTTCATATCTAAACCTTATACATATGAAGAGATATATTGGAAGTTATCATTTCCCAAATATATTATAAGGATGAGTTGTGACACATCTATTGAGATCATTATATCTCAATCACATAACTCAAGTGTGAATATATATATATATATATATATATATATATATATATACTCTGGTGAAAGTAATAAATTTAATCAACTCATATTATAAATTTGGTGAGATTGGATGATTTATTCACTCCAATCTATAAATTTGGTGAGTTTGAATTATTTAATCACTTAAACATATAAAATGAACCAACTATTATAGTATAAAAAGCTTAATAATAGTACACCTTGGTGTAATTGGTGCATATTGATGAGTAGTATAATTGCTACCATTTGTAATTTTTGGTGTAATATAATATCATATGCACCTATGAAATAAATAACTTGGATTATATGTGTCAAATAATAAAAAAATAACTAATCTATGAAAAAATGGAGTAATGTGTAGGATTCTAACCCAAGTGTATATCTAAATCATGAAACTAAACTATAGATTATGTAGGTGTGGAGGCCATATTATTATGACATGCCCCAAATAAACTCTAGAGATACTAAATAAATTTACAATTTTGGAGGTCATTTTTTTATAAAATTCCACCAATGAAATATGTAAATTGTGAAAAATAAGTGTGGAGGTCATGTTTTTGTGACATGCCCCCACTATAATATGGAAACTGTGAAAACGTATAAGTGGGGAGGACATGACTTTGTGAAATTCCCCCATTTTAATATAAAAAATATGAAAATGATTATTTCATGCCTTATATGACATGCCTCCACTACAATTAACCCCCCCCCCCGGCACCACACTTTTGAGGTGATGAATATAAACTGATAAGTAGTTTACCTCAAAAAGATAAAGTAGTTGTATAACCTGTATAAGAATCATGTACCACTATGATAATATGTCAAAGTAGATATATCAATAAGGATTTCATTATGTGATCACATCAAGTCCTAAGATTCATGATATATATCATATCAATGTCTAGAGGGTAATAATATAAACTCATCAAGCAATCAAGCACACACACAATAGCACTCAATGCAATACAAAGGAATGAACCAAGGAAACCTCATATAGGGGGCATGTTAAAATGTTATACAATTGAATGGGATGAAATATTTAAATGTAAAAAAAACATAGACATATTCAAATGTATAATAAACATGCAATGGCATAAGGGCCAACAAGTAAAGAACATATCCAAATTTCCCATAAGACAATGGAAAGCAATTTGAAATACTCAAGGAAGTGACAATTGAATAAATTAAGTATAATAAACCAACATAATCATATTATATTAGTCCCTACATATATGTGTTATTAAAAAATTATATAACATAATATATCAAGTACATTATGAAGGATTTGAGCATGTATATAGACATGTGTATGCAATATAGACTCAAACATGATAATGTAGAAATGATCATAATAGATATGTAACATGTATCAATTATTATCAAAGAAGCAGATGTCCCCAACATATTATATTACATGTGTAAAGGAAAGGCCCAACATTTAAAAATGCATATATCATGTGTCTAGATAAGTTTGTATCACACTTAAATATATATTAAAGATATGTGTATATAGGGATGAAATGGTATGTTATCTACTAACATAAAGCAAACAACATAGATGGTAATGAGCTAATAAAATCTGAGAATGTTAAATATTTTTGGTATTTTTTAATAATTAAAATGTTTTTATACTTTTGTAATATTTTATAATAAAAAATGACATCCTATGATCCCATCCAAGGGATTCTCCTAGGTAGTCCAAGCTTAAAATATGGTATGTGAAACTAGTATTACTACCAAGGAGAATGCATAGGTGTCATATCTAGATCTGTAGAATATGTGGTACCATCCGTATGTGTGATAGGAATTTGTAGTCACTAATAAATAATAGGAGTAAGGGTTCATGGAACCCATCATTTAGTGATTCATAGTTTCTTTGGTATAGCATTAATTGGAACATGTTTATTTACTCTTAGTAATTGAGTATGTTATGTAGGCATAGATGAATATTCTATGGAATTCATTATGTGTCTCTAGTGAAAAGGCCTCTCAAGTATGTGCCACCTAGGAAAGGGTATTTATCATTACTTTCCCCTTCATAGAGGATTAACCTTAGTAGGTTTTATAATTAATTGTCTTAGAATAAACTTCTCTTTTTCAAGTGGATGTTCATATAGAATTTTAAAAACTATGACTACCTTATTGGTATGAATGTATTTAATATATCCATGCATGGTGGAAGGTACTATGCAGAGTTTATATATTCAAGGTCATCCAAATAACATATCAAAGATTCATGTAGATGGTATAACTGAAAAAGGTGGGAACCACATGTGTTGGACCAACCTATAAAGATAAATCAATCTCACCAATAATGTTTTTTGATGTGTCATCAAATGCTATGACCATTTTGGAAAAAGGATGTAAATCATGATGTGTATATCCCAAATGTGTAAGTAGTATCATGGTACATATGTTCTCACTATCCCCATTGTCAATCATTACAATATGTATATGGTGATGATCAAGGTATGCATGAATAAATAATGAATGAATATTTGAGTTTTCATACATTATTTCATTGTCATCATATGTAATATAAGATCTCTAAACCAAAGGATGTAATGTGTGTATATAATTATTGATAATAATATATAATAGGTTCCCATAATATGATGGTTGATTATGTGCATTATATGCCATTTGCATTTTTTGATCTTTCTTAGAATGATCTTGAAAAGGGTTTTAACTATCTTCTAATTATGTTGATCACCAGGTTATGAACCTGAATCCTTTAGAGGATCATTAAAGGTAATATTTTGTTCATCAATAGGGTCTTTAATTTTATTCTTAAAGGTATAGCATATATTTGTATAATACCCAAGACATTGTTGATAGTCATAGTTAAGCCTTTGGGTAGAGGTCGACTTTTATCAACCTCTATGGGAGGAGGGAGAGATATGAGATAACACTCCACAAGATTATGATGTAAATAAGTTGTAGACTCAGGTAATCATGTAAATTTCATCTTATGTTCATTGGAAAATATGGTCCAATTAGGTTGTTTCTTTTTTAGGTTTTGTACGTTTCACCTTCTAGTTGGGTTTGATATAAAACTTGGTATTGGATGTAGTTGGTGTGTTTTCATACTTGATCTTGTTCAAGGAAATTTTTTTCATTTAAAGGTCTTTAAAAATATGGCATAAATCATCAAAATATATGAACTTTTTGAAAATAATGGACTCATGTAATGGGGCAAGTAAGCTTTGCTAGAAAATGTCTTGAAGTTCTTCATTTGACATTGGATTTATCATTTTATCTAATATTGATTTATATTTAAAAATATATTCATTGATAGGTTCATCATTTCTTTGTTATATATTTTCAATGATGTCAATATAAAAATGTGTTAGGAACTTATCAACTAGAAGTTTGAATGCTTTCACTAATTGCAGTGGTAAATCATAAAACCATTATAAAACATAGTATTTTAGGCTCCTTGGAAATAGTTTGGTCAAAATTTTATTATTTTAGGAATAATAAATACATGCCTCAAAAATAGTGGATATGTTTTTCAGGATCACCCTTGCCATCATAAAATGTGAACTTAGGTAAAATAAAACTAGTTGGCAAAGGGTGCAAAGATATTTTAGGTAGAAGAGGATTATGTAACACCTCTTGTGAATCAATAGTATAATGTGACTTCATAGAATTTTGATCAATATTAGTAACCTTATATTGAAAAAAATTTATAGTTTGTACAAGATCTTTCACTTTTTGATAACCAAAGTTTTAAGTTTGAGAAGTCACCAAAGGAGATGTACCAATGGTTTGATGTTGGTATCAGAATCAAACTATAAAATCACAATGTGTAATTATATGACAAGTGTTTATTTTTCACCATTTTTTATGTGGTACATTATTATTTTTTTGTATGAAACTCTCTTTATACATTAAAACTCTTTAGAATGTGAAGGGTCTTCTTCTAGATTTATCAAACTATTGAAAGGTAAAGAGACAAAGTCTTTGAAAAACTCTTTAAATATCATTAATTTGTACTAGAAAAGGGTTTTGAAATATTTAGATAAATATAGAGATTCAAAAATGGTTCTACTTTATGTTTCCTTATGTTCCTTGTCTATGATATGTTATGTGTTAATGTAATCTGGTCATTATGAAAACACTTGTTTTTTAAATTGATTATATCTACAAATCATGAAAATTGTATTCTATATTATGATTATATTAATATAAATTTTTAGCATGAGTTTATTTTATCTATTTATGTATTATTTTTCACACAACTATCCCATATTATCATGTTTTGATGGGTTGATGGGTTTTCTAGGAACCTTTACTAATGATGGTGTGGTAAGCATGGAAAATTATAACATGTTGTGATGGTTACTAGGATAGAGAGACTTAGAGAGATGGATCGATGAATGAATTCATAATTTTGTAGAGAAATAATAAAAAAGAATGTGAAATTTTATGAAAGAATTTATTCATGAGAAAATATATGGTGAAATGTATGAAATTTTCTAGCATGAATTACCTGGATTGCTAGCTACATAGTTATCAATATTGGAGTACAATTAATTTTGATCGAGAAGGACATAATTTCTAGTTTGAACATAAGAGAGGTTAGAAAACCTATGAAGATTAGAGATTGAATAGAATATAATTATAGATCATTGGGTGAAAACTAATATTGATGGATACATCACTAAATTTTATGTTCAAGGCTACATTACATTTGAGGTTGTCCAATACTTGTTTGTGAGAGGAATTAGGGGAAAGATTATGCAATGGATACCTAATCCTGTCAAAATTTTGGTTGTAGAAAAGGCCACAGTGGCTACTCATACCAACATGGAGTAGTCACCTCAAGAATTAGGGGGATGTGTGTAATGATGGATTGAATGATGAGGAAATAAGAAGGGAATATTGAACCTATACTCAAAATATGGAGGACACAAAGAAGCAAAGTGAAAAACAAATGTTAGGGCTAGAACGAGACCTAAAACAATAGAAAAGATGGAATAAATATAATAATCATAATATAATTATGAGTATAAGTAGAGTCGATAGTGTAGAAGAGTGTGAATTAATGGGATCTCATAAGTAAGAAAGAAAAGCTAGAGAAGATCAGGATAAGGAAAAGAACAGACCTAAAAAAAGAGAAGGGGCATATGAGAGTACAAAGATAAATAAAGATGATAAAGAAATGGAATAAAGTGGAAAGGTAGAAGAGGATTGAGTACACTTGTTAGAGGGAAGGTTTAGATCATATCTAGAAGGGAGGATATTATTTGGAGAATAAAAGGAGTCTTTGGAAGAAGTTATGGAAAGCCATAGGATTAATTTAGGTTCAAGTTTCAATATAATATAAGTCATTGACATGGATCATTCACTTCAAGGGTACACATCCCATGTGCTCAATTTATAATTAGAAATAATAAAAAGTGCATAAGTATAAAAAGTGCCTAATTTGGTGATTTTACAAATAATTTTTGGAAATATAGTTTAAAAACTAACCAATTTCTAAATAGGAAGACACTGATTGAGGCAAGATTTTAGGTTTCACCAAATATTAAGACTTTGTTCAAGTTGAGTCCACTGCCACCACCATCAATTTAAACTATTACTAACATAAATATGTCTTTGAATCTAGAAGTTTTTATAACATTAACACCATATGATAGCTCCACTGACCCTAAGCATTATTTGTTAACTTGTAAGATGAAGTGGCAAATTAAAAATGTAACTACAGAAGATGGAAAGAAGTGTGAGATCATAGAAGCTTTAACAAGATTAACTTTGGAATTAATCTACAAAATAGATGTTATTAAAATATGTTCTGATAATTTTAAATCCCAATTGGTAGGTGATTTCAAACTAAAGAAGTGTGTGAGTCAAATGATACAAGAGCTGAATTGTACTCAAAAGAAATCAATAAAATCAATGTATGACTATGATCATATACTTTTTGATGTAATGAATAGAGTATACTTTTTTTTCTAAGATAAATACAAGGCTACATGGTTTTTATAATGCCCGATACCTCAAATTAATTTTGGCATTATTTAGATTTAGTTTGATAATACATCCATGATTAGGAAATTTCACTCCAAGTGGAATAAATATAGGACTATGGATATAATCCACTACCCACTGCAAAGACAAATATAAAAATCTACATTTTATTACAGCAAATGGAGGAATTACATGAAATTAAAATGCCTAATTTAAGAATCTAGTGCATGGAATGTGGAAAATAAGGTCACCATACAAATGACTACCCTAAATTTAAGATGAAATTATTGAACTTTGTCATGTGGTGGGGCATGCAACTATGAAATGTCATTTGTTACAATAGTAGATCCAACAACCTTAGTATCTTTAATATAAATTTTTTAAGTCACACAACCATGATGACAATAATTATTGAGCATTGTAATAATAAAAGGAGGACATCAATAATAATGTCTTTGTAGTCATAACACAACATGTTCCCTCTAAAAAGCTAAGAATCACAAGCCTTGATGTAGACATGATTATTACGACATAGATTGTTCCTATATAGATGTCAACCTCACCAAAGTATCAACCTTAGGATCTCATAGTTTGGACATCATAGGCTCCTTAATATCCTTAATACAAGTGAGATGGACACCTTCATCTCCATAATATCATCATCCTTGGAACATTACATCACCATAACAATAGTAAAAATGATAGACTCCATCGTATCCTTAAGGAATGTATGGGAGATATGATGGATAACCATAACAAGGTTGGGTATCTCTATAGAGGTAAGGATGATATGAGGGATAGCAATAGTTAGGCTAGGGATTCTAACAAATACAAGGTGGATACAAAGGAGGCTATCGAGGGGGATACGAAGGTGGTCATATATAGGGTGAACAATAAGTATGAAAGTCAATTTTATGTTATTTATGTGTCGAATATAATGACCTAACACAAAATTATCCCACTAATCCTTAGAAACAAATGTACTATGTTTACTATAGAGTTTCTAAAAAACACCACACATAGTATTATCTTGTGTTGGAAAAAGAGAGATAAAAGCCCATGCAAAATGTGAATTTGATCAATTTTCACCATAAGGATCCTACTTTCCTATAAGTAATCATGTGATAGTAGCATGTAGAATAAGGATTACCTCATTTGTATATGCCATAAGAACAAAGAAATAGAAAGGTCTAGCATGAAAAATATCTTGATCTAGTGACAAAAAGGGGTTTGATGTACTAAGCAACTCAAGTTGTGCAGAACATTCTATATACACATAATATTTTCAAACTTTGTTAATTACTGATATTTTTTCTCTTACAGGAACTTGTCAAGTCTCAATCTCTCTGAGTGCACACCTTAAAAGGTGCACTGAAAAAGGGATGGGTAGACCATTGGTACTTCACAGGATTGTTGTCCCCTATATCACCACTTTTTATCTACACAACCATATCTTAGACACTTATCTAAGCCTTATCTCCTCTCTTTCATCCTCTTCCAACCATTTATCACCTTCATTAGCCCCTTCCTAAGCCTAAAACCCTTTTTGATGATTTACATTACACTGTCAGCCCCATCAACCCTATATTTAAATTGATAAAACATGTTAAGGGTCTAGGTCATCCTTGGTTGACCTAGACCAAGACCTAATTTGTTTTTATCAATAATGATATAGATTCAATTAGACTAACCCTATCAACCAAATTTTTAGAAAGGTTTAGGGTTAGATTCATCTATATATACACATTCATTTACACTATTTTAAAGAAGAGAAGAATAATAATATTATATTGTGCATCTACTTATCCACCATTCTACTTGAGGAGCATAGATTAGGGTTCTAATACTTTTTTTAGAGACATAGATCTTGTCTTGTGGAGAAGTTTTTTGGATGCATAGATAAGTTGTGTAGCCTAGAGTTGACTTATCCATGTTATACTTACATACCACAACAACTTTTTATGAAGCACCTTGGCCAAGGGAAAGATTAAAGCTCAATAGGTTCATATTCAAAGGTAATTATTCCTAATTTTTTTACTCCTTTGTAAGAGTATATAGATTTGCATTTGTACTTCTCTCCCATATATTAGGATTTCCCATAAATTGATGTGAATATAGATCTTATATGCATGTTTAATTTTTATGTTTATTACCCCCACTCTGTGTTACAAGCTTTGGTGAGCACTAGATTAGATTTTAATTTAATTATCATTATACTTTTGTGAATATGAAAACATAAGACCTAGATAGGGTTATTGCATAGCATTTTTTGACTAGAGGTTTTGCAATCCTCTCTAGTAATGTTATTGTGGTAAGAGATCCCTTGGTTAGGTCTAGCAGATCCATCTTGGTCATTACCCCAAATATATAATATATCAACAATCAAAAGTGTAAGTATGATTTATCTTTTTTGAGCTAGTATTGATTAATAGATCAATTACATTTCCATTTTTATATATTCTGGTGAACTTGACATGAATCAAACCCTTGTAGGTTTTCTTTCATGCTTTCATTTTCTCATCATATTATATTTTTCTATTTTTATAGTACTATATCAAACCAGATGGTATACTTATAATATTTTATGCTTAGGTTTAACACACAGTCATTCAAAAATGACACTATTTTATTTGTGTAGGTCTTCTATAAATACAAGTTATTGGATCAATTAGTTCATCACGGTCTTCTTTTTAAGTTCTAGATTTGCATACATAGTCAAAATAGTCGAATGTTTCTTAATTATATTTATTTATCATATAGGTTTGCAAACATATTTGATCCAGTCAATTTTAATTTTAAATTCTTCTTCAGCACATAGGTTTTGAAAAATCTATCAAACCAATCAATTCTGTTAACAAAAAATTTTGAATCAGCATTTGAACATCACAATATAAAATTTTGCATTCTAAACATCTTCCAACCTACCAAGGTTCATTATTATTATCTATGTTATTTCATTTATTCCTTTCAAATATAGTTTTTAAAAAGTTTGCATTCGATAAAAATTTAGCCCTACAGCTAATTAGGTCGACCTGATCGACATAGTTTTGTAGTTTGTTTTCTATCTTGAAGACATAGTCAACCTATTCAATTATGTTTTTCTAGATCTTTCTTTTGTAAATTAGTAGTGACCCAGTCAACTTTATTTTTCACTATTTTCATATAGTGTTTCTTGAACTGACTTTGTATTCTTCCCAATCAAAGAATTAACCTCTTTTTGCTAGTAATTAATTCACCTTTCTTTTCAGTTGTTTACATGCTTAGAGTAACAAACATGAATAAATAGGTGTTTTTCAAATTACCATTTTAGTCACACTATTTTTCTATTTTTCACACACTTTCAAATCACTTTAAACACAAATAACATTAAACATTTGTATTTTTAAGGCCTACCTACTTGGATTTCATCACCAAGGTGGAAGCCAATTTGATTTTGGCCAAGTATAAACATGTGATTGATGGTATATATTGGTAAAACACCTGACACCCTTATCACTACATGATTATGAAGTGAGGGGGTAAGCCCTAATACCAAGCTAGTACCATTGCCAATATATATCCCTTTTAGTTTGAACATCTTGAAACCAGCCTTAGATTTCTTTCTAGTTTCTTATTACAACCAACTTCCCAATCACATTAAAATTAAACTTAATTATAACTTAATAACACTTAGCATGACCAATTAGTTAGCATTTAATTTCAATTTTTTTCTCGATCTTTGATCATTGTATGTTGTATTGAAAAACTTGCATTAGCCAGTGTTGGTTCAAGGTTTGTGTTGTGTGTTCCAATTGAAGCAATCACATTGATACAATTTCTTATGTGTTTAATTTCATTTTCTTAGATTATATTTTTCAAAACCTTTCTCTATTTTAGAACACTAATGTCTCTATTGATATAGTCTCTTATAAATTGTTTAGGCTTTCTACCTATAGTACATACTTGATCTGTCTAATTATGTCTCTTTATCTTCTTATTCAATTCCTTATTTAAGTAGTATATAATCGACATGTCTAAATGTGTCTTCCTATTTCTTATTTTATTCATGTTCAATAGTACATAGTCAACATGTATGTTTGTGTTCTTTTTTTCTCTATTCTATTCCTTGGTTGATAGAACATAGTCAACTAGTTCAACTCTGTATTTCATTTTATGATTTTGTCTTTTCATCAAATTTTTAGCCTCCTTTTCTCATCACAAATTTCCTATTTTAGGATAGCATAGGGTTGAATCCAAAAAACATGATGATCCTTACCTACCCCAATGGGTTTCCCCATAAACAACTTATGGATTCCACTTTATATGAAATGAATGTGCATGTTTCCACTTGTACTACCAATTATGGGACTCCTCCTTATTAATCATCAGTTCATAATCCTCTTTTCACCTTAGAATATGAGCCTAAATTAGAGTATACACCTGAAATTTTTTTCTTCATTAGAAAATTTCCTCAATATAGAGGAAAGGACCCTTCAACTATTTACAATCTAATGATAGGTGATCAAGTAGAAGACCTCTTTCACCCTCCTCTAAATTATCTCATGGATTTAGGGGTGACACCTTATTTGATTCTCAACCTCTCCCTTTTATTTTGACTCCTTCCCACACCATGACCTTTTATTTTATGATCTCTTCAACCTCCATGCCAAGTATCTCCACTAACATGGTAAGTTCAAAATATAGTGGGCCTTTTTCAATGCCACTCCTCCTCAATCAATCCACTGGTGCATCATTTGATACCAATGCCAATCATTCTACTAGTGCTTCATTTTCTTCCAATGTTAATCATTACGCTAGTTCATCTTTTACTACATGTGCTAATCATGCTACTACTGATTCATTTTCTACAAATGTTTCTCATGCCACTAGTGTTGTGCATGTCATTGTTCATGGGGCAACCCAAGCCACTACTACTAATACTAATGCTTCACATGCTACACTTTTCAAACCAATAATGTCAATAAAATGATGTAGATGAAAAATCATCTCATTCACCATCAAAATCAACCTCAATAGTTTCCATGGGGAGTGCAAAATTCAAATCCTCCCCCCCCCCGCACCTTAGGGATTCTCACGGTAACCTCATTTCTTAACCACCCCTCATCAATGAAATGATCAAACATCTATAAAATCAACCTCTTATATCCCAAATTTGCAATACGTACATAGGAGGTATCATACCCACCATTATTTATATCAAGAACACTTATCCCACCTTACATCTAAAAACATTTGGTAATCTCTACAAAGATTGGCTCAAACTTAATACTTTTGTAACTACCAAGATATTAGATAAAACACTCTTCAAAGATGTTTTAGATTGGTACAATCAACTCAAATCCCATTATATCACTAGCTTAAAAGATGTGATTAAATCCCTAGTACAAGAGTTTCAAACTAGTGATGTCCCTGAGAATACCTTGGCTCACTTCATCAATTGTAATCAAATTGAAACTGAAACGTCACAAGCTTTCATCAAACCATGGAAGAGTTTCCTAATGATTTTTTTCTACATTATCTCAAAATATTTGGATAATTATTATTGTGACTTGGTTATATGAATTTTTTTCCCCTTAATAATATTTCTTTGTCATGTGATCAGTTATCAAACAAGGCATTTCATTGTAATCTTCTCTTACCTATCTATTTTGGATCTCCCTTTTTTCCCTTATCTCCTTTCACATACTAACCATACATATGGTTGAAACTTGAGATAACATATTGTTTCATAGGTAAGCCTAAGTTTTTACTCAATTAGATCATTAGATAATTATATTCTTTTAACCAAAATATAAAACTCATTTTTATGTATCACTTCTATCCCTCATGTTGGTTATTCCAAATCTGTATGCAGGAAGAATCATAAAAACCATAAAATTTAAAATCCAAATCATTTTAAAAAAAGGCAATGATATAAAAAGAAACATATAAATTTCAAAAGTCAAATCACACTAAAAGACATGATTCATAGCACATTTCTTTTTTTTAATTGAAACTCAAACTCCACAGTTGGCCTCATAATAGATTTGAGGTCCATTGGGGTGAGGTAGGCTAGTAGATTTGGAAAGGAGAATAAAAAAATCTTTTAGTGCTACCTACTTTCTCACACAAGTACCCAATCTTCACAATAGACTAACGACTCTATAAGAGGTCATACAGAACGAGGAACATGTTGTGGGAAGATAGGTCTATTTTAATATTCTTGTTCATATAACCAGTATGAATCAATCTTAGTATCTCATTTATTTTCCTATATAGCTTTGTGATTATTGTGAATGGGTATCATTTGTATTTTGATGGTCACTAAACTCTTAATGTCTTTCTTGTGTACCTGGTATGCCTCTTATTTACTAAGGTCTTCTCATAGATGCCGATGTCATGATTTTTTTCATTACCTCTTTCATTTACAACATTCTTAATAGTTTCCCTTGATAAGTATTATTTTGTTAACTAGTCACTCCCCCTAGAGTTTCCCTTTGTGAGTTACAGTGTAACACCATGGATAGGATTAGACCTTCCTCAAAAATTACCAAATTATAAATATATTTTAAATCATTCCCATGGTCGTTTCCACCTCATTGGTGTTACCTTTGTGATTTATAGTGTAAGACCATGGATAGTACCATACCCTCCTCACAAAATATTCTAATATCCAAGACACAATGAAATTACATGTGTCATGTAACAACCCCATTGGGTTTGACTTAGAAAAATGTGACAAAAAAATTTCAACACATTCCTTCATTATAATTCACCACAAGAATCTAATTAGTGATCCAGATATAACACTCTAAGTATATTAACTATAAATAAACATGTGAAATCTAACAGTCACTGATCACTAACAACATATGAAACACATCATAATAAAATATGAAAATTAATTACAAATACCTAGCCATGACTAGTACAAAGATACAACCACTACTAATAAAGTACAAATAAATAATTACATCTCACTGAATTAATTTCTCAATATAAATAAATACAATATAATATATAAGATACAAGGCTCTATAGAAGAAGAGTTCTTGAACTTCAGTATCTATGGCAACCTCAAGTGTTGTCTCTAAGTAAGTACTATTGTGGGGAAGGAGAGCATCATTCAAGCACTTTTCTACACCAACCACGGACAATCAATCCCCCACACAATCCCCCATTATGGAATGGTCCTCCCTTCATGAATGAGAAGATAGTAATGGTGCAGGAATCTAGAGAGACAAACTTGTACCCGTGTGCTATATGATTTCCAAAAACATGTAGTGTACCAAAAAAAATATGTTCTAACATGATATTACACAAACATGTCAACCATATGCATGAAATGACAATGTCTAACTAACATTACTTTGTCCAAAGTTTTCAATAGTTAATGATCACTACGATCAGTCAATTTAATACGCGCCACTTGATCAGATTACCTTCATTTAGCATTATTGATGCTAGTAAACTAGTGAAGTCCATATGACTACTTACTCAGCACCAATAATGCAAGATTTAGTTAAAAATATATATAACCAATAGATTCATATAGATTACTTCCTACCAACAATCACAAAATATGTTAAACACATGAATACTCAATTTCATACATTTAATCCATCAAACATACGAATGAATCTCCACAATATCATTTATTACATAATTAATAAAAAAATAAGTGAAGATTATACCAACCAACTATAATATATATTAAGTTGCATATTCTAATTTCTATAAGTAGACATAATATATTACTTTCTACTAGCTATCATAAAACATGCTAAACATAGAAGTAACTAAAATGTATACATTTAATCCATCAAACATATGAATGAATTTAGACATAATAATTATAATATGTATCACCTAAGTATAACATACATTTAAACTAGAGTTTTCAAACATAATACTCTCTTTTACATCCCATAATATCATAGTTCATTGTTTATGAGCACAACTACACAATTACAAACAACCAGTCTTACAATTTCAAAAATCAAATGTCTCATAATCTTAATAATAGGCAAAGAAGTATAATTTATTCCAACTAGGTATATCTTATTATTTAAATTGCATACTACTATAATTTATAAGCACACATCACGATGCAATAATATATGCTATATATGTCTAAACATTTATACATATCAATTTACTCATAATATGGACCACTCACTAGTTTTCATTACTGTACATATATATGCTAACAACAATAATATTTTTAGAGAATCAGGTAACCAAGTTTTGTTTCATGTGAATATATTATTACATTTATAGAAGAGTGTATTCACATGTTTTATAGTTTAACAACCTAAAAAATCCTTTGACTTATTTTAATCCTTAGCTATGGATATAAGTATATGACCCAATACACTTACATATGTTATATATTTATATGAATACTTAAATCCATATGTGGATATATTTCCTATATATACACTGGGTATATATTAACTATATTCCTTAACAATGTATAAATATTGAAAATGTCACAATCATCTAAATTCCCTTCTTTATCCTCTAAATACTTTGATGATTTGTTAAAAGTTATTATCATTATGGATAGATATAAATAACTGGCTTCCAACAATGGAACCACACTGCTAGACACTCTGCTTTCTATAATATACATAACTGATCAAATGTTATGTGTCAGTGATATTATCTAAAATAATAAATGTTATAACACATCTTGGCTTTTTATATATTTTTATACTACTATATATATATCTATATATATATATATATATATATATATATATATATATATATATATATATATATTCATGATACAGTATAGTTCTACTAATAATAATTACAAAAAGTATACTTTACACCTAAGTGTTATATCAACCATACACCATGTATATAGGTGTATGATAATTCTTTTATTATATTTCACAATTCAACTTTATAATAAAGCTTCCACTTGAATAGGTGAGTTCTTATACATTATAGTTAATCTATTCGGTATAGATATGACTATATTTCACTAATAAAGATGAATTGTGTATATACTAGATCTCTACCTACATAGATTACATCTCAACACATATAAATCACTATATATATATATATATATATATATATATATATATATATATATATATATATATATATATGTAACTTCATGAACATAGTGATCTACTACATATATTTTGAATGGTCAAATCTCAATACATATAATTCGCTATAAATATTATGTAACTTCATGACTCTGATTATTTCATATTCTTTGTAGATCACTCCATAATAAAACATATTCATAATAATTTATGATTTACTATTTGTCATGCAGGTTGCTTCAGTAACACACTTATACATGTTGTAATGTCCTATTCAAAATGAAAGATATCAAATGTTATAACCCTGACAATTTTTATCATAATGATAAGAACACTCAATAATCTGTATAATCTATGTAATTAATCTAAATTGTGTAGTGATTTGATCATTATTTAATTACAACTAGTATTATGTAAACTAGTAGAATATTTATGTTTCTATGATGAATATTCCACATAAACCACTAATTAATCTGACCATAATATAGATTAATTAATTAAAATATCTATATAAATATAATGTTGACACTAGTTATATATTACTATATGTAATATTATTATATAATATAATAGAAATATAGAGATAGTGTTATAATATAATAGAACACTAGTCAACATTAATAATGATTTAAGTAAACTATCTATTGGAATATTTCCACACTAGGTAAACTATTTGTATTTGATAATTTATGTTTTTCCACATTAACTACCAACCACTTGGCATAATCATTATTGTTTACATGTATATCGCTTACTATGGAATTGTTATGAGAATAGCATATCAATTTCATAGTATAACAATATCATATTACTCAACGACATTAATAGTATAATATAACAACCCTTATGAGTAATATTGTTATAATTATATGAAGTCATGGTTTATGGAAGATGGATATATATGAAGTCGTTGTAATTATAATATAGTTTTCATAATATTAAAGTGTTGCATGTATTGAATAAAAATCTATGGTTCTATATTCAAATACATCTCAAATTGCTATGCCTGCCTATTCACTATATCATTGTATGTATTTAGTATGGCTACATACAGTATTTAACAAAAATCATTATGTATATATATGTATGTATGTATATATATGTATATATATGTATATATGTATATATATGTATATATATGTGTATATATATATATACATATATACATATATATATATATATATATATATATATATAATCTAGTCATTGTAACTAATAAGTCACCCTACTTTATGCAGATCACTAATCACAAATATATATTATACGTGTACAGTTCGTTATATTTTTTATATATAATCTAGTCATTGTAACTAATAAGTCACCCTACTTTATGCAGGTCACTAATCACAAATATATATTATACGTGTACAGTGCGTTATATTTTTTATATATAATTCATTGTACATGTAACTTAATTATACCAATAAATAAGTAGTGAGATTTAAGCCAATGTTAACTAGAAGTAATCTAGCAGTCATACAGTCATATATTATTCCATGGTTTTATTAAACAATAATCCTAGAGATTTCATACAAATATTACCAACTTCACATAAAATTTAAGACATCACCTACATGGTTAACCTTCTGAACTAGTAATGGCTCTATTTGGATAATTTTTACTTGTTTTAGTCTATTTCCTTCTCCTCAAGGTGTTTCTCTACTCTTCCTCCTTTCTTCCTTTTTTCATGGATGTGGCACTCTCTTTTTCCAAGTTGCCCTTTTCTTTTATTCTCCTCGTGTATAATTTTTTTTTCTTTAAAACTCTCCTTTTAATATTTCTTCCCCTTTTTCCATGAATAAGGCGTAGCTTTCCTTAAAGTTGGTCGCCTTTTATTTTCATTTCTTTTTTGATTCCCAAATATTCCTCTTTTTGCTTTTTCTTTTATTTTATTTTTACATTTTTCTAAAACCACTAAATCACTATCTTTCTTTCTCTTTTTAAATATTTTCCTCTTTATGAATATGGCACTTTCTTCTTTAAAAAGTTGATTTCTTTCTTTTTGTTTTATTCCATTTTATTCCCTTTTTCTACTCTTTCCCTATTTATACATTAATTATAATGTATTTACTAATTAATAATAATATGACTTAATATTAACAAATCATTAATATTATTTTAATCAAAAATGGTATTACCCTTATTATTAATCCAATCCAAACTTATAGCAACCACAACACAAATCCTACAAGGTTAGTTCCACTTAAACTAACACGAATACTCAATCATCAAAATGTAGAAAAATTTATCTAAATGTAAACAACATTAAAAATTCATTAACTCTAACCATGCATAAGTAATTTCAAATGCAACCAATCATCATAAACATACTAACATTTACAAATCTACTATGCATTTAGTATTTACTAACTAATGTGGTGTGTTCAAGGTTATAATTGTTCCTATATCATCCCCCAACAACTCCATCTATGTCACCCTCTTTAATGATGCTCTCCCTCTATCAAAATTTGAGAGAGAAATCTCTCTTGTGTCTAACTCACAAAAAATAGATAGTTAGTCCATTACATCATGACATAGATACATTATAAAATACAACTAAAATAACAACTCGTCATGATCCTAATGTAAAAATATACACTACAACTAACTCATAAAAATATAATCATGTATTCTAAAAAATATTCAACTATCCCATAACAACATATAACTCATATCTTAGTTAATAATAACCAAATCAAATTGCCAACTATAGAAAACCCATGGATAATCAAGTAAGTTTACTTAGTGAGAAATCGGGATGTAACATGTCAAATTTGAGATAAGTAGTATTTGATTATGAGTTCACGTCATTGACATGCTTTCCAACTTGATTTAGTGTGTTTTATGCTTTATTAATCTTTCACTTTTATCTTCTTATTTTCCAATTGCATGTATTCTTACAACTATTTTATTAAATTTTTCATACTTCCCACCTTGAATTAGAGTGATTAACTTAATTTCATTTTACAATTTTTTTTTTATTTTCATACTTCTAAATGTGGTTTAGTATGATTGATTGACTTAATTGTTTTATTTTTATACCATTGGTTTTTCATGTGCTTTCCATTTTATTACAATATTTTCATACTTCCTAATGTGATATAATGTGATTTTCATTTATTTTAAATTGGTAGAATATATTTACATAGCTTGAAAACATTTGTTACCATTTTTACCATCTTTGGTTTACTATATTTAATCATCTTTTGTTATTACACATTTCCCATAGTGATATAGTGTGTAATACATTTGTTTTTTATTAATTTTACTCTTTCAAATCATTTTTTCCCTTTTCTTTTTAATCATGCATGTGTATCACATAATGCTAGAAAATAAAACACATATCATATATTTCTCATAGCATATACTATATACACATAATATTTTCACACTTTTATTGATTATTGACTCTTTACATCTTGCAAGAACCCATCATGACTCAATCTCTCTGAGTGCATGCCTTAAGGGGTGCACCAAGAAAAGGGTGGGCAGACCTTTAGTGCTTCACAAGATTATTATCCCTTATTGCCATATTATTCCCTATCCATTCAGCTCTTAAAACCTTTCCCTAAGTTATCTCTCCTTCCTTTCACATTCCTCTAGTATTTTTCTCTTTTTATCATTATTTCCCTTACTTAGTATCCCTTTTACATGTTAAGTAAGCCAGGTCAACCTAGTCGACCTAGCACAGTTTAGGGTTACTTTAGCTCTTTAGGCCTAGTTTCCATCTAGCTAACCTAGCATAAACTTCAAGCATTAGCCTGATAATGTGCTAGGTAATGCTTGAAGTTTGTGCTAGGTTGACCCGATCGACCTAGCATAGCTGACTCGGTCAACCTAGCATAGATGACATGTTTGAGTGATTTTTGGGTTAAATACTCCTATATATACAAGGTCATTTTGATCATTTCCATATGAAGGTAATCATGAGTTATTATTCACTCACACTTCTTCACAATCTACTCTTCCACCATTCTACTTGAGGAGTCTTAGCTTAGGTTTCTTATTTGGAGAATATTAGTCTTTTGGATAGTTCTTAGATGATTTAGCCTAAAAAAGTGATCCTTATTAACCACAATAACCTCTTGCAAATCCCCATTGGCTAAGGGAGAGATTGAATCATGATGGGTTCACATTTAGGTAATTATATTCTAACTTTGTTCTCCTCTATTTTAGTAGATAGAATTAGGATAAGTGTTGGCTCAAATAATATTACTCTTCATATTCCATGTATTAGGGTGTTGTATTTTATTGTTTTGCATCTAACCCCTTACATTTTGCCACAAGCTTTGGTGAGCACTAGATTAGTTTACTGTTTTTGTTATTAGATTAGTTTACTTTCTTGTTTATTATCATAATTGAATATAGAAACCATAGGAATCTTTTATGGTTGTTGTGTTATTTTGTTAGATTGTAGGCTTTGGAACCAAACCTAGCATGATGTGTTGTGATAGATGATGCAAGTGATCCCATAATCGAGTCTAGTGGATCCTCATATTAGTCATGCTCCTACTTAACAAGTGTGTTCCCCAATAGAAAGTGTAGGTGTGATCTATCTTATCTAATATAGGATTGATTCATGTGCACCATGTAATTTTGATTGCATACATTCTGGTGAACTCGACATGAATCCTATCCCACTGCTGGTTGGATTGCCTTCACATTTCCATTTTTATTTCTTTTCGTTAGTATTTGTCTTCACTTTGGATTCACTTTCATGATATATTATTTTTATCATCATTTTTATCACTTATTTCTTCCCTATTTTCATTATCTACATCATCACAAATCCAATGTATTTAATGGTTTGTAAAATGGATGAGTAGAACTGAAGATATAGGCAAAACAAAATCCCTATATCTATTTTTTGTACTAGGTCAAACCTATCAACCTAGTATATTTTTTTAGCCTATGTTCACTGTACTAAGTCAGCCTGGTCAACTTAGTACTATTTTCAAACTCTTTTACCTCTTTTCTAGCCTTTGTGCACTATACTAGATTGACTTAGTTGACTCAATACAATTTTATAGTCCCTATTTTTGTGTTAGGTCGATCAGGTTGACCTAGTACTATTTTTTGCCTTCTTTGCTTTCCAATTGAGCTTTTTGATTTTCTTGTATGTCCAACTTAGTTATTTATCTACCTAAAATATTTCTTTATTTATGTCTATTATTCTTATTATTTAGTATTATTTTCCTTTTATCCTGAAGCATCATATCCCCCATTATAAACTTCTTGGATAGCTTGAATCCATTTATACAGTCTATGGGGTTTTCTTTACTTATTATCATTTTCTATTTCTTCTTCCTCTTTTTAGTTGTTGGGGCATCTTGTGATGCCCATCCACACATTAATCTAGCCTTTAGGGCATCTTACGATGCCCACCTTCACATCATTTTAGACTTTGGGGAATCTTGTGATGCCTATCCCTACATCCACTTACCCTTTCAGGCATCTTGTGATGCCCAATTTTATTTTCCCTCACATGCTACAAAACTAATTCAACTTCAAGAAAATTTTTGAGACACATAGGCTTGTCTCTCATGTTTTCATCCTTGATATAGCTGTTAATGTAGGATCATTTCCTTCCTATCATGATTTCTATCTATATCTATCTAATACTTTTTATAGGTTACTTAAGCATGGGTCTCTCCCTATGTAGATCCTTCCTTTTCAAACCTTCAGTCCTCCTTTTTGGCCTTTTGGTTTATTTATGTACCATAGTCTTCATTTCCTTTCTTTTCAAACCTTTAGTCCTCCCTTTTGGTCTTTTGGTTTCTGGATGTACCATAGTCTTCATCACTTATCTTTTCATTCTCATTTTGCTTACCAATGCTATTTTGGCATCTTCTAAGGCTTTTCTTTTATGAGTTTCTTGGTAATACTATGGATAAAACCTATCCATAATCATAAAATGACCATTTTTTTATTTCTCATTTTTTCCTTTTCATTCTTTTACTACTTGCCAATGTTGTTTTGGCATCTTTTGGGTCTTTCTTTGTGAGGTGCTTTATACAAAGGCTCCCTCACTTTTCTCTTATTGGCACCCTTTAGGTTTTCATTTTGTGAGTTGTTTGGTAAGACCATGGATACAACCTAGACCTCCTCATAAAATTACCTTTCTTTTCATGTTTTTTGTGATCCTTGTTATTTAGACATTAGCTTTTACTTATTTTGCTAGATGGAATCTGTAAATAATCTATGTTAGCATGTTTTCTTTCACTTCCCACAGTCTTATGATAAGGAATCACACCTTTTCTATCATTGTATTCCTTTTTTCCCTTTGTCACATTTTTTGTAACCTGAATAAATTCAAAATTGTTACATTTGTCATTTTTCTCTTGATTTCCCCCTGTCTTTCATCTCCACATTTGGATAAAACAGAGTCAAAGTCAAGATAGCACTTTTATTTCACCTAGATTTATGAGACTCTTAAACCCCATGCTCTTTGATTTTATGTCTCTTAGCAACCTTGTCCCAAATTTTTCAAATGAAATTCATCTTTACCACCCATGTTTGGTCTTCCAAATCCATATGGAGGAGGAATTTTAAAAAAAGGAAAAAATAAAGTTAAAATCCAATCATTTGAAAACAAAAGACAATGATATCTAAAAGGAAACATACAAATATTAAAATTATAATCACACCAAAAGACATGATTACAAGCACATTTCCTATCTCCAATCAAAACTCAAACTCCACAGTCAGCTTCACATAGATCCAAAGTCCTTTGAGGTGCGGTAAGCTAGTAGATTGGAATAAGGGATTTCAAAAAACTATAGTGCTACCTACTTTCTCATGCAAGTACCCAATCTTCTTAGTAGATCAATGACTCTGTAAGGGGTCCTGAGGAGTGGGAAACATGTCGTGGGGAGGTAGTTCCATTTTAATTTTCATGCATATAGCCTTCATGGGATGATCTATATACTCCATTTGTTAACCTAAGACTTGTGTAGCTAAGAGAAGTTCTTCAGAGTCATTAAGGTATTTAGTCCTCTTGTTTTGACAAACCAAATTTGAGTGTCTTGACTTCAATAAAGAGTTTCTCTACCTTAATTTTTCCTTCATTCTCCCCTCTGCCCTATTTCATTTCCCCCTTTAATAGACAAATTATGATTCTAAATCTATTTTCCCTCTTCTTTAAATTCCTTTTTATTCATTTATTAAAAACATGCTAACACTAATTTGTTTTATTTTTATCTATCTTTAGACGTAAAATAACATGTTTGAGAAACTATGGATAATTTTCATCTTGTTTTATATAATTACTAAAACTAAATTTCTTTCCTTTTCCCATTTATCTTGATTTTATTGTTTTGTTGTTGTATACACCTGAGTTTGCACCATTTTCCATTGTTGTGTGAGATGTGGATTGTTACTGCTCACCCAACCATATTATTTTCCCTTTAATGCATCCCCTTTTTCCATTGATGATTGAGATGTGGATTGTTATTTCTCACTCATCAATGTTTTACCATTTTTCTTTTTTAATCCTCTTGTTACCATCTTGTTTGACATGTATCCTTGATTTGATTTGGTGAGTTTTCCTTTTATTACTTGAGGTTTACTTGTTTGATTTTTTTGCTCTTTAGTAGCCTTGGATTTTTGGTTACTTGATTTAATCTTATTTGAATTGGTCATTTGGTCTAACATAGCACTTGTCACCCAACTTGCCAAATTCCCAGATATGTCCCATCCACATAGCACTAGTTATCTTGTCTTTTTTTGTATTTGTTTATTTTTTCTCCTTAGTTATGTATTTTTGGGTTCGTCTAAAGTAGTCTCTATACCATCCATAATCAAAATTAAAACATAGCTGACAAACGTCCTATGATAAAGGTAAGTCAATGTACACATCATTTAATTTTTAGTTAGTTTCCTTTTATGTCATTTACATTTAGTTATTTTATTCCTTTTAAAATACTAAAATTCTTTTTTAGCATCATAATTTTGTGTGTCCTTATGTTCTTTCTCGAAGCACCATCCCCTGTTATACCTTAGTGACACGTGATGAGCTTCAAGTGGGAAATATGTATACACAATATTTTCACACTTTTATCAATTATTAACACTTTACATCTTGAAATAACCCATTTTGAATCAATATCTCGAAGTGCATGCCTCAATGGGTGCACCAAGAAAGGGGTGGGTAGACCTTTGGTGCTTCACAAGATTGTTGTCCTTTATTTCCATATTATTCCCTATCCATTCAGCTCCTAAAACCTTTCCTTAAGCTATCTCTCCTTCCTTGGACATTCCTCTAGTATTTTCCTTTCTCTAACCTTCTTTCCCTTGCTTATTACCCTTTTTACCTATTAAGTAACCTAGGTCAACATGGTCAACCTAGCACAATCTAGGGTTACTTTAGCTCTTTAGGCCTATTTTCCATCTGGCCAACCTAGCATAAACTTTAGGCATTATCCTAATATATGTGTTAGGTTGACCCAATAAACCTAGCATAAAAAAAATGTCTGAGTGATTTTTGGGTCATATTATCCTATATATACAAGGTCATTTTTGTCATTTACATATGAAGGCAATTAGGAGTTATTGTTTGTTCATGCTTCTTCAGAATCTACTCTTCCACCATTCTACTTAAGGATTCTTAGCTTAGGTTTCTTATTTGGAGAATCTTAGTCTTCTGGATAGGTCTTGGATACTTTGGCCTAATAAAGTGATCCTTCTGAACCACAAAAACCTCTTTCAAATCCCCATTGGCCAAGGGAGAGATTTAGTTATGATGGGTTCACATTCAAGTAAGTATATTCTAACTTTGTTCTCCTCTCTTTTAGTAGATAGAAGTAGCATAAGTGTCAACTTGAATAATATTATTCCTCATATTCTATGTATTAGGGTGTTACTCCTACTTACTTTATTTGAATTTCCCTATACATGTATTTGGTTGCTTTGCATCTAACCCCTTGATTTGTGCCACAAGCTTTGGTGAGCACTAGATTAGTTTCCTTTTATTGTTATTAGATTAGTTTACTTTATTATTTATTATCATAAGTGAATCTAGAAACCATAGGACTCTTTTAAGTTTGTTGTGTGATTATGTTAGACTATCAACTTTGGAACCCTGACTAGCTTGATGTGTTGTGATAGATGATACAAGTGATCCCTAATCAGGTCTAGCAGATACTCATATTGTTCATGCTCCTACTTAACAAGTGTGTACCCCAATCGGAAGTGAAGGTGTGATCTATCTTATGATCCAGGATTGATTCATGCACACCATGCAATTTCAATTGCATACATATACCACAAAAGTTAAATACATGTGATAGAAATAAATATATAAATACATCCAAATCCAAATCCAGATATAATTCATAAGATCATACAAATATATATATATATATATATATATATATATATATATATATATATATATATATATATATATATATATATATATATATATATATATATTTGTATGATCTTATGAATTATATCTAGATTTGGATTTGGATGTATTTTATATAAAATACAAAATACAATAGATCTAGGTTTAAGGTGAGGCTCCATCATATCTATCATGTGGCCTAGTCATGTTACCCATATATTACTATAATTGTCCCCTCTAAATAGTGCATTGTAATGAGGCAATCTAGGATCTCAATCCAGCAACTTGTCCCTATAGATTAGCCACCTAGGCTTGTACTTGTTTGAGATATATATTAGTCACCATGTGTGTGGCTATCTCATATGCTAGGCCCTATCATGCCTATGTCTCTCCCTCTTTAACCCCTATTGGTGTATTTATCCCCATCATCACATGCTTGTAGTTACCTCACAACATCTCCCACCAGTCTAAACCATCCTTCCTAGGCTAGGGTAGACGAAATTATAGGTTCATCTAATATGGTGGGATTATATAATGCCAACACCCCATCCAAAATGTCATGGTGTGCAACCATAACTAGGGATCCCCATCTGATCTCCTCTATCTTAAGATCTAAAAAACCAAAACTAGATAGGAATTAGATCACATATATATCTCAAACTCATGTGTCTATCATAAACACAATGAAACTAGTATCCTATATTAAAAATGTTAGCTTGTGGAGCTAAAAGCTTTAACCCTTTGCAAACTGTGGAACAATGGTTGCTGAGATCCAGGAGCACCGGCGTCGGCAGCAGGACCGACGTCGGTAGAGACCAGTGCAGAAGGCCACCGGCGACGGCAGAAAGTCGGCCGACGTCGGCAGAACCAGACAAGCAGGGACCGACGTCGGTCACCTGTGTGTTCCAGAACTGCTCATTTCATGGATAGTTAGTTAAGTGAACGAAGAGTTTACATGTTGAGACCAGTTAGAGTCTTGGGCTGCGAGGACAATTGTCTAAATTAAGAGTCTAAGTTATTGTTTGAGTTAGGGATCTATTTATAGACCCATTGGCATGTATTGTATAAGCATGAGATAGAAAGGAAGAGTTCCTTCTAGTTGTAAGATCTGTGAGTTGCAGGTTGTTGCAAGCTCATTGGGGATCTACATGTAAGTTTGGTCTTTGAATTGCAGGTTGCAGGTTCATGAGAGATCAGCTTGAAGTGCTATAGAGTGCTTGATGTACCGGCAGGGTTAATACTGACTGGTTGGTGAGGTGAACACCAATTCTATGTGTGAGTTGGTTGTTGGGACCGTTTTTGTGTAGGAGAGTGTGTGTGAGAAGAATTACTGAACACTTGAGGTGTGGCGAATCTCTGTAAGGTGAAAGAGTGTGGTGGCTCTTTATTGTATTCTTTTTTGTATAGTGTTAATACAAGATAGTGTATTGTCTCTCATATTCTGTGCTATTGGTGAATTCTAGTTACTTGTGTTTCTGGTTATTTCCGCATATTCAATTGCTTATATTTGGTAATCATACTATGCTCTTTCTGAGGAGCAAGATCCTAACAGGTGGAATTAGAACAGGTGTGTTTGTTCTTGGATTTACCCTTCCACCTCACCCAACAAGTGGTATCAGAGCCTTGGTTGTAGGTTCAAACGCTGATACCTAACAAGTGGTATCAGAGCCTTGGTTGTAGGTTCAAAAGCTGATACCTGACAAGTGGTATCAGAGCTTTAGGTTGGGATACTAACAGATTGGTGTAGATCTGGGTAGTGTGTTTTGATTACAGGTTACTCACAGGGTTTATGTTTGAGTGGGAGTTGAGCAATGGCAGAAAGTAGTCAACTACGAATGGAAAAGTTTAATGGCAAGAACTACCAATTATGGAGGATGCAGATTGAAGACTATCTATATCAGAAAGATTTGTACTTACCGTTGGGTGGGGTTGCTAGCAAACCCTTGGATATGAAAGATGAAGAATGGGAGGTTCTTGATCGGAAGGCTCTAGGATCTGTTAGATTGAGTCTTGAATCATCTGTGATTTCCAGCTTATCACAGTGTAAGACAACGGTGGAGTTGATGAAATCTTTGGCAAATTTGTATGAAAAACCCTCGACTTCGAATAAGGTATTTCTTATGAAGCGTTTATTTAATTTGCAAATGTTGGAAGGTGGATCTGTTCATAGCCATCTTAGTGATTTCCATGGTTTAGTAAACTAGTTAAGTTTAGTCAATATTGTATTTGATGATGAAATTAGAGCTCTCTTAATCTTGTGTTCATTACCTGAAAGTTGGGAAGGCTTGGTAATGGCAGTTTTTAATACTGTGTCCCTTCAAAAGTCTTAAAAGTGGATGATATTGTGAGTGTGATCTTGAACGAAGAGATATGCAGGAAAAGCACAGGTGAATCATCTGGAGATGCTTTGAGTGTTGAAGGAAGAGGAAGGCCAAGAGAGAAGATAGAGCGTGGGAGATCAAGGTCGAAGACGGGCAAGAGATCCAAGTCTAGGTATGGCAGAATAACCTGCTGGAAATGTGGAAAGCAAGGGCACTTAAAGAGAGATTACAGATCGGGTACAGATCAGCATGAAGAACATGAAGAAGAAGCAGATGTTGCAGGTTACGTTGCACAGGATGCTCTGGTATGTTCTTTGGATAAAGTAGAATCTTGGGTATTAGATTCTGGTGCCTCTTTTCATGCATCCCCACATAGGGAATTTTTTCATGAGTATGTCCAGGGAGATTTTGGAGAAATTTGTGTAGGGGATGGTAAGCCTTGTCAGATTGTTGGTAAAGGCAAAGTGAAGCTGAAACTGCAGACAGGTAACACATGGGTGTTAAAGGAGGTCATGCACGTCCCAGTTCTGAAGCGGAACCTGATTTCTATTTGAAGTTAGGGTGAAGAGGGTTGCGCAGTAACTCTCACAGCGGACTCTTGGAAGGTTACCAAGGGTACACTTGTTGTAGCTAGAGGTAAGAAAGTAGGTACGCTTTATCTATCTACTTGTTTTACTGATTCTCTTTCTAGGTTATCTACTTCAGTTGTAGATTCAGAGATGTGGCTTGATAGGCTTGGTCACATAGATAAGAAGGAGATGCTAGTTCTTGAGTCAAAGAGTATGCTTTCAGATTTGGAAGGCATGGATCGTGGTTTCTGTATGCAGAAGAAGAAGGTGAGGTTTCTTGAGGAATCCGATGTTAGTGACAAGAACAGGAAAGCCTTGGTTTTCAAGGAGAAAGTGACAGACAGAGTTCAGCACAAGGTGCAGAGGGATTCTGAGCAGAGCAAGGGTGATTTGGACAAGGGTTTGATCCAAAAGGAGCTCGCGGGAAAAAGTCAGGTCTCACAAGAAAAACACAGAGACCGACGTCGGCAGGAAAACCGGCGTCGGTGTCCAGACAGGGACCGATGTCAGCTATGTGTAGCCCGACGTCGGTGACTTGGGGCAGACAGAGACCGGTGTTGGCCAGGGGAAACCGACATCGGCAGGGAGGCAGTCGCAGGGAACCGACATCGATCGGCTGTAGACTGAGATGTGACCAGCATCGGTCACTGAGATGAATTTTGGGTGGACAGCAAGCTGTCATGGAGTCTCAAGCGCCCATATGGAGGACTGAGGGTGTAAGTAAGTTCTTAAATTTGTCATTTCCCTTCTTTACACTACTTGTTGCTCACTTATGGCATAGGACCAAGAAGTTATTGAAGAAGCAGAACAGGTAGATCCAGGAAATAGTGGGAGCTAGGCATGGATGAGGATGTGATTCCTTAGAGGAGAACCAAACAGGTGTTTTGGGTAGTGTTGCCAGCTGGAAGTAAGCACTGAGAGATGAATGGATGTTAAGGATAAAGAAGAGCAGAAATGGATACGTGAGATGGAAGATCAGGGTATTTGATCTTGTATTAGCTGCAGGGTAATGGAGGTTTGTTCATTGTGTTTCTCTTTACCAGGTTGGATAGTATTAGCTACACTATCCTATTCTTTGTATGATGTGCTTGTTGCAGGGTTACATATACAGGTATTACTGAACTAAAGGTAAAGCTAGTTCAGGTGTTTGTCATGGAGAATCTGGGAGCAGCAAGATTCTTTGGCAAGAGTGTGTTTTAGAGACATGGAAGGTCATGTGTTGACTTTGTTTCAGGATGATTGTGTGAAATCAGTTAGCACGCCGATGGTTAGACAGTTCAAAGAATAGGTGTCTTGATTCACATAATGAGGTTGAGTGCATGGTATGTACCAAACCTGAGTTTTTCCAAGCAGTGGGAGTTGTCACAAGTTAGGAGCCAATCCGGGAGAGAACCATTGGAGGGCAGTTCAGTGGATTCTTACAGGGACTAGTAGCAGGTGCACATGCTATGCAAGTTCAGGTTAATTTCTACATGGTTGTAGATGTGGATGTGGCAGGTAATTTGGATGACAGGTTTTGCACCACGGATTTTGTGGTGGTTGGTCTTCAAGGGTGATTTTGAAGATGGATACATAGCCAAGGGAAAAAACTAGACGGTGTACAGGTATATGTACAGGTTGCAGCTTTTTATCTCCAAGTGGGAGATTGTTAGGTTGTGGAGCTAAAAGCTTCAACCCTTTGCAAACTATGGAATAATGGTTGCTGAGATCCAGGAGCACCGGCGTCGGCAGCAGGACCGACGTCGGTAGAGACCAGTGCAGAAGGCCACCGGCGACGACAGGAAGTCAGCCGACATCGGCAGAACCAGACAAGCAGGGACCGATGTCGGTTGCCTGTGTGTTCCAGAACTGCTCGTTTCACGGACAGTTAGTTAAGTGAACGAAGAGTTTGCATGTTGAGACCAGTTAGAGTCTTGGGCTGCGAGGACAATTGTCTAAATTAAGAGTCTAAGTTATTGTTTGAGTTAGGGATCTATTTATAGACCCATTGGCATGTATTGTATAAGCATGAGATAGAAAGGAAGAGTTCCTTCTAGTTGTAAGATCTGTGAGTTGCAAGTTGTTACAAGCTCATTGGGGATCTACATGTAAGTTTGGTCTTTGAATTGCAGGTTGCAGGTTCATGAGAGATCAGCTTGAAGTGCTATAGAGTGCTTGATGTACCAGCAGGGTTATTACTGACTGGTTGGTGAGGTGAACACCAATTCTGTGTGTGAGTTGGTTGTTGGGACTGTTTTTGTGTAGGAGAGTGTGTGTGAGAATAATTACTAAACACTTGAGGTGTGGTGAATCTCTGTAAGGTGAAAGAGTGTGGCGTCTCTTTATTGTATTCTTTTCTGTATAGTGTTAATACAAGATAGTGTATTGTCTCTCATATTCTGTGCTATTGGTGAATTCTAGTTACTTGTGTTTCTGGTTATTTCCGCATATTCAATTGCTTATATTTGGTAATCATAATGTGCTCTTTCTGAGGAGCAAGATCCTAACAGGTGAAATTAGAACAGGTGTGTTTGTTCTTGGATTTACCCTTCCACCTACCCAACAAGAAACTTAAATCAAAATTAAAGTATTTCTAACCATTATTGGTGTTACCAATCATAGTCACTCTATCTGCTCACTCATCGAGCACCTCCTCTATAGGTTGGATCCACACTAGTGTAAACCTAGGAGTTATCACTCAATCATGTTATGATCCTCTCCTCATGGGTGTCTCTATGGACTAATTATGTCCTGGAGTGGTTATTGGGTCCCTCTATGCATCATCTCATGCATGCATCTCCTCATGTTGACAGTGCCTTTTTCTCTAATGAGGAAGTGGTGGTTGTTGATACCTCTATTTTGGTGCCTATTATGCCCCTACATCCACATCCATATCCTATCCCCTAATGGCTTTTTTGTCACATGTTATCATGCTTAACCACTCTATAGTCTATCATGTAGAGGCTTGATTACTGATATCTCCATAGGTACCCCTCTGCCTCCCCTCCCTCTCAACTCTCTAGCATGTTATGCCCAATAAGTAGGCCTAATATAGGGTCCACTAGATAGAGAAGTCAGAACTATATTGGTAAGTGTAACACTATATACAGTTCCACCCATGTTGTGTAGTGGTCCATGATCTATACCCATACCAATCCTATCATAATGATTGACTAACTAGGCCATATAGTAGCTTTTTGTGTATAAGGATATGGCATGATCTCCCCTCATGTGATCATTTGTAATTCTATCACATGGGGCATGACTCGCACTATAAGGTCTTATCTCAACTTTAAGACCTAAGGTAACCTATCATTGACCACATGGGGAAACCCAACTAGTTGATACATGATAAACCTTTTGTATATCCATAAACTTAATAGAATCATAGGCCTCATGCTATTCTACCCTCTGGATAGCATCCCATACATATCATGCATGAATTGCACCCAGATGATAGCCCTAAAATCATAGAGTTCTTATTTATCTAATATAGATCTATATAAGGCTATCACATATAGTGATACCTTATTGTCTAATTTTTGACATAACACTCATTGTCACAAGTCCTATCACTACCTTCTATATGTATGTAATGGATGCAATACAAATAAGTTCACCCTCAACCCAGGGTGAATCCTATTTGAGTAGGTAGACCACTAGGCTAATATTAATCCTTTGATGTATCAGTGATCATCGACATCCCACCTATTAAAAGTTTGAGAAATGTATGGATATCCTCTAGCATGACGCCTACCTTAATGGTGTCCCTATCTAGCTCCCATTAGAAATTTTTGGTCAACCATTCCAATGCTCCTAGGTATATGACAATGGGATCAACACTCAATAAGATCCATCTCATCTCCATGATGTTGTCAAAACCCAAGGTGACCAATCAAGTTATATCCATATTTGACAAATAATCCAGCAAATTTAGTATCCATGATACATCTACCAAGTGCCATACCCCCATTGTCTCTTCAAAATATCAAACAACAAAGTATGTATTAGATCTCCATGTCATAAATATTTAAAATACATTCTTAAAAATTCACAAATTAACTATTTAATTAGTTGGTTTGATTTACTTTTTATATTTTTCTACACAATCAACCCATTTGATACCAAATCAGCTTTGTGCCCACCTTATTACAAAACATTATCCCATTTACTACTAAATTAAACCTTATTATTTCCAACTAAACTATATTTTTTGATACTAAATCAGCCCTCCCCTAGCTCTAGCATACTATATCAGCCCTTTGGTACACAGTCAACCCTCATTAACAAACTATATCAGTGACTTCTTACCAACTACATTGGCCCTCTAGTACTCAATCAGCCATTTGTTCCTTTCAAACTACATCAGCCTACTACTATGTAGTTGGCCACCCTTCACAATACTATGTCAGCCCACTGCTACGTAGTTGACTCCCTATATTCTACTCAGCTTATGAACTAAGTCAACTTTGTTATTTCATTGTGGTGAATTTTTGACCATTTACCATAAATTAATTAGGCATTTTTTGGTCTAAATTATTCCTACTCAGTACCCCTGTCTATCCCTAGTATACGTAAAACTTCCTAGGGTCAGTTTTGGTGCCTAGATTTTGCCTACCAAATAATTTTATATAGATATCTCAATTTAAAATAAAATTACTCAAAAAATTTGAAATTCATCATTGTTTATCTATGCTACACTTAATGTGACATCTAGGAATCCTCCTCATCTCATTTTTCATCTCCTCACCATGATGGATCTCTAGTCTCACACTGGATCTCTCAAAACTTTGTTTTCTCAGAATATTAAAAATAACAAATAAATTATTTTTTCACCCTGTTTATATTTACTATAAAATTTATTTACTTGTCAAATATTTACCACCAGATTATATTTTTCAATCATATCTTTATTTCTAATTTCTCTTTTTCTGAACCATAATATGTTCTAAAATTTTGGCATCATAGAAAGTCTTTTCACATATTACATGTACATTTTGCAAAAAAATCAAGTATTTGCTATTTTTCACTAATCTCTATAGGTTCACCTAATATTCCTTACATTAGACACCTTCACATTTATTTCACCTACTTTATTATTCATAGTACTAAGGTAATTAAAGGTATGTGTTTTTCAAGGATGTCCTTTTATTTATCTTACTTGCTTCTTACTACAATTTATTTAGCTTTAGCATTGTATATTTCTATATTCTTTTCCCAAAGCACCATCACCTGTTACACCTATGTGACATGTGATGAGATTAGAGTGGGGCATATGTATACACATATTATTTTAAAACTTTATCAAATAATAATATATTCTCTCTTGCAGGAACCCATCAAGTCTCAATCTCTCTGAGTGCACACCTTAAAGGGTGTACCGAGAAAAGGGTGGGCAGACCATTGGTATTTTATAGGATTATTGTCACCTATACCTCCACTTGATATCTACACAACCATATCCTATATACTTCCCTAATCCTTGTTACCTCTCTTTCACCCTCTTCTAACCATTTACCACCTTCATTATCCCCTTCCTAAGCCTAAATTCTTTTTTGATGATTTATGTTACACTGTTGGCCCCATCAACCCTATATTCAAATTGATAAAACACATTTAGGGTATAGGTCATCCCCTGGTTAACCTAGACCAAGACCTAATTTGTTTTTATCAATAATTAAATAGATTTTATTAGGCCAACCTTATCAACTAAGCTTTTGGAAAGCTTTAGGGTTAGATTCAGCTATATATACACATTTATTTTTGCTAATTTAAAGAAGAGAAAAAGAAGAATAATATATTACACATCTACTTATCCACCATTCTACTTAAGTAACATAGCTTAGGGTTTTAATACATTCTTTGGAGATATATATCTTGTCTTGTAGAGAAGTATTTTGGATGCATAGATAACTTTTGTATCCTAGAGTTGACTTATCCTTGTTATCTTTACATACCACAACAACCTCTTGTGAAGCACCTTGGCCAAGGGAGAGATTGAGGCTAGGTAGTTTCATTTTCAAAGGTATTTATTCTTAAATTTTTTCCTCCTTTATAAGAGTAGATATATGTGCATTTGTACTTCTTTTATGCATGTTTACTTTCTATCTTTATTATGCCCACTTTGTGTCATACAATTTGGTGAGCACTGGATTAGATTTTATTTTAATTTTCATTATAATTTTTTGAATATGAAAACATAGGACTTAGCTAGGGTTATTTCATATTTTTATTTGACTAAAAGGCTTTATAACCCTCTCTAGTGATGTTATTATGTTAAGATATCCCTTGGTTAGGTCTACTAGATCCATCTTGGTCGTGACCCCAAATATTTAATGTATCAAAAATCATAAGTGTATGTAGTATTTACCTTCTCTGAGCTATAATTGATTAATATATCAATTACATTTCCATTTACATACACATTCAACATCAAGTTGCATCATGAGGTGATACTATAACTATTGATGTGCAGATGTATGGGAAAATTTTATGCATCATGAGACAAGATGGAGTAGTCATTATTTTAACTGATATTTTCAAAATCTTGAGTACTCTATGAAATTAATATATATAATATGATATTACAAACCTTATACATAACTTTTTGGAGTGTGCACTAATGGTTCAACATAACACTGACAAGGTAGTATGATACATGAAACTAATAAGCCTTAGAATGTTGACTCTTAGATGGATATTAAATTAGTAGGGTATGAGGTATCAAATGTTGTCTTTAAATTTTAGAGCACATTTAATATGATTAACTGATATACATGGTATGTTATTGGATGACCAACACTCAACTATAGTCCATTAACTTTAATCCTCATAGAATATGGCAGGGTAGAACCTATTGGTCATCTTGAAGATCTAGAAATTAAAGTTGTAGACTTGAACCTACAATGAGATTTTTAAGTGATTAATATGAACGTTGATGAAATGCATTACCCTACATTAGTTGGGAAGAAGTGGGTTTATGATGGTCAAATGACCATTAGCACAATATGTAATTAGTTAGAAGTGCACTAAGGGGATAAAATTATCATTATTCCCCTAAATAAAAATGAGATAAAGCCTTACAATATGTGGGATACAATAGAATTAACATTGTCGATAGGGTTAATTAAACATCACAGTACTCAAAAACAAAATCATATCATGAGAAAAGAAAGGTCTTGAAATGTCTCATGGATTATCTCATGACCATGCATGTGCCTACTAGGGATGACATCAATAAAACATGACTAATTATGTAATTTCCCATCTATGTCGCTACCCAAAATGAAAAAAAATTTAACAATTTTAGTATTCAATGGGAGGAGATAGATTCACCCTATGTTTATGGGGATAATAGTTGGTTTAAGGAGGGAACTAAACACAAGCAAAACACACTATGATATATAGATTACTAATGTTTTTATTTAAAATAAGAGTATCAACAATAGTTTTAGTTAATAAAATAGCCTATATACAAACCTATAATAACCAAAACACCCATTTCATATCTCCAAATAGAATACTGTGATTCACCATTGGTGTGAGATCACCAATAATATCAAAAGTAGATTATTATACAATTTAGGTGTGATAGATATTCTATTATACTAAACCAACTATAAAATTAATTTTACCATGGCAATTAGCATCTTCCATTACTAACAATTTTAATACCCACATGCTGAACTAGGTGAAAGGAGATCAAGATGTGTGTCCATTTTGAATGGTCTTTTCCACTAAATGTCAATTACCTCAATATTTCACAATTGAATATTTGAAATAGTTCATCATCAAAATAGAACATCAAGTACCTATTATGAATTAGAGAGTGATTTTTATTACATTTAACTATGCATTGAAGGTAAATGTTATGACTCGGTGGGCAGTTTAAAGAATAAAATAGCTACAACAGGATGATGTTTGTAAACTCTTGTGTGCTCAATTCTAACTACCACCTACTGTAACGGACTAGTTTCCCATTTTACAAGAGGGAAAATTCCCAAAAATGAATGTTCATAAGTGTGTGGATGTGTGGTCTATATATGGTGTAAAACCCTAATATTGGGTAATGTATTTAGTTATACTATGGCAGTGCTTCTAATAGCCTGGTACATGTACCAAGAACACAAACAAGAGATGAAGAATTAGCCTTAGATACAATAAGGATTTATTCATAATTTTTTATTTGAGGATGAAAATCTTGTTTTTTATAACACTATGAATAAATTGAAAATATTTTTATGTTATGGGTGAGAAGAAGATTTAAGTATTGTGACAGACTCATCTTCATAGTAGGAAGCAACTAGATATTTGAATGTTGTTATCCAAAATTACAAGGCTATCATATAAAAGGAGCATCTTTTTTAAACTTTGTAATAGGATCATCGATGATGTAGAACTAACAGAGTCTAGTGATAGTGATGAGGACTTATATTGTAATGGTTTCTTTTAACCTAAACAAGGTGCAGAGTCACCTAAATACAACATTGCATTACAAACTAAGGATGAAAAATTATGACATGTAAATATTCAAAAATTAAAAAGGTAGATAACTCTACGAGAGTAAATTCCAAATAGACCTAATAAAATCTATTAGGATCCATTAAATAAATTTATCAGGAACATTGTCATAGAGTCTAAACCCAAGCTTACAACTCAAGAAGACTACTAGACACAAAATGAGGTTTTAGAAGCATTGTATATTTTGATATATTATCATGACATATTCCTAACAAAGTTTGTAGAAGTAAATGGTATAGGCCCTTCATTAAGAGAAATGTGTATAGATCAAAAAGAGTGTGTGAGGCCTATGAAGAAGAGTCTATACAGGATAAATCCTAACATGAAGTTGAAATTAAAAGCTAAATTGGATTAGATGTAATGTGCAAGAATTATATATTCAGTGGAAAAGTAGACTAGGTTATCCCAATGGTGGTTCAGCCTAAGAAGTCTAGGGAAATTATAATCTATGGGGATTACCATGTACTAAATGATGTATGCATCAATGACCCATTTCCAATTTCATTCATAGATGAAGTCTTGGATTCTATCACAAGACATGAAGTATAATATTTTATGGATGGTTTCATTGAATATCATCAAATTCCAATCACAGTAGAGGATTAGGATAAAATAACATTTATAATAGAATGGGGATTATTTTCATACTATGTAATGTCATTAGCGTTAAAGAATGATCTAGTTATGTTCTCTAGGATTTTCATCACTGTCTTTAAATATTTCATGCATGATTTTATTGAGGTCTGCCTTGATGATTGGGCTATCATTACCTTATTCAAGGAGCACTTATTTAATTTTTAACTTATATTATAATAGTGTTGAGCTCTACAAATTACACTAAACCTAAATAAGTGCCTATTTTTCACACTTTTTGATGTTCTATTCAGTCACATTGTATGCAGTGATGGGATTTTGGTGGACCAAGCCAAAATTATATCAATTATGGGCATTGCCACCTCCTATAGGTTTGATAGAGGTGTGATATTTTCTAGGGCATATAGGCTACTATAGAAATTTTATAAAAAGATACATATCTATATTTACCCCTATGGAAAAAATACTATGTAAAGATACTAGTTTTGGATGGACCAAGGAGTACTAAGTAGAAAATATTGCTAATAGCTCCTATTTTTGGTTTTTCCTAACTAGAGAAAATCTTTTCACATCCATATGGATGTTTCAAGAATTGATGTAGGAGTTATTATCACACAACTAGGAGATAGATGATTGAATCATCCCATTCAATTTGCAAATCATAAAATCTCATTGTAGAGAATAATTATATGACTACAAAAATGGAAGCTCTAGTAATGGTGTTTTCACTATAGAATTTTAAGCACTACCTTCTAGAAACACCATTTTAATTCTTCACAGATCACCAGGATCTACAATGCATGGTAAATAAGCCTATCTTAGAAGGTAGGATATCTTTATGGTTGATGTTTTTTTAATATTTCCAATTTATAATAAATGTAAATCATGGAAGGGATAATGTAGGACTAGACCACCCAATCTAGATACACAATGGAGAAGAATCAAAGGAGTTTCAAGATGAATCATTGAATGCACATATATTTTGAGTCTCTATAATTCTTGAAAAATAAACAAGACAACAAATTTATTGGATCAAGGGATCTTTCCTACTCACTGTATATAAAGGGACAAAAATTAGTTAATCACATGATTTATTCCCTTTAGCATTATCAATGGATTTTTTTGTAAAATGGGCAAGGATGGAGTACTATGTAGAGTAGTTTTAGAATGTGAACAACCCCAACTTTTTGAAGAATCCCATTAAGGAATCATAAGAGGATAATTCATAGGATAATCCATTATGATTAATATTTTACAAATAATTATATGGTGGCCTACCCTATTTCAGGATCCACATTAGGTAGCTTAACACTATAATATCTGTTAGAGAATGAGAAAACCAAATTAGAGAGATGATATGCTACTAAATCCTATGTTATTTGAGCAACCATTTGGACAAAGGATTTTTGATTTCATGGAACTAATAAATCCACCTAGAAAACACGATTGTGTAAGATACGTAATCATCATGACATATCATTTTACTAAATGGGTTGAAACTACTGTGACACCAAGCTACAATGCTAAATATGCAGTCAAATTTATCTATGAAAATATTCTAACTATATTTGGGTGCCCAATAAAGTTGGTCAGTGATAGAGGAACATGTTTCCTTAATAATAATATAAATACTCTCACATAAGAGTTTATGATCTCTCACCATAAAATCATGGCATATCACCTATAATAAAATGGACAAGTAGAAGCATCGAACAAAGTCCTTAGCAAGATGCTCATAAATATATGCAATGTCCAAAGAGATGATTGGGAGAATTAGATTCATGTGATCTTATGGGCTATTAAATTACGCCAAGATATTTAAATTTCATAACTTACATGAAAAACCTAGTATTAGGTGAGCGCAAGATGTAAATAAAAAGTAGTCTTCATAAATGATTATTAGCTTATGAGCCAAAAAAGATAAAGGAGGTACATTATACAGTGAGTTATTAAGTCACCATAAAGGTAAAAACTCAACTAATAATTATAAAAACACATAAAGTGTATTTAACCTAATAACCTTAACAACCCTAATCAAGTTAACTAACAAATTTGTAGGTAAAAATAAAGGTAGGAAAACCCCTACACTAACATCCCCATGAAGTGTAGCTTAGGTGTGTAGAAGAATTGAGTCCTATTAATGAGGCTTCATGAGGTACCCAAGTATAATACAACTCCCATAAAGTAGAGAAAGGGTAATAAGTTTTAAGATAAAATTCATCCCCTAAAAGAGAGTAAAGAAGAAAATGGGGCTAAAAAACCTCACTAGAGTCTAAAACTACCTTTATCCATCTAGTATCCTACAACAGACTTCATGGGAGTGACTATGGATCAGAAGTAGATGCAGTGAAGAATGGATCACCCTAGAATAATGACTGTGTCTATGATGTTCTTGATGGATCTTTACCTAAGGTGTGATTCCTATACAAGGAACTATTCTCCTCATGCAAGGTAGGAGGGCTAAATACTCTATGAAATGATGTTACATTAGAAGCAGAGGTAATGGAAGACTGATGAATACTCTAAAAATATGGGATAGGTTGCTCAATGTTTGACATGTCTTGGATCATTATACTTGTTCCCTATAATTTGTGAAGTAGACCAAGGTTAGGTTGATCGAGAATAGATCTTTAATATATGGAAAGTGATAAGAAGATGGTGGATATGTGTCATCATCATTGTTATATTCATTTATGCTAAAATAAGAGTCATTAATATCATAGATGTGTTCAAGCTCATTAATGTCATCAAGTTTACATGAGTCCAAAGAAGAAGAATCTAAAGGAGATTCAGGAGCAAATTGTGAGAATTTATATATTCAAGTATAATGATCAACCATTCCCTCTACCAATATAGTATCACATGATAGCTCTCTAACATAAATAAAATTTGGATTGAACTCAACTTGCATGTCCAAACCAAGGTGAGTGATTTGGTAAACTGATAGGAGATTAGTTAAAATCTAGGAAACACTTAAAACATTATTGAATATTCCACCACTCGCTTTAATAGGCCCTTTCTTCAGAAAATTTTTAGAAGTGTCATCACCCAATTATATAGAGGACATGTCACATGGTTATAAAGAACTAAACTCTATCTATGAAGAGGCCATGTGATGTGAAGCACTAGAGTCAGTGACCCATATAGGAGTCAAAGGTATAACTATAACTAGGGCCGTGCCCTTTACTTTCCCATTACAATTATCTTTTGTATTTTCTTTACCATGGTCATTTTCCTTAGAGGATTCATGGGTTGATGAATTTTTATTGATAGTTAAGGGACACAGATATTGTGCTTTTCAATCATCTTAGTCAGTTGGTCAATCTGCTTATTCAAACATTTGATTTCATCATGTTTTCTTGATCAAAACCCAAATTTGATTCAATCTTGTTTAGGATTAAGACTAGAAGAAGAGGTATCATTGTTTGATTTACAGGTGGGAGTATTTTCACCCTACTCTTGATCCTTTTTGTTATGTTTCTTCTCTTTTGTTTGAAGCCTTCTCTTTCTTAGAAAAAATTTCATGAGATTTTTAATTTTAATTGTGGCCATCTGTATCAAATTATCTTATTCCCAAGTCAAGTTAGAAACAAAGGTATCTAAATAAGGAATCTTCCATATAGCTCCAAGATTACTTTTTATGGAATGCAAAGTGAACACAAACACAGAATAGTCTATAACCAATTTGGATAGTTTATATAGAAAAAGTTAATCATCTTTCTTATCTATTCCACATTATTTTAACTACAACCTCAGAGATTTGAACTTAGTGAATAAATCATGTAGTGTGTCAAAGTAAATTGGGCTCAAATTGATGATCTCAATCTTTAGTTCATGACCTCTTATCACATCCTACTTGCCAAAGAGTTTTTCCAATGTGGTCCATACTTCATTCGGTGTTTTATAAAATTCAATGTGAAAACGTAAGTCAGGATAAATAAACAAACTAATACAACCATGTGCTTGATCACATATGTTAAATAATTTATTTTTCTTTGTATCCACTATAGGTTCAGTTTCCTTATTCATATCTATCATATAGAAGCCTTATTTTCTTAGATCAAGTATCATGTTGCTTTTTCATTCGTGATAATTAAATGTTATAAGAGGAGGAAATGAATATCAATCCATGATGCAAGAAAAATTATTATAGAAATTAAAAAATAAATACATACAATAAAATTACATTTCACCACATAGTACCCCCTTTGAACTATCAAAGTGACCCCTCAAAGTTTTAAATACAAGCATGTTTGTATAGACATTAGACACAACCGAGAATGCATCTTGATTAATTTATGTGTAAGTATGAAGAGCTGGAGGGACATCAAACTCAGTCGATAATGCATCCAAAAGTGTAAAATAATTATTTTAAAGTGAGCTAAATAGGGTCTTAAAATACCATCAATGTGCAGATCATGAAAAAATAATCACTTTTAAAGAAGGTGACACTCAAATCCAAGTTACCAATCAAAAGTTATACCCATTTGAAAATCTAAGCTCGCATGAAATATTTGGGTGAAAAATAGTGGTGAAATTTTTTTAATCAACTTCTCTAACAAATTTGAAGCCCCTTGCAGCAAAATCTTGAAAAAAATTGTAAATCAATTTCATCCAAAAAACACTTATGCATCCATGGAGTAAAATTTAAGCACTTTTGGGTTGGAAGTGACTAAGGGATTAATTTCCATGTGATTAGGGGTTTAGGGTTAAGGTGGGTGCTCCCCTCATGTGACCACATCATATGACCATGGAGATAATGCTTATTATGGGTAAAATGAATAGTATCACATTTTAATAGGTTTAATTTGACATCCTCTAAACTGTCATCATATTTTTTGACCATCCTTGTAGTTTTCAAAAAAAATTGTCAAGATTGCAATCCCCCTTGCAGTTGTCAAAGTTCCTGAAAGTTTTCGCAATGGCAGGGTTTTAGTGAGTTCTAATAGTGTTGGGCTTATAGAAAATTCTGGTAGTGTTATGGTTATTGACTACAAGTATAGTTGAAAGTCCTGTCACATCAAGGTTTTGGATTGTGGGGGCAATCAAAAGTCTTGATGTCAGGGTTTTGGGTTGCAAAAGCAGTTGAAAGTCCTAATGTCAGGGTTATGGACTATGCTTACAATGTGAAGTCTTAATGTTGAGGTTTTGACAACATGTGCAATTATAAAATTTGATGATGTGCGTTTTGACTTTAGTTGCATCTATAAACTTTTATTTTGGAGATTTTGATTTTAGTATCACCCCAAACTTTTAGCAAGTGAAACAAAGCCTTGAAACTCTGATTTAGCATGCAGGGACATTTTTTCACCAAGTCCATTTTTTTTAGATCTAGTAAAGATATGATAATTCCACCAAATAACCACAAAGGATCTTTAAAACCCTCTATAAACCTAAAAAATATTTTTATTTAGAGATCCTAGTTGTATAGATGATCTGTAAACTGAAAATACAAGTGTAGTATATTTGAAAATCACTTGCTCACATTTAAGAGATCCTTCAATTTCTCACTTTTTTGCTTAATTTTTGTATAAAGAAATTAAAACCAGATATAAAATGAAGATCAGAACTAAATAAAAATTAGATAAAATTCAAAGAATTCACCAGCAAATTGATAACAGAGTTCGGCTTCAATAGCCTACGTCGATGGGTCCGTTCAAAGTAAGGACCGTTCTCATTAATTTTATGCAACAAATGGCTTCCAAAACCAATAAAAGTCTTCAATTCACCTTCTCTAATCTTTTTTTGCCTGTAAATACATCTCTTAAACCTGAAAATAATGGCCCAAGGCCGTACAAATCAAAAACAAGGCTCTAATCTTCTTAAATCTCTTTACACAGTCTGCTTTTCGTGTTTGTTCAAGTATAAATTAGTCCCTTTTATAACACTTTGACCCCCATGGCTGAAGTGATCAAGGCATTAATATTTTAGAGGATAGATCAGGAGTTCAAAACCTCCTCCCACCTTTCCAGGCACCTTGGTATGAGGAATAGGTCGGCCTTAGGCGCTCAGCATGTGATTTTGAATGTTTCCCTCCTTTTTTGGCCCCTTGGGACTTGGTTTAGTCCCACATTTGTTGGGATTTCTATTTCCAATGCCTTAAATAGAAATGTTTGACCCCTCTTCAAATGCCTAAGACAAAGGTGCCCACTTAGGCTGCTGATTTGACTTGGTACATGCTTGGTTGATGGGATGGGTGATGTGGCACTTTCTTTGGCGCCTTATTTCAAAGTTTGAAAATTTCAAATAAAAAACCAACATTTTTTTTGCACCGAATTATTTTTCCACATGTAAAGTGGCTATTGGTCCACTTGGCATGTTTTCAATAGTGCCACGTCACTTTTGACACCCCCTGTCGCAAGATTTCTTCAACTAGCCATATCTTGAGCTTCGAGACTCCATTTTTCGAACCACAAAAAGTGATAGAAAGCTCTCGACGAGTACTACAATTTGAAAATGATTTGAACAAAATTTGAAGACTTTTTTAAAAATAAAATGGTATATGGATCCACCTAGATCATTCCTCCCCATTGGGAACTTTTGGACCTCTGAAAGTTGAAATTAATTGGTAATGAGTTGAGGGTATTTTTCCCTTAGCTTTCCAACTTCCATCCATCTAGCCTTGCTTGGGTGCATCCCTTTGAGACCAACATGAAGATATTCAAAATTACCTCTTCACGAAGTCTGCATATTCCTTTCAAGTATAGTATCTTCCTGCAATTCTGTTAGATATTCAGGAGAAAAATCATCAATGAAAGGAATGGATACACTTTCATCATGATCAATTATCATTGGAGGATCATACAATTTCAAATTTTCCACATTTACAACTGAATAAATCTGCATGTAAGATGGTAAATCTAATCGGAAAGTATTTGTGCCAATTTTTTCTATTATCTAAAAATGACCATACCAGATTGGTTTCAACTTTTTAAATTCACTTGTCAGTCTTTCCTTACTAATGTGAAGCCATACCATATCACCTACAACAAATTTGTGATCAATATGATGTTTGTCATGCTTGGCTTTGTACTTGGCTTGACTTTTCTCCAATTGAGTACAAATAGTATGATGAATGAGTTGTATTTGTTCAATGAACTTCTTAGCTCGAATGGCTTCTTTTGGTTCACCAACAGCTGTATCCAGTCCATAGCAAACATCTAGAGGAGATTTAGGCAAGTATCCATAACAAACTTCAAATGGAGATTTAATTGTAGAAGAATGAAGTGCTCAGTTATATGCATATTATATGTAACACAATTGTTCATCCCATAACTTTGGATGTTTATTGCTATAACCCCTAAGCAAATGTACCATATTGGGGTTCACAACCTCTATTTATCCATTAGTTTATGGATGAAATGCAGTGCTCTTTTTTAATTTAGTGTCCATTAGTCCCCACAAAGTTGACCAAAACTCCCCAATAAATCGAGAATCCCGATCAAAAATAATTGAAATAGGCAAACTAAAATGAACCCATACATGTTCAAATAACAAGTGTGCAGTACCTTCCCCAATAATTTGCTTAGTGCAAGGAATCAAAACACACATCTTGCTAAATCTATCCACAACCACATATAAATAGTCATGTTTTCTTTGTGTACTAGGCAAACCCCCCACAAAATCCATGGAGATACATTCCCATGGGCGAGTAGAAACAGGCAGAGGAGTGTAAAGTCCCAATTTCCTGTTACTAGGTTTACTTGTGGCACAAAGAGTACATCCCTTTATATATTTAGCAACATTTTCCTGCATATGAGGCCAATAAAAATACATCTTCAAATGTGCAACCATTTTAACAACTCCAAAATGACCAAAAATAAGAGAAGTATGTGCTTATCTAATCATGTTCACCCTCTCATTTTGAGGAATACATAGTTTACCCAAATGATAAAAAAGATCATTGTGTACATGATAGTCCAATTCTTCTACTTGCCTACTACTCATCAAGTCTTTATAAACATCCTAATAATCAAGATCATTCACATATTGTTCTTTATAACTTTCATGAGACAAAGAACCATGTTGTAAAAGAATAGATGCAACAACCATAGGAGGCCTAGATAGCATATATGCAACCTTATTCTGAATTCATTTTTTATACTTGATCACAAGATGAAATTGTTGTAAGAAACCCATCAAACAAAAATGTCTAGACTGTTGTAGCTTAGTTTGTGATTGGAGATACTGTAAGGGCTAATGATCTGTATGTATTATTTTTTCTTTGCTCATTAAGTAATGTTTCCATTTTTTAACACTTTGAACCAATGCATATAATTCCTTATCGTAAGTTGGATATTTTCTTACTGCACTTGTAAAGGTTTCAGAATGATAACAAACTGGTTTCTTACCTTGCATTAAAATAGCTCCCATAGCATACTCACTTGCATCCATCTCGATCTTAAATGGTTGTTGTATATCAAGAAGTGCCAAGACTTGAGTAGTACTTATCTTTTCTCTCAAAGTGTCAAAGGCTTTTTGATGTTTGCCTCCCCACTAAAATACCTATTTCACACTTGTCAAAGAATGCAAAGGTGATGCAATATATGAAAATTGAGCAATAAACTTTCTCCAAAACTGTACTGCACCAAGAAAACTTCTAACCTCAGTTGTGTTAGTGGGTGTAGGCCAATTAAAAATGGCTTCCACTTTTTTAGGATCAATTTACCATGTCCTACAATGTAACCCAAGTATATCAAAGAGGTCTTGCCAAATTCACATTTTGACATTTTTAGAAAAAAAATTTCCCTTCGTAATGCATTCATGACTTTCTTAATGTGGATCACATGCTCTTCCCATGACTTGCTGAAAATCAATATATCATCTAAGTAAACTATAACAAAATCATCAAGGAACTGTCTTAAAACATCATTCATCAATCTCATGAATGTAGCCAGGGCATTACACAACCTGAAAGGCATAACAAGCCATTCAAACAATTCTTATTTTGTCTTAAAGGCAATTTTCCACACATCACCTTCATTAATTCTTATCTGATGATATCCACTTCTCAAATCCAGCTTAGTGAAATAAATAGCATGTTTTAATCGATCCAACAAATCATCAATATGAGAAAGAGGGTAACGATTCTTAATAGTAATTTTGTTTAAGGCATGAAAATCAACACACATTCGCCAAGTGCCATCTTTCTTTGGCACCAAAATAATTGGCGAACCAACAAGAGATGAACTTGGATGAATAACACCTCTATCCAATAGATCCATTACCTATTTTTTGATTTCCTCATTTTCCACCACTGATAACCTGTACATGCCAATGTTAGGGAGAGGAGATTCCTACAATAGCTGAATTTCATGTTGAACTCCCCTTTTAGGGGGTAAGCCCTTAGGATCCTGAAATATATCATCGTAAGTAGAAATGATTTCAACCAATTCATTCTTGTGTCTATGATCACACTTTTCTAAAGCTTGAGAATATTCTTTTTCCTTAGACTTAATCAACATGAGACAAAAAGTCTTGCTTGAATTAACTAGTTTTTTCATTTGCCCTGTTGTAACCAAGGAGAGACTTGTTCTAATGTGATGTGCTCTAGCTATATATTCAATGCCATTGTTAACAAGCAAGTACGTATTCTCCTCTCTATAGAATATTGCTTTTCTATCATAAAGATATGGGCTTCCCAAAATAATCCCACATATGTCCAATGGAACAACATCCAACTCAACCTCATCTATGAACTTGGATGTGATGGCAAACCTTAGTCTACAAATTTGTGAGACTTGTAGCTTCGCATTGTCACACACCCAACCTAGTGAATAAGGCTTCAAATGGGGATTGGTTTGTAAGCCTAGCTTCTTAAAAACCTCTTCAAAAATTAAATTTGCTTGTGAACCATTATCAAATAGAGTGCCAATCTTAGTATGCTTTGAAACAACTCTAATGTGGAACAATTCATTTATTTTCTTACCAACATGCACAGAATTCTATTTAAAAGAAGATGCAGCATTAGTGCTAGAAATTGAAAGAGGAAAATCATTATGTAATCCCATAGCTGTAATCTTATTTTCATCACCTGAATCTGAACCTAAATCCTGAACCATAGCATTAGCCTTCTTTTCTTTCTTTTGATACCTCTTAGGCCTTAACTCAGGATGTAGTTTCCAACACTTAGACTCATCATGATTTTTCTTGCAATGATTACAAAATGGTTTTCCTTCCTCTTATTTTTTAACAGTATAAGTGGATTTCTGTTTACCTTTTCCTGATGAACTTTCCCCTTTGGATTGATTAACATTAGATTGCTTACTTTTTACTTTAGGAAAAGATTCTTTGGATTATTTTCCTCTAGCCTCTAAATGAGTGGCTTGAACACATACTGCATCTAAATTAATGGGATTGAACATAAGAATCATATGTCTTAAGTAACTATGCAACCCACCTATATATTTTAGCAGTGTTTCTTGTGTGTATAGAGGAACATTCAAAAGTAAAGCTTTTTTCCTAAATTCTTGTGTATAATCTTAAACACTTTGGCCTTTTTCTTGTCTAAAATTTTGCCAATCCATCATGGCTTGTTGCATATAGCATAAAGGATAGAATTATTTTCTGAGTTCTTCAATAAATTCATTCCAAGTAGAAATTGAGTTACCTTTTTGAAGCTCAATTTCCTTAAACTTACTCTCCCACCAGATGAGAGTTGTGCCTCCCATACGAAGAGTAGCCAAATGAATTTTTGACTCATCCCCTGCAATCTTTTGGACCCTGCAATAAACTTCAATCTGCTTGACCCAATTATCCAAATTTTTGGCATTAACTTTGCCATTAAACATTGGTAATTCAAACTTAATATCCAATTTTAGTGAAGGGAGAGATTCCACAATTTTTTTACCATCATCCGTTGTAGAAGGTTTTTCAGTTTCTTCACCTTTTGATTCTCATGAATCACCTTCTTTTTCATTCTCAAATTTCCTTTGTTTGTCATGGTATAGTTCCTCAACCATGCCACTCATGTCCATGAAGGCTCGGTGGAAAGCTTGTTCAGATTCCATCTCTTCTTCAGCCATCCTTGAAGCATGCCTTGAACCAATCCCTGGATTATACTCAATGAGTTTTCCTTCACCCTTTTGGGATTTAGACCTTGTCAACATACACTAGTGATCATTGTTAACTAACAACTACTTTGATACCAAAAATCTAATCTGTAAACTAAAAATACAAGTGTAGTATATGCAAAAATCACTTGCTCACGTTTAAGAGATTCTTCAATTTCTCACTTTTTTGCTTAATTTTTGTACAAAGAAATTAAAACCAGATATAAAATGAAGATCAGAACTAAATAAAAATTAGAGAAAATTCAAAGAATTCACCGGCAAATTGATAACGGAGTTTGGCTTCAATAGCCTACGTCTCCGGGTCCGTTCGAAGTGAGGACCGTTCTCATTAATTTTGTGCAACAAATGGCTTCCAAAACTAATAAAAGTCTTCAATTCACCTTCCATAATCTTTTTTTTCCTATAAAAACATCTCTCAGACCTGAAAATAATGGCCCAAGGCCGTACAAAGCAAAAACAAGGCTCTAATTTTCTTAAATCTCTTTACACAGTCTGCTTTTCATGTCTATTCAAGTATAAATTAGTCCCTTCTATAACACTTCGACCCCCATGGCTGAAGTGGTCAAGGCATTAATATTTTAGAGGATAGGTCAAGAGTTCAAAACATCCTCCCACCTTTCTAGGTGCCTTGGTATGAGGAATAGGTCGGCCTTAGGTGCTTAGCATGTGATTTTGAATGTTTCCCTCCTTTTTTGGCGCTTTGGGACTTGGTTTAGTCCCACATTTGCTGGGAATTATATTTCTAATGCCTTAAATAGAAATGTTTGACCCCTCTTCAAATGCCTAAGACAAAGGTGCCCACTTAGGCTGTTGATTTGACTTGGTACATGCTTGGTTGATGGGATGGGTGATGTGGCTCTTTCTTTCGCGCCTTATTTCAAAGTTTGAAATTTTCAAATAAAAAATAAAAAACCAACTTTTTTTTTTGCACCAAATTATTTTTCCACATGTCAAGTGGTTATTGGTCCACTTGTCACATTTTCAATAGTGCCATGTCACTTTTGACACCCCATGTCACAAGATTTCTTCAACTAGCCATATCTTGAGCTTTGGGACTCCATTTTTTAAACCGTGAAAAGTGATAGAAAGCTCTCAATGAGTAATACAATGTGAAAATGATTTTAATAGAATTTTAAGACTTTTTTAAAAATATAATGGTACATGGATCCACTTGGATCAATATATTTACGTGAAATCATCAAAAAATCCCTAAAACCCTCCAAAATGGCCAAAATTGACTGTCACAAAACTAGGTCATGTTTACAATTGATCCTAGGATTTTGGCACCTTATGAATCTGATGGTGCTATCCATTTTATGATTTGATACATAATTTGTATAGTTTACATGGATTTTATCGAAATCCCACCAAAGCTATGAAAACCAAAAAATCAAGAAAGCTTGTAAAATGCATGTAAAAAATATCTCACCAAAGATCTTCAAAAATGGCAAAATGACCATCAGATCAAAGCTATGATACCATATTATATTAATCTAAGATCTCTAAATGTCATAGATTGCATGAAAACCCTAATAATAGATGAGATCAAGATTCAAAATAAAAGTGGGCTTCATAAATGATTATTAGTTGATTAGCCAAAAGTACAAAGGAGGTACATTATATAGTGAGATGTTAGGTCACCATAAAGGGTAAAACTCAAATCACAATTAGAAAACACATCAAGTGTATTTTCCATAATGAATTTAATAACCTTAATTAAGTTGAATAATAACCATGTAATTAAAACCAAAAGTGGTAAAAATCCTACACTAAAATGGGCATACAGGACATTATAAATGTGTGATAAGATTCCCCCATTTTAATTGGTTTATGGACTTGAATCAGTAACGTCCATAGAATACATAATCATTAGTTTAAAAATTGTAATTATTATGTGACTAGGATGTTGGAATTAGCTACTAAGATGGGGGGTGAATTAGTTTCTTAATAATCACTATTCAATTCAATTCATCATTTCATGAAGCATTAATTCACACAAAAGATTAATACATAATCCAAGCAACATACAAGCATATCATGATAGAACACAAAAGCTATATGGGAAACCTTCTAGGGGAATAAACCCCACTAGAAAATACACATTGACTATAGTCCTATAATATCAAGATCCAAGTTTTAGTGAAGAACCAACTTCATAAGGAGCTCTAACCCCTATCTAGATAAGCACCAACTTAAGTAGTCTTCTGCAAGCTTTATCTTGCAAGGAAGATCTAACCCCCTAGGTAAAATAGAAAAAAACAAGTCACCTTTGATCTCTGATCACTTTTAAAACTTTTTTCTAATCTTTAATTTATGATTACCTCCTTTTTTTACACTCTTTACCCTTTAATCTCACTCAAACAACTTCTTAGGCCTTCTCGCTTAAATAGCCCTCTATTTGGCAAAAATGAGTCAAACAACATTTCCTTAATACCAATATAAAAATAGTTATATACTCATGGAATGTTATTATCATCTCCTTAATGATCTTTAATCCTTTAAATTTTTCTCAAAAACCCTATTTCATTCGCTCAATAGCTCAATCCTCTAACTAATCAAAATAGGTTTATTACGCATTGACTTTATACTTTATTCATTATCATACCTATCTTGGTTGGATAAGTACCTTACCATACTTGGATTATAATTTAAATATATAATTATACACATTTCATTATTTAAATAAACAATACATATGTCAGTCATAGTCCATAAGGACCAAATCCTTCATTAGGCCTAATGGAGACCTAATGCAATTAGGTCTTTTATATCCACACGTTACCATTATGACCCTTAAGAACACTTCATTTCTTAAAAATGGATGAATCACTTGAAAAATTCATAAAATAAACCATTTATAATTTCACCTTGGGCCCCATACACCATTTGGCCCATTTCACTACTTGGACCCACCAATTAGGTCTCCTTGCCAATAGGCCTTCTCACTACCTATAAATCTGTCTTGCATATTTGAACCAAATAACAAAAATTCTCACATAAAACATGAAAAAAATAATATTAATATTATCATAAGGAATTTTAAAACTTCCCACAAATATTTTATCTCCACCACATAGACCAAAGGTCCTCAAGAACACTCGTGTAGATGACTCATTCAGAAACACTAAACACTATCAATACATAGTCAGAATAATTTGAACTTACAAGATTAATTAGGGACTTCCAATCAGAAAAAATTAATTTAAATGATCATATTAGTCATTAATAACATCTTTAATAAATTTTGATCATTATAATTAGTGAAAATTAAATCAAGACCATCCTTTTCACACACACAAAAAAGTTGTCTTTAGTGCCAAAAACACAGATAAGAAAATCAACTTGTATAAAACTTGTGGGGAAACTTTTGTGATCTTCCAATTTATTTTTTTGAAAATTTATCATCCTTATAAATTATATGGAAATATATATTTCATGGTCATGGACCAATATTGGTCTTACATACCAATCTCACTATGTCAATGTACACAGACTCCACTATGTTAGATAGACCAATTTGGTGACAACTTTTTGCATAGGTGTAGGCATCATCAACACTTCTATACTAATGGGATGGTAGGTATGGTTATTTAATAATTACCTCATGACTTATTATCCATCCCTAATCCTTTGCAACCAATCCCTAATCTCATTCTCATTCTCACGTAGTTTCTTCATTATTCTGCTCATTAGGCCAATTTAGTGATAGTCTAACTTTCATGACTATTTTTTCACATTTTTGGTCATGAAAATACTTATAAACTTTTATGAGCATAAATTATAATTTTTTAACATCATCCTCCATCCATTTTTATGCCTTGACCTAGTAAACCCTACCTATAACATCAAAAACCCTAAAAATAAGGTTTTTCCTATAGCTTCTATTTACTATCAGGACAAAAAAACCACTTGAGGAAACATTAAAGAGTCATTTTTATGTTCAAAACACCAAAATAGGTCAAATTTACCATTTTGAGCCATAACCAATTAAATATTTCCTATCATCTCTTTTTAAGGGTTTTGACCACCTTACCTTCTTAGCAATCATTCATAAATGATTGCCCCTCAATCCCAAAACCAATTCCAAATAATTAAAGATATGGACCTTCCATAATTACCATTAATTCTTAGTCTCTCATTTAAAGGTTACATGTGCCAATGAGCATGAGAAACTTCTTGTGTCTGCAACACCCTTTTCTATATATGCATTCAATGTTATCACTAGATTTCTTTCCTTATCAAGTAGGATATGACTTCAAAAAAATTCAAAATGATTATCATTACCTCTCACACCTTTATAAATTATCTCGAGAGCTATAGAATCTTTTAAAATTATCATGACCCTTGCTTAGGCCACTATATCTCACTTTGTGCGTCTAGGCCTTATACTGCTAGTCCTACTTGGACTATGAACACAACCTAAAACCTATTGTGTTGTCTTCAACACTTCATCCACATGTCATACATAAACATAACATGATCTTATACTACTAAATTTTCTCACTAATGTTTCTAATGGATCAACTCACCATGCCACTAGGCTTGCCTTACTAAGGCACCAAGCCTGCAAATTCTCACTAGTCTCTTCATACAAGAACTAAGCTTCAAACTTATCCTTTGAACTCATCTTGAAGACTTGTTTACCTCTTTTCGCATGTTAAAAAAACTTAGAACACTTACCTATGCTTAAGCTCACTTCAATCACAAGGTTTCACCATGCATCATGCATAAAGATCTAGACCAGGCTACTTAAAATACCTAGTACTCAGAGTTTGAAAATAAGTCGGCTCTTAATGATATCATTCTTCAAACTTTATTCTAAAAAAACTTATGAGCTTTGTCTCAATCTCATCACAACCTTGTATCAAAGCCTCATAAGGACTTGTTGACCCATGTGCTTACCTTGTATGATCCTCAACACTTGAAACTTCAAACAAGATGTTTCCCTTGTACCTTGAACATGATCTTGACATGTCATCAAACCTCAGAAAGGATACCAGGTTACCTTCAAATTTTATCTAAAAATAGAAACAAAACTTATTACTCACACATCACTTCACCAAGCATGACATCAACTCTAAATTTTGACATGAAAGACATTCAACTTGACTTTGACATCAATGATAACATTAATGTCTTAATACCAACACTAGAAACATACCTCAATAATCTCCCCCTTTGTCATTGATGGTAAACATTCTTAATCATATAGATCATTCTCTAATACTTACACTGGAAATAGGACCTTTCTCCCACTTTAACATTAATAAGAAAGGTTCACCTTATTTATAGCTATTTTATCCTTGGAATTGGTGTAAACAAACTTCATCAAACCTTTCTTTAGCATAGACAAGGTTCACATACCTACTCATGAGACATGATTGATTCCCTTTATCTCAATGAAAATTCAAGACATTTTCAAAATTGTGACTTGGTTTTTGAGTTCACATATGTAGTAGATCTCTTTGACTAAATCTAGAACTTGAAGATATCTTAAGACCACAAAAACTCCCCCTATGACTAGGCAGCTTTCATGCTTCTAGCTTTCTAGCTGAGTGCCTCCATGAAGCCTAATGGAGTCACTTCTACTCTAGAGAGCTAGAATAGAATAAATTTATAAGATTCCTAAATCTCCATGTTCTTATAGGAATGAACCTCTTCCATGATCCTCTTATGATTTCTTTGTCCTTCTAGCTTGTTCAATTCAATCTTTGTTGGGTATTACTTTACCTTGAGTCATTGGTCTTGTTTCCTTCATCAATAAACTGTGTTGATAGAGAAAATTATTGGCATTCTTTTACATCTTAACTTTTTCATACTATGGCAAATAATCCATTTGAACTTGTAGAATATTTATCAACCTTAGCCATTTTAAGTTTCCACTTACTATTTATCTCTTGTGTTCTATAAGACTCAAACTTATTTTCTTGTCTTGAAAAGTTATGTTTACATTACTTTATAATGTGACCAACCTTATGACAGTTAAAACATGTTATCCCTCTAGATGAAAACACACCATGACCCATACCTCTTATTTGATGGTTCTCCTCATAGTTCCATGTAAATTCATTCTTGAAGGGCCTTATGCAATGCCTTACTCTATGACAAAATTGATTACATGAGTAACATTAGCCATTGAAAGGATTAGCATACCTTATTTTATTAGAATTTTTGATATGTTTGGCCTTTATTCTATCATCATCTTCATTCTTTTATTTATCTTTGACTTTATTTTTATCATATTAGTGTCCTCTTGATCTCTAACGAAACCAAGGCATGTCTTATCATCAGCAGTCTTTCGACTACTTAGAAGTTTTTCTAGATCATAGGTGCTCTTTTCAAACCTTACAAAATATTTAACCTTATTTTATGCTTATTTAAATTCAGCTCTGAAAGATTTTACTTCAACCACATACCTTGCACATTCTTTTTCTTTTTCTTCTAGACCTGCAATCATAATTTCAAGTTGACTTTCCACTTTTTTGACTATTTCCTCTTGCTCTTTAGATTTTTTGCTTAGTCTAGCTTCGAACAAGTTGATTTGATATTTATAGTATTTGATAAGGGACCTCATCACCTTATTATTTTCCTTGACAATCTTCAGTTGTTCTAGAGTATTTATCAACTCAGCTTCAAGATCCACCTCATCTCCTTCATCTAAATCACCAACAACAACTTCAATCCATATGGATTCTTCTTGATTTGATCAGCTTGCTTCTTCAGCCATGAAGAGAGTGTCATTGACATACATTAGGACCATCACCTTTATGATCACTCTCCAAATCACTTCTTTCACTATCATTAGATGAGCTACAATCTTCCTTGGTATAAAAACTCCTTTTATTTTTGAATAACATTTTCTTGTTGTCATATCTTTTCAACTTTTTATTGCTCTTATTATATTTATAATAATTTTTATCATCATAATGACCTTCATTATGTTATACATCATCCTTTTTCTTATGTTTTTGAGGACATTTTTTGGCAAAGTTTCCAACCTCTCCACAATTGAAGCATTTGAAAGGCAACTTACCTTTGTATTTACCTGAACCTATCTTCAACTTTTTTGTAAACACAGTTATTAACTCATCATTATATATATCAGATTCATCATTATTTATAAATTTATTACCATATGACTTATTCTCTTTTGGCTTCTTTTTTTCCTTGAATGCAACTTCCTTCTTTGCAGGTCTTCCTTCACTTGTCCTCATTTCATAAGATGTTTCGTTCCATGAAGTCCATCCATCTCAAGTTTGTCTAGATCTTGCATTTCTTCAATATCACATACCTTGAAATAAAATTATGGAGTTAGAAACCTTAAAAACTTTTCAACAATAGTATTATCTTTCAATTCTTCTCCTAGAGCTCTTATGATGTTGACGACCTCATCAACCCTCAATAAGTAGGATGCAATGGTCTCATCTTCATTCCTTTTTAGACTTTCAAATTGTCTTCTATGAGTTTTTAACTTATCCAATTTGACATTAGAATATCACTCATGAATTCTTCAAATTATCCCACATTTATTTAGTAGATATATAGTGTATAACCTTCACAATTTCTACTTCAAATAGACTACACATAATTCCATTCATTGCTTTTGAGTTGTTATCACTGGCCTTCTTCCCTATTACATCCATAGGAGGAATAGGAGGTGCAGTATACCCATCCAAGACTAATTTATAAATATCATGACCTAGATACATCATATATTTCCTCATCCTTACACTCTAAAAATCATAAGTGGATCCATTAAACAATGGAGCTTTGCTTCTAGAGAAACCACCCTAAGCTTGACTAGTCATCTTAGCTTGTTTAAAATCTCCTTTAGGTTATAAGACCTCTTTAGAAGGGCCTGATTAAATAATACAGGTTGTAAGTAGCTACTGAGAGGGTGGGTGAACTAGTTTCATAATAATTACTATTCAATTCAATTCATCATTTCATGAAGCATTCATTCACATAAAAGATTAATGCATAATCAAGGCAACTATACAAGCATATCATGAGAGAAAACAAAAGATATGTGAAAAAACCTCTTGGGAGATAAAACACACTAAACCATATACATGGAATATGGTCTTATAATTTCAAGATTCAAGTTTTGCTAAATCACTAACTTCACAAGGAGCTCCAACCCCTATCTAGATAAGCACCAACTTAACTAGTTTTCTACAATCTTTATCTTGAAAGGAGGATCCAAACCCCTAGGTAAATTACATAAAACCAAGTAAAATTTTATTATTTATCACCTTATAACACATATTTATAATATTAAACTGATGATTACCTCCTTTATTTACACTCTTTACCCTTCAATCTCACTCAAATAGCCTCTTAGGCCTTCTCACTCAAATAGCCTTATCTTTGGTAGAAATAGGTCAAATGACCTTTCCTTAATACCTATAAAAAAATATTTAGATACTAATTTAATGTTTTTATTATATTATTTATGATCTTAAATCTCTTAACCTATTCTTAAAAACACTATTTCCTTCGCTCAATAGCTCAATCCTCTACCTAGTTAAAATAGGCTTATTAGGCTTTGACTTTATACTTCATTCTTTCCCATACTTATCTTGGTTGGATAAGGACCTTAACATACTTGGGTTATAATATAAATATATCAATAAACACATTTTATGAGTGAAATAAATAATTCATAGGTCTATCATAGCCTATAAGGATCAAATCCTTTATTAGGCCTAATGGAGACCTGTTGCAATTAGGTTTGTCCTATCCACACATTACCATTCTAACCCTTAGGAAAACTTCATGTCTTAACCAATAGATTAAAAACTTAAAAAATAAATCAAATATACCCTTTATAATTTCACGTTGGGTCCCCAAATCCATTTTGCCCATTTCACTACTTGGATCTACCAATTAGGTCTCCTCGCCAATAGGCCTTCTCACTGCCTTTAAGTCTGACTTGGAGATTTAAACCAAATACATAAATTTCTAAAATAACCCATAAATAAAATAATATTATTAGTATCATATTAATTTTATCAACTTCACACAAATATCTTGTCTCCACCACACATGCCAAAGGGCCTCAAGAATACTCATGTAGATGACTTACTCAAAAACACTAAACACTATCAATACACAGTCAAAATAAATTTGACTTTACAAACTTGATCAAGGATTTAAAATGATAAAAAATGATATAAATTATCCTAATAGTAATTTATAACATATTTAATAACTTTTTATCATTAATCTCAGTGAAAATTAACTCAGGACCACCCTTTCACACACAGAGAGAGAAAAATTGCCTATAGGGCCAAAAACATAGTCAGGAAAATAAACTTGTAGAACACCTATGGGAATATTTATGTGATATTTTAATGGATTTTTTTGAACCTTTATCATACTTAAAACATATATTTAAATATATATTACATGGTCATGTACAAATATTGGTCTTACAGACCAATCTCACTATGTCTCTCTACACAAACTCCACTATGTTAGATAGACCAGTTTGGTGATAATTTTATGCATAGGTGTAGGCATTATAAACACTTATAGACCAAGGGGATAGTAATTATATGTATTTAATAATTAACCCATGCCTTAATATCCATGCCTACTCTTTTGAAACCAAACCCTAATCTCATTCTCATTCTCACCTAGTTTCTTCATTATTTTGCTCATTAGGCCAGTTTCATGATAGGCTAACTTCCATGATAAGTTTTACACATTCTTGGTGATAAACCTAATAAAAAAATTTCATGAGAATAAAATATAATTATTTAACATCATCCTCCATCCATTTGAATTCTTTGACCGAGTCAACCCTACCTGTAGCATTAAAACCCCTAAAAATGAAGGTTTGCCTATAGTTTATATTTACTATCAAGATAAACAAAAACCACTTGAGGAAACATTGAATATTTATTTTCTTATTATAAACAAAAAACTAGGTTTACTAGACCATTATGATCCATAACCTATTATATCTTTCCTATCAAGTCTTTATAAGGGTTTTAGAAGGGTTTTGACCACCTTATCTTATTAGCAATCATTCATAAAGGATTGCCCCTCAATCCCAAAACTAATTATAAGGAATTCAATATAGGGAACTTTCCCAACTACAATGAAGTGATTAGGCTCTCATGTAAAGGTTTTACATGCCAATGAGTATAATAAAATTATTCTCAAGTCTGTAATACCCTTTTCTATGTGCATAGTCAACATTATCACCATATTGTTTGATTTATCCTATAGGATATGTATGCAATCAAAAATGCATCATGTCTATAAATCAATCATAGATAAAAGAAGATATAACATACCTACAGTTCTAATTGGGAATACATTTATTAAGTGGGATCATGAGCAATATCGGGATCTGATAAACCTGATTAGGGGATCACTTGTCACAATATACCATTCTCGAAAGGGTTCAAAATCATACAGTCTAACATAATCATGCAACAACCCTAAAATATTCCTAGGTTTAATGTTTCACTTGTGTCTAATAAACAAGAAATTAAATCTAATCTAATTCTCACCAAATCTTGTGGCACAAAGTGGGGGTTAGAAACAAAATAAACTAAACTAAACATGCATAGAATACATATACTTACATCAATGTATATGAAATCCTAATGCATAGAAGAGAATCACAACTACATTATCTAGCTACTCTTACAAAGGAGAAATAAATTTATGAATACTTACCTTTGAAGACAAACCTATCGAGCCTCAATCTCTCCCTTGGCCAAAGTGCTTCAGAAGAGATTATTATGGTATGTAAGGATAATAAGGAAAAATTAGCTCTAGGATACATAACCTATATATGCATCCAAAAGACTTCGCCATAACACAAAATCCATATCTATAAATAAATTATGGAACCCTAAGCTTTATTCCTCAAGTAGAATGTTCAATAAGTAGATGTTCATTTAAACTTATTCTTCTTTAATTCTCTATTCTCAAATGGTTAGAAATGAACTTGTATATATAGTGGATCTTACCCTAAATCCTTTTGAATATCTCAGCTGTACAGTGTCGACCTAGTTGACCCTCTATGTTTTTAGGAGATAAATCACTAGGTCTCAAGCTAGGTTGGTCAAAGGGCTAACAAAAATCTAAATTGAAAATACCCAAAAATAATATAGGGTCAACCCAATCAACCTTGTACAATAATCAGAGGCTAAAAACTATACAGGGTTGACCCAGTCAACCTAGTATAGTCAACTGGTAAAAGGGGGTCAAGGAAATAAAAAGGCGGATAAAGATATGATAAATGTTTGGAATTGGTATAATAGAGAAGAATAAGATTAGGGTTAATGGTTTTAGGAGACAAATGTGTAGATGGCAAGTGGAAAAAGGGAAAACAATCTTATGAAGCACCAATGGTATGCCCACCACTTTCTCAGTACATCCCTTAAGGCATGCACTCAAATATATTGAGACTCAATGGGTTCTTGAAAGATAAAAAGTGTTATTAATCATTAAAAGTTTGAAAATATTGTGTTTAAAAATCCTTGACTTGGAGCTCATCACGTGTCATGTAAGTGCAACACGGGATGTTGCTTTAGGATAAAACATGATAACACACAACATTGATGCTAAGTAAAGTGTAGTAAGCAACAAATAAGATAAATGAAAGGACAAAATTGAAAAACATATACCTTCACTTACCTTAGTGTTTTATATAAAGTAGACTATAAGAGAAAGTGAAGGTGTCCAATGTGAAGAACATTAGGTGAACTTTTAGAGATTAGTGCAAAAAGTAGCCAAAAATCAAAAGCTTTTTGAAGATAGGCATATGGTAGTGAAAAATGAGTTAGTAGAGATAAAGATATGAGGGATTTAGGAAAATTGGCAAATTAGGATTGTTAAGATAGGGTTTAAAATATTGAGGGTAAATAAATGACAAAAGGATGGCAAATGAATGGCAAATGATTAGTAAATGAATGACAAATGACTATAAAATGAATGACAAAATGATTGTAGAACATAGTAAATCATGTTGGAAATCATGTAAAACATAAATGGAAAAAAGGAATGTAGAGCATACTAAATCACATTGGGAATCATGTAAAACATGAATGACAAATGAAATATCCATGCAAGAAAACTTGAACAAATATATGTAAGAAATGGAAAAGTAAGCTCATGTAATATAGGTAAAAATAAAAACATGAAAGACTGAAAATGAAATGTAATTGAAGATGTGAGACAAATAGGAAGAAGGAATACATAAAGAGAAACATGTAATAATGTAAGATGTCATATGTAAGATAATTTAAGTCCATAAAAATCAAAAGCTCTAAAGGATGAAAACTCAAACTTAGTGTTTGTTCTAAGATATAGTGTAAGAAAACACAACCACTTAATGACATGACTAGTATGACAATGAGATGGTGTGGTAAATAAATGATGTAAGGGTGTAATCCATAGTTTCTTAGGCATGTTGTCTTTCTCTAAGGAAAGATAAAACTGAAACAAAGTAATGCTAGCATAATTTTAAGAGGTGAATAAGAAAAAATAATAGAAGAGAGGAAACAGATTTGGAATCATAATTTGCCTATAAAGGGGGGAAAATGAAATGGGTGGAGGGGATAATGAAGGAAAAACCAAGGTAGAGGAAATCTTTATTGAATTAAATACACTCAAATTAGGTTTGTAAAAACAAGATGACATTTGACCTTAAGGACTCTAAAAAAATTATCTTAGCCACACAAGTCTTAGGTCAAAAATTGAAGTATATAGATCATCCCATGAAGGATATATGCATGAAAATTAAAATGGACCTACCTTCCCACAACATGTTCCCCATTTCTCAAGATGCCATATAGAGCTATCATTCTCCTACAAATATTGGGTACTTACGTGAGAAAGTAAGTAGCACCATAGATTTTATTGAATTCCCCTATTCCAATCTACTAGCCTATCGCACCCCAAAGGACCTCAGCTCTATGTGAGGTCAATTATAGAGTTTGAGTTTTTATTATAGATAGGAGATGTGCTTGGAATCACCTCTTTTAATGTTATTTTGAATTTTGATATTTATATGTTGTCTTTTGTATATCATTACCTTTTGTTTCAAATGATTTGGCTTTTAATTTTCTTGATGGCTTTTTCTATTCCTCCTCCATACAAATTTGGAAAACCAAACATGGGTGCTAAAAATGAACTTTATTTGAATACTTAGGACTTGGTTGCTGAGAGAACTTAAAAGAGCATGGGGTCTTGGAGTCTCGTAAATCTAGGTGAAATAAAAGTGCTATCTTGACTTCAACCTTGTTTTATCTATTGTGGAGTGAAAGAAAGGAGAAATCAAGAGGAGGAGTGAAACATGGAGCAATTTTAATTACTTCAAATCACATAAAATGTGACAAAAGGTGAAAAATGGATACAATGATAGTAAAGTGTGATTATTTATCATAAGAAGGAGGGAAATGGAGGAAAACATGCTAACATATATTGTTGTGCAAATTCCATCTATCAAAAGAAGCAAAAGATAAAGTTGAGAATAAGAATCGGTGATATTTTTATTATAAAAGGAATGACAAAATGGTAATTTTATGAGGATGTCTAGGTCCTATCCATGGTCTTATACTACAACTCTTAAAAGAGAAATTTACAAGGGTGCCAAAAAGAAACATGTCAAAAATAAATGAGGAAAATCAAAAGGGTGGTATTTTGTGAGCAGGTTTAGGCCCTATCCACGGTCTTATACTAAAAAATAACAAAAGAGAAACCCATGAGGGTGAATGCTAAATAAAGGGAAAAAAATCATAAAGCTACTAAGGCAAATAATAACATAAAATAAACAAATAAAATAGATATATAAGGATGAAAATGAAATCAAATGCCAAATGTAATGTGTAATAAAACCAAAGAATGTAAAGGAAAACAATGATGCTATTAAAATGAAAGTAAAGGAAATAAAGTACATAAAAAAAATAAACATGGGACAAAAATAAAAAGTAATATCTATGCTAATGTATGTATCAAATATGAACATGTGAAATACAAGTCTATAAGTCTTGAAAGGTTTTTTGAAGCTAGATCTGTTTGTTATTATGCATTGTAGAATAAGAGTGGGTATCATAAGATGACCCAATGGGTAAGTAGATGTAAGGATGGGCATTGAAAGATGCCCCAAAGTTTGAAGGGACATGTGGATGGGCATCACAAGATGCCCCAACATGTGAGGTGGAGTGAGGTAACATTGAACTGTTAAAATGATTTACATTGGGTTGGTAGGTATATTTGGAGATAGTTAAATATGTTGGTTTGTTGGATTTTAAGGAGGTTTAATGTGACATATGATGTGTAGGAGAGGTCTGAGGAGGAATACAAGGTAAAGGAGGACCATCTATGATATTCTTTGCAATAATAATTTGAACTAAGTACTCCTTTGGTTCATCTGACCCTAAGAGGTTGAGGTTCAATGGATGCCACAATATGGTTAAATTTTTTCATGTTATCTATCCTTTTCTTATTGGTGTAGGAAGAAATATCAACTATGGTTTGAACAAAATTAGTAAATGAGGGGTGGGTATGGGATGATTTTTTTTTTTATCATTAGGTAGTTTATTTTGATGTGATTATGGTTCTTGAGATTGAATTTGAGAAGCTTGAAGATAATCTTGATAATGTTGTTTTGTGATAATATCAAGATTAAAATGCGGACCAAGCAAGGAATAAATTAAAAAATGGTGAATATCATGACAATAATTATGAGAATGACCTATAGTAGCATGCCAACAATAAAATTTATCAAGATTGTATCATTTTGGAGGAGGTTTAGAAGGATCAAAGCTCATGGGTTTAGAGGGTGGCAATTTCTTCTTCAGTTATTCTAGACTCAAGAGGGTGGGTTGGGTTAAAATTGGTTGAATTAGATGTTCCACTTTGAGGTTGCGGAGGCTTAGATGAATCAATGTTATGAGAAAATGATTGGAAATGTTCTTTAATAATTGTTTGAGGTGTTTCAAATTGAGTCATAAGAAAGTCTTACCTTTTTGCTTGGTCTAAGGCTTCTTATAAAGTTTTAAGTGAAAAGATTCAAACTTTGTATTGAAGGGGAGGTTTAAGAGTAGTGCCAAATATTTTTAAAAGAGTATCACCATTCATGTTATGATCCACTTTATGACTAAGAGACATCCATCATTTAATGAAAGTGTGAGAAGATTCATTAGGAAGTTTCTTAGCATTGATGAAATGGATAAGGTAATTTTTAGGAAGATCGTCATGTTGGAATTCCTTCACTAGAGCATTGACTAAATCATCTAGTTGTGAGATGAAATGTCTAGTAATTTGGTTGTACCATTCAAGTGCATCACCAACAAAGGTTTTGGATAAGATATTGGTGGTATTAATGGTGTTAGTTTAGACCCATTCCTTATAGAGATTACCAAAATATTTAAGAAAGATAGTAGGGTCTTTATTCCCATTATATGTGATAATTGGAGAAATATTTCCAATATATAAGGATGCAATGAATGGGGATAAAGTTTCATTTTGAATATGTTAAAGCATTTTGTTATTTATTGGAGGTTGATGGATGATATTACCATTTGCATGTATAAGAGGAGTAGGGACAAAATTTTGATTTGGTTGAGACATGATGACTTGAGGTGATTGACTAGTCATTTGTAATAAATGTTGTTGTGTGATCATCATTTGAGAGGTGTTAGTTGTTTGTATGATGTTCATTTGATGTATGACTTGTACAAGAAATTGAGTTGTACTAATAGGTGGATTGGTGTTTATAGGAGCGATATTAGTGTTAATAGGAGGGGGATTGGTAGTGTTAATGGGAGGAGGATTATTTGTAAGTGGAGGATTCCCAAAATTAGTGTTAGTTGTCTTAAGTGTGTTAGAAGAAGAAGGAAACTTGGTAAGGCCAAGATTCTTATGAGGAGTGTAAATATTATTATCATCAAGGTTTTTGAATAATTGGGAATCATCTATACTATCAATTTGAGTGGTTTTAATGAAATTAATTTGGTAAGCGATAATGTTGGGTGTTCTTGTTATGGGTGTAATAAGAGGATTATGAACATTGGTAGTAACATAATGTGAGGTTCCAACATTTGATGTAGATGGGTTGATGAGTTTACAAATTCCAAGTTTAGAAGGTGTAAAAGTAGTATAAGGTATATGATTGTCATGGTTTGGGATTTGTCTAATAGGATTCTCTAGATTGACTATACGGTATGGGATATATTGATATTGAGAAGATTTTGATGAAGAGTTGCACCATAAATAGGTGTCTTATATAGTGGATAGGTGAGGTAGGAGTAAGAGTAGATCTCAAAAGGCTATATGGAAAAATAGGGAAAATTTTGGCAAATAGGGAAGGCAAAAAATTGTACAGGGTCAACTTAGTCGACCTAGAATAGAAAATAGGGCCTGCAAACAATATAGGGTCGACTAAGTCAACCCAGTAAAGTGAATAGAGGATAGAAAAATGTATAGTGTTGACTAGGTTGACACAATATAGTAGATAGGGAAAATTATAAATCTTATAACATATTGTGAATTGAAATAAGATAATTTTTGCAAGTAATTTGAAAAGGTAAGAAAAGTATGGAAAATATATGATAAAAATAATGAAATAAGTGAATAAATCCTGTATAGAAGACATATACTCACATCAATGTATACATAATCCTAATTCATGGGAGAGAAGCACAACTACATTATTTACATACTCTCACAAAGGATAAATAAAGTTAGGAATACTTACCTTTGAACATGAACCTATTGAGACTCAATCTCTCCCTTGGCCAAGTTGATTCACAAGAGATTGTTGTGGTATGTAAGGATAAAAAATACAAATCAAATCTAGGATACACAACTCATCTATTCATCCAAAATACTTCTCCACAATACAATATCCATATCTCCAAAGAAAGTATGGAACCCTAAGCTTTATTCCTCAAGTAGAATGGTCAATAAGTAGATGTTCATTTGCACTTATTTTTATTCCCTTATCTATTCTCAAATTGTTAGAAATTAACTTGTATATATAGGTGTATCTTACCTTAAATCCTTAAGAATATGTTGATTGTATGGGGTTGACCTTGTATGTTATCAGGAGATAAATCACTAGGTCCCAAGCTAGGCCATCCAAAAGGATAACAAAACTCCCAAGTGAAAATACCCAAAAATAGTATAGGGTCAACCCAATCTACCTTATATAATAATCAAAGGCTGAAAACTATACAGAGTTGACCCATTCGACCTAGTATAGTAAATTGGTGAAAGGGGGTCAAGGCAAGAAAAAGGAGGAAAAGGATATGACAAATGTTCTTATAAGATACAAAGTGTCAGTAATCGATAAAATTTTGAAAATATTATTTGTATACAAGATATGACTTCAAAATTTGTCAAAGTGATTATCATGACCTCTCACACATCTATAAATTCTCTTAAGAGATTTGGCATCCTTGGAAATAATACTAACCCCTACTTAGGCCATTATAGGTCACTTTGTGCATCTAAGCCTTATACAACTAGTCCTACTTGGACTATGAACATAACCTAAAACCTATTTTAATATCTTAAACACTTCATCCACATGTCATACATCATCATAACATGCTCTTATACTACCAACCTTGATCACTCAGGTTTCTAATCTCCCAACTCACCATGCTACCAGGCTTACCTTAGTAAGGCACCAAGCTTGCAACTTCTCACTAGGTCTCTTCATATAGGAGCTAAGATTAAAAATTATCCTTTAAAATCATCTTGAAGACTTGTTTGCCTCTTTTCCCATGTTTAAACAACTTAGAACACTTATCTATCCCTAATCTAACTTAAATCACAAAGTTTAACCATGCATCATGCATAAAAGAGCTAGACCAGGCTACTTAAGATACCTAGTACTCATAATTTTAAAATAAGTTGTCTCTTAATGATATCATTCTTCAAACTTGATTCTCAACAAACTTATGAGATTTGTCTCAATCTCATCACAACCTTGTATCAAAACCTCATAAGGACTTGTTAACCCATGTGCTTACCTTGCATGCTCTTCAACACTTAGAGATTCAAACAAGATGCTTCCCTTGTACCTTGAACATGATCTTGACATGTCATCAAAACTCAGAAAGGATACTAGGTTGCCTTCAAATTTTCTCTCAAAAGAGAAACAAAACTTCTTAGTCACACATCACTTCACCAAGCATGAAATTAACTCTTAACTTTTGACATGAGAGACATTCAACTTGAATTTCACATCAATAACAACATAATTCCTTAATACCAATGCTAGGAACATACCTCAACATAGGAGATCAGGGATATCTATAGGCTAGACTAGTAGATTTAATCTAGATGGAAGAAACCAAACACATAGCATAATAGACATAAGAGTTCAAAAAAAAATTAGAAAGAACAGCATGATTGTAACCTATAAACCAAAAAAAATCAACTAGAACAAGCAGTGTTATTATATGATATAAGATTCAGAACACTTCCAAGCAAGTTGCATATTATATGGAAAGGACCCTACATTATTCATGAACTATCATAGTAAGGAAATATTGTGGTGAGGGATCTATAGGGAATCTTATTTCTAGGTGGGTAAATGGGTGCAGGATTAATCCTTACCACTAATAATCTCTATCTGATCTTGAAAAAATATCCTGAGTGGTTGTTGATTTTCACCATGTAATTTGGGTTTTTATTTTAATGCATTTTTTTCTTTTTTTTTGTTTATAGGTTTTTAGTATAGCAGTATAGTGCCATCTCTATATTTCAAGTTATTGGAACCAAACTAGAAAGTCACAATTCATATATTGTGATAAAATGAGCATTCATCATAAAATGAACATGTTATAAAAGTATTCAGGGAGGCACATCACTAGCTAAGTATATGAATGAGGCAATAGTACAAAAAATACAAGGAAAGGATTGATAATGGTCATTTAAAATTTGTTAATGATGACATACTTGGAAGATTGTACATTTTCAAAAAATAAATCAAGGGTAAAAATTTTGGATGAAGGATAAAGGAAACTCAACTTGGAAAGTATGATGTGTCACATCAAGGACACCCATCAATCAAAATAGTGTACATGGCTAGCAGAGTAACTATTGACAAGTTTGACCTCACAAGTCAAACTATCAACTTTATCATTTGAAACTTTGTTTTTCATGTTATTTACATTGTTAATTAGTATTTTGGTCTTATAATTTCCTCAAAATGTTCATCTAAAACCTTGTTTAGTAGATTTTAAGGTAGATTTGATGAAATCAAGGTTTTAATCATCATGACCATATGCTTGTCTAGCCACCTTTGTGACCATTTTAAGATTGTGTCAAGAGACAAAAAGCGTATGGAACATCTTAAGAGGCCTTATGTCTTGTGTCAAATTCATATCATGCTATATAATTGATCAAACTGGTTGGTGATAGATTTGACTAACTTCATGGCTCAGTTACTTGTATTTTGGGTCATTTTATGGCTTCTAGAGTAGGTTTTGCATGTGAATGACAATTTATTATCATAATATAGACACGGTGTACTTTTTCATGCATTAAAATCACAATGGATAAATTTTTTAGTAGTTTCATTAGACTTATCAAGAGATTTTGGGAGTTTTGGTGTAGAATATGTCTATTTTGAGACCATACATTTATTCAAGGTAAAATTGAGATTAAAACATTTTAAAGACCATATTTTTCCATTAAAATGCAATAAAATTATTTTTAATAGGTTTTAGGAGTTAAAATGAAGATAAGTGATTTATTTATCATGTCAACCTCCTTGGCAACTTTAAAAGGGCCATCAATTTTTGCTCAGTATAGGTAGGAGAGAGATTCAGGTCCAAATATCTTGGTAAATTATAGAGACCTAAATTAACTTAAATTTATTATAATTGGTTGTTATATTCATTCCCCCATCTTTATGAACAATTGTTAAAAGTGTAAGGGAGTCACTATGACCTAGTCATCCAAACAAGGTCCAGGTTTGTCTCCATTTCTTCACTTCAGAGCTCTATGGATCAATATGGTTTTATTGGGATTATTAAAGGTTAAATAGGACATTTTTTATGTTTTAATAGTCAATTTATTTTCCTTGATAAGGATTATTTTTGACAGGAAACCAGTTGCTTGTCTTGACTTGAGATTTGGTAATTTTCAAGCATGTTTGATATACTAGTTGAATGTATTCATTTTTAAGAGTTTTTAGGCTCATTTTTTAGGTAAAATAAATATATTTCATCAAATAAAAATTCTTAGGTACATTCATCTTGAAAATGTCTCTCTTGAGATAGCTTGGGTTATCATTTGGCCCTTCGACAATGTACAGTAGTAGGTCTAATGAGATTTTTAGTGTATAAAAGAATATTAGTGAGTTTATCATGATCTTGAAGGGATTATAAAAGGTTATAAATTATTTATTCCCCTTGTAATTACATTCCATGGATGGTTTTAAGACTATGCTCTTAAAAAATCAAAATCTCTCTTACAATCCTAATGAGCAGACTCAATGGGTATCATGGCAGTTAATAGAACATTTTGAGGAGGTATTTATATGGAGTTTTATTGGAGAATATAGAGTTATTTATAAATTTTCATAAGTTCTTCATGGTGAAGGAAAATGGGTTCAACAGATCAAGTGGATCTCTTTGGAGCCTCTAAATCCTTGTAACAGTCATGACTATATATGGCTATTTTATCAACTTAAGAGACCTTCCAAAGGACTATTTACACTTATGAAAGTGTTATGAGGGTGCCAAATGAGTTTTCAATGTGATCTAGGTTCTTACAAGATATGTGAGTACTCACAAGGTTACCAAGGTACTAGATAGAATCATATTTAAAGACCTCAAAACTTAGTTTAGTAAAGTTTAAGTCTGTACACAGGGAGTACAATGAACACCTACAACAGTTAAGGCCAATAGGGCTATGGTGAAGGAAGTATGAGTGTTAGGAGAAGAGTTATTGATATAATAGTTGGTATTAGGATTTCTAAAATGATATCATTAAACACTTGGCATTTTGAGAGAATGAGGTAAGTGTTGTGATTTTTTAGTCTATAGTCCACCAAATGGTCATCTACAACTCAAACATGAGATTTTAGTCCACAGTCAGCAGTCTAGATGCAATGTAAACTTCTTGTCTAAAGTTCATGAAGATAGTTAAGAGGCATATTGGGTTTGAATAGAGTATAAATAATGGAGAGAATTTTCTCCATTGAATATCAAAAGAGATTAGTAGAGTGAAAATAAAGGGTAAAATGATACCTACAACCAAGTACAAGAAAGGCTAACACAATCAACCTGTTATTTTATGTTACCTAGGGGTTTATAAGAAGGAAAGTAAGGAGGTCATATGCTTCCACAAGATGACAGAGGTTTCTAAGTCTATGTCATATACTTATTTAAGGTCATATTTCACTTTATTCCTCTTTGCATACCTATAGGAAACACCTAACACCTAATCATCACCTACAACCAACTTGGGAGTCTAACTAAGTTTGAAGGACTTAGGATTTGAAAAAGCATAATAGTGAATATCATGAGGATTTATAGTCATTCCTTGATGTTTAGTAGGATTTAGATATATCATATTCAAGTAGATTCAAGAGGAAAGTGTCTTAAAGAGCATACACAGGTAACTAAAACCTACAATCAAGATTAAAATAAAATGTACAGCCTCATTAGCTAAGAGCACAGTCAGCCTACCTATACTATATGAGAAGGCTTGAGGAGATAAGAATATTTGAGGAGTTTGAATGCCTTTAATAGGTAATAGTGTCTGTAAATACATGTTTCAAACTTGTTCTAAATCTTGTTACACCTAATCTCCACCTACAAAAAATAATGACCTACAGTAATATAAACCTAAAGGCAGTCAAAGGCATGAGTGAAAATATGGATAGGATTCTTTAGGTAAAATTCAAGAATGACATGATAGGAGTGTTAGAAATAAATTTCAAGAGATTTAAGAGTAATTTTGAATAGATTCCACTTAATTTAAAGTGTTTAAAAGGACAAAACACATCCCATAACATAGTCTAATGACGTAGTCTATGTACATATAATGTTTTCAAACTTTTATCACTTACTAACGCTCTTTATCTTTTAGGAACCCATGGAGTCTCAATCTCTCTAAGTGCATGCCTTAATGGGTGCACTGAGAAAGGGGTGGGTAGACCATTGGCTCTTTTTAGGATTGTTATCCTTTTTTCCACTTGTTATCTACACACTTATCTCTTGAAAATCATATCCCTAAGCTTGTTATTCTCTTTTGTGCACTCCTCAATTACTTCCCACCTTTTGTCCCCCTTTCCCTGGCTTAAAACCCATTTTGATAGTTTATAGTACTAGGTTCACTAGGTTGACCCTATGCTATTGTGGGTAAAATTCACCTAGGGTCTAGGTCAACTCTTGGCTGACCTAGCACATGACCTAGTGAATTTTTGTCTATAACAGTACTAGGTTAACTGGGTCAACCCTATCAATTGAAACTTTTGGAAGGACTTAGGGTTAAATCTACCTATGTATACAAGATCATTTCACCATTATTTATAAAAGAGAAGAAGAAGTAAGAGCTATTGTGCATCTATTTATCCACCATTCTAATTGAGGAGTAAGTTTAGGGTTTCATAAATTATTTGGAGATATGGATCTTGTCTTGTGGAGAAGTCTTTTGGATGCATTGATACGTTGTGTAGCTTAGAGCTGATTTATCCATGTCATCTTTACATATCATAATAACCTCTTACGAAACACCTTGGCCAATGGAAATATTAAGGTTTGACAGGTTTATATTCAAAGAAATATTCCTAAATTTATTTCTCCTTTGTAAGAGTAAATAGATATGCATTTTTACTTCTCTTCCATGCATTAGGATTCCATATACATTGTCATGAGTATATGTCTATTATGCATGTTTATTTTTATTGTTTATTACCCCCACTTTGTGCCATAAGCTTTGGTGAGCACTAGATTATATTTATGTGCTTTACTTATTATTAGTATAGTGAATATGAAAACATATGGCCTACCTAAGGTTATTGCATGATTATGATTGATTGGAGGCTTTAGAACCATCCCTAATATTGTTTATTGTGATAAGAGATCCCCTAATTGGGTCTAGCAGATCCTCATATTGGTCATGTTTTTTATTATATAATGTATCCCCAATTGGAAGTGTAAGTATGATCTATCTTCTTTGATATAGGATTTATTTATAGACATGATGTATTTCTGACTGCATGCATTCTAGTGAACCCAACTTGAATCTAACTCTTCAGGTTTTCTTTCATTTTTTTCATTATTTTATCATTTTATTTATTATTTTTATATATTTATGATACTAAGTCAATAAATCTAGTATAGTTTCTAAATTTTGTGCATAGGACACATAGTCACGTCAAATATGACTCTATTATTTTTTTGTATGCCTTCATCAGATATAGGCTACTAGGCCGAACAGGTCAACACAGTACTCTTATAGACTTTTTAAAAACATACTAGGTCAACCAGGCTCATATGTACTCTTACAAACTTCCTAAAAACATATTAGGTAACCATGCCAATATATTATTCCATACATCTTCCAAAAAATATAGTAAGTGAACCAAGCTAGTATAGTCATCTTACAGGGTTTAACAAATAGGGAACTACAAAACTAGGTCGACCCAGTTGACATAGTTTATAGAATTTGCAAGTAAAAATCAAGGCACTTCAATAGAAATCTCACATTCCTCTGCATATTCCAACCCACCAAGGTTCCTTTCTCTCTTTCTCTATCATTTTTTTCATTCTTTATAGTTTTATTTTTTATAATTTAAAGTCTTTAAAACTACCCTTATACAGTAAACTACGTTGAATTGGTCGACCTAGTTCTATATTCTATTTTCTATTTAAAAGACTAGATTGACACTACTGACATAGCTCTTAATAGACCCTTGCTTTAGTAGTATATTAATGACATTATAGACTCTATACTATAATGTCTACATAAATTATCATTTGAACCACATTGTACTATGTTTCAAAGTTGGAATTAACATCTATATGTTAATAATTACTTCACACTTTTACTTTCAGTTGCTTGATGCTTAGAATAGATCACATAATCTAATTAGGTGGTTTTTCAATATACCATTTCATTTCACTATTTTTATCTTTATTGCACACACTAACAAATCACATAACTTAAAAAATGCATTTAAACAATTGTCTGCCTAAGGCCTACCTACTTGGATTTCATCACCAAGGGGGAAGCTGACTTGGTTTTCTATCCAAGTATAAACACATGGTTAATGGTATATATTGACAAATCACCTAACACCTTTATCATTATGGGATTATGAAGTGAGGGGGTAAGCCCCAATACGAAGCTAGTACCATTTCCAACATATATCCCTTTCAACCTAAACATCTTGAAACCAATTATAGATTGATTTATAGTTCCTTACAGCCAACTTTCCTTTTCACACTTAAAATCATACTCTAATAATCTAACAACATTTAGGATGACCACTTAGTTAGCATTTACTTTCCAAGTTGACTGCCTGATCTTTTCCCATTGTATGTTATATTTTAAAAACTTTGCATTGGCTAGCATTGGTATAAGGTTTTGTGCTATGTGTTTCAATTGGATCATCCTCATTAATCCAATTACTTGTGTGTTTCCTTTCATTTTTTTTTTCAAATTACTTTCAAAAAAATTCCTATTTTAGTACATTATCATTCTATTTGACACAGTCTCTTGTAGACTATTGTTACCCCTACTTGTAGTATTGAGTCAACCCTATCGAAATAGTATTCTTTTTTGCCTCCCAAGATATAGTACTAGGTCAACCTTGTCGACTTTGTATCCTTATCTAACTATTTTCTATCCCAGGTTATAGTATTAGGTTGACCCTGTCAACTTTTTATCCTTATTTTCCCAATTTTTAGTCCTTATTTCCAATACTAGATTGACCCAGTCAACTCTAGACTCTTGTCTGCCCCTTTGTATTTTCTTGCCTTCCAATCACTTTTTGCATTTTCTAATCCTTCTCCCTCATTATGAACTTCCTATTTGAAGATAAAACTAATTTGAATTCAATGGATATGATGAGTCTTACAAACCCTAATAGGGTCTCCCATAAGCTGATTATGGCTCCTCTCCTAGATGAAAGTAATGTTCATATAGCCCCTTTCACTACAAACTATGGGACCCCTCCTCATTCCTCTTCACTTTATAATATTCTCTTATCACTTGAAGATCAACATGAATTATAGTATACACTTGAAATGTTCTTCTTTATCTTTGAATTTCCTCAACATCGATAAAAGGAACCTTCTAAAATTTACCATCTCATGATTAGTGTTTAAGTAGAAGAGTTTCATTCACCTTCTCCCACATTATCACATGGATTTGGGGATACTAGCTTATTTGCTTCTCAACCTCTTCCCTCTATTTTGACCCCTTCTCATACCATGACTTCTTCTTCTTTGACTTCCTCTACCTCCATGCCTAATATCTCAACTAACATGGTAGGTTCTACATATAGTGAGCCTCTTCCAAGACCCACTCTTCTCAATTATTCCACTAGTGCATCATTTTCTACCCATGGTAATCATGCTTCTAGTGTTGATTCTTGTCATCCCTTTACTAATCCATATTATTACACATAATAAAATTATGCCGCTAGTGCCTCACATTCTAATAATTCTTCTCAAGCTCCTACTAACACTCATAGTGGAACCCAAGCCACTACCACTAATTATAATACTTCAAATAATGCCAATAATGCAACTCAAACCCACCAACTCCTATTACAAAATCTTAATCAAATGAATGATTTTCAAGCTAATAATGCAAATAAAATGATGCAAATGAAAAACTAGCTTATCCATCTTCAAACCCACCCTTAATAGATGTCATGGGGCATACATAATCAAAATGTTCCCCCACCTCCTCTTAAAGATTCCCATGGTAATCTTATCCCTCAACCTCCTCTTGTCAAGAAGACAATCAAACATCTTTAAAATGAGCCTCTTCCATCTCAAATTGTTAATATTTATATAGGAGGTATCACCCCTACCATTTCTTACAATGGGTCAACCGATCCTACTCTTCATCTAAAAACATTTAGAAATATATATAAAGACTAGGTCAAATTAAATACCTTTACCACTACCAAGATCTTAGAAAAAACTCTCATGGGTGATGTTTTATATTAGTAAAAATAACTTAAAAGTCATTCTATTACCAGTTTCGAAGATTTGGTAAATGCTCTAGTCCAAGAGTTCTAAACTAGTGATCTTCCCGAGAATACTTTAGCCCATTTTATAATTGTAAGAAACTTGAAATCAAAACTGCCCAATATTTCATTAAATGATGGAATACATTATCCAATAAATGTGAACATAACATGAATCATGATAACCTTTTCCATCTCTTTACCAATGTTCTTTTTTCCAAGTTGTAATATCAGGTCTGGACTCTCTCTCCACATACATTGGAGGAGGCTATTGACCAAGTTAAATGTCAAGATTTACTTGTGCATCAATTTCAGCCACCCTAAGCTTCCATGGGTACTCATATGTTACTCAATAAAAAGAATCATCATGCTACCAATGATGGTGTCACAGACTCTTATGATACTATTCACACTATTCAAGTTGTTGTTCCTAACCAAACTTTAGAACAAGCATCTTCTTCCAATCAATTCACCAATACTCATTTCTTTTAAACTAATAACATCAATGTTCACAAAACTTTATCCTAAGAAAAATTACTAAAACATCTACCTAGGCCTCTACCATGAGAACTTTATCCCACTCATCCTATGAAATATTTGTATGATCCTAATAAATTTTGTTGGTTTCGTGCTAGTTGGGGTCATTCTCATGAGACTTGTAGGCAGCTTTGTAATTTGGATATGGATTTTATTCTTGGTCCCAATTTTGACCATGATTTTATCATTCAAAAATTCCAACAAGCCTATGACATTGATTTCAAAACCCATGAAATAAATACTAAATATCAAGATTTGAATCAAGCTAATAATCATTTGGCCATCTATAAATATCCTCTTATAAATCACCAAGATACCCAAGACAAGCCCACCCCTTCTACCAATAATTTCTAAAGTCTTATTGATCCAACTCCTAAGAGAATGTGGTTAATATGACTAATATGTGAAGGGTGGTTTCTTTCATTGATCCTAAACCTATCTACACACCTCCATCGTCTCACACATTTAGTGTTATCCAAGATTCTTATCCAACTCACTTAAATTAGTTGGGGCAAGATGACCTTATAACTTTTGATGAACCAATTCCAACTCCTCCCTTGGATAACACTTCCCATATTATTTCTACCATCCCTCCATCATCTTTACCTATCACTAATGACAAAAAACCTTCTATCAACACTTCTACTCTACCTCAACCCACACCTGCATCAAATGCTTCATATTCCCAACACAATCTACAAAATTTTACTTTAATTAAACCTCCTACCACTTATCAACATAAATTCACATGTACTTTAACTCCTCCTTTTGAGGACCTGCTTCAACACGATTCACCTCTTTCTAACAATCTTCTTATGGGTTATGATGAGTGGGATCCTATCACAAAACTCACTAATCTCCCATCCTAAATCCCATTTCTTGAACTTATGAGTACCTCTCCATGTCACCATAACCATCTTATGCATCTTTTGCTTGAAATGAACATCCCCCATCCTCCTCAAGCAGGGCATGAAGTAATCTTATCTAGATCTAAAGTTACCATATTACAACAATGTGAAGAGATGTCCATACATGTTTATTAAATAATGGACACTTATCTTTCCCTAAAATTTCCCTTTGCTTTTATGATCCTTGATGAGATTCTACTTCATGCGGATGATCCTCCTCTTTTCATTAGTGTTCATATTAGTGATATCCAATTCAAGTGTGCCTTGATTGATAAGGTTTCTGGTACTTAGTTGCCTCTCTTGATTTTATCAACACCCTTGAATATTTTAAATGCAATATAAAATCCACACGTATCACATGTAAAGGCTATGATCAAAGTCAAATGCCTCCTTTAGGTTGTGTGTGGCTCCCCATTACTATCCCACCTATCATCATTTACATGAAGATGATGATATTTAACATTCCCCTATTTTAAAACATTTTTATTGGTAGGCGATGGATTCATCATATGAGATTAGTTGCCTCTTCCACTTGCTAATGCACTAAATTTCCTCACAAGGGAGCTATCTATAAGATTCAAGGTGACACTAACCCTTCGAATTTCAAAAAATTTCAAGACCGAGGTATATTAAAGATTTCTACCCTTAAACCCTTGTCAAGCATTCTATTTTATGAGTCTTAACAATTTAACTTTCCCATAAATTCCACTCAAGGTTACAATGGTCATCTTCAACTCATTGGGAATGTTCCCCCTGATTTCCTAGATTCCAATGATGATGAGCCTGATGAGATCATTCTCAAGATTAAAAATTATTATCTATCACCTCATGTCATATCTCAACTTCTTACTTCTTTGCAACCTCATTCTCATAAACCACCTTGTGATGACATCCTTGTTGTCTTAACTAAGACTTAGCATTCCATATTACACCTCATTGGATTATAATGTCATCCCTACCTATACCATTGATCTTCATACACTTGATTATGATGATGGTTATACCTTCGATGATCCATTCTTAAGAGGTAATATTCAGGCTTGTGATGTTGAGATTATCCATTATCATTTCTCTTTACTTTAGTATTTTAGTATATCTTCCTATGTTTCATCTTATATTATTCCTAATTTTAGCATTTTTCCTCTTTATCATAGGGTAGTGATGGTATAGACACCTCCAGTTTCTAAATAACCTTGTAGGAGTATGCTTATGGATCATATTATGATTGGTGTTGGGGATCAACCAACAATTTGATTACACTCATGAAAGCAATAAACCACGGAATTAAATCAGAATGATAAGTAACTAGAATAATAAATAGCAAAGAACAAGAGATACAAGAAACCACCCTGAAAACTTGTATTAAACTCTTTACAGAAGGAATACAATTGAAGAAACTTTTTTCTTCCACACCTCTCTCAGATGTACAGATATCTCTCTAGATCTCTCCCTCAAGAGCTCTCTCTCTTAAGTACAAACAACTCCAACAACCTGAAATGATTCACATATACAATTCTGTACTGTTCTTCAACATTCTCATACAATAAGCTAAGAAGATCTAATCCTACATATAGAATTAACAAAATTGAGCATGCCTTTACAAATAACAGTTATGCCTCTTAAACAAGGGCTCTAAAATAGTCTTACTAATAATAGAGACGTGGACTTAAGACTATGACTTAATCCTAACATGCAAACACTCGGTTTTGTCCTTGAAAATAGCTCTCTGGACGTACAGGTAACCGACATTGGTTCCTACCTGCTTGCCTGTGAACGACGTCGGCCGATCCCTGCTGATGTTGGTGTCTTCTAAATTGCTCCTGACCAACGTCGATCACTCTTGACTGATGCTGGTGACTTTGTAACTGCTGCAACCTTGCAAAGCACTCCTTGGTGAAACTTTTAGGCTCCACACCTTAACAATCTCCCACTTAGAGATAAACAGCTACACCAGTACCTGTACAGCAACATCTTCTAGCTCTTCCATCTTCAACTCAATCATGAAGACCAACAGAAGTTGAATGAAGATTCAACTTCTCCTTTGTAACTGGCTTGGTTAACATATCAGCAGGATTCTTATCTGTATGGATCTTCTCCAGCTTCAACTCACCATCCTCCAATCCCTATCTTATGAAGTGGTACCTAAGCTGTAAATGCTTTGTTCTTGAATGAAACGCTGAATTCTTAGCCAAATGAATTTCACTCTAACTGTCACTATACAATCTGCAACTCTCTTACTCCTTTCCAAGCTCTTCCATGAACCGTGTCATCCATATCATCTCTTTGTTAGCCTCTATGACTGTAATATACTCTACTTTTGTAGTTGATAAGGCAACAACCTTCTACAACTTTGATATCCAGCTAACTGTCATTCCACCAACAGTGAAAACATATCCTGTGGTGCTCCTCCTACCATCCAAATCACCTACCATATCTGAATCTACATAACCATGTAGAGAAGTATCTGAACCTCCATAGCATAAATGCCTACTGCTGGTTCCTCTCAGATATCTAAGGATCCACTGAACTGCTTTCCAGTGTTCCTTTCCTAGATTGGCCATATACTTACTTACAACTCCCACTGCTTGGGCAATATCCAGTCTAGTACACACCATTGCATACATAAACTCCCTACTGTGGAAGAATATGGAACTTTACTCATGTACTCTACCTCATCATGTGAATTAGGACATTGTTCTTTACTCAACTTAAAATGTCTAGCCAAAGGTGTGCTTACCGGTTTTGCATCCTGCATATTGAACCGTTTCAACACCTTGTTCACATAATCCTCTTGAGACAAAATCAACCTGTGATTTTTCTTTTCTCTCTTAATGCTCATGCCAAGGATTTTCTTTGCTACTCCCAAATCCTTCATGGAAAATGTTTGAGCTAATTTCACCTTAAGCTCAGAGATATCATGCATGTGTGATCATACAACCAGCATATCATCTACATACAACAAAAAAATAATATATCTACCATTATTCAATCTCTTAAAATACACACAATGGTTAAATTGACACCTACTATAGCCATGCTCAGTCATAAACTTGTCAAATCTCAAATACCACTGTCTAGGAGCTTGCTTGAGGCCATACAAGCTTTTCTTCAATCTGCACACTAACTTCTCCTTACCTTTGACCTCAAATCCTTCTGGCTATTCCATATATATTTCTTCATCCAAATCTCCATGAAGAAACGCTGTCTTAACATCAAGCTGCTCAAGATGCAAATCCTCAATAGCAACTAAAGACAGTACAGTCCGTATAAAAGTCATTTTAATAATAGGACAAAATATCTCACCAAAATCAATACCTAGATTTTGTGCAAATCCTTTCACTACCAACCTGGCCTTATATCTCATCTGTCCATTCTCACCTTCTTTTAATATGTAGGTCCATCTGTTCTTTAGTGTCCTCTTACTAGCTAGCAACTCAACCAAATCCCATGTTTAGTTCTCTTTCAAGGACTCCATTTCCTCAACCATGCCATGCTCCCACTGATTCTTGGACTCCACCTATATTGCTTCTTCAAAACTCTCTAGTTCTCCACCATCAATTAGCAATAAATAGAATAATGAAGGAGAATATCGAATTAGAGGTTTACTTACCCTTTTTGACCTCCTGATGGGCGTCTGAGACTCATCCACAACACGCTATCCACCTAAATTCTCTGATAGTGACCGACCTTAGTCACTTCCAACCCTGTAACTAGCCGACGTCAGTTCAGTCTGACCGACATCAGTTCCTATCCTTCTGATGTCAGTCACTGTGTGACCGACATCAATTTCTGTTCTACTGATGTCGGGTCCTGCTTGGTCGACGTCGGTCTCTGTGTTTTCCTTTTTGTGATTAATTTTTCTCGTGAGCTCATTTTGGACCATTACCTCATCCAATTCTCCATTGCTCTGCTCAAATTGATTCAGCTTCTTTAGTTGATCACTATACATCACTTTTTCATTAAAAACAACATCGCGGCTCCTAATTATCTTGTTAGTTCCTAGATTCCAAAATCTGAAACTGAAATCATCAGAGCCATAGCCAATAAATGTGCACCTCATAGACTTAGCATCTAACTTCTTTCTATTTTCCTTATCAATGTGCACAAAGGCTTCACAACCAAAAACTTTGAGGAATGAGAGATTTACCTTTTTACCTATCCATGCCTCTTCTGGAATTCCACCATCCAAAGCTGTAGAGGGTCCTCTGTTAATTAGGTACACTACAGTGTCAACAGCTTCTGCCCAAAACTCTTAGGGCAAACCAGCATGCAATCTCATACACCTTGCATGCTCCATGATTGTTCTGTTCATCCTTTCAGCAATACCATTTTGCTGAGGTGTCCTTGGAACCATCCTTTGCCTACGGATTCCATGCATATAACAATACCAGTTGAACTTATAGCTGTAGAACTCACCACCATTGTCAGATCTCAGGCACTTCAATCTTCTACCTATTTCATTCTCAACCATAGCTTTTCAAATCTTAAAAGTCTCAAATACATCAGATTTCTTCTTAATACAATAGACCCATACCTTTCTTGTAGCATCATCTATGAATGAAACATAGTATTGTGATCCTCCAATAGAAGCAACCTGAGCCGGTCCCCACACGTCTATGTGAACAAGCTGCAACTTATGCTTCTTCTATGTTGACTCAGTCTTGAGAAAACTCACTCTCTTCTATTTCCCAAAAACACAGTGCTCACAAAAATCTAGATCTATGATTTTCAAATCTAAAAGCTTACCTTTTGACTTAAGAATTGACATTCCCTTCTCACTCATGTGGCCAAGCCTTGAGTGCCACAATTTTGCATCCACATCTGAAATAGATTATGCAGAAGGAGAATTGTTAGTAACACAATTACATAAATAGAGAGTACCTACTCTCTTACCTCTAGCCATTACAAGTGCACCCTTGGTCACCTTCCAAGATTCAGCTATGAGAGTTACTGTACAACCCTCATCCCATAACTTTCCTGCAAAAATCAAATTCCTCTTCAAGCTAGGAACATGCATAACATCTCTCAACACCCATGTGTTGCCATTTTGCATTTTCAGCTGCACTTTACCTTTGCCAATAATTTTACCAGGCTCATCATCCCCTAAATACACTATTCCAAAATCTCCATGGATATAGTCACTAAAATATTCTCTATTAGGGGTAGCATGAAAAGATGCACCAGAATCTAAAACCCAAGATTCTATATTATTATACAAAGAGAATATTAAAGCATCTTATGCAATACCTGCAACCTTTGCTTCTTCTTTTCCTTCATGTTGATTGTCCTCCTTAGACTTTAAACAGCAATTTCTGCTTATGTGCCCCATCTTTCCACAATTCCAGCATTGTGGCTTCTTGCCATTTTTGGATTTGGATCTACCTCTCACCTTAGACTTAGACCTTGATCTCCCTTTCTTGCTCTTCTCTTTTTGCCTTCCCCTGCTCTCAAAACTTAAAGCATTCCCTGATGTTTCCTCTGTGCTTTTCCTGTGAATTTCCTCATTCAAGATAACACTAACAACATCCTCTACTTTTAAAATATTTGAAGCAGATGCAGTATTACTAACTGCCATTACTAAGCTATGCCAGCTTTCAGGCAAAGAACATAATATTAAAAGAGCTTTAATTTCATCATCAAACACAATATTGACTGAACTTAATTGATTTACAATTCCATGGAAATCATTCAGATGATTAGATACAGATCCACCTTCTTGCATATGCAAATTAAATAACTACTTCATAAGATATACCTTATTAGAAGCTAAGGGTTTTTCATACAAATTTGCTAAAGTAGTCATTAACTCTACTGTAGACTTTGCCTGTGATAAATTAGATATCACAGTAGATGTCAGACTCAGTCGTATAGACCCCAGAGCCTTTCTATGAAGAACTTCACATTCTTCATCATCCATGTCTGTGGGCTTCTTTGCAATCCAACCTAACGGTAAGTATAGATCTTTCTGATATAGATAATCCTCTATCTGCATTCTCCAATGTTGATAACTTTTTCCATTAAACTTCTCCATTCTCAGTTTACTTTCTTCTGCCATTGCTTCTCCCACTCAAACAGAAATCCCTACAGAAACCCTGTGAGTACCCTGTAATCAATACACACTACACAGATCTGAACCACCTGTTAGTGAACCTGAGCTCTAATACCACTTGTTGGTATCAAGCTCTAAAACCTACAACCAAGGCTCTGATACCACTTGTTGGGGATCAACCAACAATTTTATTACACTTATGAAAGCAATAAACTGTGGAATTAAATCAGAATGATAAGTAACTAGAATAATAAATAGCAAAGAACAAGAGATACAAGAAACCACCCTAAAAACTTGTATTAAACTCTTTACAAAAGGAATACAATTGAAGAAAATTCTTTTCTTCCACACCTCTCTCAGATGTACAAATCTCTCTCTATATCTTTTTCCCTCAAGAGCTCTCTCTCTTAAGTACAATCAACTCCAACAACTTGGAATGATTCACATATACAATTTTGTATTGTTCTTCAACATTCTCATACAATAAGCTAAGAAGATCTAATCCTACATATAGAATTAGGAAACTTGAGCATGCCTTTACAACCTAAAGTTATGCCTCTTAAACAAGGGCTCTAAAATAGTCTTACTAATAATAGAGACACGGACTTAAGACTATGACTTAATCCTAACATGCAAACACTCAGTTCTGTCCTCAGAAATAGCTCTTTGGATGCACAGGTAACCAACATCAGTTCTTGCCTACTTGCCTATGACCGACATCAGCCGATCCTTGCTGATGTCGGTGTCTTTTGAACTACTCTTGACCGATGTCGGTCACTCCTAATCGACGTCGGTGACTGTGTAACTACTGCAACCTTGCAAAGCGCTCCTTGGTGAAGCTTTTAGGCTCCACACCTTAACAATATTCCACACCTCTCTCAGATGTACAGATCTCTCTCTAGATCCCTTTCCCTTAAGAGCTCTCTCTCTTAAGTATAATCAACTCCAACAACCTAGAATGATTCACCTATACAATTCTATACTATTCTTTCAACATTCTCATTACAATAAGCTAAGAAGATCTAATCCTACATATAGAATTAGAAAACTTGAGCATGCATTTACAACCAATAGTTAAGCCTCTTGAACAAGGGCTCTAAAAATAGTCTTACTAATAATAGAGACGTGGACTTAAGACTATGACTTAATCTCATCATGCAAACACTCGGTTTTGTCCTCGAAAATAGCTCTCTGGACGCACAGGTAACCAACACCGATTTCTGCCTTCTTGCCTATGACCAATGTCAGCCGATCCCTACCAATGCCAGCATCTTCTAAACTGCTCTTGACTAACGTCAGTCACTCTTGACTGATGCCAGTGACTGTGTGAACCTGCAACTATCAAATCTGCTCCTTGTGCGAAGCTTTTAGGCTCCACACCTTAACAATTGGGGCCTATCACTTTGCTAGGTACCATGACCCTTATAGCCTATTTATCCATAAGATGTGTGAAAATATCCTTCAACTTTATATAAACCCTATCCCTCCCTTAATATATCCCATTTAGAACCCATTCTTACACCCACTTTATCTAAGCCTATTCTTGCTTTCAATCCTATTGCTTTTATTGCCGAGCCTTGTCCAACCTCTCTACTATCACCACCTTCTCTTGGTGATGGTTTTCTAATTTATTACAGATGGCTCCTTTATCCACCAAATGGGTTGATCAACCTTACCAATATCCTTTTGTTTATGTTACACCTCCTCCTATGATTATACCTACCAAGACTACTCACAAGTGTACCTATTACTTCCACAGCATAGATAATTATTCATCTACGCATTGTCTCAAGCTACGATAATATATTGACACTTTATGTCCTACTACTCCTCAATCTTTAGACAAGTCCATACCTCTCATGAAGGTACTACCTAGATATATTCCTAAGTTTGGAGAGGTATATTGTCTCTAGCATCGATGTGACACCCATCACACCAATCATTGACACATCCTTCAATAGCATCTTAAATATCACCTTTTAACCATTTATACAACTTTTATAGTTCCTTCCATAGGTCGATCTCATAATAAAGATCCCCCTTCTTCCCCCATGGCTCCACCTCTTGTGTCTTTATATCCTCCTATGGTCCCTTATTCACCTCTTATTCCTCCACCCTTGAATCCTTCACCCATGGACTTCCCTCACTTTTGGATCCTTCTCCACCCATGATTCCCTCACCCATGGATCCTTCCCCATTAGTGACCCCTTCATCTCCTATAGATTCTAATAACATGTATTCTCTAGAGAATCCTCTGCTTGATAGCCTTATGAGCATGATCTTTTAAACATTCCTACATTTTTGTTAAGGAGATTAGATGTGAATTATTTGCCTATCTTTCATTGAGGATCGATGAGATATTAGCCAAAATTTACATTCAACTACATAGAGACTTATCAGATGTTATGGATAATGTTGTGGATAAATATATCAGTACTTATGATCACAATCATGGTGTTATTACATTTTCATTTTTATTGGACATATGCTCCAACTTTATTTTTATCTATTTTTTATATCATTTGACATTGTGTCAAATTCTTATCTATCTTATATAGTGACTTCAATCTTTCAATTTACATTACTTATAATGTCATTTATGTTTTCTTATGGATTTATTATTTATCATTGACTTATTTTTATTCTTGAGTTTCTTTCTTAAGACTCCCTTGTTCTCTTTTCAGGATTATTTGCTATCTTATCTCTATAAACACAAATAATTATCATTATGACTTGGTTATACAAACCTTTCTCCCTTTAGTCATTCCTTATTTACCAAGTGATCAGTTACAAAACAATTCATCTCATTATAATCTCCTAATACTAGTCCACTTGGATCTCATTTCTTCCCCTTTATTCCTTTTTGCAAGCTAAGCATACATATGGTTCAGACATGAGATAACATGTTGGTTCATAGTTAAGCCTAAGTGTTCTAGTCAGTCTTGTCTCTGGATACTTAAATTCCTTTATCCAACGCTTAAATATCATTCATGTGTATCACTCTATCTCTTATGATTGTTTATTCCAATTCCATAGAGAGGATGAATCTTAAAATGCATAAAAACATTCAAAATCCAAATCATTTCACAAAAGGCAATGATCCAAAAGGCAACATTCAAAATTTTCAAAAGTTAAAATCACACTAAAAGATGTGATTCTAAGCAAATATCTTTCTTCTAGTAAAATCTTAAACTCCAAAATTAGCCTCACAATAGAGCCAAGGTCCATTCGGGTGTAGCAGCCCATTAGATTAGAAAAGGATAATAAAAAAATATTTTAGTGTTACCTGCTTTCTCACATAAGTACCCAATCTTCACAGTAGACTGATGACTCTGTAAGGGGTCTTGAGGAAAGGGGAACATGTTGTGGGAAGGTAGGTCTATTTTACCTTTTTCTTTTTCAAATCTAACTATATGAGTTGATCTTAGTAGCACACTTATTTTCTTACATAGCTTTGTGTCTATAGCAAACAAGTTTCTTTTGTATATTGATGGTCACTAGTCACTAAGTGTCTTCTCATGTCTTTAGTATGCCTCATGTCTCCTATGGTATTCTCATAATATTCCTAAGTTATGCTTTTTACATTCTCTTTTTCACTCCCTACAATCCTAATTTTTCCCCTTGAAAAATATTGTTTTGTTCACTGATCACTCCCTAGGGATTCCTTTTGTGAGTTGCATTGTAAGACCATGGATAGGACCTAGCCTTCCTCACAAATTACCAAAATTTCCACATTATTATTTCAAAAATTCCCTTTTACCATATTTTCACATTAATTTTACCTCATTGGTGTTCCCTTTGTGAGTTTTAGTGTAAGACCACATATAAGACCTAGCCTTCTTCACAAAATTTCCAATAATCTAAGTCATAACAAAAATTGCATGTGTCAAATATGAGATAAGATTGGATTGATTATGAATTTACATGTCATTGACATGATTCCTGCCTTGATTTAGTATGTTTTATGCTTACTTCCTTAATCTTTTCACTTTTATTTTCTTATTTTTTGATTGCATGTAAGAATCCAAATATTTTTCTTGAATTTTTCAAACTTCCTAACTTGAATTAGTGTGATTAATTTAAGACCATTTATTGCCAATTTTGTTTCTCTTTTATACTTCTCAATGTGATTTAGTATGATTAATTGACTTAATTGATTTTTTTTATAATATTTTTTATTTTGCATGTTTTTTACTTTATTACATAATTTTCATACTTCCCAATGTGATTTAGTGTGATCTTACTTGTTTTAATTTGATGCAAATCTTTTTTTTATGGTTTAAAAAAAAAATTGCCCTCTTGTTTACCACTATTAGGTTTCTTATACTTAGTCATTTCTTGTTATTACACATTTCTCAATATGAAATAGTGTGTAGTGCATTTGTATTTAATTGATTATATTTAACCAACTCTTTTTTGTTGGTTTATTTTTAACCATTCATGTGTCCTACATAATGCTAGAAAAGAAATCACAACACATATATTTCCTATAACATAGACAACAAAATAAAAATACATATCCTAGAAAGAAATATATCCATACATCCATAACCACAACCACAATACAAAACACATAAGATCAAAATCCAACTATCAGAATAATCTCTCTCGCTCTCTCTCTCTATATATATGTGTGTGTGTGTGTGTGTGTGTGTGTGTGTGTGTGTGTGTGTGTGTGTGTGTGTGTGTGTGTGTGTGTGTGTGTGTGTGTGTGTGTGTGTGTGTGTGTACATATCATGTGTATTTTTTTAAATACATTTCTCCAACTCTAAGGTTGGGATCTATGTTGTCTATCTCATGGCCTAGCCATGCTTCCCATAGATGCCTTGGGAAGTCCGATCTAAATAGTATGCCATAAAGAGGTTGTCCAAGATATCAAACCTATCACTTATCCCTATAGGATGGTCACATCGGCCTATACCTATGTTAATTTACTCATGATATCCATATACATAAATCTCTCCTACAACAAGGTTTTCCATGGATGTGCATCTCTTGTTCCCATTCATACCAGTGATTATAGCCCATCTTTGCATGTTTGTAATCACCTCACAACCTCTCTTGCTAGTCTGAACTAGCTTGATTGAGTTGGGGAAGATAATACCATAGGATCATCCATTGTGTAAGGGTCATATGGCATTAACACATCATCCAAGATCTCATGGAGTGTTCCCCTAATCAATGATCCCCATATGATCTCCTCATCCTCTGAGGATCTTAAAACTTCAAACCAGATAAATAATAGATCACAAATATATCTCAAAATTTATCTATCTTTAATCTATCTCAAAAAAATAATCAAATTTCAATCATTTATTACTTATCTAAATGTCACCTATCACCATCCCCCCATATACATGACCATCGAGCATTGTCTCTCCATTGCAACATATTCTGAGTACCTTATTCGTGGGATGTCTCCCAATTAATACAAAACTTAGGGTCATCACTCATGCCTATTTTGAGCTATGCCTACGTGGTGCCTCTTTAGATTAGCTCTACCCTAGGCTGACTAACAGGTCATCCTAGATAACCACCCTCTATGCTCATTCTCATCACTGACATCTTCATTGATGATGCAACTGAGGTGGTCACCACTCCTCTTGTTATGGTGAGAGTTGTGTTACCTCTGTCATTCTTATTTCCACATCCATCTCCTCTCTCATTATTGGGGATCATACTCGACCTATCCATGGTCTCTCATGATGTGATATAATATTTGGTCTCATAATTGGTGGTCCCACTCCTCCTTTCCCCCTAGGCTCTCTCACATGTCTAGCCTAAAATGTGGGCACCACTATCAAATCCACTAGGTAACGTAATCTAAATTATCTTGGTATGCATTCCACTAGATGTGGCTCTATCCACCAAGTTTAATGGCTTATAATTTGCACTCATTCTAATGTTAGTTCCACCATCCTCCAACTTAGCCATACTATTGTGATGTGCCCATATGATATCTACTCATGTGACTATATATATTATTAGCACATCAAGTATGACCTACACCACATGATCCTATCACCATCTCTGCACTCGAGGAACCACTCATCAACCACATGGGGTAACCCAATTGGTTTGTACATCAAGCACCTCTCATATATCCAATCACTTAATAAAATCACCAACCCATTGGTCTTCTACCCTTTGGATAGCATCCCATACATATCATTCATGATTTGAACCTAGATGATAGAACCTACATCATATAGTGTACCCTAATTCAAAATGGATTGGTATAAGGCTATCTCAATAGTGGTACCTTACCATCTAACTTGTGACACAACACTCATGTTTTCATAATTCCTATCACTGCCTTCCATATATCCAAAATATGAACTATATACATGTCAAATAGGCTCACTCTCAACCCTAGATATATACTATTCGATCACGTCACCCATTAGGCTAATGTTCCTCTCTCCTCCTACCATTATGGTACCCCTGTGATCATTGGCATCCCTCTTATCATAATTCTAAGTATAGCATAGACATCCTCTAGCTTGATACCCATCTCAATGGTAACCCCATCTACCACCCACCTAAAGGTATTAGTCAAGTATTCCTAGGCTCCTAGGAACATGACTATTAGATCTATGCTTAGTGACACTTGACACATCTTTACAATGCCTATTAGGCCTAGTGTGACTAACCTAACTCAGTCCTCTACTATTAATCACACTAATAGATTTGGTATCTATGCTACATCTACTATACACCAAAATTATTGACACCCCTACAACCATCAAATAACAAAATATGTATTAGAACTCCATGTCACTTATAATCAAATACTTTCTTATTAAATTTTTACAAAACCAAATCTAATTTGCCTTAATTTATCCATTTTCAATAAATTTCTACTATTTTTAACCTACTTGACCATTTTAGTACTTACTCAATTAACTTGGTCCTTTAAAGTACTATTTTGTCCAATTTCTCACATTTTAGTATTATACTGGCCACTTAGTCACCTACTAAGTCGACTAAATAGTACTGAGTCGACTCCATGGACTTAACAAACCAAGTTGACCCTTTCATATCCTTGCTTAGTACTAAGTCAATAGAGTGGATTAACCTACTAAGTTGGCACAAGGGTACTAATTCATCACCTTACCAAAATTAACTAAGTTGGCACATACCTACTAAGTTGGCAATATGAGATCAAGATTTTCAACCTACTAGATTGACTGGGTCGACCTAGTTGGTTTAGATTTCTGACTCTTTTCCTTACTTGTAATAAATGCCTTTGGAAATTATTACTCTAATTACTTTCAACCCATTTACCCTTTCATCCCTAGTACCTTGATCAATTATCTAGGTTTATTCAGTTTCTAAAATTGGTCTAAATTGCAAACTTCAATAAAACACTTAATTTCCTTTAAAATATTCAAAACAAGTTTAAAATTCTCAATTGCCTACTTGTACTACACTCATTGTAGTTATTAGGCATCTTCCTCATCTCAGTTGCAATCTCCTCACCATCTTAGCTCTTTTTGCTTTTGTTTGGTCTATCAGATCTCTATTTTTCTCTCCAAATAAGTCAAACAATATCAAATAACTTTCTTTTCACCCTATTTAAACTTATTATTCATAACTCTTTACCTTTCAAATATTTATCATCGGATTCCTTATTTTGTTCATATCTTTATTTTTACTCACTCATTTTTTGAACCATAAAAATCTTTAAAATCATGACATCATAAATAATCTTTCCACTACTATATGCCTATATTCCAAAAACTTTGATTTTTCACTCTTTTTTATACTAATCTCTATAGGTTCACTTATTGTTCTTCATATTGGACACTTTCACAATCCCTTGCAGTCTCCTTCTTTATCTACAACACTAAGGTAAGTAAAGGTATGTGTTTTTCAATTCTATCTTTTCATTTATCTTATTTGCTCCTTATTAAATTTTACATAGCATCAGCATTATGTGTCATCATGTTTTATTCTTGAAGCACCATCCCATGTTGCACTTACATGACATGTGATGAGATTTGAGTGGAGCATATGTATACACAAAATATTTTTAAACTTTTATCACTTACTGATGCTCTTATATCTTGTAAGAACCCATCAAGTCTAATTCTCTCTAAGTGAATATCTTAATGGGTATATTGATAAAGGGGTGAGTAGACCATTGGTGCTTCATAGGATTGTTATACCTTTTTCCACTTGTTATCTACACACTTATCTTCTTAAAACCATATTCCTAAGCTTGTTCTTCTCTCTTGTGCACTCATCAACCATATCCCACTTTTCATTCCCCTTTCCCTAGCCTAAAACCCCTTTCAAAAGTTTATAGTACTAGGTTGATTGGGTTGAACCTATACTCTTGTGGGTAAAATTCACTTAGGGTCTAGGTCAACTCTTGATCAACCTAGCCCATGATCTAGTGAATTTTTGTCCATAATAGTACTAGGTCGACTAGGTCGACCCTATCAGCTGAAACTTTTGGAAGGGCTTAGGGTTAAATCTACCTATATATAAAAGATCATTTTGCTATTATTTAGATAAGAGAATAAGAATTAAGATCTATTGTGCATCTACCTATCCACCATTCTACTTGAGGAGTAAGCTTAGGGTTTCATACTTTCTTTGTAGATATAGATCTTATCTTGTGGAGAAGTCTTTTAGATAAATTGATGGGATGTGTAGCCTAGATCTGATTTATCTTTATCATCCTTATATACCACAATAACCTCTTGCAAAGCACCTTGGCCAAAGGAGATATTGAGGCTCGATGGGTTCATCTTCAAAGGTAAGTATTTTTAACTTTGTACTCCCTTGTAAGAGTAGATAGATATGCATTTATACTTATCTTCCATGCATTAGGATTCTATATACATTAATGTGAGTATATGTCTCTTATGCATGTTTACTTTTGTTATTTATTAGACCCACTTTGTGCCACAAGATTTGGTGAGAAATAGATTATATATATTTACTTTACTTGTTATTAGTATAGTTAATATGAAAACATAGGGCCTAGTTAGGGTTATTGCCTTATTGTGTTTGACTGGAGGCTTTGGAATCCTCCCTAGTATTATTTATTATGATAAGAGTTACCCTAATTGGGTCTATAATATCCCCATATTGGTAATGTTCCTAATTATATATTTTATCCCCAATCTTATGTGTAAATATGATCTATCTTCTCTGAGTTAGGATTGATTTATAGACATGATGCATTTTTGATTGCATATATAGTCTAGTATAAACTTGAAGGCCTACCCTATAGCCAAGTGAGGAGAGTGTCTCTTTCACCAAAGGGTGGAAGTATAACAAGTGGAAATTAGTGTGATAAAATCCATAAATTATTCATCAAGTTTCATACATCTCCTAGGTATAAATACTAAGTTCATAGATATCTAGGGTCAACAAGCACTATTTACATAAAAACCCTCTATGATGGAATTCAATGACTCAAACCTATTTGGAATTTTGAATATTATATAAAATCATGTTTGAATAATTTTTATGAATTATGGATAATTTTTTATAGCTTTAATTGCATTGAAAATTAATTTTGGGGTCTTAAGACCCAAGATCACGTTCTTCGGCTTTATCGTGCATAGTCAACCATCCTAAGCAATCACCTATAAGTGGCTCGTGGAGTAGGTTAATTCAAACCTATAGGAAAGGTAATGAGGTTTATTAAATAGTTTGAAACTTAATTGATATTTTAGATAATTTCAATAACATTAAAAATGTTAGTGACATGAAAGGCCAGGTTCTAAATTCAAAGCACATAGTCAAGCAATCACCTATAGGCTTGCTTAGTTTGAGTAGTGAATCATCCTCAACAATATAAGGTGTGAGAGGGTTGTCAAATTTTTAGTGAATATATAAAATTGGAAGGTTCACCCTAATTTATCTAAATGGTTATATTGAACTTCATAGTGACATTTCATGATAAAGACCTAGAAGGCCTGAATGGGCTTAAAGCTCTTCTTTGCATTGATAGACCTAAAAGTAGAATTCTAGCACTTGATGGAGACTGATAAATTGATAGATTTTGAAGGATGATTTGGTTTTTTATACCTATAAATCTATGTTTTAAACCATTTAATCAATACATAGTCAAATATATAGAGGATTTTTAAAACCTTGCAGTCATAGGTAGACCTAGCCAGTTATGAGAGAATTTGAAGTTTCAAGACCCTCATAGGAATAGTCATACTTTGAAAATTGATACAAGAGATAGTCATTATTTTAAAAATACATTAAATTTCCCATAAATTTAATAATAATAGTTTATATACCTACTATTTTGTTTCAAACCTGCCCACTCCATTGGCAAGGGGCAGTCTCGAGATCAAGGGGTTTATTTGAACTCAAAGCACAAAACAAGTATATAAAACCTCATGAAGGGACATAGAATCAATATGAAAACATAGCAGAGGTTTTAATACACTTTCATATTATACACAAACTCAATTTTTATTCCAAATTCCCTTGATGGCTAGCAAGAAGGAGATAGGCTCTAAACCCTAAGACCCTTGACGAGTACACCAGAAGTGTGCAGTAGGGTATTATTCACTACCAAGGCATGTAGAATCATGGAGAGGATTGTTTTATAGGTGTATAAAACTATCCCAAAAGTGAGAATTATTTTTTATGTCCACAGCTCAAATTTTACCATTCTCAAGTTTATAGAGAGCTAAGCATGCCACTTGAGGAGCAACTTCAAATATTCACACTGCCTCTCACACTTTGATTGGGAAGTTGAGCCATTTGGGATAGTTGAGGAGGTCAGTAAAGAAGGTTTTAAAATTTGAATAAAGTTAGTAAAAAAAATTTCCAAATGGAAGGGGTTCATTTAAGAAGGTTTTCTAAGTGGAAGGAGGTCAATTAGTGGTGTGTTCTTTATGAACAATCATTAAGACCCCGAACATGTCTTAAACCTTTCTAAAACCCTAATTATGACCAGTCAAGGAAGATGGAATTAATATGCACATATAATTACATATTTTCATCATGAAACACCTTGTATGTTGTTTAATAATCTAATGAGGTTCTACCTATGTACTTTGATGCTGATGTCAATTGTATGGACTACCATAAATGCCCTATTTTTACATGTTTTTAATGTTTTATAGGTATTTTGAGAAAGGTAGAAAATCCAAATCATTTTATGATATCATTTGTGATGTTTCCAAACTATTCAAGTCCAAAAACCTGAATGGGAGATTCTAGAAGTGGTCAAACTAGGCTCATTTTTCCAAGGTAGTTTTAAATAGGCTCAAAATGAGACTAGGTGATAAGGTGATTTCTTAGTTTGCATACTTCCACAGGGTCTCAAGACCCTAAATTTGGCATGGAATATTTTATTAGGCTAGGTAAATCTAATCAAACACTTTTGTCTTGTTTCACATGTGTGGGTGGTCATTTGGGCCAACTTTCTCTTTCTAGGCCTGGGAGACCTAATTAAGCCTAATTGAAGAAGAAAATGGAGGAAAGGAGTAATTACATAAGTATTTGTCTCATGAAATTTTGTTTGGAGATGTAATGGCATATAGGTTACTCAAAAAAATTCCCAAGTTTCTAATTTTATCCATATAATCTTCTATATAAGGATCTTTATAAGTTTTAAAGGCAACAAGGAATGGGTGCTTTGGCAAACAAATGAAGCAAAATTTCATCTTTTGGACTACTTGATGGATCCAAATTTATTTTTTTAGGTATTATTTCATGTTTATAATCCATTCATGGTGTTCTTGGAACATTTCAAAAACCAATTTTCTCTCTCCTATGTCACTTTTGCATAATAAAGAATTAAGTGATCCAAGCACGAAATGAATACATAAAAACATTTCCAAAGGTTTTATTGAGGTTGATAATTTTTTACATGCCTATTTAATGGTATGAACAAGTCATATTATATTATAATAATATTTCAAATTTTTAAAAAATATCTAAGACTCCTAACAACACCTTCTTTCCCTCTAATGCCTAGTCAAAAGACAAAGTCAAACAATCATCAAAGAGATTATAACAGCCCAAGAAAGATGGAATTACCTCATTAATGGTTTTAATAAGGCTTAAAATAAATACCTTATCAAATCATAATGGCCTAATTTCATGGATCAAGACCTATTTTCAAGGAATACTTTTCTTCACCAAGAATGTTGGGTGTGCAAGCAAAGATTTAGGAGGTTGTGTTAATCAAACATCAGATATCAATGTCCAAAGACTCATTCAAATCTTAAAAAAATTTATCACCTCAACCTTTATGCCATTTTACAAATGTGGATGAAATATAATTAATTTTTTGATACATTGGGTTTGAAGAAGACTAAATGAATGTAACATTTCCCAGTTGTGGGGCTTACCTTGTCTCTTTCTCTCTCATCTCTCATTCTCTCTATATGTAAGCCTATATTTGGAATTTTAAATGATCCTTAACCTTATTTGTGGAAATTCCAAGCTCAAAAAAACATTTTTAATTTACAATTTTAAATAAATAATAGCAAATTCATGTTTCCTCAAAGCTTATCTTTAGTGTATGTTAATGGTTAGTTGATGAATGGAAGTGATTGTACATGTTTCCTCTCATCTTGTCCTTTCCTTTTTACCTATTTACATGTTTTATTTCAACCTTATAGGTTTCATAGTTTGCTTGAACAATATTGTATGTTTGGAGAGTGTGATATTTCATTAGTGTCTTTGAGGGACCTATTGATCAGTTGCCTTTGATCATCCATCAAGCTGAGCCTCTATGTAAAACATTGATGTTTAGAAACTTTATTTTGAGAAGTTCAATTAGGTCCATGTTATTATTTATATTTATTAGTTCATATTATATAATTATAGGGCACATTTTTGTGTATCACCTCAATTAGATAGGTTTTCCTTTTAGTTTACCTTCATCTCTTTTCCCTTGCAAGTTGGTAGTGTAGAGTAGAGATCCTAAATAATACATCAAGGGGAGCTAGACATTGAAATATATATATTTAATCTATCTATTAGGCCACCCATAGCATAGTATTATCTCCATGTTATTTAAAATATGAAGGATTAAAACTACCTTCACAAGGGTGCAAGTGTAGTACTTAAAATTCTTTGGCATGCTCGATGGGATAGATTAGTTCTGGTCTTGGTGAAATCATAGTTGTAATAGCATTTTTCATGAAGTATCTAGTGAATCCAATCTCAATCAATTGCTTCAACAGTCCAGGCATAGTTTCCAAGTAAGTGTATCTTTATTACATTATACAGATATTATTTTTATGGTTATATATGAGGAAAATTCCTAGGTTATACTTCCTTATCAGCCTTATAATGAATTATACTAGCATGTTCGCGATCTGTATAATCCCTATCATGATCCATATGAACCTTGTTATGAGTCTAATCAACTTTACCAAGAGTATTATCAATCCTATGATTATTTTTATCAAGTGTATGATGATTTATATCAAATTTATAATGACCCTTATTAGTCTCACTATGACCCCAATTGTGTATCTCTATAGCCTTGTCAAGACTTGCATTGGTCATACTCACCTACTCCTACTTCATCTCAAACTCAGAATTATGTTTCCCCTACTATAACCTTGTTGGAATTCAACCTAAATATGCTAAAGTTTGAAGGGGTGATGAGAGTATGGGATAGAGAGTTGCATGAGATTCCTTTTCACCTCATAGAGAAGATGAGCAAGATAGTGTATATTTTGACAAGTAGGTGGTTAGCAGTTGGGGAGGAAAATTGATATGTCATGACTTATGAGTTGTGTGAAATGAGAAACATGATCTAGTGGTGCATAGAAGGGTTAGTGAGGTGGGATAATCAATAAATCTAACCCAAACAACCTCAACCATCTCTTCCTACCCCTAATCAAACTTCTTGTATTCTAAATTCCCTTCTAGCTATACCTACCCTTCCTCAATAAAATAAGCTTATTCCATCTCGGAGGCATTACTAGGATATGACTCACATTTATGCAATACCAATTATTTTGGATGAATCTCTTCCCATCACTCCTCAAGAATCCTCATTTTTACCATATCATCCATCTTAAGCTCCTTGTCCTCATGAAGTCATTGAATATTCTCATTTGGAACCTCTAAGAGAGTCATGTCAACCTCCAAGTGAACCTACTACTTTCAAAGTCCTACCTTGGAACCAAGTAGTTAAGTATTGGGATAAACAAGAGGAGGTGAGTGTTATAGAGTTTGATCCTAAATAAAACCTTGTGCCTATATTTGTTCCCTCATTAAACTCAATTCAAGAAAACATCCAAAGGAAGGAAGAAATGATTGTTAAAGAGGCTAAAATTCAAATTACATCTGAAATTGATTAATTGAATCATGAGGGTGAGGAAGGACATGGTGAGGAATAAAATCAAGTATTCATATCTCAACTCAACTTACTCTCTCTCTTTAAGCATTCTTACATGAATCTTCCATTCTCAAGACCTCAAATTACAAAATTACTTCATTGATCCCCAAGAAAACACATGTGCTTATTCATTGGCCTCCCACCATCTCCCTTATTGAAGAGGAACTTGTTATATGGAGGATAAATGAATAAGTTATATGTGCAAGTTATTTTCTAAGAGAGTGTGGTGAAGATGAGGAAAGTATGCAAGAAGAAGAAATCTTTATTGGTACTTCCCTTGGTGAGAGCAAAGGCATTTTATCTTCCAAACTAGATGAAGAAGTTACAATAGAAGATGAAGGAGATGTTAACTTATTTAAAGAGATTATTTTTGATGTGATTGAGCATGAAGAAGAGAAGGTAGATCCTTTTTTGATCTCTATGGTACCAATCAAGAGCATAGTGAATATTTTTTTAAAGCATTGGAATCAGGCTACTCAATTCTCCTAGGTGATTATGAGTTGAGTAAGTCAATATGAGGTAGTTCTGGTAAACCAATAAACAAGATAAAGAGTGACACTCTTGAAAAAATGCCTTCTCAAGAGGTAGACTCACTAAATGGTGATTTTTTTGACATTCTCAGCATGGGTTATCATCCTCTTACCTCATTTGCAGATTTTAGTGTACTCTTGGAAGACCATTTGGATCACTTTTGGACATAATTTCTCAAACAACAACAAACTCTCTCTTGTGGAGACAATGATGGTCAAGTTGAAAGTACTCAAGATAATACTAAGGAGCAAGTGTGATACTCCAATCATTCATATGAGGTTCATGATGCAGTAGGTCTTATAAACTAATATATGGCCATCTTAGAGACCATGGCCAAGAAAGAACAATAACAAAAGGTAGAGGATGAAATATAGGACCAATATGTGTTGATTGGAGATATATTTTTTTATGTAAACCTATTAAAAGACATATCAAATGTGTTTTCAATCAGTAAAAATGCTCAACCAAGTAACAATTCAATCAAATGTGATTTCATACACCATTGCATACCTCATGAAGTAAGTGATCCAAAAAAATTCCTTTTGATCCTCGAGGAGGATTCTAATCAATTAAGTTGTAGTCAGTTTAGATTTCATCCAAGTGTTTTCAATCACATTAATTTTCTTGTGTTTTGTTTCAATAAGTATTTTTCTAGCACGTGTTATTTAGCCTAGTTTCTTTATTTTGTTGTATTTTATTTTTTTGTTTTTGAGGAGCAAAAGAATTATCTTATTTTAAGTCAAAGGAATCTTGTAGTCATGGATCAGATTTATTACTATCATTCTAGAATGTAAGAGTGGTCTTATAAGTCTAAAAGATATTTCAACAGTCTGGTTATTAAGTATAGAAGGCATACTTCTTAGTTTAGTCACCAAAATATTGACAAGTTTGACCTCATAGGTCAAACTGTCACCCCTATCATTCAAAAATTTGCTTGTCATGTTGTTTTCCCTATTAATTAGTATGTTGGTCTTATAATTTCCTTGAAATGGTCATCTAAACCCCTATTTAATAGAGTTTAAGGTATATTTGATGAAATTAAGGTTTTGATCATCATGGTCATAAAGGTGGCTTGTCTAGCCACCTTTGTGACCAGTTTCAATTTGTGTCAAGAGATGAAAAGAGTCTAGAACATCCTTATTGATATTTTTGTGCAAAACATATCAAAAAATCTCATACCTTAGAAGGAGACCCATAATTTTTTTGTGAAAAATATTTAAAAATGGCCTAAATAACTTTTCCAAGACCCAAGTGGAAAAAAAATATTTTTGTGCATTTTACAAATTTTCAAAGTTATAAAGTGTACCCAAACCTCCATTTTCTCACTTATAAAATACCTAACAAGAATTAGAACTCACATTATAATTTGGAAATTTCCAAAGTTGTAAACTATAATTTAGACTCTACTTTATTCTCTTCATCAATACCCAATGGGAATCAGAACTCACGTTATAATTTACAACTTCAAAATTTACAAAGTGCAATGCAAACTCCACTTTCCAACTTTTACCATGACCTAGTGGGAATCAGAACTCTCACTACACTTTGCAACTTTGAAAAATTTCAAAGTGTAATTGATATCATGATACATAGATCCAAAGCATTTCCTACCTTTAAAACCCCTCATCAAACAACAAGGAATGGGAAACACATTATAAATTTAATAATTGTAAACTTGTAAAGTAATTATGATGACCCACTTTCTAATAGTTTTTCCATCTACCACCATTAAATAGCATGATTGGCATTAATTACATGTTTTGGTATATAATTAGGTTTTCTAAGTTAATCAATATTGTAAATAAAGACCAAATCCCCTATAAGCAATTTTGTGAACCAAAGCTCAAAGCCAAGTGATGCCACTTTCAAGATGACCTCCGTTGACAACCTGCACACGCATTCATGATATTCTTCTAGGTCACTTATATTTTCCATCAGTCTATGCAATTTTAGTTACCACCATTATTCTTTTAGCAAAGCTTAGGTTTTTCTTTCCAAATTTTAGGTTTTTTCTCATAATCATGAAAAGCATCATCATTAATGTTGGGTGAATATTTTGTCAATCAGCATACTGATAAACAAAATAGGTTTGATCAACCACAGCAAGAAGATTGGTCGGTCCAATGTGTAGGTTTACCACATCAAAATGGGACTAATCTCTCCTCTCATCAAGGGGAAGTTCCCTATAGATATGCAGGAGCTATATACTATACATATATAAACATAAAATGACACTTAAAGGTAGGATAAACCATCCATCTCTCTTTTTTTAGAGATGATGTGCACAAATCAAAGAAGAGATCCTGATGAAATGATAGAAGACACTCCTCTTCTTTCAGAAGTGTTGTTTAGCAGACAAAGGAATCTTTCAGGTGATGATAAGTAATTGTAATAGGGTGCAGTAACATGACAGGATGAAATGAGGCACAAAGTCTGCACCTCAACTACCAAAGAGTGAAATATGAAGAACAATGAGGGCACAAAGTTGTCCCAAGGTTCTTTACATAGAAATAGAAAATAAACACACACTGAAGACAATTATGACAGCACAAAGTCTGAAAGTAATTGGCTCCAAGACACCTTCTTTGTCACTTCCACTAGCTCTATTTGTTAAATTTCATAAACAAGAATACATTTAGAAAATAGACATAAGAATAATCTCCTAGAATGATACAAGATATAATAGCACAAATTTTGAAAGTAACTTGTTTTCTGATTCAAATAAAGAAATATGAACAATATGAGCTCAAAGTCTCAGTAATTCCTTTCAATTTGGGTAGATTTTTGTTTCTGGAAACCAGAAGATCTCCCAAAAACAATAAGAGAGAGTCCAATATATATCCCTCCAAGAAAGACTTGGGAGCAGTAACACATCATGTTGCATTAAATTCTATCAAGAAGATATGTTGGAATCAGGCATATTTTTCCATTTGTTTTTCTCAATGCAGAGAAACGGGTCACGCCATTGAATGTTTGTGTTCTCTAATGTCCACCTGGTGGTCTGCTTCTAGAAACATATCTTATGCATGAATATTTTTGGTCCTTCTTCATCATTCCTCCTTTTTTAGCTATTGAATCGGGTCTTTGGTTCAATCGGATCTTGCTCTTTGGTCACTTTCCACTAATCTTAATAATTGACACATGGCACGTTCTACTACAAAATAGGTGAGGACACTTGGTAGCATTCATGGGACTTTGAGAGATGCTTATTAAAAGAATCTTTGAAACCTGTAAGAAACTCAAGATGTAGATATAGACACTTGTTGCACTCTACAGAGTTATAATGGGATACGTGGCATATTCTGGATGTCTTTTGAAAATCCTATGGAGGATGACACGTGGTGGCTTCCGCTGAGTTTAACCACTCACCCGAGACCCACCACAGTCCTTACTTAACAAAGAGACCAAAGGAAGAAACTATGGATGTCGACATGTGGTAGCTTCCACTGAGCTTTAGCTTCCCTTTTGAAACATTCTAGACTCATTTTAGATTTACGTGAATGATGCCACGTGGCACGTTCTGTTGCTTGAAACTGTCTCAGTAGATGACATGTGGTAGTTTCCACTAAACTTTCTAAGGGACACGTGGAACTTTCCACTCCAACTTTATGAGGGACACGTGGCAGCTTTAGGGGCTTTTATTTCCTCGGTGGGTTTTCTATTTCAGGGGACTTTTCCTTTGAACAAAAAGTCTAAAGGAATTCTTTCAGATAATTGTTCTGAAGGAAATATTCCTTCACTTTGTTTCTGCTTTCCATCGAGCTTTCTTCCTAAGTGAATTCCTTCAGATAAAAAGTCTGAAGGATTTTTGCCTTAACCATTTTTCCATGGGAACTTTTCTAAAGGAATTCCCTGTGTCTGCCTTTGCTCACTGCCCTCCGCAAGGGTACTCAGCTTGGTTCAATGTCCTCTGCAAGGGTACTTTTTCCTTTGGCTTTTCCTTAGTTAATTTTCCATCGATCTCAATAGGTGACATGTGGCAGCATCCATTATGAAATAGGTGAGGACACGTGGTAGCATCCACTTAACTTATAGAGGCTTTGGATGCCTTCTGAGTGTCCTGTAGAAGATGACACGTGGTGGCTTCCGCTAAGCTTTTAGAAACATTGTAGATACACTTGGGACTCATTTTAGATTCATGCAGATGTTGACACTTGGCATCTTCTACTTATCTTACAAAGGACACGTGGCAACTTCTATAGCTCTTAGAAATAAATTAAAATGTGGCTCGATAGATGACACTTGGCAGCATCTATTGGGCTCTGATGGGCTTTTATTTTAGGCTTTTATTGCCTTAGTCATTTTTGCCACAAAAATTCCCTCCATAAGGGCACTTGTCTCTTTGACTTTTGGGGCACTCCTTGGAACCTACCACTTGAACTAACTGTTTGAACCAACTTTAGTTCAATGGTTCAATGGTTCATTCCTTCATTTCTATTTATTCAATTGACCACTTAAACCAAGCTCTTTAAAACAAATCGTGTTGAACCAACCGTTGTTGAACCTATTAAACCTTTGAACCCATCAAACCTTTGAACCTGAGTGGTTCAATAGTTCAACGGTTCAATGGTTCAAGCCTTCTTCTCTTTGATAAGTGTTTTAAAGCTGTTGAACCTAAAGTGGTTAAACTTTGAACCTTGACAAAAGCGCTTAATTCTTGTTTGATGACGTTGAACATTTGAACCCATTCAACCCATTGAATGAAAAATGGTTGAAGGTTCAACGGTTCAATGGTTCAATGGTTCAAACACTGCATAAAAGCTTGCTGATAAATTCTTTTGGTTGAACCAAGGCATTGAACCAATCCTGAAAATGACTAAGTGTTGGAAACTTGTTCTTTTGATTGAACTCGCCTATAGAAGCCTTTGAACCTGTTAATTTCAAGCATGTTGATTCTGTAGAAATCTAAAAAAGCTTGAATAATGAAGAATTTGAATACCCAGAACAATTTTTGAGAAGGGGAGAGAGGATTTTGGTTTGTTGGACCAAAATAGTTCAAATGTTGTCTCAAAAATAAGTGATATTTTTGGGGGACAACAATTAACTCATAATTTCTAGTTTTACATTCATATGTTGAAATATTCTTATTAAAGTTATCTAGACTCTTGTGATTACCTTAGGTTTTTTCTAAATTCTAGGGTTTTCATCAATCCCTTCAATATTAAAAATATTCCTAAAAAAACCTTGCATAATTATAAGGAGTAAATCCCTTCTACCTTCTCAAGATCAAGTCCCATAGAGATTTTAATTGTAGAAACACATAAAAACCCCGATGGGAATCCCCTTTGTTTTATCACTCTAATTTCTTGTCAAAAGTCTGAATAACCTTTGCAAACCATTTTCTTGCATAACCTTTGTTTAGACTTTACAATTTTAATTGAAATTTAAAACCCTATCAAACCATTTTGTCAGACTTTATAACTATTATTTCACATTGTATTTCCAACAGAACTAAACCCTACAAAAGCATAACTAAACCCTACCAAGTTTAAAGTGAAAAACTAATCTATAATTGCAAGACCAAAACATGACAAGCTCTATAGTTAGTTTCCCACACTAACTTACCTAGTGTGCATGTCTGAAAAAGAGATGAAATTCAAGTCAAAGGGACCTAGTGTCCCATTCATCCTAGATTCAAACACTAGAGAGATAACTGACATAGACCTAGCAGACTTCTAAAATATATTCAATGAAAAATTTAAGAATGATTGGATTTAGATCATTTACGATAGTGGTTTTCCTTAGGCTATAGCCTTCCCACTCTTAGTGACAAGACTCAAGCTTGTGCTTACCATGGCTAAACATTATGATGTTGAGAAGAGAGAAGTAGTGAATGATAAAGGGGGGAAGATTCTGAATCTTGATCCAAATTTCATTGATATTATGTTCTTGATCATAAAATTTGAAAGATACATAGACATTACCCTTGATTCTTCCAAAAAGTTCTATTAAGATAATAACTCAGCCTATTTGAAAGTTTTAAATAAACAATGGTTTAAAATACCCTACATCTTGAACCACAAGAATGCCTAAGACCCTAGATATGATAGACTTCAAGGATGAAGTAGGAGATATCATTATTCTGTTGCACAGAGTTATAGGGAGCCTAAATGCAAAGAATTATCAATATTAGATGTACCAATATATCTAGGTAATCCATCAAAATAAGCAATACATTCACTAGCCCCAATTGATTAGTGATTACATTCATAAATAATTGATGGAGGTTCAAACTACAGGTAAATTCTATATGACCTCCTACCTTGTCTATATTTTAGTGAAAGGGAGGGCATTCCCAGGATTAAACATAGTGGTAAATCATATCAACAATGTTTATAACTACTACCCTGATCTCACTTTAGAGGGGAGAAAACAAAAATTCATAAGAGTTAATGATGCTTTTATCTACTACATCATAATCATGTTTGAAAAATAATTAGGAAGGATAAGATTTTTTGATGCTACAACATCAAAAATAGAAAATTGGGGATCATACTTTATCCAGTTCCCCACATATTCATACATCAAAGTGGGTGGTTTTAGTGGGTGTCTTTACACCCTTCCTAGATATGTCAGTGACAAATTGGCCTAAATAGAACTTGTGAGATAACTAATGAAAACTCACAAGTTCTTATCTAGCAGGCACAAGACAGGGATACACTTCCCTATCAGTATATGTAGATACATCTTCCCTTCACTATCTAAGGACAAATGTGTAGATACAGATATGGCCCAAATGACCTTGAGATATCTCAATTTTAGACTCTTATATGATGTGACTAGATGTGTTACTAGTATAGTGGGTTCCTCATATTCCCACATTCCCTTTTATGAAAACTATTGGGAGGATATGTCAGATGAAGAATATGTTAGGTTGAAAGATTATTATAGAATAATCTTGAAACAAATTAAGAATTGTAATATGGTACCAATTTTAGAAGATTTCAAATATGAGGAACAGCCAGTGGATAAGGTATATTATGATAATATAATCTACCTCCAACCCCTTCCTCAAGTCAGGTAGTCTACACTTGAATCCTTCTCCTTATTAGATAAGACCATCCCAATTATAAACATAAAATTAAACTAGTTAAGGATCAAGGGGGTTAAAATAACCAAAAATGCCCTGAATATCATAGATAGGTTAAGGTAAGTAAAGGATAAGGGTTTAGTGGTAATAATAATAGAAGGTTTAAGTGGTGGGACTCATGCAGAAGGTTCTATAAATGGGATTCAAGTAGATCAGCCAGTGGGGCTAGTTATCTCACATAAAAAGAAACAAAAGTAGAAGGTAAGAAGAGCTTATTCAAACACCCAAGTGCTAGCAACCCATCCAATGGACTAAGAATTGACAATTTCCATAGTAGACACAACTACAATAACCCCTCCTCCTATCTCTACTATCCAGCTAGCACAAGTAATTGCCCCTATTATTTCCATGAGCCCACTAGCACAAATAATTTCTCCTTCATCTAACCAACTAGTGTAAATGACTCTTATGGTAGTAGTTGTTCCAACTCTACCTTCACCTATCCCTTCTACAATCACTTCCACCTCATCTCCTATATCCACTACTGCCCCATTAATCATTAACACCACCCAGTAGTACATGGCTATAGACTCAATCATTTTGATTGTAGGCCCATTAGCCATAATATCTAATGGAATAGATAAAAATCCATCTTCATCTTTCATTACACTTTTCAATACTTCCACTCTGGTTGTTCCCACTACATTGATAGATTCATTTACTACCTTAGACTTCACCCTTCCACAGGTTCCCTTATTCCAACCACACATGTCTACCTCTCCACCTATATCACTTCCAACTTCCACACCCCTTGTAAGCACATCCATTCCACCCATCCAAGTATCCTTTCCTTCTTCCACTCTCACATTGAGTCAAACTCCCACCAAAGAGATGGAAATAGAGATACCCACTAACACAATTATGGCTACTCAACCTCCCAATAAGGAAGAGATAGCCAAACCATCAACCAAGGATTAAGTGGCAATATTAATGGCAAATATGACACTTATCATGGTAAATACCAATGTAGAGCCTTCAATTATAGACTCATAGGTAATAGTAGCCATCGAAAGAACATAAGATTCACTATTAACCACTTCAAGTTGGATAACACAATCAGTATCAAAGAAGAGAAAATAGATATCTCCCAGCACTCTAGATTTTTGTCAATTAGAAGCATCCAAATGACCAAAGAGGGGCCCCTAAAACAATCTCCAAAATTTCATATGATGAAATAGGGGGAAAATATGTGGAGATAGCATTTCCCCCAACTAACAAACAAAAATAAAATTTAGAAGTGGAGGATTATCATATATCTAAGGTGTACCTAGGTCATCCAACAAGAAAAGGACTAAAATATGATGTCTAGATGAGTATAAGTTCCCTTTTTGAGAAAATGGATAGTGACAAGGTCACTAAATATAAGTTAAAGAATAAAGTTGAGTAGTTGATAGCTACATTAATAAAATTCATAGACCCAGGAAATCAACCTGAATCTACCCAACTAACTCAATCTCTCTCAATTTCCTAACAAAGAAACATTTAAGGTAATGACAGAGATTGGTATGATGGGTAGAGCTACAAAAGACTAGGCTAAATAAATAATCACCAAAGGGAATAGAGTGATAGAGCTAGCTATGGACTATTTCAAAAATTTCAAGGATGATCTTACATCTCTAAAGGCAGAGATGAGTAAATATGAAGAAGAGGTTGAAAGGCTAAACCTCTACTTTACTAAATTGTAGGCCATTGACATGATATAGAATGACACCCTCATTTATGAAAATATAATCAAAAACCCTTCGAAGCATGATGAGATGGAGAGGGCATCCAAATTCAAAATCTCAATACTTAGTGAAAATATTGATAAGGCCAAGAGCACATGTAACAAGGACATAGATATAATGTATCATATTGAAGATTCACGTTGTAAATTGACATGTGACATAGCAGATTACAAAGATAAACCTCTTCCTATTTAGGTTGTCCAAGATATATTCAAAAGGGTCACTAATAAGGAGTCAGCACATGATATAAATTTTAACTTGAATTTCATCCACTAGTTCATCAAGTATCATAACACATTAGATCAAATGGGAAAAGATATCTAAACCTACATAGTTGCTTCTATATAACTATCTAAATTAATTCCTGAATGTGACATCAGCAATATTTACACAGTCGATCTTGATGAAGAGCACCTTCAAGAAATTTTTAGTGTCTTTGATGCTTATATTGAGAATATACAAGTGAAAAAGGATAAGGAATCCTTAAAAGTCACTATTATGGATTGATTATTTGATTATATGAAAATACATTCTATAAACTACAAGTTTTGTAACATACATTGTAAAGTTACAAGTTGTAAATTACAATTATCATTTTGGCATCTCTTAAGTTTAAGTTGAAAAAGAGCTACTTGTAATTTTCAATTATCTTTCTATAAAGCTAAATGGATCTAGTTGTAAAAGCTAACATTGTAATTTGCACTTTTCTTTTTATCAAGTTGAATGACTTAAAAGTTATAAATGTTTCAACTGGAAATTACAAGTTAGGTTTTGTAAGTTTAGTTTTAAAATATCAAAATATTAAAAAGCATTCAATTTTTGGCCAAGTCATGGTTTATTTTGGTGCCCCATTTCTTGGGTGAGATTTCTTCAATATTACTCAAGGATAAATGGTTTAACTAAAAGACTCCAACAAATGTTTCTCCTCTTTCAACCCTTGGTGAAGTGCCTAGCCATTGCAAAGTTATTTTCCTCATTATACTCAACCAAGGATGCCTTTTTAAAGCTAGGAATGATTACATTTGTATGAAGGTTCCCTGATTTCTTGCTCCAGAATTGAGTGTAAGGATTTTTTAATTTCCTCTCTCTGAAGAGAGTGATTTTTTATATAAATATGGGTTGCCCACATAGCCTATGGATCTTTTTTTTGTTAGACAAATTTTTGTACCTTTGAGGAATTTATCTACATGATATAACCTAGAGAATACTAATAGACTAAAGTTTTGACTTACTTGTCTTGTGTTATCTTTTTGTATGTGTAACTCTTTATTACATTTGTGAATGATATAAGTCTTGTTTAAATCATATAGATTCATCTATGGTATTGATTTTAACCTTTTTTAAACTTGTTGATGAAAAATAAAGAACTTTATTCCTTATATGATAAATTCCCAATATTACATTTGGTTTCATATTCATATAAGATTGTGCTTCAATTAATTTTAAAATATTAAATGTTTAATTGTGTTCAATAAAATCAAGCATTAATTTCCATGAGGTCCTACATCTTGGAGGTGATCCCATTGTGTCATTAGATTTCCCACATACTACAACTCATATACTACCACACAAAATAGGTGCAAAATCTAATTGATAATATTTTCTATCATGCCTCATGGGACCCAAATACCATAGCTAAGAAATTGGTGATATTATCAACAAACATTGTGTGATCTACGTACACATTTCAAGAACACCTGGTGACTATATTAACTTACAAATTCATGAAATTCAAGTTTATGTATGCCAAATATATAGACAAGATCATCTATTAAAGGTAAGAGGACTGACTTGATAAAATTATATTTTCCATATAAAAATAAATCAAGATCAGTTCTACTTAACCCTAGAATAAATGCTACAAATATGTCTGTATCTCTTTAAAATACCCACAATTATTTCATACCTCACACTATAGCCCTACAAAATCAAAATTTTGTACCATTCAATAGAATCAACCCATTTATGTTGGCCTAGTATGATGATATACCCACCTCAGCATTGAAAATCCTTCCATATTTTACTAGTGAAACTTCAACCACACCCATTGAACACATTCAGGATGTTGCCAACATATGTTTGGTTCATAGCATAGTACAAGAAAATATTACAATTAGACTTCTTACCTCATCATTTAAGATAAAGCCTTATAGTGGTATAGAAGTTTGCTTCCCAATTGTATCTATGTTTGGGATGATCTAGGATTCACCATATGTACATAGGTTGAGGATAAGAGTGACCATCTCTCACTAGTTGAACAACTAACCACTATTAAATGGGCTCCTCATGCGTTCATGAGTGATTTTAATTTTTGCTTTCAAAAAATGTGGAATAGAATCCCTGCGTTGGTTAAGCCAACCCTAAACAATGTTTTTTTGTATTATTTGAGAGCTTTAAATAGTGATATAGTTATCATGATTCAGTTAATGGGTGGTACCATACTCCAAAATTCTTATGACATAGCAATAAGAGTTGAAAACCACCTCTTTCAAGATGGGAAAATTGTTCCTCTACCTCTAATACCATTATTCTTAGAATTGCCTCGCACACAAATAACCATAACCCAGATTCCCACAATAATAAATCAACTAAATTTGTCTCATTTCCCTTTTGATGATTTCTATGAAGTTAATTCATTGTTTAAATTATTTGGCAATGAGTTGATAGCCATGAAAAGGCAACAGTCCCAAAATTATAGTCCTTATCAACCTGCTAACCAAACATATCATCCCAATAAGCAGCCATACCAAGGTATCTCACAAACCCAAAGCCAAACCATGAATTCAAATCCCCCAAATATATGTGCTCTATGTACCCTAATTACTTCTAAAGCCATTATTCATATTCAAAACAATCTAGCCTAGGAATACGAGTGGTGTTATCCTTGTGCTCAACTGCATAATTAAAATGCTTTCCCTCATGGTGTCATCATCCAAGCCTTGATGGTAAAAATCATATCAAATGCCCAAGGGAAGAAAGAAGTTACTTCTCAGTAGGAAGATGCACAAGTGCCTACTCAAAATGAGACCACTCTTTTGAACTAGCAAGAGGAGGATTTTTGTGGCATAAATCAGGAGGAATCACTAACCAATGGTGGTAGTTCAGTGGAAACAAATACATGCTCCAAGAAAAGGTCAATAGAAGGTGATCAAATCCATAAGATTGATCAGGATACAACTTCTAAATTTGTACAAGAGGTTTAAAAAAGAAACATATTTCAAAAACCACCCAATATGTCGATGGGTCAGTTAAAGTCAAAATTGTTGACCCCAAATCTCATAAAAGAAGACATAGCTCCCATAAAGGCACCAACAAAGGTTGGTATCATTCCTTTAATTAGTATAGAACAAATGAAAAGGACTAATTTTAATGTTACCATGTGGGATTTATTTTCAATCCCAACATAGAGGGATTTGCTTTAAGAAGCTCTACAAAAATTCTAACTAATAAAGAAGGTCTCAGTTAAGGGACCTACTACTATGGTTAACTTATGTCAACCTCAAATGGACAAAAAAGAAAGTAAAAATGGTAACCCTCCCCATTTTTAACTTTCACTCATATTTGGAAAAAATATTTTCCATAATTGTATGATTGACTCTGGGGCTAACAGCTTTGTTATGCCTAAGAAAATAATGGATGTGTTGGGAATTAAATACACACCTATAATAAAAGGTGTGGTTCAATTAGATGGAACTATTATACAAATAGTTGGGACTATAAAAGGAATAAACCTTACCATCCATTCATTTCCCAGCTTATCCATATCCCGATATATCTTAGTTATTAACCTACCCCCTATTTTGTTATCTACCTTTCCTAAGACTTCACTACAAAAATGGGAGGGTACCTATCTTCTAATTGGTCACATATGTTGCTCAGGACAAGATATGGGACTAGAGTGACCATAAGAGTGGATCCAATTCCTAAAGACCATATTAAACCATACACTTCTATCCCTATGGATATGAATTTCACATTACAGGACCAAGAAGAGTAGCTTAACCATGAAGTTACAACACCCATAAAATAAATCCTAGACACTCACCTAGATCAATAGGGATCAGCTCTCCAGTTTGACCCTTATGATTATGTCAAGGAAATGGGGTTAGGTACATTTGCATCCATGAATATGATGCAATCATTTGAAATCTTGTGAAACCAACTGAAGATCATAAGGGAATGTGGCAACAATACTTTGATGGATCAAGGAGTAGGAATGGTGCAAGTGTTGGTAATGTTTAGATCTCTCCCCAAAAAGAGAGTTATTTCTATTCCTTTAGAATTCAGTTTATCTTTACTAACAATGTGGTAGGATATGATGCATTTATTAGAGGTATTTAGTTAGACAAAGAAAGTGGTATCAATTCACTACAAGTTTTTGGTGATAGTGAACTAATTGTTCACTAGGAAAGATCAAAGAGCACAACTAAGAATAATTTAATTAGATTTTACAAACATAGGGTTTGGGACCTATTGGAATATTTTATCACTTTAAACATTCAAGTAACACTGAGAGCAAAAAATAAATATGTTGATCACATGGCCTCAATATGTTCTCAATATAATCTACCTAAAGAGATTAATAAGGACAACATCCAGCATGTAAAAATAATAGTGAAAGCATCTATCCCTGACAATGCAACCAACTAGCAAGTTTTTTATAACAATCAGCAAATTGTTAATTTTTTATGAGATGAGGCTAAATTATTTAACAAAAATTAGTCAAGCTCTAAGAATAATATGGGGAGAAAATAATTTAATTGAATACTAACAAGTTTCCCATGGGTCTTATTACTTTAAAAAGTATCTTCAAATTTTATGATCAGCTAAAGGGTGAGAAGAAAAATCTCACAGTCAAGGAAGAAGACTACAAGCCAGTAATCATCTCATAAGGCAAATATTTGAAGATAAAAAAGTATGTAACACTTCTAAAAATAAATATTTTATTGGATCATGTCAATAATTTGATGATAACTTTGCTTGGAGTTATAAATATCTAAGGGGTTTTAACCCTAGCTTAGCCCAATACACAATACATCTTGACTTAAATACTAAACTAGTTAGACAAAAATAGAGACCAATAAGTGTAAAAATAGATCCCTTGATGAAGAGTGAGATGTCCAAGTTGATAGAAGCTAACATCATTTTCCCTATCAAACAGTCATCTTGGGTTGCTAACTTGGTCCCTATTAGGAAAAGAATGATGAAATCGAGGTTTGTGTAGATTTATAGGACCTAAACAAAGCATCATTAAAGGATCATTATACCCTTTAACCCATGGAGTAAATCCTCCAAATAGTAGCTAGATCTAAGAATTTTTCCCTTCTAGATGGTTATTTAGATATAACCAAATCCTAATTCAAGAATCAGACCAGTTCAAGACCACTTTCACTACTAAATGGGGCAATATGCCTACAAGAAGATGCCTTTTAGTCTGACTAACACTAGTGTTACCTTTCAAAGAGTCATGGATATGGATTTCAAAGGTTTGATCAATGAGATGATCTTGGTTTATCTAGATGAAATCATTGTTTATTTAAAATAGGTCAATGACCACCTACATCACCTTATAAATGTTTTTGAAATGTGTAAAGAGTTTGGAGTTTCCCACAATCCAAATAAGTGTGTATTTGCAATTCACGAAGGGAAATTATTGGTACATGTAGTTTCAAAATTAGTCCTTGCAATAGACCTAGAGAGAGTAAGTGATATATCCTTACTAGCACTTCCAAGCCATAAAAAGGAGTTACAAAGTTTCTTGGGGAAGATCAACTTTGTGAGGAAATTCATTTCAAATTTTACCTCTATATCCAAACCCCTTACTGTTATGTTTCAAAATGGGGTCAATTTTAGCTGGACAAGGGAAGGAAAGGATATTTTTGAAGCCATAAATCATGATATTTCTCAAGATCTGACCCTTGTAAATCTAAACTACAAGAATGACTTCATTTTCTATGATTTTGGAGGGGAAGGAAGCGTATCAGCTATTCTGACCCGATAGAACAAGGATTAGTTGGAACAGCTTATAGCCTTTTTCAATCAATCCTTAAAAGATTATGAAGAAAGATACAATTTTATTGAGAATCAAGGGTGTGAAATAATAAAATCTCTCAAAAAATTTAGGCACGTGCTCTCAAACAAAAAAATTCATCTGATGGTTAGTCACCAAAATGTAAAGGAGTTCCTATTGAGCCAAGAGATAAATAAAAAGAGAGCAGGTTGGATCATGAAAGTCATGGAATATGATGTGATCATTAAAATAACTAAGATTTTAATAGGAAATGGCTTATGTTAGTAGCTTGCTTCTGATATTAAGACTGTTGATGCAGTATCTAATGCAATATACATGTAATAAGCATTCCAACCAACCATCACCTACTCAACAGTTGGATCAACAACATGAGTACCTTCTTACAAATTAGTGAATACCCAAATGAACTCTAATGGTCCAAGAAGAGGTAATCGATCATGATCAAAACCCCAAGGTACTCAAGGAGTTTCATAATGGCTCATCAAATAGCCATTTCTCTATAAGGACCACTACCATCAAAATAATGAGGGCAAGCAATTATTTCCCTGACCTAATAAAAGATACACATAAATGGGTGAAAATTTATGATAAATGTGCCTAATTTCTAGGCAAGCAAATATTAGCAGCTCTCCCTCTCCAACCAATCCAGGATGACCATTTATTTATTCAGCAGGGATTAGATTTTATTAGCATTATTCATCCACCATCAAGTATGGGCCACAAATGGGTCCTTACAATAACTAATCATTTTACTAGATGAACCAAAGTAGTTACATTCAAATATACCACAGAAGCATATATTTTGTAATTCATGGAAAACATTGTCACTATGTTTGGTGTTCCTTACACCATTATCTCAGATAATACCAAAGCTTTTGTGGGTACTCAGGTGAGTGAATAACTAGTGAAACATAATGTATACTTCAAAACCTCATCCAATTATTACCCATAGGGTAATGGCTTGGTGTAATCCACCAATAAAAATATCATAAGGATTATTAAAAGGACAATGGAGGATAACCAGAGGACCTAACACACTAATTTGAAATCAGCACTTTGGGCTGACAGGATCACTCCCAAAAGAGCCATTGGCAATTCTCCATTCATGTTGGTTTATGGAAGGGAAGCTATACTTCCACTATAAATAGAGTTACCATATCTAGTACTAAATCATTAGTTAGAAAATATTAAAGATGATGCAATGACCATGTAATTGGTAGAACTCATGGAGATATAAGAACTCAAGAACTAGTCAATGTAAGTTTTAAACATAAGTCAGACTCAAGTGAGGATGAATTTTGATTAAAAAATCATCTGATAGAATCTTTAATGAAGGAGACATGGTTCTCAAATGAGATGTTGAAAGGGATAAACAAGGCAAGTATATAAAGTTTTATGCAATATGGAGTGGTTCATATGTCATAACTCAATGTAAAGGAGCCAATGCATTCCATCTATCCAGACTTTATGGATTAGAGCTAGCCATCCCAATTAATGGGATATACCTCAAAACATGATTTTAAGGTTGTAATTCTTTCCAAAAATTTATATATATTAGGATTATTTATTTTCCTATAAATAAATGATTTTGCACACTCTGTAACTCTTTCAAAGTTTTTTGTCCCTTCGTTTGTTTCTATTTTGTTTTCCCTATTTTGTTTTTTGTTTTATGCATTATTAGTTCTATTTATTCTCCAAGTAGAATGTGTTAAACTTCAGATGACTCCATGCCCAATGAACTAGAAGGCTACCAGGAAGAAATTGATTAAATCCCATGGAGATTCTAATTTTAGAAACACATAAAAATCTTGACAGGAATCTCTTTTGTTTTATCACTCTAAGTTCCCATTAGAAGTCTAACTTGCCTTTGCAAACCATTTTCCCATCAGACCTTTGTTCAAACTTTTCAAGTGAAATTAAAATTTAAAACCCCATCAGACCATTTTATTAGAATTTATAGTTGATATTTCACACTATATTTTTTATGAAACTAAACCTTGCAAAAGCATAACTAATCCCTATAAGGTTCAAAGCAAAAAAATAACCTGTAATTATAAATCCAAAACCTGACCAGTTCTATAGTTAGTTTCCTACACCCAATTACCCGATGTAAATGTATATAAAAGAGATGAAGTTCAAATCAAAGGGACCTAGTATCCCATCTAGCTTGGATTCAAACACCAATGAGATAACTGACACAGATCTGAGTCACACAAAGCTAGCAAACTTCTAGAATAGAGTCAATGAAAAATTCAAGAATGATTAGATTTAGAGCATCTATGATAGTTGTTTGCCTTAGCTTATAGCCTTCCCACTCTCTGTTCAAAGCCCCAAGCTTGTGCCCACCATGGCTAAACATTATGATGTTGAGAAGAGAGAAGTAGTCAATGATAAAGAGGACAAGATTTTGAATCTTGATCCAGATTTCATTGATATTTTATTTTGATTCCAAATTTTGAAAGCTAAATAAACATTACTCCTAATTCCTCTAAAAATTTATATCAGGATAATAACTTAGCTTGTTTATGGGTTTTTAAAAATAGTGTTTAAAACCCCTAGATCTTTAGCCACAAGAATGCCTAAGACCCTAGTTAAGATAGACTTCAAGGATGAAGTAGGAGATATCATTATACTATTAAATAGAGTTATAGGGAGCCCAAATGCAAATAATTATCAAGATGTGATGTACCAGTATATCTGAGTAATCCATCAAAATACACAATACATTTACTGGGCCCAATTGATCAGTGGCTCCATCCACAAATAGTTGATAGAGGTTCAAACTATAGGTAAATTTTATATGACCTCCTATCTTGTCTATATTTTAGTAAAAGGGAAGGTATTCCTGAGATTAAACATAATGCCAGATCACGTCAAAAAAATTTATAACTACTACGTGGTCTCACTTTAGAGGGGAGCAAACAAAAATTCATAAGAGTTCATGATGCTTTTATCTACTACATCATAATCATGTTTGGGAAATAAATAAGAAGGACAAGATTTTTTGATGTTGTAATACCAAAAATAGAAAATTGGGAATCATACTTTATCCAGTTCCCCATATATTCATACATCAAAGTGGGTGGTTTTAGTGGGTGTCTTTACATCGTTCCTAGATATGTAAGTGACAAATAGGCCTTAATGGAACTTTTGAGACAATTAGTGGAAACTCACAAGTTCTTATCTAGTAGACACAAGACAAGGATACATTTCCCTATCAGCATAAGGAGATACACCTACCCTTCTCTATTTAAGGTCAAATGTGTAGATCTAGAGATGACCTAGATGACCTTAAAATATCTCAATGCTAGACCCTTCTATGATGTGACTAGTTATGTTACTAATATAGTGGGTTCCTCATACTCCCACATTCCCTTTTATGAAAACTATTGGGAGGATATATAGGATGAATAAGATGTTAGGTTGATAGATTATTCTAGAATGACCCTGAAACAAATTAAGACTTATAATATGGCACAAATTTTAGAAGATTTGAAAGATGAGGAATAACCAATGGATATGGTATATTATTATAATCAAATCTACCTCCAACCTCTTCCTCAAGTCAGGTGGTCTACACCTAAATCTTTATCCTTATTAGATGGGACCATCCAGTTATAAACATAACATTTAACTGGTTAAAAAGCAAGGGGGTTAAAATAACCAAAGACACCATGAATATCATAGACAAGTTAAGGGAATTAAAGGATAAGGGTGTAGTTGCATTAGCAGTAGAAAGTTCCAGCATTAGGACTCAAGAAGAAGGTTTTAGCAATGGGACTCAAGCAAATCAGGCAGTGGGGGCAATTGTCTCATACAAAAGGGAAAAAAATAGAAGGCAAGAAGAACTTCTTCCAATACCCAAGTACCAACAACCCAACCAATGGACCAAGCATTGCCAATTTCCACATGGGACATAACTACAGTAACCCCTCCTCCTATCTCTACTATCTAGCTAGCACAAGTAATTACCCCTCCTATTTCTACAAGCCCACCAGTGCAAATAATTACTCCATATAACAAACCAGTGAAAGTGACTCCTTTGGTAGTAATCCAATCAACACAATTGGTTATTCTAACTCCACCTTCATCTCCCTCTTCTATAATCACTTTCACCTCATCCCCTATATCTACTACTATCCATTAATCACCAACACCACCCAGTAGTATATGACTATAGACTTGATCATTTTGACTATAGTCCCACTAGCCATCATTGCTATTGGGATGGATACAACTCCATATACATCTTCCATTACACTTCCTGTTACTTCCACTTTGGTTATCCCCACTACATTAATAGATTTATTTACTACCTTGGACTCCACCCTTCCATAAGTTCCCTTATTCTAACCACATTTTCCTACCTCTCTACCTGTATCACTTCCAACTTCCACACCCCTTGTAAGCACATACACTCCACCCATCCAAGTATCCTTACCTTCTTCCACTCTCACATTGACTCAAAATCCCAATGAGGATATGTAAATAGAGATACCCACTAATACAATTGTGGCTACTCAACCCACCAATGGGGAATATATATCCAAACCATTAGCCAAGGACTCAGTGGTAATATCAATGGCATATACAACACTTATCATGGTAACTACTAGTGTATAAGCTTTAGTTTTAGACTCATAGGTAATAGTGGCCATTAAAACACATAAGATTCACTAGTAACCACTCTAAGTTGGTTTGCACAATCAGTGTCAAAGAAGAGAAAATAGATTATATCTCCCAGTACTCTATATTTTGGTCTATTAGAAGCATCCAAATGACTAAGGAAGTGCCCCAAAACCATCTCCAGAATTTCATATGATGCAATAGGGGAAAAATATGTGTAGATAGCAGTTCCCCCACCTAAGAAACAAAAATAAGGTTTAGCAGTGGGGGATTATAAGATATCTAAGGTGTACCTTAGTCATCCAACAAGAGAAGGACTAAAATATGATGTCTAGATCAGTATAAGTTCCATTTTTAAGAAAATGGGTAGTGACAAGATCACTAAAGATGAGTTGAAGAATAAATTTGAGTAGTTAACATCTGCCTTAATAAAATTTATAGACCCAACAAATCTATCATAGTCTACCCAGCCAACTCAATATCTCTCTCAATTTCCTAACAAAGAAACATTTGAGGTAATAATAGAGATTGGTATGATAAGTAGAACTAAAAAATACAGAGTTGAAAAACTAATCACCAAAGGGAATAGCGTGGTAGAATTGGCCATGGACTATTTAAAAACTTTTAAGGATGATCTTGCATATCTAAAGGTAGAGATAAGTAAATATGAATAAGAGGTTGAAAGGATAAACCTCTACTTTCCTAAATTGCAAGCCATTGACATTATAAAGAGTGACACCTTCATGTATGAAAAGGTAATCAATAAACCCTTCAGAGAAAGATGAAATGGAGAGGGCAGCCAAATTCAAAATCTAGATACTCAGTCAAAATATTGATAAGGCCATAGATGCAATGTATGATATTGAAGATTCACTTTGTAAATTGTCATGTGATGCAGTAGATTACAAAGATAAACCTATTTATGTTTTGATTGTCCAAGATAAATTCAAAGATTCATTAAGAAGGAATCGACATATGATACAACTTTTAACTTAAATTCCATCCACCGATTCATCAAGTATAATAACACACTGGATCAAATCAGAAAAGATATCGAAGTCTATAGAGCTACTTCTAGAGAACTATCTAAGGTAATTTTCAAATATGACATCAGTAATCTTTACACAGTTGATCCTGATGAAGAGTGCCTTCAAGAGATTTTCATAAGCTTTGATTCTTATATCGAGAAGATACAAGTGAAAAATGACAAGGAATTCTTGGAAATCACTATTGTGGATTGATTATTTGATTATTTAAAAATAGATTCTATAAACTACAAGTTTTGTAAGATACATTGTAAAGTTGCAAGCTGCAAATTGCAACTATCATTTTGATAGCTCTTAACGTTAAGTTAAAAATAACTACATGTAATTTTTAATTATCTTTCTATCAAGATTTAGTTGAAAAAGTGCAACTTGTATTTCACACTTTTCCTTTTGACAAGTTGAATGGATTTAGCTATAAAAGCTAAAATTTTAATTTACGCTTTCCTTTTTTTCAAGTTGAATGACATAAAAGTTGTAAAAGTCTCAACTACAAATCCCAAGTTAGGTTTTACAGGTTTAGTTTTAAAATTTATAAATATTGAAAAGCATTCAATTTTTTACCAAATCATGGTTCATTTTGGCACCTCATTCCTTGGGAGAGATTTCTTCAACAAAACTCAAGGAGTAATGGTTTAATTGAAAGACTCCAATATATTTTTCTCCTCCTTCAACACTTGGTGAAGTGTCTAACCATTACAGATTTCTTTTCCTCCTGCTCCACTAAGCATGCCTTTTTCAAGCTAGGAATGATGACATTTGTATGAAGGTTCTCTAATTTCTTGCTCTAGAACTGAGTGTAAGGATTTTTTAACTTCTTCTCTCTCAAGAGAATGATTTTTTGTATAAATATGGGTTTCATATGTAGCCCATGGATCTTATTATTGTTAGACAAATTGTTTTGCCTTTAAGGAATTTATCTACATGTTGTAACTTGGAGAAAACTAATAAACTAAAGTTTTGCCTTCCTTGTCTTATGTTATCTTTGTGTATGTACAACTCTTTATTAAATTTTTGAATGATATAAGTCTTGTTTCAGTCATATAGATGCATCTGTGATATTGATTCTACACTTTTGAAAACTTGTTGATGAAAAATAAAGAACTTTGTTCCTAATCTAATAAATGCCTAATATTACCTTTGGTTTCATATTCATATAATATTGTGCTTCAATAAATTTTAGCATATTAAATTTCCAACTTTGTTCAATCAAATGAAGCATTAATTTCCACAAGAACCCTTTGGTGCATCACCATTTTCTAGTTTCAAACTCATTCTAAAACTCTTTTCCTCACAAGTTGAAACCCTAATTAGGACTAAGTTCACTAAGATGTCATACTTTGAAGTGAATTGGTCATATATTAGTTTCACTAAGCTTAGTGAAAGGAAGTTGGCCTTCTCTTAAGGTTCACTTCAATTTGCTAAGGTTCCATAGCTTGGAGGTGATCCTATTGTGTCATTATATTTCTCACATAATAAAAATAATATAATACCAAAAAAAAAAAGTGAAAAATCTAATTTATAACAATCCTAATATGTCTTATGGCTTGTTTTAAAGGCATCTCATGTTGTATAATTGATCAAACTAGTTGATGTTAAGTTTGACTAACTTCATGACTCAATTACTTGCATTTTGGGTCATTTAATGGATTTTAGAGTAGGTTTTGCATGTGAATGATAATATATTATTATGATATTTACATAGTGTCTTTTTTCATTCATTAAAATTATAATGGATACATTTTGTAGTAGTTTTATCAGACTTCTCAAAAGATTTTGGGAGTTTTAGTGCCAAAAAAGCTTATTTTAAGGCCACTCCTATAGTTATTCAAGTTAAAATTGATATTTAAACATATTAAATACCTTATTTGTCCATGAAAAGGGAAAAAATGATTTAGAATATGTTTTAGTTCTTAAAATGAATAAAATTGATTTATCTCTCATATTAACCTCCTTAGCAGCTCTAAAAGGGTCATCGATTTTTTCTCAGTATAGGAATGAGAGAGATAGTCAAGTCCAAATTTATTGGAAAATTATAGGGACCCTAATTGTCTTAAATTTAGTTGTATTATTTTTTATATTCATTCCCCCATATTTATGAATAATTGTTAAGAGTATAAGGGGGTCACTATGACCTAGTTCTCCAAATAGGGTCCAATTTTGTCTCCATTTCTTCACTTTAGAGCTCAATGTAAAAATATGGTTTTAGGAGGATAATTGTATGGTTAAATATGAAATTTATAATTTTTTAATAATAAGTTAATTTTCCTTGATAAGGAGGCTTTTTTATAGTAAATTGGTTGCTTGTCTTAACTTGAGATTTGACAATTGTCAAGCATATTTGATATACCAATTGAATGTATTCATTTTTATGACTTTTTATGATCATGTTTCAGGTTAAACACATACATTTAATCCAATAAAAAGTTTAAATTACCTTAATCTTGAAAATGTCTCTCTTGAGATAGCTTGGGTTGTCATTTGGCCCTTCCATAAGGTACAGTAGCAGGTCTAATGAGATTCTCAGTGCATGAAAGCATCTTAGTGATTTTATCATGATATTGAATGGATTATAAAAGGTGAGAAATTATTTATTCCCCTTGAAATTACATTCCATGGATGGTTTTAAGACTATGATCTTAAAAACTCAAAATCTCTCTTGTAGGCCTAATGAGCAAACTAGATAGATATCATAGCAGGTAATAGAACATTTTGAGGAGTTATGAAGATGAAGGATTTATATTGGATAATAAGGAGTTGTTTATAAATGTTCATAAGGTATTCATGGTTAAGGAATATGGGTTCAATATATCAAGTAGATATCTTTGGAGACTCTAATGCCTAATAACATAGTCATGACTATTTATGGTTGTTTTATCAACTTAAGAGACCTTAAAAAGTATTGCATACCCTTATGAATGTGTTTTGAGGGTACCTAATGAGTTTTAAAGGTGATATAGGTTCTTAAGAGATATGTGAGCACTCATAAGGCTACCAAGGTACTAGATAGAATCATATATGAAGACCTCAAAACTTAGTTTAGCAATGTTTAAGTCTGTACACAGGAAGTACAATGATCACCTATAGCAGTTAAGGACAATAGGGATATGGTGAAGTATGAGTGTTATGAGAAGAGTTATTGATATAATGGTTGGTAATATGAGTTATAAAATGATTCAATGAACACTTAGAATTTTGAGATAATGAGGTATATATGTTTTTATGTTTAAGTCTACAGTCCACCAAATGGTCATCTACAACTTAACCATGAGGTTTTAGTCTACAGTCAGCAGTATAGATGCAATGTAAACTTCTTGTCCGAAGGTCGTGAAGATAGTGAAGAGGCATATGAGGTTTAAATAGGGTATAAATAATGGATAAAATTATCTCCATTGAAGATCAAAATAGATTAATAGAGTGAAAAGAAAGGGTAAAATGATACCTATAGCCAAGTACAAGTAGGGATAACCCAGTCAACCTGCTATTTTATGTTACCTGAGGGTTTGTAAGAAGGAAAAATAAGGAGGTCCTATGCTTCCACAAGATTAAATATGTTTCTAAGTCTATGTCATATGCCTTTTTAAGGTCCTATTTCACCTTATTCCTTCATACATACATATAGGAAACACCTAACACATAATCTTCACCATAGCTAGCTTGGGAGTCTAACTAAGTTTGAAGGACTTAGGACTTGAAAATGCACAATGGTGAATCTCATGAAGATTTATATTCATTCCTTGGAGTTTAATACAAGTTATATATAACATATTAAATTTTATTTAATATGAAAGTCTCTTAAAGAGAATACATAGGTATATAAAACCTGCAGTCAAACCTAAAATGAAACCTATTGCCTCATAAGGTAAGAACACAGTCAGCCTACCTACAGTATATGAGAAGGCTTAAGGAAATAAGAATTTTTTAGGAGTTTGAATTCCTTCACTAGGTAATAGGGGATATAAATCCATGTTTAAAACTTTTTCTACATCTTGTTTCATCTAATCTCTACCTACAACAAATAGTGACCTATAGTAAAATACACCTAATGGTAGTCAAAGGCATGAGTGAAAATATGGACAAGAGTTTGTAGGTAAAAGTCAATAATGAGATGATAGTAATGTTATAAATATATTTTAGATTAATTTTTAGTGTATTATACTTAATTTAAAGTGTCTAAAAGGACATAACTTAGTCCATAACATAATCTAATGATATAGTAAAGTACAGACTTAAAGGCATATCCTATAGCCAAGTGAAGAGAGTGTCTCTTTCACAAAAGGGTGGAACTATAATAGGTGGAAAGGATTGTGATAATGTCCATAATTTTTTAATCAATTTTCATATATATCATATGGATAAATATGCATTTCATAGACCTCTAGGGTCAATAAGCACTATTTGCACAAAAACCCTCCATGATGCAATGTAGTGTCTCATACCTATTTGGAAGGTTAAATCTTATGTAAAATAATTATTTAAATATTTTTTATGCATCATGTAAAAACATTTATAGCTTAAATTTAATTTAAAATGAGTTTTGGTGTCTTAAGACCCAAGATCACCTTCCTCAGCTTTGTCATGCACAGTCATCCATCCTAAGCAATCACCTACACGTGGCTAGTGGAATAAGTTGTTGCAAACCTAAAAGAAAGGGTAAGAGGTTTATTAAATATTTTTAAACCTAATTGAGATTTATAATATTTTAAATAACATTTAAAATTTTAGTGATATGAACGGTAAGGTTATAAATTCAAAGCACATAGTCAAGCAATCACCTACAGGCTTGCACAGTCTGAGTAGTGAATCATCCTCAAAAACATAAGGTGTGAAATGGTTTTAAAATTTTAAATGAATTTAAAAAAATGGGAAGGTTTACCTTAATTTATACAAATTTTTATATTGAACTCGATAGTGAAATTTCATGATAAAGACCTAGAAGACTTGAATGGGTTTAAAGCTCTTCTTTACATTGACAGACCTAAAAGCAACATTCTAGAACTTTATGGACACTAATATATTGATAGAGTTTTAAGAATGATTTTTGTTTTATACATTAAAATACTTGGTTTAAACCACTAAATAATCACACAGTCAAATATATAGAGTTATAAAACCTTGTAGTCATAGGTAGACCTAGCCAGTTATGAGAGAATTTAAAGTTTTGAGACACTCATAGGCATAGTCACACTTTGAGAAATGGTATAGGATATATTAATGAGATTAAAAATACATTAATGGTCCCTTAAAATTCATACTAATAGTGGAGATACCCAATTTTTTATCTCATGACTTGACCACTCCATTAGCAAGGGGCAATCTTGAGATTAAGGGGGCTATTTGAACTCAAAGCATAAAATAAGTATGTAAAACCTCATGAAGGGCCCTATAAAAAATATACATAGACATAATAGGTTTAAATACACTTTTATGGTGTACATAAACTTATTTTTCATTCCATATGCCCTTGAGGGGTAGCAAGAAGGAGATAGGCTCTAAACCCCAAGACCCTTGACCAATACATTAGATGTATGCAGTAGGGCATTAGTCACTACCAGGGCATTTAAAATCATGGAGAGGAAATTTTTTTGTTTTAGGAACATATCATAGTATTTATAATTATTTTTGAGGTCTAAAACTTAAATTTAACCTTTCTCAAGTTCAAAGAGAGTTAAACATGCCACCTGAGGAGCGACTTTAGATAAATCACCTCTCACACTTAGCATGGGAAGCTAAGCCATTTGGGATAGTTCAAGAGGTTATTAAAGAAGTTTTTACAAGTGTAATGAGGTCATTAAATAAATTTTTCAAATTTTAATGATTTTATTTGGTGTTTTTTTCTTTAGGAACAATTGTTAAAACCCCAAACATGTCTTAAACCCTTATAAAACCCTAATTATGACTAGTCAAGGAAGATGGACCTAAAATGCACATATAAAGCCATATTTTTATCCTAAAACCTCTTGTATTTTGTTGAAAACTCAAAGGATTTTCTACACATGTACTTTGATGCTGATGTCACTTGTATGAACTTGTTATAAATGTTTTATTTTTGCATGTTTTTGGTGTTTTATAGGTGTTCTGACAAAGGGAAAACTTAAAAATCATTGTATGATGTCATTTGGTATGTTTAATAACTATAAAATTCCAAAAATATTCATTGTATAATTTTTAAGTGGTCAAACCAGGCTCATTTTCTAAGGCCATCTAAAACAAGTTAAAAATGAGACTAGGTGACAAGGTGATTTCTTGGTTTGCATACCTACAAAGGGTATTGGACCCCAAATTTGTCATAGAGGATGGTTTTAGGATAGGTAAATTGAATCAAACACTTTTTCCAATTTCACATGTGTAGGTGGTCATTTGGACCAAAATTATCTTTCTAGGCCTAAGAGGCCTAATTAGGCCTAATTGGAGAAGAAAATAAAGTAAAAAAAGTACTTACACATGGATTTGGATCATTAAATTTTATTTGGATATGTAATGGGATATAATTTAATCAAAAATGTTCCCAAATTTCCAATTTTATCCATAAAATATTTTATACAAGGATATTTACATGTTTTTAGGGCTACATGGAGTAGATGCTTTAGCAAGCAAATGGAGTAAAATTGCATCTTCTAGACTACTTGATGGATCCAATGCCTTGTTTTAGTTATAATGTCATGTTTATAATCCATTAATTGTGTAATTTTTTTTGGAACATTACAAAAACTAAATTTCTCTCTCCTACGCCACTTTTGCATAAGAAAGAATTAAGTGATCTGAGCACCAAATGGATGTATAAAAACATTTCCAAAGGTTTTATTGAGGTTGATATTTATTTACACACAAATTTAAGGGAATTAAAAATTAAGATTTAATTGGAAGAATATTTCAAGGTTTGATAAAGTCTCTAAGACTCCTAACAACACCTTCTTTCCCTCTAATGCCTAGTCAAAAGATAAAGTCAAACAATCATCAAAGATCTTTTAACAACCCAAGAAAGATGGAAATACCTAATTAATGGTCTGAATAATTTCTCAAATAGATACTTTATCAATTCATAATGACATACTTTCATGATTTAAGACCTATTTTCAAAGAAGACTCTTCTTCACCAAGAATGTAGGGTGTGTAAGTAAAGATTTAGGAGGTTGTGTTGGTCAAACATCATATATCAATGCCCAAAGACTCCAACTCTTCAATACACACATCACGTAAATCTCTATGCCATTTCACAAAGGTAAATAAGAGATAATCAATGGAGTGCTATGTTGAATTTGAATAAGACTAATGAATGTCACATTTCTTAGTTTTGGGGCTTGCCTTGTCTCTTTCTCTCTACTCTCTTATTCTCTCTTTATGTAAGCCTATGTTTGTCATTTAAAATAATCCTTAACCTGATTTATGTCAAGGCCATGCCCAAAAAAACACTTGTATTTATCTTTTTTTAATGAATAATATTGAATTCATGTTGCCTCAAAGCTTGTGTTTAGTGTATGCTAATGGTTCTAGTTGATGAATAACAATGATAATACATGCTTCCTCTCATCTTGTCCTTTATTTTTTACCTATTTGTAGGTTTTAGTTCATCCCTACATGTTTCATAGTGTGCTTAAACAATCTTTTGTGTTTGTTAAGTGTGATCTTTCCTTAGTGTCTTTCAGAGATCTATTGATTAACTACCTTAAAACATCCATCAAGTTCAGCCTCTGTGTAAAACATTGATGTTTGGAAACTTTCCTTTGATAAGTGAAATTAGGTCCATGTTATTATTCATCCTTCTTAGTGCATATTACACAAGTGGAGGACACATTTTTGTGTATCACCTTAGATAGATTTTCCTTTCAGTTAACCTTCTTATTTTTGCCCTTGTAAGTTGTTAGTGTAGAGTAGAGTTCATAACGAATACATCAAGGAGATATATCCCTTAGAATCTAAGATTAAATCCATATATTAGGATATCCATAGCCTAGGATTGTCTCCATGTTACTTCAAAATGTGAAGACTTAAAACTATGTTCACAAGGGTGAAAGTCTAGTAGTTAACATCAACAACATCACATCATCTAATGATCAATTACATTCAATTTCAAAGGTATAATGACATGAAAAAAATTCAACACATGCAAATTAAAGTATCAAGTATAATAATAGGTAAAAAATCTATGTATACAAGGGTAAAAACAACAATATGCCATTATATACCTTTTAAAATAAGAACCCTCTACATTTTAAGATAATTCATTCTCTTTCACATGAAGTATTCAATAGTACTAATTCCATATGAAACCCAAGTTCATTATCTATCAAAACTAGATGCCATGAATAGATCTCAACTTCTTATTCCACTCTTAGATGCATGGATTGAGTAAATGGGCATTGGTCTTGCCCTAAGGCAAACCAAATATCATGATCTTAGCCTATTTGATTTCATAGATTTTTTTGAAGCCAATCTATTCATCTCAAATCAACCATAATAAGCATAGCCACAAACCCTAATGCTTCAACATCTAATGTGGAGGGTTTGACATAAAATGATTGATCAAGTTGTCAAATCCTAGGTAGCTAGATGAAATCATGCTTACTATTCTCAGTTGTTATAATTTTGGTGTTATCTATTCATTAAAATATGTGATAATATTCATTAATCCAACCATAATAGCTTGATTAATAGGGTTTACTACAAGGATTAAATATTGGGTGCCCTACAAGACAACGGCACCACCAATTTACCTAGACACATGGGAAATCTATAATAAAAGACTTAGGGGATTCTTATTGGGACTATCTAGGATGTTGTATGTTGAATTATTATAAAATGCATCACAAAATGGTTTTGGAAAACCACTAAAAATGCTAAGCAAGCCACAAAATTTGTCATTGACATCGCCTAATGCATGATATGGCTTAATGGGGATTTTAATTGGCTATAACTTTTGGTTTTATAGCTCATTAAAAATATTGAGAAGTTTTCAATGACACATCACGCACCTTTTAGTAATAATTATTGGTACTTCACATAATGAAAGTCATGTAAGGGACTAGTCAATCCTGATTTAGATTTTTGGTCTTTGATAGAGTTTTCCAATATTACATGGACCAAAACAAGGAAATACCTTGCACAACTAGGATAGTTCAATGCTTGGTGGCTATAAATATTGTATATGATTAGTTTGCACCCACATATTCCCATAGATGTAATGCAATATCTTGGACAACATGTTTCATGATCAAACTACATGATGTCAATAAAATCAAAGTGCATGAGCTTCTAAAGTCACCTATCACATATTTTCCCTTTTTCATCAATATGCTTTGATGCACATGTAGAAGTTTTATGAAAAAAATCTTTGGTTGCTTGCTCAATACCTCTATTATGATCGATTCCTCCAAGAGCTACTAGCCATTATCACATCAAAATTCAATACACCAATAAGTAGATGTGTAAGCATCACCTCAAATGGAAGCATCCCCATTACATATTATTATGGGAAGTAGGAAGGCTCCATCACATATAATTTCACCACCTCCAATTAAAAAGAGGACATGTAACATTGAAACTTGGTTGGATCACAAGCATGTACCCAAAATTATAGTGAAATACAATCTTACAGATCTAGGCATCAAAGAGAAATAAGTTTTTTAATCTATGCTCGTAGACATAGGTAAAAAAATCTATGATCAAGAAGAAAATGAAATTTTCTTTTGGAAGGTAGTACGCACTTGCCAAGTAAGACAAGAGTTGTGGGTTGATGTTAACATACCTCTATCTTCCATAATAGTTGATATTATTAGGAAAGAGGTAGAGCATAAGAATCAATAAGCCAAATTTTTTCAATCATATCTAGCTATAGGGTCTTCAAGAGTGTAAACAACCTTCCCACAGTAGTCAGATATAGGCATAAGATTTGTAGAATCATAAATTATCTCATCATAAGAAGAGAGTCCACTAAAACCTTTGGTGTGTAAGTAGAGGATCTATTAAGATAAATACATGCAAAAATTATCCTCAAATTTGTATAGAGAGAAGCTATGTAAAATAGAAATTAAAACTTGAATACATCAAAAACAAAACATGCAAACTATAAGACAAGGATTTTATGTGGTTCACCAATTTGGCTACATCCATGGAAAAAAATTTCAACTATTATATTACAGCAACACTTGGAGAAATAATCTCATGACAACAACCTGTCACTCACTCCTATCCAATCTCTCATAAAATCCTTCTTGCCTTCAATGCATACAAGTTAACTCATAGCTTAACATAAAGCTTAAAGAAAGCTTTCATACAAAAACTAACAAGTCTTCTGACTCTCTCTCATCTCAATATAAAGGAATGGAATACTTATAAAAATACAAAGAAGAAGGAGAAAAATAATAGAGAAAATAAGGAGAAAGAATAAATTTTTTCCCTTATCCATGTAGGCCAAAATGAATACTATTTGGCATGCTTGACTTCATGTGCAAGGGTTAAAAGTGGATGGCATCTTCATGTTTCCCCTTGAGTTCCTCCATGTTCTTCCAAAATGCTATGCCATACTTCATATGTTAGGCTAAAATGAGTGGGAATCTTCTTTTTCCTTATCCCCAACTTCAATCAGTAATTATAACAATGTCCCCACTATCCCATGTGCACACACAATAATTCAAAAGGTTAGACAACACCATTTTGACTTCTTCCACATATAAAATCATGAGGACACTTTAAAATATCATCCCACCTTCTCTCTCATCATCTTTACCACTTGAAAATTCCTTTGTAGGCCATACCACACAACCTATATGGCACCTCACATGCATAGCCATTTCCAACTCACCACTACCACCTCATCACATGAATAATGACAATGAATAGTGACTATGAATAGTGACCATAAACAGTGACTTCACACCTAATAATTCTTCCACTTGAAATCAATATACACAAATTATCACTACATCCACTAAACAAATTTCTTACTTTGATCCTCTTCATTCATGAAGACCAGCTAAAGTTGAAAAAAAATCAACTTTACTTTTGTAACTACCTTGGTCATCATATCTGAAAAATTCTTAGTTGTATGTATCTTCTCTATCTTTAGTTTATCCTCCTCCAATATTATTTGAATGAAGTGATACTTCAACTGAATGTGTTTTATCCTGGAGTGAAAAGCTAACTTTTTCACTAAATGAAAGACACGTTGACTATCACTAAAAAGTATACCTTTTCCTTGTTGGTGTCCTAACTCTTTCATCAACCTCTATATCCATATAATATATTTTCTTGATCCTATAACAATAATGTACTCATCCTCTGTGGTAGAAATTTCCATAACTTTTTTTAAACATGATATCTAACTCACTATTGTACCACCTACAATGAAAACATACCCGGTAGTGCTTCTCCTGCCATCCAAATCACCTGCCATGTAAGAATAAATATATCCTCATAATGTCACATTTGATCCACCATAACACAACACTACATCTTTGGTCCCTCTTAGGTAATGAAGAATCAACTTTACTGCTTGCTAGTGTTCCTTTCCTATATTACTCATGAATCTACTCACCACTCCCACTGCATGTGCAATGTATGGCCTCGTACACATCATTGCATACATAAAACTACCAACTAATGATAAGTAAGATGTGTTGGACATGTGATTCCTCTCTTCTTATGTCTTGGGACATTGCTCTTTTTCTAATTTAAAGTGTCATGTCAAAGGTGTCCTAATTAGTTTGTCATTCTACATGTTAAACCTCTCTAACACTTTTTTGATGTACTCTCCATATGACAACATCAACCTCTTATTATTTCTATCTCTGGTTATTCTCATCCCAAATATTTTTTTAGCACTTAGTTCCTTCATAGAAAATGAATCACCCAATTGTCTCTTGAGTACATTAATATCATGTATGTTATAACCTACCACCAACATGTCATCTCCATACAAAAGCAGGATAATAAATTTGCAATTTTCAAATTTCTTAAAATACACACAATGATTAAAAAGACATTTGTAATAATCTTGTTCCAACATAAAACTTTCAAACTCAAGATATCATTATCTTGAAACTTTCTTAAGGCCATATAAGCTCTTCATTAGTTTGTACACAAAATTCTCCTTACCATTGACTTTAAAACCTTGTGGATGCTCCATGTATATCTCTGTCTCTAAATCCCCATGAAGAAAAGAAGTATTCACATCCAACTATTCTAAATGCAAGTCTTCAACTAAAACTATATGCAAATAGTTCTAATGAAAGTCATATTAACAATAGCAGAAAAAAATTCATCAAAATCTATACCTTTCTTCTGTGGAAATCCTTTCACCACCAATATGGCCTTGTATTTATTTTTACCGTCATATTATTTTTTCATCTTATATACCCACTTTTTATGCAATGCATTCTTTTCCTTTGGAATATCCACCAAATCCCATGTTTGGTTTGTCATAAGATAGTCATATTCTTAATCCATAACTTGATTCCACTTTACCTTAGCATTAACCTACACTGCTTCCTTAAATCTCTCTGACTCGCCACCATCAGTAAGTAACAAATAATAAAAAAGAGAAAACCTTTTAGGTGGTCCACTTATTCTAGTAAATCTTCTCATAATAGGAGTTTGGGGTTCCATATTTCTAACTGGTACCTTTGGGATATGTTCATTTGTGATGTCTTCCAAAACTTCGTATTCTTTCTTGGCTTCTTCTTGCTTACTTTCCTGCAACTAATCCCTATACATGACTTTTTCATTAAAGATAACATCTCTAATCCTGATGATTTTCTTATCTTCTAAATTCCACAACCAGAATCCAAAGTCATTAGTACCATAGCTAATGAAAGTAAATTTTTGAGATTTAGCCTCTAATTTGGACCTATTCTTTTTATCAATATAAGCAAGAGCTTCATAACCAAAAACTTTTAGAAAAGAATATTCTACCTATTACCACTCCATGCCTCCTCTGGTATGACACCATCCAAGGCAATTAAAGGTCCTTTGTTTATCATGTACACTATTATATATATATAACATCTACCCAAAATTACAATGGTAACCCTACATGCAATCTCACATTCCTATCACATTCTATGATAGTCTTGTTCATCCTCTCTAACACACCATTATGTTTTGGTTTTCTTGGAACCATCTTCTACCTATGAATTTCATTCAGTGAATAGTAGTTATCAAACTCCTTACTGTAGTATTCTCCACCATTATCTGACCTGAGGCACTTGAGATTTAAACATGTTTCATTACCAACTAAATCTCTCCATCTCTTAATGTATCAAACAAATCAATTTTTTTTAATAAAATAAACCCAAACCTTTTTTATTTTCATCATCAATAAATGTGACATAATACAATGAATCACCAAGTGAAGATACCTGGGTTGGTCTCCATACATTTGTATGCACAAGCTCTAACTTCCTCTCCTTTTTAGCTAGTCCAACTCTAAGAAACTGCACATGTTTATGTTTCCCATACACACAATGCTCACAAAATTCCAAGTCAATTTATTTTAGATCTAACAATTTTACCTTTGAGTGAAGAATTTGCATGCCCTTTTTCACTCATGTGGTTAAGTCTATAATACCACAAAGTTGCATGTATACCTTAAGTAGCTAAATCACAAGATGCATTAGTGTTAACAATGGATAAATATAAAATACCCACTTTCTTAACTCTTGCAACAACTAGAGCACCCTTGGTAACCTTACGTGAGTCACAGGTAAAAATGACCACACAACCATCACTACCCAACCGCCCTACAAAAATTAAATTTCTCTTCACACTTGGAACATGCCTAATATCTTTAAGCACCTAAGTGTTTCTATTCTACAATTTCATATTAACACTACATTTTCCAATAATATTTCAAGGTTCATCATCACCAAGATTAACATGTCTAAAATTTCCTTAAACATAATCATTAAAATAATGTTTATTAGGAGTGACATGAAAATAAGCTTATGAATCTAAAACCCAAGATTCATTAATATTATCCAAAGAAAGTATAAGAGCACTTTGTAACACATCACCTACTATATTTGCCTCTTTTTTACCTTCTTGTTGGTCCTTGGCTAATTTTTCATGAACCCAATAATATTCCTTTACATGTCCTAGCTTCCTATAGTACCAGCATTCCATCTTGCTTATTGATTTTGACCTCTTTGATTTTCCATAGTTTCCTCTTCTTCTATTCTTTTGTATTCCTCTAGTCTCCATAGAAAATGTAATCCCTGATGTGGACATTTCACCAGTGCTTCTCCTCTATATTTCCTCACTTAGGATCAAACCCACCACATCCTCAAACTTAAATTTCACATTGTTGGATATGGAGTTACTTACCACCATAACCAAGCTATTTCAACTCTAATATAAAGAACACAAAACAATAAGAACCCTAACTTCATCATCAAATTTGATATTAAAAAAAATTAATTATTCTATAACCATGTTAAATTCATTTAAATTATTTTCCACTGCACTATTTTCAAACATTTTCATATTGAATATTTTTTTCATTAAGAAAAAATTATTATAGGTAGAGGGTTTTTCATACAACTTCTCAAGTGTGCTCATGAGACTTTATATATTCTTTTCTTGGGATATGTTAAATTCAACTATAGATGTTAGGCATAATTAGATGGCTCCAAGTTCTTTTCTATCCAAAAACTCCCAATCTTCATCTAACATTGTCATTGGATTCTTGGATTAAACTCCCAAAGGCAAGTAGAGGTTCTTATAAAACAATTAATCCTCCATATGCATCTTTCATAATCCAAAGTTTTGTCCATTGAACATATCCACCATTGATTTTTTATCATCTTCCATATCTCCCGCTCAAGCTAAGATCCTTAGCTTCATATAGCTTAATCCTTAGCAACAAATAACCTTTGCTCTTATATAAATTTTTAGGATAAATGCATGTGGAGATTATCCTCAAAATTGTAGATAGATAAGATATTTAAAATAGAAATAAAAACTTAAACAAATTAAAAATAAAAAATGCAAACCATAAGATAAGGATTTTATGTGGTTCACCAATTTGGATACATCCACAGAGAAATTGTTCATCTATTATATTTCAGCAACACTTGGAGAATTAATCTCATCACAACAAATTGTCACTCACTTCTCTCCAATCTCTCACAAAATCCTTCTTGTCTTCAATGCATATAATCTTTCACCAAGATTACAACAACCTGACTCCTAGCTTAACACAAATCTTACAATAAACTTTAATACGAAGACTAACAAGTATTCTCATTCTCTCTCATCTCAATACAAAGGAATGGCATCCTTACTTATAGAAATACAAAGAATGATAAATAGAATAGAAAAAAAAAAGGATAAAGAATAAATTGTGCCCCATATCCATGTGGGACAAAATGATCACTATTTGGCATGCTTGACTTCATGTGCAAGGGTTAAAAATGAATGGCATCTTCATGATTCCCCTTGACTTCCTCCATGTGCTTCCAAAATATTATGCCCCACTTCACATGTAAGTTTAAAATGAGTGCAAATATTTTTTTCTTTATCCCCCACTTCAATCAGGAATAGTAACAATGTCCCCACTATCCCATGTGCACACACAAGAGTCCAAAAGGTTCCACAACACCTTTTTGACTTCTCCCACATATAAAATCATGAGTCCACCTAATAAATTCAGCCCATATTCTCTCTCATCATATTTTCCATTTGAAATTTCCTATGTGGGCCATGCCACATCACCTATATGCCACCTCACATGGAAAGTCATTGCCAGCTCACCACTACCACCTCATCACATGAATAATGACCATGAAGAGTGAATATTAAATCATGGATAGTGACTTCACACTTAAAAAAATCCATATTGTGCCCAGATTTTCTCCATCAATCAAGGAATGCATGGTCTCTTTTACTATTCCTTTCACATTTGAGGAAGATTAATAGCAACAAGCTCTATCTCTAGCATCCCAATAATAAAAACAACTTAGGCCTACAAGAGGCTAAATAATGTACTAGTTTCACCTTTTAGACCAAATTCCTTCACAAGTAAGCACATAGTAGATGATTCATCTCCTTCATATTATCCATTATAATAACAATCATATATCTTAGCTCTTGACCCTCTTGAACTTGAGAAATCAGCCAAATATCAAGACATCACAACTTAGTAAAAAGCTATAGAAGCACAAATCCAATCATAAATGTCAAAGAAGGTAATTGTGAAGAAGGCTCATAAGGAATAAATAAAGAAGACAAATGAGGAGGTGAAGCATAAATTTATTGAATATGATAAGTAGAGGAAGTGCATCAAGAGTATAATAAGAAAAAAGAGGAAGAATTTATTGCATAGAATAATTAGGAGGAAATAGAGGCTCAATAACAAATGCAAAAAACATGGCATGACGAACAACAATAGAAGAAATAGGAAGAAGAATAATTTGTGAAGAAAGACATAAAATGAAAAAAATCAAAAGTTACAAGTAGTGTAGTATGAGAAGGCTAAATCTAAGGAATTAGTTAAGCTAGAAGCATAAAAAAGAAAAATAAACTCTACATAGGCAAAAATATATAAAGAATCAAGCTCAAAATCAAGAGGCTAAGGATACTATAAAGGAAAATGATAAATCTAAGGTAAAATTTAATACCAATTCTAAACTAGAATTTTATTCCAAAGCCAAGGAGGATGCATAGCATAACATAGAAAAATAAGTCACAATAAATTGAACTATAATTATTCAAATAAGGGCATCATAAATGAAGCCCAAAAACCACCTATTACATCATAAGCCTTGAGGTTCATCCAAGTAGATGCATGAGAGGATTTATCTCAACCAAATAAAAAACTCCCCAACCAATGGTTTTGGGATGTACCTACAACCTCCACTCACATAATAACATTTTCCCTGTCGATGGCTCAAATCAATAAAGTACCTATCACAACTATGAATAATAGTTTAGATCTAGAAACAAAAATGTAGGAAGCATCTCTTAATGTTTCCTAACTTCCTCTATATAATAAAATTAAATGGATAGCTACCTTTCAATAATCTATCATGCATAAGTCTTCAATGTTAGAGAAATAAGTTTTACAACTTTGGGATGAAAAAACAAACCTACACCTCTTACTCACCAAGGCACATCAATTCATTCATAATAATTTCCCTACATTGGTAATTAAAGTATTGGGTGAACAAGTCATGTATGAATATAATAAATTCTCACATCTCTTGTCGTAGCTCACAAAATACTATATCATTGCACAAAAGTTACAACAGCTTCATACGTAGGGAAAAAATAATGAGTTAGAGAATGAGATAATTTTTGAACTATTAGAAGAGTATGAACTATTTGTGGATATAGTTGCATCCCAATATCAATAAATTGCATTAGGTATGATCGAATGGAAGTATAAATTGAACACTTCATGGGTTGAATCTAAATTGGAGTTTGATAAGAAAAATAAATCTAAATAGTGATTGAATATAAATCAGTGGCATCTGACACACTAGAAATTGCACTCAAGAAGTCACTTGAATCACAAGATAGTGTCATGCATAATATACAAATGTTTAAAAATGAGATGTTATGCAACACATTTGATAGCATACAAACATATAATCATGAAAATCACTTAGAAGAGTTATCCCAAGAAATCCAATAGAAAATGTTGAACACTAGGGTACTCCTCACCATCATAAAATATGATGTTATTCAAAATCTGATGGTGTGCCAAACTCCATTGTGTAAAGTGCTTAGTATGGTTTGGGAATTTCTCATTGATTGAAAATGTACAAAAAGGACTAGACACATTAGGATACATATATTGTAGACATTGTCTAGGAGCCCAAGTTCATCAATCCAAACCATCTTCAATAGGATTTTCATCATAGAAATATGGCCATAGCTTTGCAACCATTGACATAAACATTAGCAACTACCACCATCAATAGATTATCTAGCCACAAATTGCTTCATAACAACTCAAGCAAAATCATCTTCATAGCAACCTTCAGTTCCTCTAACATAGTTGATGCCACCACCGTATTTGTAGGCACTAGCACACTTTAGTTTTGAATTTTTGAAGAGTTTTTCAATAATATGGATTTAAAAATTAGGTTTGGTTGAAAACCCATAGATTATATCCACCTGGTTATGTTAGTCTATTGAAAACCTGCAAGAGCAGTAGATTGATATGCTACTTAGTTGAAAACCTGAAAGGGTGGCTAAGTATTTCACTAGTAAAAGGTAAATTGAGAGATAACTATAAATAATGCTTTTAATTTGATCTTTTATAATAGGTAGCTCCATCAAATATAGTATGTATCATACTTCCTATGACTTTGTCTTAGGATGATAATAATTTAAGTTTGGAAAGTATTGGTAGTAAAACAGGGCTACAAAATTGTAATATGATAAGTGTGCATTTTACACTATTCTGTACGTGGTATATTCTTTTTTTTTTTGTATTCAACTCTCTATGTACATCAAAATTATTTGGAATATGAAGAGTCTTCTTCTAGATTATAGTAAACCATTAGAATATGAAGCAACAAATTCTTTGGAAAGTTATATAAATATTGCTCATTTGTACTGAAAAGGGTTTCAAAATATTGAGATCAATATAGAGATTTAGAAATGGTTTTCCTTTATGTTTCATCATGTTCCTTTCCTATGATATGTTATGTGTTAATGTAATATGTTTTCTATGAAAATACTATTTGTTTAAGTTGATTATATATGTGAATATTGATAATTCTATTATATATCGTGCTTGTATTAATATACAGTTTTGGTGTAAGATTATTTTCTCTATTTATGTATTATTCTTCATACATATATCCCTTATTAGCATTTTATGATGGGTTTTATAGGAATTTTTTCTAACATTTGAGTTGATATAGGCATTGAAACTAGTAATTGGGTTGAAGTGCTAACGGTTCCAATGAAGGCTATAGAAATAGTAGGATTTGTTTTAAGGAACAATGGTGTAAATACATAACCCCTACCCCCATTGGATGTAGGAATTGATGAGGTGATCAAGGGTCATTTTACTAGTATGGAATCAATTGTAGTACCAACTAAGGATTCACCATCACTAGGTGAGGATACCTTAGCCTTAACATGTTTATTGATCTCATCTTTTATAACATACAAACATGCATCCATTAAGTAATTTTTATTATTGAGATGATTGACTAGTGTTTCCTTATCTTCTATTTGAAAACAATTTTTGTGATTAACATTTTCCATTTATTATAAATGAAAAGTTTATAATATGAAATGATAATTTATAAGAATCAAAAATTAGAAAACAAAAAACCATGTTAGATGTACAATCACTGAGAGGGGGGGTGAATTAGTGAGCCTAAATAATCCAACTTCAATTTAATCCTTTCAAAATATTAATAAATTACCACAAACATTCATGAAGCATACACATAATTCATAGCAATGAACAACAGAGACAATGCAAGATGAAGTATAAAACACATGACATATGTGGGAAACCCTCTTGTGGTAGAGAACCCACTAGAACCTATGATTGGACTATTGTCCTATAATAACAATTATCACCAAACATTTCACCCTAGAAGAGGTTATTCAAGCTTCTTCAAAATTTGGGAAACATGGGAACATTTACAGGTATGTGGGTGTACCTATATAGGAAATGAGCCTCTAGGTTTAAGGGCTAGCTCCTTGAATATACTGTGCAATGTTTGCCACTTAAGCTATTGCTTATTTATGTGGAAAAGAGTTAGAAAATGCATAAATTAAACCTACTCTAAATAAGGTGATACACCGAGAATGTCTTCCACATGACCATCATATTTATACCACATTAAAATAGAAAATATAGACTAATATCTAAGTTTAAATAGATCCTAACATGATTATTTCAATATAAAGGTAAGATGTGACTAGAAACATAAGGTAAATGAACCAGAGGGAAGATTGCACACTCGAAGGACAATTATACACTTGAAAATCTTTACACACTAGACTAAACTCTATATGACCTATTAGACTAGAACTCTTGCTCAAACTTGAAAAGACAAGGGAATAAAGGATAGATAATTATCACTTCTCATCACCATACATCACTTATAGGCTTAGAAAATTATTAAAAACTTAGAAATAGACTTGTACTAATGTTTAAAAGCAGAATATAGCATCAATCCAACAGGGCTTTTCCATACATGGTGTGGTTATTTTTATAATCTAAAAATCTATATTTATAGGAGAAAAGGCATCAAAAGAAGAGGGTTTTAATGCTAAAAAGGGGAATAAATCAGTTTGAATGGTTGAAATGTAGTTACAATTACTTATATAAGTTATGCTCCTTTAGACCATTTGATAAAACCCATCACTTCCATTTGTTACATAGTTATAATATTCCCTCTTTGATCCTCCCTAATAGTTACAATGGTGTAATCAATCATTCCAACTAAATTCTAGCATCATTTGGTTAGAACAATTGGATCAATCTATTAGGGCTTTGTCCTGATGCTAGACCACTCAAAACTAGTTTTTCATGGTGTTTATAGTGGAGAGAAATGGTCCCTTTCAGGTGGTTGGTCTTGGAGATGAAACCATTTGAGTTTATGCATCCACTCTAGTGGTATCTTTCAAAACATTAGCTCTAGATCAAAATGAACCATGCTCAAACTAAGATTTATACCTTTTGTTTACTTTGACCTATCAAAATTTAATTTATCAACCTTTAATTTGATTGGTCATTGAGACTTGACTCAGATCCTTAACCTTTTGACCCTTACTCATACCATCGTATATGCCTGAGGTGAATGAACATGATCCATCAATCCTCTACTTAGACTCACATGCTTGTGCCACTTTTCCATCATACCTTTGATTTTGAGATTCACTAACTCTTTGACCTACCTACATGTTATTGATCTTGAATCCATGATCGAAAGCCAATCATCAATCTACTAGGACCCGTTATTTCAAATCTAATAGCTAGTTCATGATCTTAAAATTGATGCCCTCACTCCCATAAAATGGCATTCATGTGACCATAAAATTTAAGATCAATAGGATTTGTCTTGCTCTATCTTTAAATTTAACGTCCTAATGTCCATCATTTATCATCCCATAAAATGTAAATAATGTCCTACAGACTATCAAATTTAAACACAAATAGATTTTTCCTTGAGCTCTAACTTGATGTTAGCACGATCATCTTAAGATATTTGAACTTCAATGATCATTTTTTGTGCTTGGAATATACACTTATGGGGTTGCCATATTTTTTTCAAATCCAAGCAGCTAGTTGTAGGGGCTTGAATTTGACATCTATGCAACTATTAGGATCACAAATCCTGTAAGACCATTTCCTTTAGAAATTTTTTTGGACAATTCATTTAGGCTTTGTGTCTTGTCCACTTTCTTTTAAGGAATTCATTTGCCTTATCTTTGCCTTAAACAATTCTTGCAAATAAAATGTTTTAAAGAATTCATGTCTTTAGGACCTCTATCTCGAACAAAATGTCTGAAAGAATTATGCCTTCGAGAAAATTGTCCCAGATAATTTTCTTGAATGAATTGTGCCCTTAGAATTTCCCTTTGCCCTTCGAGATTATCCTTTGAGATTTTTTAAAGTGCCCTTCAAAACTCTCAAAAGTGTCCTTTCCTAAAACAAAAAGACCCTTTGGAAACTTTGAAGTGGACCTTTTTCCCTAAAAAAACCCTTTGAGAAAATTGCAATGGACCGTTTGTTATAGAAAAGACCTTTCAAAAAAAGTGCATAGGACACTTTATCAAGAAAATTCCCCTCAAGACTTCTGTATTGGACCATTTTCCCAAGAAAAGACCCTTTGGGAAAATTTTCTTAGCCATTTTTCCTAAAAAATATATCCTTCAAAAAAGGTGCATAGGACATTTTGCTAGAAAAGTGCCCCTCAAGATTTTTGTAAAGGACCAACTTCTTGAAAATATATCCTTCAAGATTTTTGTAAAGGTCCACTTTCTCAAAGAAATTCCCTTCAAGATTATTATTTTCAATAAATTATTTGAAACAATTATTGACACTTAGTCCACAAGACCTGAAACAAAACTTCTGAAAGAAATAACACTTAGCCAAAAGACCAAAACAAAACTCTCGAAATAAATAATCCCTTAGCCAAAAGATCAAAACAAAACTCTTAAAATAATTAAGCCCTATACATTTCTTACAGGGTTTGTGTGGAACACTTCCTCTACCCAAGAAAAGACCCTTTGGGAAAATTTTCTTAGCCATTTTTCTTTAAAAATATATCCTTCAAAAAAAGTGCATAGGACATTTTGCTAGAAAAGTGCCCCTCAAGATTTTTGTAATGGACCAACTTCTTGAAAATATATCCTTCAAGATTTTTGTAAAGGTCCATTTTCTGAAAGAAATTCCCTTTGAGATTATTATTTTCAATAAATTATTTGAAACAATTATTGACACTTAGTCCACAAGACCTGAAACAAAACTTCTAAAAGAAATAACACCTAGCCAAAAGACCAAAACAAAACTCTCGAAATAAATAATCCCTTAGCCAAAAGATCAAAACAAAACTCTTAAAATAATTAAGCCTTGTACATTTATTACAGGGTTTATGTGGAACACTTCCTCTAAAGAAAATCTAGATTTTCTAAAATTTGGCCAAAGTTAAAATATCTCTCAAGTGTAATCTTAGGATTTTCTAGACCTACTCTTACAACTGCTCAACACCATGAAAATTTGTTACTTGTATATATGATCAAAAAAGACCCCTAAGACACTAGAAAACATAGGAACTAAATTAGGCCATGACCAAAACTTAGAATGGTATATGAAATGGCATCAAATGAGCTGCAACATGCACTACAACATTATTAAAAACTCCTACAAAAGATTCTAACTATAGGGGGTTGATCCATATTTTCCTATGGGAAAAAATAGTCAACATCTTTAGCAACTTCCCAAGGGTGGGATGTTTGTTATGTCATGACCAGTTTCCTAATCTTATCCATTGGGATATGGAGTCAAAAGTATACAAGTTGGACATATAGACTACTTTGAATAACACCTGAAACATAGAAAATAATAGGAACAAAACACAATGTAAGGAACTAAGCAAAATACACTATGCTTCAAAGCACTTGGGACACAACAGAATAAGAAAGTAAACACACACCTAACCTAATATTTACAAGATAGACCTTCAAATCTCAATAGCAAGGTTTTAAATTTATCCCATTCATAGGGATGGGCAGTTCTTCTCCATTCATCCTTGCTAACTGAAAGCAGTTATTTTGCTTGTACTTGGTGATGACATATGGTCCACTCCATAGAGTATCAAAATTAGTATGACTACCCAATTTTGCCCTATCTTCATACAATTTTAAGACTATGTCACCTTATTGAAATGATCTTAGATTTGCCTTCTTGTCAAAATACCTATTCATTAGTACCTAGAAATACTACATGGCTTGATCGACTTTATCTCTAGTCTCTTATAGCTCCATTAATTCTATTACTCTCACTTCCATTAGAGTGTTCTCAATCAACTCTAGTTAGTACACTAATTCTAAGGTAGGTATTTCTTTAGAGATAGACAGCATGGCTTCCCTTTCATAAATAAGTACAAAAGGAGAATTCCTTGTTGACTTCTTAGGATTTATCCTATCAGCCCATAAGCTTGTCTATAATTTGTTATGCTAAGCTCTTTGGTTATGCTTTAGGGTTCTCTTTATGATTTTGATCAAGTTTTTGTTAGTAGATTCATCCAACCCATTACCTTAAGGGTAATAGTTGGATGAAGTGCTCAAGAATATGCCATTATTACTTGCCTAATCAGCTATTTTATCACCCATAAAAGCAAGATCATTATCTAAAATGATAGTATAAGAGGTACCAAACCTTGTTATGATGCTCTTGTAGAACTCCAATATGACACTCTCATTAGCTTCCTTCAATGTTATTGCCTCAACCCATCTAGTAAAATAGTTTTTTGTTGTGAGTATCCATTTGTGACCAACACTTGATGTGGGGTTTATCATGCCAATAAAATCAAGACCCCATTGCATGAAAGGTTGGTCCACTTAGATAGGCTTTAGAGGAAGAGATACAAACTTTTGTTTCCCTAAAAGGAAGGCACATTGTCCACACCTTCTTACCCCAAGCATGGTAATCCTTGAAGAGGTTGGGCTAATAATAGCCATCCCTCATGATCTTAGCAACTATGGTCCTTGGAGATAAATGGCCTCCTATTGTCCCATCATGGAACTTTTCAAGTAGTACTCCAAAATGGTCACTACTAATACATCTCAACAACACACCATTGATGTCCCCCCTAAATAGTACACCATCCACAAGACAAGAGGGAATATATTGTAATCTAATATACCTCTTTTATGATATATTCATATTATCATTGTAGTCACCATTTTGGAGAAATATGATCATGGCATGTGTCCAACCTTGTGGGGGAAATAGACCAGTTGATTGGAGACACTCATGGTTGACTAGAGCTTCCTCTTTTGATTCATGAAAGTTTGAAGCTAGATGTTCATAAAGGCCTTTACCCCTTACCAGTTTTGTCACTTTGATATCAACATCATACTCCATTACCTTAGTGATCCACTCATCCCTCTTTTCACTGAGATATTTTCTCAAAAGAAACTCCTTGGTGTTGGGATGAGACACCATAACATGAATATTATTATTTGACACTATGCTCTAGATTTTTTTATTCCCCTTATAATAGCAATGACTTATTTCACCATAAAGGTGTACTTGGCTTCATAATCTTCTAAACCTTGACTAAAGAATGTAATTAGTCACTCCATGCCCTCATCATTCTTCTACATTAGTATGGTTGAGATAGTATCAAGGTTAGAAAATGAATATAACATGAAGTCCTTAGTAAAATTAGGATTTACAAGGGTAGGCACTTCTGCAATTGCTTTCTTTATGGCTTCAAAACTACTCTTACCCTCTTTGGTCCAAAATAAGACCTAGTTATTCCTAAGCATAGTTGTGATAGGTTTTACTAAAGATGTAAAAATAGGTATGAATATTCTTAAAAAATTTATCTTACCCATGAAAATTTAAAGACCTTATTTTTCAACAGAAATGATAAGCCTAGGATAGCCTCTATTCTCTTAGGATCAATAGTTAGACCATCCTTGGAAACAATATGTCCCAAGAGCTTACCTTCATGAACAGCAGAGATGCACTTCTTTGGGTTATGAAATACCCCATATTGCCTGTATCTTTCAAACACTTGCCTCAAGTTTTGCATGTGTTCATTTGCATCCTTAAAAAATATTGTTATATATCTAGAGAAACCAGTTCTAATTCATTAATCAAACCTTAAAAATCCATGTTCATTGCTCTCTAAAAAGTGGCATCAACATCAGACAAACCAAAAGGAATATTCCTATAAACAAAGGTCCCCCATTTGGTAGTGAAGGATATCTTGGACTGATCATCTCCATTGACTATGATTGTAGCCTGAATAGCCATCTAGAAGAAAGAAACACTAAGAACCTGAAACCATCTACAAAATTTGCTCCATCGAGGGTAGAGGATAGTGATCTTTGAGTGACACTCAGTTAAGATCTCTAAAGTGTACACAAAGCCTTATCTCCCCATTCTTATTTATAATAGGCACAAGGTTAGCCACCCATGTTGAATCCTTAATGGTAAATATTATTTTAGATTCAAGAAGCTTGGTGAGATCCATACTCATGAGTTGTTCAACCTTAAGGTTGATGGGTCTTTGTTTTTGTCTAACTAGTTTAACTCCTAGTTATAACTTGATGGTATGGTGTGCTAGGATAGGATCAAATCCTTTGAGGTCCTTATATTCCCAAGCAAATATATCATGAAACTCTCTACATAGTTCAATGAATGCTTGATTTTATAATGTAGAACATACCTTGCCTAATTTGAGGAGTTTATCTTTGAAGATTAAGACCCTTTCATAATTCTCCTTCTTTGTAGATACACTCACTTTCTCTTTCCTCTTCCAATCATTATCATTTAAGATACTTTCTAAGGTCATCAAACCCTTAGGTATCATATTGGTCCTTAGTTGCACAATATGGTCACCCAACTATTCTTGGAGCCTCCTCTTACTTCTTGAAGAAAACTCAATCTCATTCTACATGAAGCATGTAATATGTTTGTCACTATCAAACACTCACCAAGATACTTCATTATTAGGTATAAAAGGTCTAATAATGATCTTAATATGAGACTTCTTTCCTTCCTCCTTTATGGTAATTGGAGTTTCAAATTGAGCTCCTATGGTATCTAGTCTATCAACATGACTATTATGCTCTCTTGGGACTAAGTGAATGTTGAATGCATTTAATTATTCAAAAATATCCCATACCCTATGCTTGTATCACTTAAGCAAAGGGTTCCTGGAAGTAATCACATTCCTTACCTAGTGCACAACTAACTCATTGTCACCATACACTTGCAGGTTATTGATGCCTTTTCTCCTTGCCCATTGAAGTCTATGAATCAAAACTTCATATTCAACCATATTACAAATGAAACTAAAATTAAATATATACAAATCATAATAATACTATTTGGATAGAGATACCAACATAACACCAGCCCCTACACCAAATTTACTTTTTGAACCATCAAAAAACATCTTCCATAGTTCATCATCCTCACCCTCTTCTTTGGCAAGTAGAGGTGCTTGTAATCCTTCCCTATGTATACAATATTTTCCTAGATAAGTTTCCTCCATGATATCATAAGGATCTTGATCATAATTATTAGTACCATATTCATCAAGAAACAAATCTACAATGCCCTCAATCTTGGAAGAAGTGTCATCATCTAGAATAGAATCCTTTTCTTCATGGATAACACAATTCAAAATAGAACTTGTCTCAATGTAAGGTTCAATATGAAACCTTACAAGAGGTTGTGTCCTAATTATCACCCTAGTAATGTATCTTGTTCTAAAATCCAAGAAAGACCAATTAGCTAAGAGATAACCACCTATTTTAGCTATAAAGTCCCTTGATAGGCAAATTACAAAGTGGGATGGGAGATCAACCATAACTATGTCCTGCAAGATAGGAAAACTGGGACAACCATGAAAGAAAACCGTCAAGCCTTTTATCAACCCTACTATATTAGTAGGTGTACCATATAATTGAAGGACCCCCTTTCTATGTATCTCATATTTCAATCCTAGCTTGTCAACTACAATTTTGGGCGTGACATAAGTAGAATCTTCACTATCCACTATGCAGTTATGTACCAATTTGTCACCTATAATGAGAGTGAGGTAAAATAGTGGATGGTTCAATAATTGTAATAGGAGAATTTTCAAGATTGACATGGCCATGACTTTGATTTGAGGTTAGGCAAGTACAATAGTAACCTAGCTTGTAACTTTGAAAATATGACCTCATGATTGATCCTTTATTACTTAAAACTTTTAGTTGGGTTATGCATTTGAGTGATATCAAAATTCGGCATAATAGGAAAGGTTTTGGTAAGTTGAGTATTTCTTGAATGCTCTTTTGGTCTAATTGATAGGTGTTTATAGGTGAAGAATGAATGAGGTTTTATGTTATATTTATACCAATCCTATCAGGAGATAACTCACATTAAAACCCTTATGTTGACCATTATAATGTGTTTCTTTTTTAAATTGGATGACTTTAGGGCACTAGACACTTGCATCAAGGTAGGACATTAACATTGATGATATTGTCTATCCTAGACATTAGTGTCTAAGGAGTAGGAGAGCAAGAATAGACTCAAAACATACAAAGGTGTAAGATAATTACATTTTAATCATTCTGAGTAAGATAGGATGTTGGTGTCATCAATATAAGGTTGGTCAGACTAAGAGATAGGACAAGGGGCACAAGATAGAGTAGATGTGATATTTTTAGAAGCAAGACATGTGTAGAACTAAGAGTAATAACTAGGGTTTGAGTTTTCCAAGTGTACAAGATTGAGGTGATACATAATCATAAAATATTGTCTACATTCCCCCCCCACTTAATCTATTAATGAAATTACTAGTTTAAAGGAAAGAAATAAGTACTTGGGAGTGAAACTTATATTTTATTCACTTGAGTTGAATTTGAGTGCTTAGTTAATGACTAACCTATAACCAAGAGCATGTTATAGTAAAATCAGTGCATATAATATGAGTTATAAGTATTTGACATATATTTAAATTGAAAGAGAAAGGTTTAGGAGTACATGTATGTGTCGATGTAATCACCTTTTCTAATGGCAAGTTATTTTTGTAAAATATATATCAATGTAAGGTTTTGAAAGTCAGATTAGGATAAATATAGATATATATTTAAATTTCATATATGAAAGGACATAGAGAGAGAAAGAGAAAGATAGATATTAAAAGGCACATCCCCCAACTTTGAAGCAAAAGTGAGTTGCAACTTGATAGTTGAAATTAGCTTAATTATACAACCCAATATTACTTATTAATTGGTGAGTTAAGATGATCAATTCCAAACTAAAAAATTGAAAATATGAGTGATTTAATCACCTCAACCATAAAAAAAATGTGAACAAACTACTATAGTATATTTCTTAGCTAAAGTCCATAAAATCTGCAAGGTATCAATATGTGCAATGATTTTAGAATATGAGATTTATTTAGATTTTGTAATATTAGGCACATGTTTTATAACACATACACCATAGATATGTCTCATGTTGAGACTATGCATAGCAATGGTACTTATTATGACCAATTTTTTTACCCTAGGAGAAGGTTAATCAAACCTCTCAAAAATTGGTTAAACATAGGATTACCCCTAAACTTGTGGGTTATCTATAATAAGGGCAAACCTCTAGGTTGAAAGGCCAACTCCCTTTGATGAATAACTTAGGCTCACACAATAATTTCTTGCTTTGAAAAGGGAAGAAAGATTTGAAATAAACCTAACTATAGTGATGATTCAACAAGCTTTGTTGACCACTACCACACATTGTACAATACACTAAGACCTACAAGGCAACATGAACATACACACATCCTAGAATGAACCTATTGCATTAATGTTTTATAGAAGTTTAAAGAATTATAAGGCTAAGAGGGAAGAATAATTCCACTTAAAAACCCATAATATACCATTGATGACAACAAATACAACTTTCAATATAGAAACAACCACATGAGGCAAGATAAATAGGACACAAACAAGGTGATATAGATCTACACTTGATAAGATCAACCACTTAGAGATTTATCATTACATGTAGTCATGGAACGAGGTAAAAAAATTGGTAATTTTATTGATCAAAGGTAGAATAAATGGGTAGGACTTATCCATACCCATGTATAGGATACATTTCTAGCCAAAAGTGGTTATTTATATAGAGAAAGTGAAGCAGAAGAGAAGAAGTGTGTAGGAGAGAGAGAGAGTAGATAAGTGTCAATATGAGTTATAAACAAGATAGGAGTTAGGTAACTACCTCAATAGGTCCTATATTTTATGTGTATATCCTCTTCATATGCTTTGACCCTTCAAGTGGCATAAGGGTTGAAAAGTTCATTCGACACATTGACTAGCTTCTTAAAACTTTCATTATTATTGACATGTTAAAGGACAAGTTGCCTTCTTGATGGTTAGATAAGTTTATTATACCTATTTTATCTACTCTTGATACCTCTCAATTGACCCCAATAGGCTATTCTTGGCACGTCACCTCTTTCTCTTGTAAGGTGTTTAGAGGGTTCTTCATCTCCTTAGGCCTATTTTGCACACAAATGTCAAAACTTGTTTTTAGTTAATATAGCTCATAAAAAATTCATGTATGGACTATTGGACTCATATAATACTTGAAACAGTCTATTTTGGGTTCTTAAACTAGCCCTAATAAGTCATTATCTACCAAAAGCCTCAAATAGCTTCATTCTTTGTAGACTTTTTTGTGAAAACCTCCTTGTGTAGAGAAAAAAATATAGGATCCTAATAATATAAGGGAATATTTTAGTACTCATTATGTCCTTATATATCTAAGTTTAATTTCATATTCTAAGAGTGAGTGTAGATGTCCTTTTCTTCCCTTTCTCTCTCCTAACTAGGCCTCAATTAGGCCTCCCTACCAAGAGAGTGAAAAATATTTCTAAAGCATTTCCACAAATTCTAAACCCTAAAAAAGTGTTTTATTCAATTTTAAAACATCATCCCATACATCCATGCCAAATTTTAAGTTATGAATACTTGTATGGACCTAAAAAATAGTAAAAATCAATGGTTTTAGGCCTATTTTGTATAGTTTTGTATGATACTATACTAACTACTGTCATGGGAGGATGTTCATGGAAGTATTGAACATGTTATTGGTTGTTTTTAATTCCATATCATCAATCTAGATGCATGAAATTTTATTTCTCTCTCATCTATTCTTTATGGCCCTCCTTGGCAGCCTGAAAGTGCCTCAACTTCTCAAGGATGGTTCATATATTTGGACTGTAAACCCTCCTAAAAATTCCACAAAATTGAATTAAATTAATTTAATCAACTTCCCATAGGATCACAATTTCCCATGTATCATGTGAAGTACGTACGAAGCAAAGAAAAATGACCTATTAGTTGGAAATAAGCATTTTATGAGGTTTAAGAGAGAAATGAGTTAGTGAGAGTTTTCCTGAGTTGGTTTTTAACTCCTATGACCTCAATGGGTTCTGTGATATCTAACTTGACATATTTTAATAGTTTTATAACCTCTTTTCATCAATTATCTCTACATCTCAATGGTATAGGCTTAGAGTTTATAGGTTTAAGTGCCTACTTTACTCTAATTCATTATTTTCTCACATTTCTTCCCATTTTCATATGTTTGAGATCTCATGGAAGTGTTTGTACATGTCCTTAACATTCCCCTTAGGGTCTCAATACTCTCCACTTCCCTTCACTGACCTCTCCCCAACTGATTATCCAATAGGACTATGTTTGCAACTTAGACTGTAGGGCTAAACAAGGGAATGATTGAGTTTGTCTCTTTATTATTGAGTTTGAAGTTATATGAAAAAAAATTCATACCATATCAACCAAACTATACTACCTCATTTTCTCCCAAGCCCCTAAAAACTCAATCAAGCAAAACTCCTCTAGCTTAGGCAAGCAGACTTGTTCTTACCTTGATTGTGTGTTTATACTTTGTGACCCCTTTTGGTCACTCTCCCCTCAAAATCTTTGCTTATAAATCCTTTTATAATGATGGATTGAGTTATATTTTATCCCTTTAAAGCATAGACAAACACAATATCAGGTTTTAAGAGTTCCTTTGTTACTCAAGTAGTCATGTAGGTAGCCAATTATCTGTATATGTCTATTTTGAAAAGGTCTGCAATTTAGGTGTTCTAAGAGCCTTGATTCAACATTAAAAATTTTCAAACTTATGTTATGCCATTGATTGACATAATTACTCATTAAAAACCTTGGAAACCTTTGTAATCCACCATCATCACTGTCAAGACAAAATCCCTACTAGGTCGGTTGAAGGTATCAATTAGAGAAGGTATGACTGCGTGCAAGCATTCTTAGATTTTTAAACCAATACAATGAATTTGGTAATGATGAATCTAAAATTTATAAAGGCATTAAAAATTTATTAATATATCAATCAATACAACATGATTATTGAGCTATGAATAAGTTATGTATTTTTTTGAATACCTAAAAGGCCTAGAACATAGTCACTCCTACTTCAACATCCACCTACAGTCAAGTACTGTAAGTACATATTATAAAGTGAATGTGGGTAAGGTTTGGACATTATATTACATTGAAATTTCATCTAATAATTCAATGGAAACATGATATAGAACCATTGGAAGTTTGAAAGGTAATAAAAGAGACCTAAGAAGATCTCACGCGCTCAAAACTCTCAGATGCACACCTACAGCTAACTTGCTAAGAAGGTTTTTGGATAGTAGGGTGATATAAATTAGGGTTTTCAAGGAATTGAAAATTTTTTTAAGATAAAATAACAATATGACAATATCCATGGAAAGGTTTAAATCCCACACTAACTATAGGTATGAATTAGGGTAGAACTAGTTGTGTTTATGACCTTTTAGATATTCAAAATGCATTCCAACCCTCTTTAAGTATTATGTTTAATTTTTTATGGTGTTTTGAGACATATCAATGCCCTAAATATCTAAATTTTTATCCACTTTATTATTTAAGGGCCATTTCCTCACCTAGTTGGCTATAGGTGCATATATGAAGAGTTGACTATGTTAAAAATCTTGAAATGACCTTTTCAAAATTATATGGTACTATGAACCATTAATCCTTATCAAGAGCCATTTTCACTTCATTTCCAACTCCATATAGTGTTCTTAAATAACTTAATATCTTTGCACTTCATTTGTTCATACACAAATAGAATTATGTAGGTCTCTTTAGGTCTACTAGCTCAGTCATTATGTCTTTGAATCTAGGTGCTTGGAGGTCCTTATCAGTCCATACCTCTTTTCATCTTGAAATAATTACCTTAATTACATGCTTTGTAAACTTTCAAAACATATTGTCAACATTGAATCTCTTTGAATTTGTAGACCTATAGGCTAAACAAGGTAATGATTGCAACCTATGTTAAAACCTTGAAAAGCATAAATGTGTATAATAATGCTCAAGTATAATTATATTTCATTGAATAAACACTTTAAATAATATAATCCAACCCTCATTCTCCTTTTAAATACATCTTCAAACACTAAAATCACCCTGCTCATGAAAACACATAGAACACAGTCTACAAATGTGAATGGAGATATGACCATATATTCAAACTTGTAACTTCATGGAAAGATTGAAAAAAACTTTAGGAGACTTTATAGTATTTTTTAATACTCATAAAAACTTTCTCCTTAAAAAATGATTCCACCATTCTGCATGGAAAGCTAAAGAAAGACCCGTGTCATGGTTGACTAGCTAATTTTAGACCCTTAACTTCTTAGTGATTGTTCATAAAGATAATAAGATGAATTTGAGAACCAATGCCCTAAGTTTTAATATAATAAATACTTCAATTAATTCCCAAAGTTTCAATCTCCCACCTTCTCTCTCTTGGCCGTACCTTTCAAACCATTTCTACCTATGTGAGCTTGTGAAGGAGTCAATGAGAGAGATATGACATTTTTGACTTCATCTAAACTTTTAACTACTAGATAATCATTTTAATATACCTAAAAACACTTGAACATGCTAAAAACCTAATTTATCTACATTTTCTTTCTCCTCCCATGTTGTATATGCTTAGGAACCCTCTAAAAATGACTTTTCTTGATCATAACTATTTTTCATGACTTGAAAATATTTGGTCAGTAACATTACATAATTTAAGACCCATATTAACCTCACTTAAACTTTTACACATTTTTCAATGCACCATAAATGACCTTTTTTGACTTAGGAGACCTAATTAGACCAAAACACATAAAAGAGACTTACCTTAATATTTCCAAATTTACCTTAATAAATGCTAATAAGGTATTTTAGATTAAACTAGGAACTCCTAAATCACCTAAGGTTCAATTTTTTTCCTACATGCATAACAAATTGGTGACTCATAGGGGTGGCATGCCTACTATGTTGACTAGACCAGTAGCCTTATCCCTCCATTGGGATATGGAGTCAATTACACTTTAAGACAATAATATCAGACCTTGACACTTGACCAATAAGACAACTTGATTATATAAATAATGCACAAAATGAAACAACAAGACAAAAATCAAGAATAAGACACACACATGTGCTAACAAGCATTTAGGAAACACATCAAGAACATAAGCAAACTAGACTATATACAAACTAACCTGAAGTAAAATTTCTCCTCCTAGATCAAAGGGGAATCTTGCACAATATTTTGCTCCATGAGATGAAGGATTACATGAATCAAGATGTATTTTGAGCCTTGGCATTGATATCCTTAACTCCATGATTTCCACTCTCTTTGGCATGATCTCAAATGCAACAATAGCAACAACTACAAGCTCACCAAGCTCTTCAAATATCTTTGCATACTCAGCCCCATCTTCATCATTGTCTTCAATAAAAACATCTTGTTTGATATTATCATTCACATGACTTTCAACCTTTCAAAGGCCCTCAACCTCTTGAATAATCTCAACATGTTGTTTCCAATTCCCTTTGTCTTCTTTCTCTTCAAAAATCATAACTTCTTCAAACTCATCTTCTTGCTTATTGTGTACTTGATCAACTTCAACTTGTTCACTTAGAGAGTTCTCAACTTCAAGGTTGGTTTTCAATTCAACAAGATTGGTACTTTGGAAGCTATCATGTTTCACTTCAAGAGGCAATGCATCTTCAACAATGTCTTCAACTTGAATAGTAGGAAGTGTAGGCTTTTGAAGAGCCTCAAAGTCACCACATACCTCATTGAATCTTTGCCATAAGTCATCTTATTTCATGGAAGTAGTATTAACTTTATCTTTTATTGTATTTTCATATTCAACCTCTTGATCATTCTCATGAATATAAACCAACTCAATTGATGTGATGTCCTTCTCAAGCCCCTTCTCCCTCATATCTTGATCAAGCTCTTTGTGAATAGCTACAACATGATCTAGAAATTCTCTTTCTTCACTCAAGAAGGTTGACTTATGCTTATCTTCACCATGGGGAGTCCCTATAGTGAACTCTTCATCATAGACACTCAAGTAATCTTCTTAATCAGCTATAAATTTAGCTTGATCTTCTTTGCTTGTCTCCTATAGGATAGGATATCCTTTACGAAGAGATGAGGTGGGAGTGTGGTGAGCAAGTTCATGCATTGGAGAGGAAACATGAGGTGTGATGGATGTTTCATGAATGGGAATGGGGGTAGAGGGAATACTCTTGAAATTACGGGTCTTGGAAATGGGAAACTCTTGAAATAATTCTTGAATAGAAAGCATGTTGAATTGAGTTATAAACATTTAATTTTATTCAACAAGCAACTCACCTTTCTCATAGCCTTCTTGAGGATATTCAATAGTTGTAAATTTATCTTCCACCTTCTCAACTAGTTCCTTCTTCTTATCTTGAGTGTTCTTTTAGATTTACTTCCATGAAGGAATATTTAGAGGTTCTTGGGGAAAGGGAAATGAGGTTTGAACAAATACAAGGTCTTATTTCACAAGAGTTGGCATGGTATAATTAGGAATCATAGTCGAAGAAGGCCTTCAAGATGAAGATAAATTGTTTTATTGAGGTATAATAGGTGTATCTTGAGGATTAATTGGATTCAAAGGAGGTGTATTAATTATAAGAGATGATTATTGGGGTTTCTTAGATTGGATCTCTTGGTTATCCCACCTATTTAATTTTTTTATCTACCATTGGATAAAAGTTCTCATTGCACTCAACTCATCACTCATTACAGATTGGGCATCCTCTCCAACTGACATCCACTTATCCATCAATATTTGAACTCACTTTCTCATCTTCTCTATGAGATGAAAAGGGATCACATCAAGCTTTCTATCCCATTTTCTCATCACTTCTTTTGATTTTAGCATATTTGGCTTGAGTGCCAACAAGGATATGGTATGAGATTGGAATGGAGTTTGGTAAGACCTCAATTGTTGTTTTTTTGTCTCTTAAGATCTTGGACTTCTTATCTAATATTCTTATTCATGATATCCTTCTTCATAGGCTTCTTCATAAGGCTGCTCAACAACATCATGATTATATGGAGAAGAAATAGGTTGATCATAAGGCTGCAATAGATCATAGGGTTGATAACAATCTTGATAGGGTTGTTGAGGAACATAGTATGGGTCATGACAAGGTTGGTAGGGATGTGTATAGTAATAACTCTCATCATATCCAACCATATAAACTTCATTATTCAATTGAAACACAAGATTTTTAGCAAAAAAATTTCACAATAAGTACCTAGGTTGCTTATAACCAATTGTTTACATTAGGAGTCACCATTGGTGTTTTATTGAATGCCTCCAAAGGTTGATAGGTAAAATAACACACCAAAATCCTTCAACTCTTTTGGACCTTAAGTACCATTGAGCATGATAGAATTGTTATGACCAAATTTTTCACCCTAGAAGAAGGTTTTTCAAACCTCTCCAAATCTAGTTAAACATGGGATTACCCCTAGACCTATGGGTTGTCTATAACAGGGACCTCTACGTTGAAGGGATAACTCCATTTGATGAATCACTTAGGCTCACACACTACTTGATTTCTTGGAAAAGAGAAAAAATAACTGAAATAAACCTAACTATAGTGGTGATGCACCATACTTTGTTGACCACTACCACACATTGCATCATACACTAAGACCTACAAGACAACATGAACATACACACATCCTAGAATGAACCTATTGCATCAATGTTTTGTAGAAGGTTAAATCATGGTAAGGCTAAGAGGGAAGAATAATTCCACTTCAAAACCTAAAAGAGACCCCTAATGACACCAACTATAACCTGCAATAGAGAAATAACCACATGAGACAAGATAAATAAGACACAAACAAGGTGATATACATATATACTTGATAAGACTAACCATTTAAAAATTTATCACTTCTTATAGTTATATAATGAGGTGAAACATGAGTTATTTTATTGATTAAAGGTATAAAAATTGGGTAAGGCTTTACCATACCCAGGTGGAGGATACATTTCCAGCCAAAAGTGGTTACTTATATAGAGAAAGTGAAGGAGATAAGAAGAAGTGTGTAGGAGAGAGAGACTAGACAAGTGTTAATATGAGATAAAAATAAGAGAGTAGTTATGGAATTACATAAATAGGTCCTAAATTTCATGTGTATCTCCTCTTTCGATTCTCTAACCCTCCAAGTGGCATAAGGGTCGAAAAGCTTGTTTGACACCTTGACTAGCTTCTTAAAATGTTCCTTCTTTGTAACATGTTGAAGGACAAGTGGACTTACTGATGCTTATATTAGTTTCTTCTACCTATTTTATATATTATTGACACCTATCAATAAATCCCAATGGGATCTTCTTGACACATCACCTCTTTCTCTTGCAAGGTGTCTAGAGGGCTTTTCATCTCCTTAGGCCTATTTTACACACAAGTGTCAAAACTTGGTTTCGGTTACTATAAATCATCCAAACTTCATGGATTGCCTATTGGACTCATATAAGACCTAAAATAATCCATTTTTATGTCTAAAACTAACTACAACAAGTCATTGTCTACCAAAAGCCTCAAATAGGCCTCATTCCTTATAGCCATTATTTGTGAAAACTTCCTTGTATAAATAAAATTATAGAGGATATTGAGAATATAATGGCATATTATAGTACTTATTATGGCCTTATATCTCTAGGTTCAATTTCATACTCTGAGAGTCAGTATAGATGTCTTTTTATACCTTTCTCTCTCCTAACTAGGTCTCAATTAGGCCTGCCTACCAAGAGAGTGAAAAATGTTTCTACATAATTTTAAAAAAATCCAAACCCAAAAAAAATGTTTTATTAAGCTATATAACATCCTCCCCTACCTTCATGCCAAATTTGAAGTTCTGACTACTTGTACGGACCTACAACATAGTAAAATCAATTGTTTTAGGCCTATTCCATACAGTTTCATATAATATTATACTAACCACTAACATGGGAGGATGTTCATTAAATTATTAAACATATTATGGGTGGATTTAAAGTCCATCTCATCCATTTGGAATCATTAAATGTGATTTTTCTCTCATCTGGTTTTTATGGTTCTCCTTAGGAGCCTAAAAGTGCCTCAACTTCTTAAGGATGCTTCATATAGTTGGATATATGAATCCTCCTATAAATTTAAAAAAAATGAATTAATTTATGGTATTTAACTTCTTGTACGTTCATAAGGTCCTATGCATCATGTGCAATTCATACCAAGCAAATCAAAATGACTTATCAGCTAGAAACAAGTATTTTGTGAGGTATGAGAGAGAAATGAGTTAGTGAGAGTTTTCTTGAGTTGGTTTTAAACTCCTATGACTTAAATAGGGTATATGACATTCCCCTTTACATCTTCCAATATTTTTCAAACCTTCTTATTTCATCAAATATCTCTACATCTCAATGGTTTAGGCTTTGGGTTTATAGGCCTAACTGCCTACTTTACCCTAACTCATTATTTTCTCTCATTTCTTCCCACTGTCAGATATCTGAGATCTCATGGAAGTGTTTTTAAATATCCTTAACATTCCCCTCAAGTTCTCACTACTCTCTATTTACCATCACTAACCTCTCCCCAACTAGTCGTTGAATAGGATTGTGCTTACAACTTAGACTGTAGGGATAAATAGGGGAATGAGTAAGTTTGTCTCTTTGTTGTTAAGTCTGAAGTTATATGAAGTAGATTTCACACCATATAAACCACCCTATACTACCTCATTCCCTCTTATGCCCCTAAAAACTCAATCAAGTAAAACTCCTCTAGCTTAGGCAGGCAGACTTGTTATTACCTTGATTATGTGTTTAGACTGTATGACCCCTATTGGTCACTCTCCCTCCAAACTCTTTGCTTAGAACTCTTTTGGTCATGATGACTTGATTTCTATTTTATCCCTTCAAAACATATACAAACATGAGAGTTCTTTTGTTACTCAAGTAGTCCTACAGGCAGCCAACTGTCTCTGTATGTCTATTTGGAAAAAGTCTATAGTTTGGGTGTTCTAGGAGCCTTGCTTCAAAACTAGACATTTTTAAACTTATTTGATGCCATTCACTGACTAAAAGACTCATTCAGGTACCTAAAAACTTTTTTAATCCACCATCATCACTGTCAAGATAAAATCCCTACTAGGTTGGTTATAGGTATCAATTAAACAAGGTCTGATTGTGTGCAAGCATTATTAGGTTTTCAAACCAATATAAACCTTTACATGGCTCTTGTCATATTATTATTATGTCTTAAAACACTTTTCAATACCTTGAAAACCCCAAATTTTATCACCCCACTATCTAAGACAACCTTCTTAACAAGTTAGTTGTAGGTGTGCATCTGAGAGTTCTAAGTGTGTGAGATCTTCCTGGATCTCTTTTATCACCTTTAAAAATTATAATGGTTCTATATAATGTTGATATTGAAGTCTTAAACACACATTCAATATCCTGGAATGTCCAAACCTTACCCACATTCATTGTCTAAGGTGCACTTCTAGTACTTGACTATAGGTGGATGTTGAATTAGGAGTGATTGTGTTCTAGGCCTTTGAGGTATTCAAAAAAATAAAGACCTTATTCATAGCTCAATCATCATGTTGTATTGATTGATATATTAAGCCCTTTTCAATGCCTTCAAAACTCTAAGCTCCATCATTTGTTACATCATGATTCCTTGCCAGATAAACTTGCTAGATTATCTATGGATATCTACAATTAATAAATTCAAATTTAGTTATATTTTTGACTAATCTTGAGATTTATGCTATTTCAAGATAATATAATGTTGCTTAGTTATGTGATAATATATGATTTCTTATTATGAATTGGATGATGTATGCGTTTATAATTTTTAAGCATATTAATGAATTATTTCAGTTATAGATTATTGCTTATGATTATCATGTGAAAAGATCTAATTACCTATGTGTTTTGAGGTGGATGAATGGGAATTCTTTCCTCAAGTGCATTGAGGGCAGAGCATCATCAAAGAGGATGATGTAGATGGAGACATCACTATTTGATATATAACTAGCAAAACTCTACACACACCACAATAATCAATCATGGTAGAAAATGCATTTAAAAATGATTATTTTGGTATTTGTTTAAATTTTTATTTTTGGTAATTGCCTAAGTATGTAGAATATAAAAGTAAATCCCCTTGTTTATATAGCCTAAGGTATCATTAATACACATAAAGGAAAATTCAATAAAGGTTAAATTTAATATGGGTTATTATTTATGGTTTTACCATTAAATTACTAAAGTGTAATTAAATGATAAATTGGTTTAATATAAAATTAGAATTTCATATTGAAATATAAAAGGGAATTAATTTTAAATAAAAAAAGAAAAACACTGAAATTATAAAAAAAGTAAGAAATAAATTAAAAATCTAAAAAAAAAGAAAAGAAAAGAATTAAAGATCTTAAAATTGATAAAATAAAAAGATAAAACAAAAATCTAGAAAATAAATTAGCATCAATTTTTCTATTTAAGTGAAATAATGAAAGAGAATTGGATAGCCTATACATTGGAGAAGGCAAACACAGAGGAAGGATCTAGAGGTGGAATGAGAGAGATGATCCAACAAAGATGCACTGATCAAAATGAGCTCCTATTGCCAGGTCGGCAGCGTATTAAATTTCCTTATATGATCATGGAATTTTTATCAGATTGAATTATCAGTTTAATAGGCAAATGGGTCATACAATATGATGTCTTAATTAGTGATAGATAGTGATGTCATCAAATCAAATAATCTTAAAATCACAATTAAGAGAAAATAATCTTGTGATGTCTTTTATTTACTATTCTTATAGTTAAAATACCATAATTAATTTATTGGATCGTTTGACTCATTAAAAGGGCATCCTACTAAAAAGTAGTGGATAAAAATATAATGGTTAAAAATGTAGCATAAAAAATGTAGCGAGGAAAAATGTAGCAATAAAAAAATGCAGTGAGGATAAAATATCATAGAAACCAAACATAATAAAGGATGTGCTCACACAGAAGATGACACAACTTTCAACTAGAAGTCCAAACTCACGAAATCACATTTTTCTCTATTATTTTGCTTATAAATTTGGTGCATTACTTTTCCACCATGAAATGTTAACTACTATCACCAAATGAACTAGACAATAAATAAATAATGTGATAATCATTAAAATGTCCCAATTATGTTCTTTGCAACATGTTTACGATACTACCAATACCGCTACATTTTTTCTCGCTATGTTTTGTCCTCTCAATGTTTTTGTCATACTACATTTTTACCGCTACATTATCACATAGAAGCCATTAACAGAAGGATGATTTACTAATTATATAGCGCTGGTATATTTCAAAATAGTGATTGGTATAATTTATATAGCACTAGTATATTCTAGCAATAAGTATATTTTTAATAATATAGTGCTAGTATATTTTATAACAATGATATGGATTTGTATATAAAAAATAAATTTATAATGAAATATTGTAAATCAAACTTAAAGGGTCAATTTAGCCTACATGGGCAATAATTATTTTGTTTGATTTTAAACCGAACTAAACTGGTAGGGCATCGACCTATCCATCCTATCCAGGCAGTTGAATATTATTGGTATATATCCCCAACAATAAAGTTTGACGTCGTATGGTGAGAGTGATATACACGGCCTGAAGTTTTATGAGTTAGAAATTAATAAAGCAGGCAAATTTTTTATCAAACTCTTCCAAATAGGCATCACCCTAATTGTTCATATCGGTTATAAAAACCTAGTTCCTTTTATAAATCATAATATGCTATGTGGCCTCAAAATATTTGTCTAATTTTCTAACAAGATTTAACAGTTGAATATATATATATAGGGCATCATTATCTTAGCTATTAATTGTTACTTTCCAATAGTTTCCTAAACTAGGTGATACCATTAATTGGGTCTTTTGTTGCATGGATTTATATATCTAAATTTTATTTAATCTACCATGGTAAAGGCATCGTATGATTGACAAAAATCTTAGATAATGAATATATTTATGTTGGGCATATAGATTTTGGGCATATATTGACTTATCCTCAGTGTGTCTTATTTTAATGAATAGAGATTTGGTTAATATCTTTAAGAGTGGCACTTTATAAAAGTATAAGTAAATCTTTTCATGCTACCAAAAGCCTTGTAACAATTGTAGTAAATTAAACAATAGTAAATTGTCTGCTGAATAAAACTATGATAAACTCTATTAAAGTTATAATTCTCATGTTAAAATCACTATCACTATTATAATAGTGATAACATCATAAGAGAGAAATTAAATCACTAGTGATAATGTAGTTCTAATTACAGATATTTGATATTATGATATTAAATATAATTAAAACTCGTGCTTTGGTAATCTCTATTAAAAATGCATAGACTATGAAATATATTTTTTGGGTATGTTAATATGATTGGTTATAGGTTAGCATTTATACGCAGATATTGTGGTTATATCATTAACTTTTTGCATCTCATATTGATTCGTAAACCCCTTTTGAACCCTTCAAGTTCACTTTCAGTTTATAATGGATACTGAATAATGGCTTTAAATAAATGATCAAAACTGATTTAAAGTGTTTAAAAATTAGATTAAAATTGAATATGAATATCTATGTATTCATTCCTTCCAATTACACCTTCAAATGATCATTATCCATTTAATTGATTTCTGTTAAGTGTTGTGTTTGACTAAAACTTACATCCCTATTTGAATAATTGAATCAAATCTATGGAAAGAATGGAATTACAAATAATTGAAACACAAATACCAAAATTATTAATGGAGTTCACCCGATCTGGGCTATGTCTCCAAGTCCTACTCAAAGGTGGAACTGATCAATTATTGATGAAAAAAAAATACATCATCTTATCCCCAATAAGGATTCTTAATCAGTAAATAAATGTTTTGATGCCACTCGCTGTGGTTCTAGCAGCTAGGTCTGGCTCTGGCTCTCAGCTCTTAATTTTGGCTCTGGCTCTCAACTCTCAGGTCTTGGCTCTGATGAGAGCTTTGAAACTTTTGAATGAATTAAAATTCACCTTTGACCCCTTTAGATACTTGTTACGAGTCCACTTTTTTTTATTGAGATGATTATCTACAATCTTATTTTAATAAATTTCATAATTATCCCATACCCAATTTTTATGAGATTTTAAATTATCCGTCACATTTTAAAAATATGGGGTGACAATTATTCCCAAATATATGATGGAATATGTTTATCCCCAAATATTAAATGCTTGGGTTGAATCATATTGCCATATCACTTTATTGTCATGTCATCATTTTGATCATAGCTTTGACTGGTCATAATTTTTGTATATGAACTCTATTTTTTGAATCATAAAATTTGTTAAAAATATTATGATGAGCTCTAAGTTATGAAACTAGTTTTTTAATATTCCATGATGGTCAATTTTTTATATTTTGACCAGATTTGACCACTTGTTGACTAGCTTTGACTAGAACTTTAACCAACTACACAAAGAGCATATGAGCTCTATTTTTGAAGTTTCACATACCATCAAAAAGCTCTTGATGGGATATTCGTAATGGTGCAAGATTTAGTCTAATCTAAGACCTTTTTTGAATTGATCTCTAGTTCAATCCTCCCTACTAAGAGGGCTTTTGGTCCACCAAAAGTTGGTATCCAACATGATCCTCTAAAATACCAGTCGATTCTAAAGAATTTTGATGGGTCTTTATCAGTCTACTCAGGTTCTGCAATTACACCCATAACACTTGAAATAACCAATTGATCATAAATTTTATAACTCATCTACTGGTACATGACCATCAATAGCCTCTACACAGAACTAGGATTCAAAATGCAATGACTTATTTTATTGCATGGCTTTTCAAGAGCCTCTACACAGATAAGCCTAGTGATCTTTTATGTTGCATGACATTGCTCTGCTAAGGTAATGCTTTCCCATTAGGAAAATGTAATTTGTATTCTCCCTATTTGTTTCAACATTCTCATAAAGACATAAAACTATGTTTCGTACAATAATCAATATCATATCATCACTTTTACAAATTGCCCTTCATGGGGTCTTACAATGCAACATATAAGTTACAAATTGTGCCCTTCGTAGGGTCTTTTACAAATGTGCATACTATGATTACACATATATTGAAAACATGTATTTTAATGAAAATGGATATCAAACTTGATGCAAAATAACAATGTATAGGTGAGTGCTACTTATCTTGGAAGCACTTCACATGTTGATTCATGCCTACTTGTCTTCCTTTTGAAAGAAACTCTTCGACTATGTGTAACATGTATTTCCACTGTTGTTATACCCCAAACTTGATTTAGAGATTTTTTTCAATGTTCACTCTCAATGGAGCCTCTTTACCATCTTTCCAAATTCTACAAGAAAAGGTAAGCACAAATATGCCAATCTGAATGTGAGAACATAAAATAATAAATGATACAACTGCTAACAATGGGTTGTTCACAATATGCTTCTCATCTGGATTGCTACTCCATTTTTCACTCTAAAGGAGTGATCTACCTCCACACTTACTCAAACAAGTGAGGTTAGTTACTTTCATTCTTATTTAATAATAGAAACCAAATAAAGTGCTTTTAAGGTGACTTTAAGCATGCTAAATAAGACTTAGCTTTTCGAAAATTCTATCCATTTTTTACCAATCCAATTTAATGGATGTTCCATTTTGGGATGTTCCTTACTGATAAAATCTTATATGGATATGTGATATTCTTCATGGGTTACCTCTTGGACTATTGGTACTTTACCAACACTTTCATCTACTACCTCTTTCTTCATGGGTACATTCACAACTTTCTTCTTACGAGTATCCAAATGAAATTGTGGATGAAGCTTCCAGCACTTGTCAACCCAATGACCACTCATATTACAATGAGTGTAGTAATTCTTGTCTATTTTATTAGACAACAAATTCCTCTTGCCATTCTCCATACTTTGGCCTGGAGAGTGGTCTTTACAACTTGTCTCCTTCTTAAGGGACATAACATTTATTTCTAAGGATTTCCTCTTCCAACACATGGCCATACAATAGTTAATTAATCCATAAAATGTACATGGATACTTATACCACAAATTTTTTTGTACCAAGACCATTCTTACAATAATCAAAGAAGACATTGGAATACTTATGCTTTCCATACTTTTAGGGCTATCATGTTTGCAAGCATGATGAGGAAAAATTGTTTTACCTTCTCTATTGGGATGTTCTTCTCTCAATGGAGATCCTTGCATTTCTTCTGGAAGTATTTTCCATAATTGAGGGGTTGTTCTTTTCTATATTTTAGCTTATAAACTTCTCCATCTCTTTGAATGGGTTGAATTAGTAGTAGCTTGCGCTCATCTCTTGAAGCTTCTCTTGCTTTATCTATTTTGGAGCATTCTCCAATTTCTCCATTACCATTAACAAATCCCAAACCTACATATTGAAGTCTTTTCTCAACTTGTATTGGATTAGTAATTCCTTGGCCATTGATGCCAAGTCCCTTTCCATAAAAACCCATCTTGATTAGCAACTTAGAACCAATACCACGAGTATGCTTTTCAAATTCCCTAAAAGAAGAAGATTGATGGGAAGAAAAGGAATAACATGGTGAATTACTTATAGTACAAACCTTTATTTGGGTTTGTTCATCTGTGGTAGATGATGCTCTTGTAGACTTTGCTTTCTCCTCTATTTCTTCACCAGTTTGTGATTGTGATAATAACTTGTCCTTGGCTTGCAACTCTTGGATGATCCTTGAGAGAAACCCCCCATGAGATAGAAATTTGTCTTGCAACTCTTATTTTTTATCTTCTAAGGACTTCAACATCCTTCTTAGCTCAGACTTTTTCATCTAAATCTAACGATTGAAGCCTTCAAGCTCCTCTAGTATCTCTCTTTAGAGCTTTGCCCATGGTTTCTGCTCCTACAAATAATTTATATCTCCAACAACTGCACACTTCACTGGAAGATTAAACAAGTCCAAATGTCTACACAAACTAAATGAAATCAACAAAAACTAAAATAAAACTTTTACACAATCAAAAGTTAATCCCTACATTCTAACTAATCTGATACCAAAATTGATCCATAAACCCCTTTCAAACCTTTCAAGTTCACTTTTGATTTGTAATGGATACTGAATAATGGCTTTAAATAAATGATCAAAACTGATTTAAAGTGTTTAAAATTTAGATTAAAACTGAATATGAATATCCATGTATTTATTCTTTTTAATTACACCTTCAAATGATCATTAGCCATTTAATTGATTTCTATTAAGTGTTTTGTTTGATTAAAACTTGCATCCACATTTGAATAGTTGAATCAAATTTGTAGAAAGAATATAATTGTAAATAATTGAAACAAAAATACCAAAATTGTTAATGGAGTTCACCCAATCTGGGCTACATCTTTGGGTCCTACTCAAAGGTAGAATCGATCGATTATTGATGAAAATTTTCTTTATACATCACCTTATCCCTATTAGGGTATCTTGATCTATAAATAAATGTTTTGATGCCATTGGCTTTGGCTCTAACTACTAGCTCTGGCTCTCAGCTCTCAGCTTTGGTTCTGACTCTCAGCTCTGGATCTCGGCTCTTGGCTCTCAACTCTTAGCTCTAATGATATATTTGAAACTTTTGAATGAATTTAAATGCACCTATGACACCTTTATACACTTGTTATGGGTCCACTTCTTTTTATTGAGATGATTATCCACAATCTTATTTTAATAAATTTCATAATTATCCCATACCCAATTTTTATGGGATTTTAAATTATCCATCACATTTTAAAAATATGGGGTGATAATTATTCCCCAATATATGATGGAATATGTTTATCCCCAAATATTAAAGACTTGGGTTGAATCATATTTCCATGTCACTTTATTGCCGTGTCATCATTTTGACCATAACTTTGACTGGTCATAACTTTCACATATAGACTCAATGTTTTGAAATGTAAAATATGCCAAAAAATTTATGATGAGCTCTAAGTCATGAAACTATCTTTACAATATTCTATGATGGTTAATTTGTTTTAGTTTGACTAGCTTTGACCACCTATTGACTGGCTTTGACTAAAACTTTAACTAACTGCACAAGGAGCATATGAGATATGTTTTTGAAGTTCATATACCATCAAAAAGTTCTTAACGAGATCTTCATAATGGTGTAGGATTTAGTCTGATCTGGGACCTTTTATGGATTGACCTCCAGATCACATATGGCATAAAGCTATTGTGGATGAATGGACAGTTAATTATTTAAACAATGTTAAATAGTAGGTTATTATTTAAGATTATTTAAAGTATATTTGAATGACTTAGAGAATGTATTCATTTGTTAATAAGGGTATAAAATAAGGAAATTATAAACTATTTAATCATGTGTTATAAGACCATGAAATGTAGTTGTTAATATCAAGATAACATACCTCATATATGGGTATCAGTCAATGCCAATAGAAACGTTATTGGGAGAAATCTTTAATTATCTATCTTTGTAGTGGGAGTCAGGTGGGATTTACAGTTTGAGTTATATAATGAATTAAATCAATATTTAATTATAAAATTTCTAGTTTTATGTTAGATTTATCTTAACACTAAAAAAACATTAAAGTTATATTGCTTGATAGACATAAAACCTGAATTAGTAACTTTAGTCTGAGAGTGGTAATATAGAACTAGATTTTTAATCATTATTGTATATAAAACCATAACAATGTGTAAATAGAGTTAAATGGGTAAACCATAACTCTCTTTTTATGGGGTGAAACTTGTAGAAACTTTAGACTCCTTAAACCATGAAAACCCATCATACAAAATTTGACATTGAGTCAAATGTATATGACTATGAACATAATTAGGAGAACTGGGGTAGAGTCCTTAAGTTAATATTATTGGAAGAAATATTAACCAAAAAGTGAAATAATTTAATGGGATATTGTATCAAATTATTACTTAAAACCCCCTAAATGTAAACCAATTGATAAACTGAATATTTTGTGTTTTTGAAAAAAATAAAGTTTTGGATTAATGTATGAAATGAGTGTGTTTTATGTGTGCTTAGTAGTTACAACTAAAACACTAAACCATGGTTTAAAATTTTCAAATCATTAGAGTACCTTCATGTGGTGAGTATCATGTTATAAAAGTGTACTTACATAGGGATTTTATCTATAGTTCATTAGATGATTGGAATAAGTCATTAAGTTTCTTAAAATCAGGAACCATAACTTTGGAATAAGCTCCTAGAAGCAATGAGTCATTAGGATGTAAAGTCATAACGGATTTATTAATTAGTTGACTCTTAATTAATAATATGAATTATTGTTAATCATGTGTATTTATTATGGAATACTTGTGTGCACTACATATTATAAGTGTGTTATTATAAATGTTTATCTATTTTTAGTACATAATGGTGCATCATGATGCATGTTTATATGTTGTAATACTTTGGTAAGCTTGTACACATTTTAATTTAAGATATACCTGGGTGGTATAAATCTTTATTGTTTTCTTGTATTATTTGCATGGATCAATTGAGTCTCGAGATTCATAAGTTTGGTTTATGTGTTATTATGTAGTTGAAAACCTGTGATAGTATAGGATATCATAGGGTACTATAGTATAAATGTATGTTGTACCTAGGTGGTACTTAATGTAGTTATTATAACTAACTCATATCTACAATTTTTTGTATACCATATACATACTAGTTTTTGATGTAGATAATATGTGTTTTTATAGTTTGTAGTTTTGTGTGTGTATTAAAATTTTGAGAATTTAGCAAATGTTGTGTTGATATGTTATTGTGTTCCATGGGAATGATGATTTTCTTTGTTATCTATAGTTACTTGTATAACTCTTGTGTTTCCATGTATTTGAGACTACTTCATATGATTGATTGTGGGAAACTGATAGTTAAGTCTTGAAACACTAGACTATGGTAATATGTGTTGTCATAGGGTGTAAAAAACTAGAAACTAATTATATTGTTAAATTGTATGTTTACATGGGTGGTATATTTGTAATAATTATTTATAGTATGAGATAAAATATAATGAAAGATTCATTCATATGTTTGACAAACTAAATGTATATCATTATTACTCCTATGTATAGTGTGTCGTGTGATCCAATTACTAGTAGGATGTAAGTTATTAAATCTTATGGTTGAATTGTATTTGACTAATCTACATTGATAATGTAGAGTAAGGAGTGAAATGGACTTCATTAGTTTATTGGCATTACAATGTTAGATGAAGGCAGTCTGATCAAGTGTTGTGCATGAAATTGATAGAATTATAGTTCATTTTTATATTACTATTTGTAAAACTTTGGGCCAAAGTATGTTTAATGAAACATTTTCATTTCATAAGTATGATTTACATGTATGTTTGATATCTTTCAATAGATCAAGTTTTCTATGATACACTGTATGTTTAGTTAGTTAGAAATAATACAACACATGGGTACTTACTAGTCTCTCTAGATTCCCATGTCGTCACTATCTATCCATCCATGAAGGTAGGGCCATTTCCTAATGAGATTAGTGTTGGAGATCATTGTTCTCTAGTTGGTGTGAAAAAGTGCTCGGATGATGCTCTCCCTCCCCACAATAGTACTAATTATCGAGATGACACTTGAGATTCCATACTGATTGTAAGTATGAATTAGGGAAAAACTGACTATGTTTATGACCTTTTAAATCTTCAAAACTAATTCCAAACCTTTTTAAGGATTATATTCTATTTTTTATGGTGTTTTTAGACATATCAATGCCCTGAAGCTCCAAATTTTCATCCACTTTACTGTTTAAAGCCTATTTCCTCACCTAGTTGGCTATAGGTGCATATTTGAAGAATTGATTATGTTAAAAGTCTTAAAATGACCTTTTCAACTATATAGGGTAATCTGATCCATTCATCCTTATTAGGATCCATTATCACTGCATTGCCAACTCCATAGAGTTTTCTCAAATAACTTCATATCTCTGCACTTCATTTGTTCATACACAGACAAAATTTTATAGGTCTCCTTAGGTCTACTATCTCAGTCATTATGTCTTTAACTCCAGGTGCTTGGCAGTCCTTATCAATCTATACCTATTTTCATATTTAAAAAATCACCATACTTGTTGGGTGTGGAGCTAAAAGCTTCACCAAGGAGCAGACTTAAACAGGTTCGGGTCTACACAGACGCCGGCGTCGGTCAGGAGCGACTGACGTCGGTCAGTAGCAGTTGCAGAGGCGTCGACGTCGGCAGTGTGGTCGGCTGACAACGATCACAGGGAAACAGGCAGGAACCGACGTCGGTTACCTGTGTGTCCAGAAAGTGATTTTTGAGGATAGAAGCGAGTGTATGCATGATGAGTTTGAGTTGTATTCTCAAGCTCGCGTCTCTATTATTAGCAATATTATTTTTAGAGCCCTTGTTGAAGAGGCTTAACTGTTTGTTGTAAGAGCATGCTCAAGTTTCCTATTTTCTATATGTAGGAAAGATCTTCTTAGCTTAGAATTGGTAGAAGAGAGTAGAACTGTAAAAGTAGAACATTGTGAATGTTTGAAGGACAGTACTGAGTTGCATCAATCCAGGTTGTTGGATTTGATTGTACTTGAGAGAGAGCTCTTGAGGAATAGAGATCTAGTGAGAGATCTTGTGTGCATCTGAGAGAGGTGTGGAAGAACGAAGTTTCTTCATTGTATTCCTATTGTAAAGAGTTTTAATACAAGTTTTCAGGGTGTTTTCTTGTATATCTTGTTCTGTGCTATTTATCATTTCAGTTACTTATCTATCTGATTTATTTCCGCATTTATTGCTGTCACAATTGTAATCTATTGTTGGTTTGATCCCCCAACAAGTGGTATCAGAGCCTTGGTTACAAGTTCAGATCTGTGTAGTGTGTTTGGATTACAGGTTGCTCACAGGGATTTCTATAGGGATTTTTGTTTGAGTGGGAGAAGCAATGGCAGAAGAAAGTAAGTTGAGAATGGAAAAGTTTAATGGCAAGAACTACCAACATTGGAGAATGCAGATAGAGGACTATATGTATCAGAAGGATCTTTACTTACCGTTAGGTGGGATAGCAAAGAAGCCCAAGGACATGGAGGATGAAGAATGGGAAGTTCTTGACAGAAAGGCTCTTGGGTCTATAAGACTGAGTCTGGCCTCCACTGTGATATCTAATTTGTCACAGGCAAAAACAACGATAGAGTTGATGACTACGTTAGCAAATATGTATGAAAAACCCTCAGCTTCAAATAAGGTATATCTTATGAAGTAGTGATTTAATTTGCATATGAATGAAGGTGGATCTGTTTCTACTCATCTGAATGATTTCAATGGAATTGTTAATCAGTTAAGTTCTGTCAATATTGTATTTGAAGATGAAATAAAAGCTCTTTTGATATTATGTTCTTTGCCTGAAAGCTGGCATGGCTTAGTAATGGCAGTTTCTAATACTGCATCTGCATCAAATATTTTGAAAGTAGAGGATGTTGTTAGTGTTATCTTGAATGAGGAAATACGCAGGAAAAGCACAGAAGAGACATCTAGGAACGCTTTAAATTTTGAGAGCAGGGGAAGGCAAAAAGAAAAGAGCAAGAGGAGATCAAGATCTAAGTCTAAGGTGAGAGGAAGATCCAAATCCAGGAATGGCAGGAAGCCACAATGCTGGAATTGTGGAAAGATTGGGCACATAAGCAGAGATTGTTGGTCAAAGCCTAAGGAGGACAATCAGCACGAAGGAAAGGAAGAAGCCAAGGTTGCAGGTATTGCACAAGATGCTTTAATTTTCTCTTTGCATAATAACATAGAATCTTGGGTATTAGATTCGGGTGCATCTTTCCATGCTACCCCTAACAGAGAATATTTCAGTGACTATATCCATGGAGATTTTGGAATAGTGTACTTAGGGGATGATGAGCCTTGTAAGATTACTGGCAAAGGTAAAGTGCAGCTGAAGATGCAGAATGGCAACACATGGGTGTTGAGAGATGTGATGCATGTTCCTAGTTTGAAGAGAAATTTGATTTCTGCAGGTAAGCTAGGTGATGAGGGTTGTACAGTAACTCTCACAGCAGATTCTTGGAAGGTGACCAAGGGTGCACTTGTTATGGCCAGAGGTAAGAGAGAAGGTACTCTCTATTTGTGTAATTGTGTTATTAACAAATCTCCTTTAGTTTTATCTACTTCAGATGTGGATGCTAAATTGTGGCACTCAAGGCTTGGCCACATGAGTGAGAAGGGGATGTCAATTCTTAAGTCTAAAGGTATGCTTTCAGATTTGAAAAGTATGGATCTAGAATTTTGTGAGCATTGTGTATTTGGAAAATAGAAAAGGGTTAGTTTTCTCAAGACTGGGTCTACTAAGAAAAGGTAGAAGTTGCAGTTTGTTCACATAGACGTGTGGGGACCGGCTCAGGTAGCCTCTATTGGCGGATCACGGTACTATGTTACGTTCATAGATGATGCTACAAGGAAGGTATGGATCTACTGTATTAAAAAGAAATCTGATGTTTTTGAGACTTTTAAGTTTTGGAAAGCTATGGTTGAGAATGAAACAGGCAGAAGATTAAAGTGCTTGAGATCTGATAATGGCGGTGAGTTCTGCAGTCTTAAGTTCAAATTGTATTGTTATACACATGGAATCCATAGGCAAAGGATGGTTCCAAGGACACCTCAGCAGAATGGTATTGCTGAAAGGATGAACAGAACTATCATGGAGCGTGCAAGATGTATGAGATTGCATGCAGGGTTGCCCTTAGAGTTTTGGGCAGAAGCAGTTGACACCGCAGTGTACCTGATTAACAGAGGACCCTCTACAGCTCTGGATGGTGGAATTCCAGAAGAGGCATGGACAGGTAAAAAGGTAGATCTCTCATATCTCAAAGTTTTTGGTAGTGAAGCCTTTGTGCACATAGATAAGGAAAATAGAAAGAAGCTTGATCCTAAGTCTATGAGGTGCACGTTTATTGGCTATGGCTCAGATGATTTTGGTTTCATATTTTGGAATCTAGGAACTAACAAGGTAATCAGGAGCCGTGATGTTGTTTTCAATGAAAGAGTGATGTACAGTGATCAGATAAGGAAGCTAGATCAACTTGGGCAGAGCAATGGTGAATTGGACGAAGTTATGGTCCAAAATGAGCTCGCGGGAAAAAGAAATAATCACTTGCAGGAAAACACAGAGACCGACGTCGGCAGATTAGGAACCGGCATCGGCAGTACAGAAACTGATGTCGGTCATACAGAGATCGACGTCGGCAGACCAGGCACCGACGTCGGCCAGGAAGAACCGGCATCGGCCAGTAATAGGTCTACAAGTGGCTGAGTTCGGTCACTGTCAGAAAATTTGGGTGGACAGATTGTTGAGAACGAGTCCAAGACACCCATCAGGAGGTCTAAAAGGGTAAGTAAGCCTCCAATTAGATATTCTCCTTCCTTATTTTATTTATTGCTAACTGATGGTGGAGAACCAGAGAGTTTTGAAGAAGCATTACAGGTGGAGTCTAGGAGTAAGTGGGAGCGTGGCATGGTTGAGGAGATGGAGTCCTTAAGAGAGAACCAAACATGGGATTTGGTTGAATTGCCAGCTGGTAAAAGAACACTGAAGAACAGATGGACCTACAGGTTGAAGGAAAGTGAGGATGGACATATGCGATATAAGGCCAGATTAGTAGTGAAAGGATTTGCACAGAAACCAGGTATTGACTTTGGTGAGATTTTTTCTCCAGTTGTTAAAATGACTTCAATAAGGGTTGTATTGTCTTTGGTTGCTTTTGAGGATTTGCATCTCGAGCAGCTAGATGTTAAGACAGCGTTTCTTCATGGAGATTTGGATGAGAAAATTTATATGGAACAGCCAGAAGGATTCGAGGTCAAGGGTAAGGAGAAGTTAGTGTGCAGGTTGAAGAAAAGCTTGTATGGCCTCAAGCAAGCTCCTAGGCAATGGTACTTAAAATTTGACAGGTTTATGACTGAGCACGGCTACAGTAGATGTCAATCAGACCATTGTGTATATTTCAAGAGATTTGATAATGGTAGATATATTATTCTATTGTTGTATGTAGATGACATGCTGGTTGCAGGGTCTCACATGCAGGATATCTCAGAGCTTAAGGTGAAATTAGCTCAAACGTTTGCTATGAAGGAATTGGGAGCAGTGAAGAAGATCCTTGGCATGAGCATTAAGAGAGACAGGAAAAATCACAGGTTGATATTGTCTCAAGAAGATTATGTGAACAAGGTGTTGGAGAGGTTTAATATGCAAGATGCAAAACCGGTAAGTACACCTATGGCTGGACATTTTAAGTTAAGTAAAGAACAATGTCCCAATTCACATGATGAGGTAGAGTACATGAGTAAGGTTCCATATTCTTCCGCAGTAGGGAGTTTGATGTATGCAATGGTGTGTACTAGACCAGATATTGCCCAAGCAGTGGGAGTAGTAAGTAAATATATGGCCAATCTAGGTAAGGAACATTGGAAAGCGGTTCAATGGATCCTTAGATATCTGAGAGGAACCAGCAGCAAGCATTTGTGCTATGGAGGTTCAGATAGTTCTCTACATGGTTATGTAGATTCAGATATGGCAGGGGATTTGGATGGCAGAAGAAGCACTACAGGTTATGTTTTTACTGTAGGTGGAACGACGGTTAGTTGGATATCTAAGTTGCAGAAGGTTGTTGCCTTGTCAACTACAAAAGCAGAATATATTGCAGCTACAGAAGCTAGCAAGGAGATGATATGGATGACACGGTTCATGGATGAGCTTGGTAGGGAGCATGAGAGTTGTAGATTGTATAGTGACAGTCAGAGTGCAATCCATTTGGCCAAGAATTCGGCCTTTCATTCAAGAACGAAGCACATACAGCTAAGGTACCACTTCATACGGCAGGTATTGGAAGATGGTGAGTTGAAGCTGGAGAAAATCCATACAGACAAGAATCATGTTGATATGCTAAAAAAGCCAGTTACGAAGGAGAAGTTGAATCTTCATTCAACTTCTATTGGTCTTCATGATTGAGTTGAAGATGGAGGAGCTAAGAAGATGTTGCTGTACAGGTTGGTGCAGCTGTTTATCTCCAAGTGGGAGATTGTTAGGGTGTGCAGCTAAAAGCTTCACCAAGGAGCAGACTTAAATAGGTTCGGGTCTACACAGACGCCGGCATCGGTCAGGAGCGACCGACGTTGGTCAGTAGCAGTTGCAGAGGCGTCGACGTCGGTAGTGTGGTCGGTCGATGACGGTCACAGGCAAACAGGTAGGAACCGACGTCGGTTACCTGTGTGTCCAAAAAGCGATTTCCAAGGACAAAAGCGAGTGTTTGCATGATGAGTTTGAGTTGTAGTCTCAAGCTCGCGTCTCTATTATTAGCAATATTATTTTTAGAGCCCTTGTTGAAGAGGCTTAACTGTTTTTTGTAAGAGCATGCTCAAGTTTCCTATTTTCTATATGTAGGAAAGATCTTCTTAGCTTAGAATTGGTAGAAGAGAGTAGAACTGTAAAAGTAGAACATTGTGAATGTTTGAAGGACAGTACTGAGTTGCATCAATCTAGGTTGTTGGATTTGATTGTACTTGAGAGAGAGCTCTTGAGGAATAGAGATCTAGTGAGAGATCTTGTGTGCATCTGAGAGAGGTGTGGAAGAACGAAGTTTCTTCATTGTATTCCTATTGTAAAGAGTTTTAATACAAGTTTTCATGGTGTTTTCTTGTATATCTTATTCTGTGCTATTTATCATTTCAGTTACTTATCTATCTGATTTATTTCCGCGTTTATTGCTGTCACAATTTTAATCTATTGTTGGTTTGATCCCCCAACAATACTTACATGCATGGGCAACTTTTGAAACATATTGTCTGTTGTCCCCGAAAAATGTCACTCATTTTTTGGGACAACATGTGAACCATTTTGGCCCTGCACAGACCAAATTGTCTCTTCCCTTTTCAAAATTTGTTCTAAGCTTTTAAATTCCTCATTTTTCAAGCATTTTCAGTAAAGGGACTAGCATGTTCAACATGTTCAAAGGCTTATGCGGGCGAGTTCAATCAAAAGAACAAGTTTCCAGCACTTAGTCATTTTCAAGATTGGTTCAACGTGCTTGGTTCAAAGAGATAAAAAAGATAGCCAAATAATGAAGAATGAACAGATTGAACTGTTGAACTATTGAACCAAAGATGGTTCAATCGATCAGTTCAATCGGCAGGTTCAAGGGGCTGCCCCAAGGCCGAAGGAACAAATGCCCCTGCGGAGGGCAGTGAACCAAGCCAAGTGCCCTTGCGAAGGGCTTCAAGCCAAAATGACAAATTGAACTCCTTTAAAAAAATGAACAAGGCAAAGTAGAGTCCTTCAGATAAATTGTCTGAAGGAATTCACCCAAGAAGAAAGCCCGACCGAAAGAAAGGAAAGGAGTGGCTAAGAAAAGGACGAGCAGAAGCTACCAAGTGTCATCTACCGAGACACATTATGTTTTGCATCTCAGAGTGGTAGAAGCTACCATGCATCCCTTGTAAACTTCCATGGAAAGTGATAAGTGGCATCTACATAAGGTTTCAATGCCTTTTTCTTGAAATAGTAGAACGTGTCACGTGTCATCTGCAGAGATCAGTGGAGGTCAACAAGTGTCATCATCCACAGTTTTTTCCTTTGTTTCATAAGGGCTGTGGTGGGCTCTAGGTGAGTTACTAAGGCTCAATGTAACGTGACAAGTGTCATCATCTGCGTGATTGCATAAATGAGTCCTAAATGTTTTTATAAGTGTTTTAAGAGTTCAGCGGAAGCCGCCATGTGTCATCTCTCGTAGGACTCTCAAAGGTTTCTAAGAGCTCCTATAAATTAGGTGGATGCTTCTATGTGTCCTCACCTATTTTGGTGGAAGATGCCACATGTCACTTGTTGAAATTAGTGGAAGGTGCCATGTGTCAAAGATAGAGCACTCTCAATACAGAGACACAGAGTCAAGGAAAGGTTTCCTTTGGATAAATTGTCTGAAAAAATTCTTTTAAACATTTTGTTTGAAAGAAATAAAGAGATAATAGCCCTCTAAAATAATTAAAGTCTGAAGGCCACCCAGATGATCCCGAAGGGTAGGTACCCTCGCGGAGGCTAGTCGACACTCATAAAATGGACCTTTTTCAAGACCCCAATGGGCAAGTCCCCTTCGAGAAGGATCAAGCCTCAAAGTGTAGTGGAAGTTTCCAAGTGTCGCATGCTGAGACATAATATCTAACAAGTTTCAAAGTAGTAGAACTCACCACGTGTCCTGTCCCAACTCGGCGGAGTGCGACAAGTGTCTACATCTGCGCTTCAGTTTTCTAACAAGTTTCAAAGCTTATTCCAATAAGCTTATTTCAAAGCTGTGGATGCCGCCACATGTCCTCACTTGTGTCACAGTGGAAAGCAGCCATAGCAAGTGATAAATACACAAAGGAGTTGTTAAGAAGAATGATAGGCTCGCAAACATCAAAGTTAGGATGATTGACTAGTCGTTAACCTTCAAAAGATGAAAGACCCATGGACGTCAAATTTGTTGCAGTGAAGTGTCTATTGATCTTTGCAGGCTTAAAACACGAACCCAAATGCATTCAAAGACCCTAAGGCCAGGTCCAAAAGGAATAAGAGACAAAGAGGGAAACTTTAGCAGGAGTTATTTCTAGTAGGTGGAACAGTCCACCAAGTAGGTATTTGGGGCCTACAAGCATTGAAAGTGTAGCCTATTTGTCCCCTTTTGTGTAAAGACAACATGGACAGCTACGCGGGTAGTAGATGATGGAATGAGTGATTCAGGCTCAGGAGAAGACACTAGAGATGAATCAACATGCCATAGTTAAGGTAGCCACCCTGCTCCAGCATGGTCCTCCCTAACAGAACCAAGAATGCATCTAAGGCATTAATGCACAGCATGGGTCGCCCCATGGGATAAAGTCCCAAGCCTCTCTTGGCCTCTCTATAATGTAATCTCTTATATCATTTAAAGGAGATATTCCTTTTACCAGAATCAAAAATCTGCCCAATTTGAAAGGCATCACTGAGACTTTGAGCTCAGATTGTTTATCATATTTCTTTGTTTGAATCAGAAAGCAAGTTACTTTCAGACTTTGTGATGGCATAGCTTGTATCAATCTAGGAGATTGTTCTTATGTCTATTTCCTGAATGTATTCTTGTTTATGCAATTTAACAAGCAGAGCTAGTGGAAGTGATAATGAAGGTGTCCTAAAGCCAACTACTTTCAGACTTTGTGATGTCACAGTTGTCTTTAGTGTGTGTTTATTTTTTGTTTCTATGTAAAGGACTTTGGGACGACTTTGTGCCCCCATTGTTCTTTGTACCTAACTCTTGGGAAGTCAAGGTGGAGACTTTGTGCTACATCTTAGATTGTTGGTTACTCTATACTCTGTTACCAGTCACTTGTTACCAGAAACATTCCTGTTGTTTACAAGAATAAGCACTTCTGAAAGAAGAGAAGTGCATTCTATCATTTCACCAGGATTTCTACTATCCAGGAAGGGATATGGATCTTAGTTGAATGTTACTTCTAAAATAAGAGAAATACCTTCACCAATCACCCAAGATTTATCCTTTGATCTTTGAACATCATCTCTAAAAAAAGAGAGATGGATGGTTTATTCTACCCCTGAGAGTTATTTTCTGCTTATATATATATATATATATATATATATATATATATATATATATAGCTCCTACGTATTCATAGGGAACCTCCCCTTGATGAGAGGAGAGATTCATCCCATGTGATGTAGTAAACCTACACATCTAGCTAACCAATCTCCCTATGTTGTGGTTGAAGAGACCTATTTTCCTCACCAGTTAGCTGGTTGACAAAATATTCACCCAACATTGTCAACATTAAATCTCTTTGAATTTGCAAACTAATAGACAGCATATGGTAATGAATGCAACTTGTGTTGAAACATTGAAAATAATAAATGTGTATGATAATGCTCAATGACCATTGTCTTTAATTTTATAAACACTATAAATAAGATAATCCAACCCTCAATATCCTTTGAAATGCATCTTCAAACACTCAAATCACCCTATTCATGAAAACACACAGAACACAGTCTACAAATGTGAATGGAGATATGACCATATATTCAAACTTGTACCTTCATGGAAATATTTAAACAAACTTAAAAAAACTTGAGATTATTGTTGAAGACTTATACAAACTTTCTCCTTAGAAAACAAATTCACCATTCTCCCTGGAAAGCTCAAGAAAGACAAAAGAGCCCTATCATGGTTGACTAGTTGATTTTAGACCCCTAACTTATTAGAAATTATTCATAGAGATAAGGAGATGAATCTAAGAATAAATGCCTAAAGTTTAAATCTAACCAAGACTAAAATCAATGCCCAAAGTTTTAGGCTCCCACCTCATACCTTTCAAACCATTTTTGTCTATGTGACTTTGTGAAGGAGTCGATAGGAGAAATATGGCATTTTTAATTTCATTTGACCTTATAACTACTGGAGAATCACTATACTAGAACTAAAAACACCTGATCATGTTGATAACCTAATTTATCTACATATTCTCTCTCCTCTCATGTTGTACTTATTTAGGAACCCTCTAAAACTAATTTTTTTTATCATAACTAATTTTTCTTAACTTGAAACTCTTTGGTCCATACCATGACATATTTTAAGACCCCTATTAACCTCACTTAACCTATGACACATTTTTAAGGCACCACAAATGACCCTTTTTAACTTAAGAGACCTAAATAGACCAAAACACATAAAAGAGACTTACCTTAATAAATGCTAATAAGGTATTTTGGACTCAAATATGACCTAAATTACCTAAGGTTCAAGTTTTTTCCTATAGGGATATAATTTTGACCTTTGGGGTCAAAATTGGATAACAGTACCATATATAAAATTATGCCACAAATGTGAATTTGAATCATATAACTATGTGCTTTGGCTGATTTGGATAATTGTGTAAGTGTGGACATGTTTCCAAAGTGTGGAGGACATTCTTTCAACTATATATGGATAAATTTGAAATTGATATAAGTACCAATGTTGAGGATGTGTTTCTAAAACATGCCCCCACTATAAACTAGATATGTTGAATACTGAGTAGGTGTGGAGAATATGCTTCCAAAGCATGCCCCTATTGAATATGTGAATTGATATAAGTACCATATTGAATGAATGCTAATAACTTGCTTCTAATGCATGTTCTGACTCAAATATAGAAACTATGAATGTGCAGAATCCATGTTCATATGACATTCCCCAATTAAATCTACAAATAGGTATAAGTATTGAATACTGAATGAATGTGGAGAACATGCTTCCAAAGCATGCCCCCACTATAATATAAAAATTATGAATGTGTGTAATTCATGTCCATATGGCATGCCCCCACTAAATATGAGAACTATGCAAAGTGTGAAAAACATGATTTCTAAGCATAACCTCACTAATATGCCCCCTTTGAGGTGAGGAAAAAATAGTATCTGGAAGTTACCTCGCCTTAAAAAGGTAAGACAATTGTAAAATCTATGAATGTAACCATGTAGCATATATAAGGAAACATGTATAGGTAAATGTATCATTGAAGTGTATAGAACCAATGTGATCACATGTAAGCCTAAGATGCATGATAAATATCATGGCAATGTCTAGATAGTAATAGTACAATCTCAACAAGTAAACAAGCACACACACACGAGCACTCAAAAGTAAGTCAAAAGGAAATGGTCCAAGGAGACCACAAATAAGGGGCATGTTCAAATACCTCTAAATCAAATGGACATTACTTAGTCAAATGTCCATAAATAAATGAATTACATATTAAAATGTCCATACAACAATTAATTACATGTTTAAGAATGCAAACATAGGCATAGGGGTCACATACAATGGAACACATTCAAATGCTTAAACAAATAAGATAGTAGTAAGGCAAAACACTCAAGGAAGTGTGTAAAGGAAAATTGTAAGAAACTAACATAAACATGTCATAGTGACTCATGGATCAAATGTGTTATACAAAAATGTCAAGTACATAGCATATGAATTACATTGTGTAATGTCTAATCATGGGCAATAGGTATCTGTAAGTACATATGTAAGCTCAAACATGATAGCATAGTGTGATCATCGAATCATATAACCTGTGTGTATCAATATCATATAATATGGATGCCACTAACATATTGATGACATGAGTAGAGGTAAATCCCAACACCCATAAGAGTACCATGTATTTGTGTATACTTGTATATGTGTATATAGGAGTAAATGATATTTTATCCCTCAACATATAACCAACACATAGATGCCAAGGAGCAAATAGAACATGTAGGTGCCAAAATGTTTTTTGGAATTTTTTGAATTTTTTTGGTATTTTTTAATGGTGTCATGAGCAAGGAAAAGTTTCACTAGAACCCAAGGATCTCATCAAGGAGATCTCTTTTTGAAGACCCTGTATCATATATGCCATATATGTTCATAGTAGAATCAAAAATTATATCATGCTCTTTTGGTAATTTTGTACTTTGTATCTTTGGTTTGTATTTATCCACATTTTTGGTGAGGGATTCAATTGATAGGTACTAGGTCTTGTATATATGTAAAGATCATGTGATAAGTTATTGAGTGGATCAGAGCATGGTTTGTTAAATTATTCATCTGTAGAGTGTTCACCATATATATGAGTAGTGAGAGTAGAATGGTTTGGATATAAGGAAAGGATTTTAATTGACCCCTCTATAACCATAATTTGAACCTTATATTTATCAAGTGTATCTTGATTTTTGACTTCTTTTTTTAGCAATCTTGGTTTTATTATTTGATTTGCCCATTACTCCTTTTGTAATGGTACCTTTGCTATTTGTGCTTTATTCTCTAACTTGTTCTCATTTTTAGGTTCTTGTTCTTTGACAAAATGTATCTTTGAATGATAGGTATTAGCTTTTCCACTATATCCCAATCCTTGGTGGTCATTTTGATCAGATGTAAAAATAAGGTGAGTGATGCCTTAGGAATGTTTTCCCAATCCTTGACCATGATAACCAAAGTTCTATAAATATTTATTTCTAAAACCATATTGCTTGGAAAACTGAGTATCATTGTTGAGAGGCAAATTTATATCCTTTTCTTGATCTTATTTGTCTTTTTGAACACTTTTTTGCTCTATGTTTGATATTTAAAACTTTTTTGGTTTTGTAGTTTTCTTTGGTACCCAGATTTTTTGTTTTTAAACTTGTGTTTTAGGAGAGGTACTCATATTTTGAATGGTTTTCTTGGTATATGTATCAATGATAGGATCACCACTATGTTTATGAATTTTTATTTGGTTATTTAATGTGAAATAATGATCTGTATGATGCCCATGCATTCTATGATATGCACAGTAGCATTTGGATCTAAGTATAGGATGTATAGGAGCTAATTTTATCACTTTGTCTCAAATAATTTCTCTTAGGATTTCACTTGACCTCTTGATAGGATTTTGTTCACTTTTATAATCATTTGTTTTGGACGTATTTTATTTTTTATTTTAATTTAGGTAAGAAACCTTGTTTGGCACAACATTGGTAGATGAAGATGCAAACACATGGTTAACATTACCATGTGTTTGATTTTGTCGAAGTGTGATCTAATTTTCCAATAATGTGATCTTTTAATTTAGAGACTAATTTTAATTTTGTATCTCATCCATTAAATTTTTCATAATATTGATTTTTTCTTTGAGAATTTCACAAGCACAAGCCCTAAGTACTTCAAATTTAACATGCATATATGTACCCTCAATGGAGGAAAGAGTTTTATGGTTACCCTATTTGAAAAAATAAAATTATCCCCCTTACCCTTTGAAGAGGTGATAATATGAACCTAGTTATAGGGATGATATCTATCACCCTCCTTAGGGTTAGCATAAGTAAGCATAATGTAATCATTAGAACAATAAGGAGTATGTTGGAATGTAAATTTTGAATCCCTTATGGATCTGATGATTTTATTCATGAAAATAATGTATAAAACCTTAGTAACTATAAGGTATTTGACCATTAAATAATTTATAGAGATGTTCATGGTAAACATGATTACAATATTTATCAATCATGACTCTACAACAAGAAAAGAAATCAAAAAACCCTAGCTAGCCTAGGGTTTGGTGTTCAAAGATTTGGTTCACCAAATTTTTAACCCTAATTTGAATGTGGAATTTGACTTATTTAGTTATGGTTAAGGATATAGAACTGATAGGGAATAAGGGTGAATATAATATCTACAATAGGCTAATTAATGTGATAAATTTAGATGTACCATATATTAAATTTATTAAACTAAGATAAGCTATAAATGAAAAGTATAATTATGATAGATATAGAAAATGATACAAAAGTTTTGTACTTATTTGGTTATGATGTTAATGTAGATATAGATTTGATACAAGTAGAAAGTAGGCAAGAAGATAGTTTTGGAACAATCGTCAAATTATGGATCTAGTGTCTTTGTCTATTTAGATAGTTATGTCAGCTTGGGGCACTTATATCAATGATATTATTTAGGTTCAACACTAGTGTCTAGTATGGAATATTAACTAAAATATGATGTGACCACATGGATGCTTTTGGGTTTAGTTTTGCCTTTGCTTTAGTGCATTCAAATTTGGGTCATAAACTATCACTTCTGGTGAAATGGCAAAACCCTATCTTTCCATCTTCAATGTGGCCTTGGGGTAAAATGGGTTAGTGGGCACATGGTTTTGATATAACCTATAATTACCTCATTATAAAAGGGTGTTCCCTACATAACTAATACTCTAGAAGAGGGCCTCAAACTCATGCAGTTATCCCCTATGTGTTGGCTTGTGTGTGAATCATGCAATGTGTAAAGTAAGTACAATAGTGACCTCACTTATAACTTGAAAAATATGACCTTATGACTAATCCTTTAGTACTTCAAATTTATATCTAGGTTATTTATTTGAATGATACCATAATAAGGTAGAATAAGAAATCTTTTGGTAACTTGAGTGCTTCTTGAATGATTTTTTGGTCTGATTACTAGGTGTTCATAGGTGAGGAATGAATGAGGGTTGATATTATATTTATACCAACTATTGGGAGATAGCTCACATTAGATCACTTGGTCAAACCATTATAATACATTTCATTTGTAAATTGGATGACTTGAGAGCATTGGACACTTGTGTCAAGGTAGGATAGTAACATCGATAATATTGGCTATCCTAGACATTGGTGTCCAAGGAACAAGAGAGCAGGCACAGACTCAAAACTTGTAGAAGTGTAAGATAAGTACATTTTATGAATTATGGGAAAGATAGGATGTTTGTGTTATCAATATAAGGTTGGTTGGACTAAGATATAGGCTAGTAGGCATAATATATAGCAAATGTGAGGATTATAGATGTAAATCATGTGTATAACTAAGAGGAACATCCAGGGTTTGAGTTTGCCAAGTGTACAAGACTAAGGTGCTACATATTCACAAAATATCATCCACAATATTATATCATTTCTCTATATACACATGCATTTCATGAGTTATATTAGTGTGATGTAGTACATACATTCTATATTCATTCATAGATGTTGGACTCATTTATACCCAATGGTCATGCCTATGCTAGGGGAATTTAATTATAAAGGTTACACTATAACAGTTTATATCTATCTATAACCTCAAATGAAATATAAATGTATATATTACAAGTGTCTTTCTAAATCATTCATATTTTACATTGTTTACTTTACTATAATATGTCATTGATACATATGGATGGAATAAACTAGTTTTCACTTGTTATATGTTTCTTCACTATTGTTTACTCTTTTGTATGATAGGTTAGGTATTATTTTCTTATTGTTTGTATCCCTTTTTCATTATGTGTAAATTTCTTAAACATATCTATGAGATTTGTGCTTGGTATGTGCGATATTTGAACATGTGTATTGTTTGTGTCCCTTAGCTATTTGGTTTTGAGTGACATATAAACATGTCCCTTATTTGATAAATTCTTAATATCCGTTATATGTGGTCTTTGGACTTAATTATTTTTACATATTCACTTCCATTATATGTGGCCCTTATCCTTATTGTGTGACATTGCGTAACATTGTGTAGTGTGCTTATTGAGCTTGATTAGTGATGCCAGTATCTATATCATCACTTTTCTTATGTAGTTTACTTCAAATATGGTTACTTTATTGCGTGCATCATTTATAAATCTCTCTCTACATAACACTTTTATGTCTTGCATTCCATATGTTACATACATGCTTCAATGACAATTACATTTTCTATGATAACATACTCTCCAACATGATGACAAAATACTATATGATCATATATTTATCACATGATATAGTTAAATTTTCTTTTTAGATGAGTGAATTTCAAGATACATCCCTAATATAAAAATGGGGACATCACATTAGGCTTGTCTTATAGATATAAGCTTCCATAAGCAGATAAAAAATCATATTTTGGACAGATTAAAAGCTTCAAACATAAAAAATACTTTCAAATATTCAAAGTAATACAAAATCAGATTTTATAACATGATCCATGTTTTTAAAGATACAAAGTGATTAAAAAATCAAACATATGGTATATATTGACACAATGATACATATTCTAGGGGCATATGACATGCATATGTAATCACTTTTCAAAGACTCAAAGTACAGAATCATACACACTTGAATGCAAATGCATGGGCATATATAAAATGGTCACAAGATCAAAATTATAGGTTGAAAATACAATTAAAATTGAGCATATAGATTCATAGAATTATATATCATTGGCACAAATTTAAATGGTATGATACGCATTCATGCTCATGCAAAATTCAAAGTTCAAAATTGTAAAATTCAGAGTTCAAAATTGTAAAATTCAAAGTTCAAATTTCAAATTTATAATTCAAATGAAAATATTCATTTCAAATACAAATATATGATCAATTAGATCATGATGGATTCATGAATATTTATTCATTCTCTTTCGATCATGCAAAATAAAATCTAGATCATATACATTGGTGTGATTCAAACTGTGTGGGTAATGTACATTAAGGTTCAATGATGTTCAATAACCATGCCATTACTTATAACTAACCCATTGTGTGCTTCTATCTTTTGTGTGGGTGATGTAAATTTTAGTATAGTGACACTCAACTCCCTTGGAATCACTTCTATTGAACCCATTGTGGTTCCACCTTTCTAGATTAGTACATTGATTACTATTCCCTATTCATGAGGGTTAGAATAATTCATCTTTACAACACAAGAACTTGATAAGTTATTCAAATTATGATTTGATCACTCTAAATTTGTCATTGGTTTAAATTATCCAAGTGATTCAATAATTATGCATGGGTATCCATCATCAATTACATGTTATAGGGCAATTTGGTTTCACCTACATAGAGTGTACTCCTTCCTTACTCTCTTTAAAAAAAATCATAGTTTAATCTTTTTTAAATTTCAAAATGAACACAATTACTATTTCACAAGTTGTTGTATGGTTTTCTAAATTTGAGTGCCATACAAAATTTAAGTATGCACTCAAATACAAAGCGTATTGTACACACTTAGGTTCAATTATTTCTCCTTTACCTTAGAAATTTCATTACTATAATAAAGGGGTCCAAATATATACACATAAATCTAGTTACAGGTACTTGACAATGCTAATTTTTTACACATTCACAACCACATGACTTGCACCCAATTACATTAATATTATTTTCATTTCCTCTAAGTCATTTATCTATATGTAGGTTCAACCCTTTGATTACCATTACTATAACACAAAAAAAAATTATGTCAATTACGCATACTACTTTAAAATCACTTTAAAAATATCTTCATCTTAAGATAGGTGAACCTAATCCCTCTGGATAAGTCTACACTAGGTGGGCAAGAGTATTCTACCCCCTGACCACTTAGGCCAGTCGTGTCCCATGACAAATAACAAATAGTTTCTAAAATTTAATTCATTCTTTTAGGTCTTTCCACATGTTTCACATGGTCAGATAAAGTAAATTATCAAAAGGTTATCCCATAATTACACATCAAATTTCATTCATTTTCCCCACTTGGTATTCACTTCTCTCAAGACTTAACACTATTGCACATTGAGTAAGTCTGTCTTATTCTATCTAAATTCTAGATCATTCATAAGGAGCAGCCATAAGCCAAGTCATGGACATTCCAATAAATTCAAGAGATATTATTGTCAATGATCAAATTCATTTTTAGTTGCATACTTATAGTCAAAGGATCAAAATTGCATAATCACTCTAGGAGGGATAACTACATGGGATTAATTCCCCTCCTTAGAGTATTAGATACATAGGCAGTGGTCAATCATCAAGGGGGTGATTGAGTTTATCTTAGTCCATTATATTCCCCTCTTTTTTTTAAGTTTTCAATCTATAAAAGTTCCCTTAGGGTTTTAAATACAAGAGAATAAATATAATGAATTTTGCATAACATAATTGGAAGTGTGATATCTCAGGTTGCTCAAAAAACATAGACGTAGAAAGTGCAACAATCATTTTTCTATCATAGTCAAGAAGGATGATTACACATTAAATGGACTTGAGTAGACTGCATTCTAGTCCTCCTATGGTGATCCTATCTAAAATGAATTTTTTAATCCTATTATTGATCTTTCATTTCCAAAACTCTGATTTATGTTTTTTCTTTTCAGTCACCTAGCACAATCAACTAGGATAAGTTTGTAGTCAATGGACTTGAATAATTTTTATTGTAGTCCACTTGCAATTGACCTATCTAGATTCTAGTTTCTAGTTTTGTTCCTAATTATGAGCATATACAATCACCTCTCTTACTGATTTCCACTTTCAAATATTTAGGATAGTCAATATAAAATTATGTGCAAGCTAAGTATATCTCTTCTTAATGTTTTTCAAAAATAGAAGTTTTTCCCATTTATCAATTTGTCAAAATCAAAAACTTTGAATATTTTATATCTTTAGCATTTTGATATTCTCTAGTTTTACACCTGTATAACACAAACATTTTTATTTTTTAATCAAAATTAGGGTAAAATAGATATGGCCTATACAAATGAGAAATTGCTCATATTAGAAGGTGTCATCTACTAAGCTAAAGACAATGCCTCCCACTTATGGTCATAGAGTTTAAATTATAATATTAGTTCCTTGGATGATGCCCTTGAATATTTTTTTGTTCAAGACTAGATATGTAATGATGTGAAGTTAAATATGCATCTAGACATTTTATAAATTCATTTTAAGCTTTTGAAAGAAGAGAAATTTGAATCGTACACAGACACATAATTGAAAGAACATTTTAAAAATTGGTAAAATAAGAATTTTTGGGGGTAAATGATTTCAACATGGAAGTAATCAATAATTTGAGTGCCATTCATAATGCCCTCAATGAATTCAAACAAGAGCCTCCGTAACTTCTTTAAAGGGATCGATGAGATGGCATTAGTCATGGATAGATGGTTGTATGACTCACAAACACCATCATCCCAAAACATGAATGAATAGTCACCATTGTGATTGATTTCAAGGCTTAAAGACTAAATAAATCAACAGTTGGAGATCAGAGCATGTCAGCTATAATAATTCAAAAGGATAACTTGTCAAGAAAGGTACCTCCCTCTAGTGAAACTTTTTTGTTTTCTCTCCCCTCTTCTATTTATTCATTGTATTTTTTATAATGTCATTTTACTTTAAAATGTATTACTTTCACCTTATAGGGTGAAAAGGTGAAAATATTAGATGTAGAAATATGATATTAATCAAGGGGAAGTAGTTTTAAGATGATTATACCCTCATATCCATTAAAATTAAGATAGGAATTCATTGTGAATGGGATTTTAACATTATAAATAATTTTGATAGAGAGGAATATTTAAAGAAGGATTTATACATGTTTCCAACAAAATACAAATATAGTTTTCATAGATTTGTGTGTCATTTATTCTTTGTGTAATATATATATTAATACCACATTGAAAATATTAGATGTAGAAATATGATATTAATCAAGGGGGAGTAGTTTTAATATGGTTATACCCTCTTATCCATTAGAATTAAGATAGTAATTCATTGTGAATGGGATTTTAACACTATAAATAATTTTGGAAGAGAGGAATATTGAAAGAAGGATTTGTACATGTTTCCAATAAAATACAAGTATAGTGTATATATGTGTGTGTGTGTGTGTGTGTGTGTGTGTGTGTGTGTGTGTGTGTGTGTGTGTGTGTGTGTGTGTATTCTTTTTCTTAGTATTTTCCATTATTTTTAATAATGGAACCTCTCCATATAATAGAGGAGGGACACATTTGTCCCTTTTGAAAAATTCCCTTATTTTCTATATGCAAAATAATTAACCAACTCTAGAAATTAAGTGTCTATATATCAACTAAATATTGATTAAATTTGAGTTACACAAGAAGACATTTCCTTTGATCTCTAAGCTTTTACATGGGGAAATGGATTGAATGTCACTTAATACCAAAGAGTTTATACAGTCGTAAAGGAATAAGAAGAAGATAGAGTAGACCTTATGCAAAGAGATAAAGCCCTCATTTCTAGAAGAAACCCTTAACAAATTTGCATTAGAGTCCAAAGAGTTTATCGAAGAGCCCTTCAATCTCCATCTACTCCTATACAACACATAGTTTTCATCCTAATTGAGAAAAAATTTATAAGAGCAAGTAAAATTGAATGGAAATCAAACACATTCTTTAACCTCTAACAAAAAATTGATTTCAAACTATGTCTATAGAAAAGAAAAAAGTTTTCAAACACACCTTCTAGTCTAAATAAAGTTAAACAAAAAAGGTGGAACTATAACCAATAAGCACTAGTTATTTTAAGTACCATTTTCCCTCAATTCATAAGTTTTAGAAACATGGCTACAACTCCTTGTAGTCTATCCATAGGGCCACTCGCTCTTTGCAGTCAGTTGCATGATTTTATAAAAAGATCTATAAGTAATTTTCTAAAATTCACTAGATATGGAAAACAAAACCCATGTGAATAAAGCTTTACATTTATTATTGTATTTAATTTCCTTGGTTTTAACATGTTTTAATATTGTTTGTTGAAAGTCTACAAGAGGGAGCTACTGAATAGTTTTACCATCTTAGTCTAAATTCCATTCATAATTGGGATACCATGAAGTCAAAGTTTAAATTTTGATTAAAACCAACTTAAAATGTCCACATTCTCCTTGACCAATTGACATTGATGAAGAATGAAACCGACGAGCCCATGAGAGAATTTGTGGCCAAGTTTAACATGCTACTAAATAAAATCCCTGTCATAGCTAAGCCCACAGAAGATAATCATAAATGTTTATATATCAATGCACATCTATTTAAATTGGAATTTATACTAAGAAGAGCTTGGGTGGAAGATCTAAATTATGCTCAAACATTATCCATACAAGTTAAAGATGATCTGATCATGGCTAGAAAGTTGAAGAAATATCTTACATGAACCAAAGTTCAAATTTCAAATCATAACTATATTGATTTGTTGATCTAAAATATGGCTAATAACATTTTGGTCTTAAGTAATTAATTACCACAAAATACATCATCTCCTCCATATCGATGTGTAAATTATGAACTATGTGCCATGTTATGGTAATTATACTCATCTCCTAGTGGCATAACTCAAATTTTTAATTAAGGTTCCTCAGTTGTAGTTTCTCTTATGAACACAATGTTTGAATCTCAAGATGTAGATGCAGATGATGAGGTTGTGGCAGAACCAGAAGACTGGGGTTTTCAAGAACTTGAAGTTGAAGACCCTGATAAATAACATAATATTGAATATTTAAGTATGAATTATAAATTATGATCATTATGTAGTCAAAGAGATGAACAATAATTCCTTTCCTATTTTTAAAAGATCACAATATCAAGAGGAATAAGCAAAAAAAGGGAAAGAAACTGAGAAACCTAATGAGAAAGGGAAAGTGAAGAGTAAGGAATTTTTTAAAATGACTTATACATAGTTCATTCTTATCAGAGCTTATCCTTTTCCCATTCAACCTAAGGACAAACAACCAAAAGGAAAGGTTAAGTATCCCATCTCCATCTCATGCCGCTAGTTATCAGAAACCCAGTTTCTTACCAAACAATGATCAAAGTACACCTCAAGTTAATTTGAATCCTGAATCCTCAACCTGTATTAATCTCCCTATTGTTCATATAATAAGCCATATAAAAAAACTTCCAAATGTCTTAGATAGAATATCTAAATTCCAACCCATATCATCTTGATAAATTAGTCAGATTTATTAGAGGAGATAATCTTGATACCTCAAGATCTACATTCAAATGTATCCTTGTAATGCCTAAAACCTCAAACCTCTAAAATTTCATGGCTACCTCTACTTCAGATTTTGGGAAATTATACTTCTTATACATCTCTCTTTTCATTGATGGTTTAAAATTTAATAACTACATCATAGATTCTAGAGCCTCCAACAATGTGATGCCTACCAATGTCACTCATGCGTTAAGACTCACATGTACGATAAATTTTGGTCAATGCTACTCTAGGAACACCAAAAAATTACCCTTGGTCCAAAAAATCAAGGATGCTCAAGTAGCCTTGGATACTTCCCCAGAACAGAGAGTCAAATGACTATCCCAGTTGTGGCTATTATTGTAACTTTTTGAATGTTATTGGGTAGAAGTTTCTATAGAGACCTAGAGGTGAAATATAAACGAGTTAGTCTCATGCTATGATGTCAATGAATGGGAAACAAAGGTTAGAACTTGAGATCAAAACAAAATACATAATGCATAAATCAGCCAATCATCACATTAATATTCTATGTGAAGATATAGGCATGGGAAATTACATGATGATGTCTAAAAATGATTTAGACATCTTAGTAATGATCGAAGGTGATATTGACATCATATGCACTCTTGATTTTGATGGAAGTTGTTTATCTACTAGCACTAGTTTTAGGGTAATTTTTATCTCTCCTGCCAATGAATTATATCCATTCTCCTATAAAATGCAATTTGAATGCACAAACAACATTGTAGAATATGAAAGTTTGCTTTTAGGATTGCAAGTTTCAGAGGAGATGGGCATAATATGTTTAAGAGCTTAAGGTGATGTTGAATTGATCATCAAACAAGTATGAGATTAGTATCAAGTGAAGAATGATCACTTGAAACACCATCAAAATAGAGTACGGGATTGCATCAAAGTTTTTGAAGCCTTATGTATCATTGAAGTCCATAGAAAATAATATGACAAATTTGATGCGTTGGATATATATGAATCCTTTTTTATTCCTCGTCTAAGGATCAATAAGGACAAATAAAGTCACATATTTGAATTTGGTAGTGTACATAGGTTCTTCCCACTCACTTCCATCATCAACTATCCCTTTTATAACTCATTTCAATTTGAAATATTTAAGATTATCTAGATTAATTATAGTATAATCGCTCTATCTTACTTCAAAATCAGTTACATAATCGACCCAATAATCCTCAATTGTTGGTTCATGATAATAACTTAGCCCCAACTTGAAACTAATTTGAATTATATGATTTTCTTTACATCTTTTGGGAATTTCCTATGACTGAACCATTTTGTCATTAACATATCTTAAAAGCTCATATAGGTCCCCTCAGATCCACCTACCCTGATGTAAGTTGTAAACATGGAAGGGTCTCTTAGACTCACTTAAGAGTTTCTTAGCTTGCTTACTTCTTTCTAAACATGTACACAAAACATCTTAATCGCCTTTCTAAACATCTTAGACAAAACATCTTAATCGCCTTAAAGCAATAAATACTTCTTTCTAAACATGTACACAAAACATCTTAATCACCTTTCTAAACATCTTAGACAAAACATCTTAATCGCCTTAAAGCAATAAATACTTCTTTCTAAACATGTAAGCTACGCATTTCTCTTTGTTCCCACCATTAACTCTAGGCATTTCGTGAAACTCTGATATATGTGACAAAAACATAAATTTTGATTTGTTTTGTCATTTTAATTCACTTATTTCATGACTTTCATGGACATTCGGTATTTTTCCTAATCTATGACGGATATTGTGAATGTACAGAATTTGTTGATTCTACTTAGTTTCTCTCGCGTCAAGTTTTTTTCATACTTCGCACTTTACCTAGAAGCATATCGCATATTTCACATCACAGAATATCCATGTACTTCACCAAGTTCACAACCTGTACTTATGAACTTGGGCAACTTCCAAAATTTATGAGGGACACGAGTAGTTTTTGAGATGAAAATACACAATTTGGCATGAAGTGTTTGTACTCAATTTCTTGGTTTTAGCGACCACCGGTGCCTTATCTATTCGGTTATAAAGTCAGATCATTGTCAGAAAAGGAAATAAGATAAAAAGGAAATACATTAAAATGGAAAGGAAAATAAACACAAAAAAGCATAGAAAGATTAACATAACATAATATTAATTCACCTATGGGGGCATCTGCTATTAATTTTTCTGTCAGATTTATCCCTTCTTAGAACAGAGTTGGATGGGGTATGTGCAAGTTCATCTTAAAAATGCTTGCTCGTTCAAATCGTAAAGCTTCTGAGTTTGTTCCACTCCTTGTACGTGAAGATGTCGTAGAGGATGTTGATGTGCTCGCTACAGAGTCTTAGAATGTTTTCTAAGGACAGCAGAAAGGCTTATTGCGCTCAGACAATGCCATTATGCCTGCTCCCCTTGTTTCGGCTAATTTTTCTCCTCAGTCACAATGCATCTTCCCTTCGCACGGGGGCCTCTGTTCAAACAATGGTGTCGCGATGATGACTTATGCATCTGTGGTAGCAGCTCACCATATCATGCCCCCCTCTGCAGCATCTCCCCCCGAGGTGCCATTTGGTTCTATTCCTTCTCTACCCCACACGACATTAGTTGCAGACAGTTCGGGAAGTTCTTTGGTGGTATTACTTTCTAAATCTTTGGTAGTTTCCAGCCCTCTCGACCTAGTTATTCAGGTTCTTGCAGTTGCATCTCTCGTTGGACCATCTCCTCTTGCCCAGACCACCCCCATCGTTGCTCCATTGGCTGGTCCCTGCGACAGTCACCCTTTGGTCTCTTCTTTCCCCTCTCCTTCATGTGACCTTCTGTCCGTTCCTTCGGTGGATTTCACAGAGGTGGGGGTTGGGAGTCCCGAGATTCACTAGGTGTACTCAAAATGCAAGAATGCTTTCAACCCTTTTCACCACTACACTGATTTTTGCAAATCTTGGATACCCTTAGGCTCTTACTCTATAGCCCCTCCGTTGGTGGATGCTTCATGTTTGTCTTCTCCGGCCTCTACAACGGTTCTTCAGCTCGGTGATATTCGGATTAGGGTCACCTCGTCTGTTCTTGAGTTGGTTATCCCCGACCCTCCTCTGTTGGAGATGGACGTTGACATTGGTAGCAAATACCTGATCAAAAAATGTGTGGGGTCTTTCGCTTCTCCTTCAGATCTCTCAATTTGGGCCTCAAAGGAATGGCGCTCCATCGACCCTGCCTCCTTCTCCTTCTTATGTGATGGGTTCTTCTTGGTGGAATTTCAAAGCCCAACTGACTATGATTTTATGTGAAATTTTGCTATGTGGTTCATCAACCGATCTGGGCTATTTTTCTATCCTTGGAACCCCTTCTTCTCACCAGATTTGGTTCAACTTAGTGTCGTTTTGATGTGGCTTCGGCTTCATTTTCTCCCTCCGATGTTGAGGAACGAACGCTTCATCAAACTCTTGATGGACAAAGTTGGATCTTTTGTGAAGGTTGATGTTGCCTCAGTTCAGTTCATGTTTGTGCTTACATTGATCTTTCCAAACTGCTCTCCCTTTTGGTTAATATGCTCTCCTGGCAAGGCTTGTGGACTAAGCATCTCAATTCTGAAAGCCTTCCCTTCCACTGCTTTCATTGCCACCTCCCTGGGCATCTCATTCTTGGGTGCCCCTCCAATCCTAGGTAGCATCCTTGGCAAGTTTGGAAGAGAAAGGAAGGGGAGCTTGACCTGAATTTCAAATAGTTTAATCACAACAAGTTCTACCATTCCCCTTTTTCCCACTTGGTGGAGTTGACGGAAGCTATTATAAGAAGCCCTGAGCCTACACCCCCTGCCCCCTCCCCTCCCCACTTAGCCTACTGAGGTCCACCCACTCACCCCAGTTGATCTCCTTCATGGAAGACCCCTTGCATGAGAATCTAACCTCCCTGTCAACCCCTCCTCAAGGGTACCCTTCTTGGGCTTCCCCTTCCAAGACTTCTAAGCGTCATGCAGATGTAGGTGTCTCTTCGAAGAAGAAAGGCGTAGATTAGAGACAGAATTGCTGAGGGCGGAAGCAAAATCTCTCATCTGTAATGGTTCTTAATTGACCCTAGAAGGTCTCCTTTCTAGGCAAGGGCGACGAGCAGTTCTAAGCTGCAGATAAGCCCTTATGGGGGATAGTTAGTGGTCCTTGGCCCTAGGTAAGATGGTAATCTGCTCATGTTTCTAAGGATTTTTGGTGATTCTTTATTTGTGTATATGTTTTTTGTGGCTTCCATTGTGCTAAAGACTTGTGGATTCCACCTCTCTTGGTTCTCTTCAACTCTTGGTGTTTTCTTTCATGGTAGGTGGCATCCTTTATGATTTGTATTTTGTCTTCCATCCTTTTGTTGCAGGTAATGGGCCCCTAGTTGTGTCTCATGTTGGTTCATAGCTCCAGTCAAAAGCGTTTTATCCTATCAAATAAATAATAATAATAATAATAATAATAATTCACATATGTAAATGTAGAGGACAACTTACTTTCATCGAAGATAACAATTCAGATATTTCTCTGTGTAGGGAAATTTAATATGTGTTCCATTTTTGTAAGCCAAATGGTATACATTGTCTCTAAAGAATTTATGAATCTTGAAGGGAATTATCCACAGAGAGTCGAACTTTCTTTTGGATTGTGTTTAATGTTCCTAATATTCAATTTATTGCATATGAATAGCTTATGATATATCAAAAATAGGCTCAAACACCTTATTTTTCTTATAACTATGATAATGGAAAAACTAATGATGAAAATGCAAGTATAAATGAACAAGTTAATGATCATGGCATTCTTTCATATGGTTGAGAGTGTGGCATTGTTACTCTTGGGTATGTGGAGCCTAGTTCTCCTATTTCTTCTCTTTTCAATGATGAAGAGTCTGAAAAGTCAAAAACAATAAATTATGTTACTACATTGCCTAAGGATGATACAATACATATGTAAGAGCTTAGTATTCATGATGTTGCAAGTCAAAATGTGGCATGCGTACATTCTCTAGATGCATCAAAAATTGAATGTTCCTCTTCTACTTCAAATGATGCAAATGTTGAAAAAAATGAATGTTCTTATTCTACTTCTAACAATGTAAATGCTGAAAAAAATGAATGTTCATCTCCTATTTCCAATGATGAAAATGTGGAAGAAATTGAGTGTGTGCCTTCTTTTCAAAGTGATGCTAATGTTGTAAAATTTATACTTTCTTTGGATCACTCAAATGCGAATAGTGAAACTACTTCTCTTTTTCTAAAATGCAATGAGCAAAATGCATATACTACTTCTTCACCTCTCTTGCTTGAATGGGAAAATGAAAATGCATGTGCAAGTCCTAAAATAGTTATTATTAAAGATGCATTGTTTGGAGATATAGTTAAATTGCCAAGTAAATCTGATTTATCTCTTTCAAAGCTCACGTCATATAAATCAAAGAAACTCAAAAGTAGCATTGCATTCTCTCTCCCTTCTTTGGAAATTACAAATGAAAGTAAAAGTTGCATCTTTTAACCTCTTAATATTGCCAGTAAAGTAGAAAATGTTTCCTTTCCTCCCTCCTTTACATTTTCTACTCAAAAGGACCATATGTTTACAAGTGACATTTTTTCTCCTTCTACTATTGTGTGTCACAAAGTTTCATATAATATAGCACTTTGCCATGATAATTATATCACCCTTCATGTTATTCACAAAGACATACTTGCCTCTTTACCTAATTTTGCAAAACCATGTGATGCTACTATTTTAGTGGGTGGTAAAGAATTTATCATTCCTGTGTTTCATATAAATGGTAGTTTATAACCTCTAAGCAAATCATCAACCTCTTTACCAATTTGTTCTTGTGATATGCTATCTATCATGACTACCATTGGAGATATTCAACAACAAGTGAATGCCATTAAGTTACAACTTTCTTCCCATGAGGTTATCTTTGAGGAGAATATGTTAAAGGAACAACCTCTTACTCGATATGTGTTTGAATATCCTTAACCTTTGAAATTTATCGTGCATGAGTTCTCCTCATTCAATGGCAATGAAAATCCTACTACTCATTTAAAATAATATATACATTCTTTTGAACATTGGGCTAAGGGTGGATGCTGCTTGTTAAAGGCTTTCCATCAAAGTTTAGCTAAAGAGGCTTTGGATTGGTTTTATAGCCTCCCAAAGGGTTCCTTATCCACATTTTAAAAACTTGAAGATGTGTTCTTTTCAAATTTTCATCAATATAATTTACATAAGTTACCATTGGAACATTTACAAGTATTAACACAACATAATAATGAGTCCATTCAGGTCTATTATATTCAATTTAAGGATATATTATATTCCTTAAACTATGCCCCCTCGCATTTAGTAGTGCAATTTATATTTATTAGGGGTATTTTTTCTCCTTTTAGAGAAAGATCATTACACAAGCCCTTTGCTTCATTTGACACTTTATATTGGGATATGCATAAATATGCATGTGCTTTAACAAATGTTAAAATTGAATTACCCATCTCTCCACCTAAAGGCAAACATGGTACACATAATCTTTTCAAAGAAAACAAGCAAACTAAGAAGGGTCATGAACCACTTCAAAACCAATAGTGCATACCAAATAACAAATAGTAAAGGTTTTGAACAAAGGAAATGAACATACTTATAGAGTACCACCTATAATTAACCCATATAGCTCTATAAAACGGTAACCACTTTAGTTTGATTGGCAATGAGATAGACCACATGATATATTATGTACACTTTTAGATAAACAAATGATAAATCTTCCTCTTAATTCTCATTCTCCACCACATAACTTTGAAAAGGTAAAAGGACAACAATTTTTCACTTACCATGGTATAAATAGGCACAGAGATAATGAGTGTTCTGCTCTTGAATAAAAGTTTACACAATTAGTTGATCAAGAAATTATTGCATTTCAAAAAGACCCATCCAGACCTCTTTCACATACTTTTTATAGAGGCTATTCTAAGAGGGTAGAGGCATCCCATGATGCTCTTTTTAAGGAACGTGTGATCCATCAACCTTTGTATAAGACAACTAGTAGAAGCCCTTCTCCTAGCATACACTCTACCATGACTAATCTCTCCCACATTGATTCTCCCAAGGACCCATTGGTTGATCAGGTCCTTGATAGAGGGACACGTGGAGGAGGTATACCTACACAAAAAAATTGGGTAACTAAACTAGCACATACAGATTCGTAAGATATGTCTATAAATAAATTAGATTCAATGACAAAAGTAAAACCAACAACTCCATTACCACATGATTATTACAGTCGAGTTTTTGTCTTTCTAATGGGGTTTCATTGCATACGATGATTACTTTCTTATCACTAAATTGTAAAATTTCAATAAACTAAAAAAAAATTATACAAGTTAACATATCTAAATATACATTACAGAAGTAATGCAATAAAATACATGTAAGATGAATAAAGAACTACATAAGTACACATCCATATGAAGCAAAATAAACCATGTGAACATCATCATATATACAAAAATGGTATCAATTTCATACAAATGAAAACATTAGTTGTACATTGGGGTCATATCCCCAAGCATATACTCCTCATCACTATCTATGTCCATAACCCTAACATCTCCCAATGTAGAGGAACCTAGGTCCAACTTGGGCCCATGTGCACGAGATAGTTCATTTACTCTCTCCTCATATGACCCTATCTAATGTAGTGTCTCAACATGCTCACGGTGTAGGATGTCATATCAATTAATAAATACCTAAAAATCTTATTGGCACTACATTGTGGGATGTCTCATTGGTCAAGCTTTACACGTAACTCCTCACACTCAATAGTTGTGGTGTGATATGCAACCACTACTCTAGCTACAGGATCAAATAAGGGTGAATGGGTACCTACAATATCAATGACTCTTTCAATATGTCCCCCATCAACTATATCCATTGACACACTCTAAGTGAGGGCCTACACCACATGATCTACCATGGTAGCCACTCTTGACTACCTACACACAAGATTTACAAAATACAAATCAACTACAATTATCATACCACATACTATATCGATCAAATATAACAATTCAAAAAGTAAGGTACTTACATGTCTCTCTTTTTTGTTGCCTCATTTATGGTTGCATGTCCTATGGGAACTCCACCACCTCCATCTCCTCCTACACCTCCTTGTGCCATAGGTATGGCATCAAGGAGGGCAACTATAATCGGAAATAATAATGGCCAATAAGCCCCTGCCCATCATTGCATGTAACCATCGATACATACCGCATTATCCCCTATAACATTGGATGATTACATACAAATTTAGATACTACCATCGATGTACTGATGGTACTATCCAAAAAATTGATGATAGTTTTTGTCATCCTAATAAAAACCAAGCAATTTGCTAATTTAAGTAAAATTTCAAAAAATCAAGAATAACACTTATATCACAGGGTAAAAGTACATTGCAATGCATCAAAATCTTGGCTGGCTAGGGTTGTCTAGAGCATATCAAATCATAGTGGTCATGGGGCTCTATCGTGCGACATTGTATATTTCTACTCAGAGCTCAAAATTTTTAAAAGGTTCAAGGTACAAATGAATGAAAAATTATATTCAAAACCTCTAATATATAACTTTTATACAAACTTCAAAAGCACATGTCTTGAGTACCAGTTTTCCAAAATTAAAATCGTGAGTTACGTTGGGATCTAGGAAATGAGCCCTTTGACATTATACCAATTTGGATTTTTTTAAGAAATACTAAAAATTGCCTAAATTTTTTGCTTGCATTAGACATTATTCCACATTACAAGTGTTACTAAAATGATGTTGCATTCTCTAATACCAACACTACAAATGTAAAATTGGTTACTCCCCACTCATATACATGACATTGTCACTTATTCATTTCATGATGAGGTGACTAGAAGATTATATTTCCACTCCTCCCAAAAGGGGGCATATCAGTGGGGGCATGTCATATAAATATGACTTCTGCATATTCACAGTTTCAGATTCAGTGGGGGCATGTTATGGGAACATGTCCTCCATATTTATTCAATATTCAACACATCTTGATTATAGTGGGGTCATGTCATGGAGACATGGTTTATGCATATTCATGGTTTCAAATTAAATGGGGGCATGTTATGATAACATGTCTTCCACATTTATGTAGTATTCAACATATCCAGATTATAGTGGGGGCATGTTTTAAAACAATGTCCTCCACATTTATACATAGTTATCGGATTCTCCATATTATAGTAGGGGCATGTTATGGAAACATGCCCTCCATGCTTATGTCATATTAAAACTCTTTAGACTTCCTACATAGTGTATGATTCATATAAATATTCGGGTCAACATTGTATACATTGGTATTACCACATATACATATATTACATAATAATGATGCTTATGCTAAAGCAAAAGGCACAATCTACACAAACTACGACCTTCACACTAGATATGACAGGGGGAATGAACAAGGGTTCATTCCTTCTATTTACTTAGACACTAATCTACATTCCAGATTCTCTAGATTTTTTTTAGTTTTTCTAGCCCATACCCATTCTGAATAGCTTCTTTGTCAAAATCCTTTTGCTGATGCAGGTTCCATTGATATTGTTGTGATCTTCATTGATTGTGGTCTTTGATTTCTTTGAACCTCTAAACAAGGTGTCTTTGTAGCCTCTATAAAAGAGAATGTCGCTAGCGAGTGTAAAGTATGATAAGTATTGGATGAAAGATCTAATTTTATGGTGAGATATAGGATTTAGATGAATGATATGATCGTGAAGTGTGGTAAAAATGTTAGGAGACCAAGTGAAATTAGGACTAATAGTTACTATATCATGGACTTTTATCACATTATGGATTGATGCCCAAGATGAACTTCTACAAACTATTATTTGATCCTTATCCATCTACAATGATTGGTTTTATTCATAGATTAGAGTGATTAAATCATCTAGTTTCAATAGGTTGTGCATTTGAGTTATGTTGGTTGGGAAATGATACTCTTGACAACTGAAGCACCACTCTTCCTATTCTAGGTTGGGGGCATGATCACATTCTAACTCTCCTCAATCCAGATACAACACCACTAGGGTGCAACCTAGTTAACCACTTACAAACTCACTCATCTTCATGGCCAAAAGATGAATGAGGTTGCAAGTCCCATTCTACTTATTGAGTCCCCATAGCGGAACCAACATTACAAATCCATTACTATGTAACATGTATACAGGTGTATTATATCCATGTTATTTCTTTATGCTACATTCTATTATTGATCATATACAAATTATATATGTTGATTACTTTGTGACATGCTCTAGATCGTAGGTAATATTCAAACAAAAGGTTGAAATAAATCTCAAGCAAAGACAAGGTGTGTTGTATACACCAAGGTATGCATTTTCTTTTCCTTTAAACTAGTAATTTTAGTTTAATACATTACTAGATAAAAGGGGGGCAAATGTGGATACCAATATTTGGTCATAACATGGTTTCATAGATTTTTATATGTATAGGTCTCTTGACTGAGAGTTATATATTTAGTGATATGGTCTCATATGGACCTCCTCGGGTCCATCTTATTTCACTTGCTTTATCTACCCCTTTGGGCTTGTATGTTGTCAAATTATCTTTTAATCTAATGTATTATGGGGATCCCTACCTATATTTTCCTTATACCTATGTTTTTAGCCTCTTGAAACCAATGTTCCTTCTAGACTTTTACATTAATGCAAGTGTTTAACTACGACGTAAGTATCCACACTTACATTTTTATATTTTTTCATGCTTTTCAATTTTTGACTGTTTGTTTAGCCCCGTATGTTCATTATATTATTAGATTTTCACATGCCATTAGGTCCTAACTCAAAATTAAGAAATCCCTATATATATAAAGTCTATGGTCTAATTACACCACCTAACATTTTGATCAAGCAAGTCCCTAATTAGCAAGTATTTTATATTCTAGGCTATAAAATTAAATTATAGTACTGAATTGAATATTTGAATCATCTACAGGGTCAATCTACTCTTGCATTTCTTGTGCCAAGGTTTACAATAGGAGAAAGAGCATATAGTTTCATAACCAAAAATTCCACATAATTCCTAAGAAGGAGAACTACATGAGAGTCTGAGGCACTCTTCAGAGTAGTGGCTATGTAGGTAGCACTTAGCAATAGCTTTGGTTGTTAGGGTTAGCTCAACTCACATGCTAACCCATTTTTACCAAGTTACAGGAGGTCAAAGGCAAGAAGATTAGGGTTTTACTTATTGGTTGGATTTCGTGCATAATTGAACACATATTGAAGGACCAAACAAGAGTATAAGTGACATTGTAGTTTCAATGAAAATTTGGATCCATTATTATACATATCCTGATTTGGACACTTGTGTCAAAGATCAACACATGCGTTGATGCAATTATCTAGGCTCAATGCAAGCATCCTAAGTGTAAAAATATTCAAAACATAAAATGAGCAGATCTTGGATCTTGATCACTATTCTAAGATGATTCCAGATCACTTTATAGTATAGGATGAATATGAAATAAGATATGCTCTCTATCTCTTGATTACCTTGTACTTGGTATATTTTATTGCACATGTGTAAATAGGCAACTTTCTATAGTTTGGTATATATCAATAAATTTTGAATATTATAATATTGCATTCAAATAGTTTTATTTACTTAAGTGTATTAGTGTATAAAACCCAAACAACATAAAACACTTTGGATGCATAGTTTGTAAGGTGAAGATGTCTAAACTTTCTTGCATGATACTCATCGTGTAGTGAGGGTTAAACGCACCTTCCATTAGTTCTTGATGTTCTGAGTAGAATAAATTTTAATATTTTATGTTATGATGTTGTGAAAGTTGTCATCTGATGTGTGTGTGTGTGTCTGTGACAATTGTTTTATATATATATATATATATATATATATATATATATATATATATATATATATATATATATATATATATATATATATATATATCTGGTAGACTTATAACTTTGTGTAATTATTCCTCAATGTATGTTTGGTAGTGGAAGTGGATAACTTCTTGATTGAAGTTGTAAGATGAGAATTGAGACTGTCAATGTGAATGTATTTTGAGTGGGATATTGTCTTACCTTTGATTAATTTGACTTGGAAATTTATATCGTTGATAATGAGCTAATTGTGTTAGACTATGAATACATTTTTTGAGGTAATGTTTTAGTAAAAATGGAGATTCAAGCTAATGAATTTTTTGATTTATACATTAAACAATATTGACTTAAAGTATGTACAATAATTCTCTATGTATGTTATGTTTAGTGAATGGAGATGTGGATTGAAAATAAGAACTTGGAAGTGTGAGTAGTAGTAATATAGATAACAAATAAAATTAGGTAATATAACTTGTGTTTGTGAAAGTAAAATATTGAGGAGGTTATATTGGATACCTCGAAGAAAGGTCGATAAAGCCAAGGTTTGTTTTATATAGACATGTTAGGAACCTGATAGGTAGCAGTAAAGGTTACTATGTTATAGCTTAAAAAAATTTGTAGCACTTTATGAATTATTCTTCAAACTCAAAGGGAATTATATTTCATTTGAAAAGTATACTAAAATTTTGAGTAATTATGTTTATTAATCTTGTTCTTATATCTAAATATTTTATTACTACTGGTCTCTGTTAATCCTGGATATCCAAATCATGTCATCTAGAAGGTTGAGAGCAATGTTCTTCAGTATTTTATTTGATGAATAAGAAATAGAGTAATGACAATCCCTAAAATCAAGTACCATCCTATAGTTCATCTAAATAGTTAGATGAACAAAGGATTTACTGAATAGAGATAAGTGCCATTGTATGAATAACTTAACTTGATTGCATTATAGTTTAAACTTAATACTATATATTCTAATTAGATTTGTATCTAAAGGATTAGAATGTCTATTGACACCTAAATTTAGTTAAAAATGAAGAAGATTATATGTAAAATTTTGATTGAATCCCACCATTTACTTATCATTTGGCCTGGTGATCTATGATTACCTTCATTAAATATTGAAAGGGTAATGCTATCTATAACTTATGATTCCATGAAAATTAAGAGAATGAGTATTTTAAAGATATTTTGATAAGTCATTTTTACATTGATTAAATTGAAGGCATAATTGATTTAGAGTTGGAAAACCCTAACTTCTTAGTAATCTAATGGAAGTTTCATAGTGGTTTAAGCCAAATTTATAACATGTTGGAATGAAGTTTTTATAGATATGAATTCCGTAAGTAGAGACATTCCACAATGGCATACATTTTTTTATTAGTTAATGGTAGAAATGTTGAATTAAGTAGATTTAAGCATGTTGATTAAGCTAAGTTGAATATGTGATTTGAAAGTATTTGCAATTAAAATGCATTGTTGGATTTTCTCTAGATGTATTATTTGAATAAATATCTCATGAATGATAATATAATAAAGTATTGTAAAGTGAATTATGAAATGTAGTATGAAATAATTTATGTAGTTCTTCAAGTCATATAGCTATAAAGGACTATGTTCAAACATAGGATTGTATCCTTAATTGGCCGTAGAAGAATTCTCATGGGAACAAATATATCTTAAAGATGACTTTAAGGAAATCAAAAATGACATCTTACTTTAATTGAGATAAATTAGGCAGTTTGAAGCCCCAATTGACCATAATCAATGTATGAATAGTGTAGTCAAATAAAATGTCCAAATTGGTAGTTTGAGTGTGGCTAGTGACACCCCATTGATAGGTCCTTTTTGCATGCTCTTACGACCCTTCTAGACACCTTTTCGCTCACTATCAGTCATCTAAAACCTTCTAAATGATCATTCCACCTCAGCCAAACAATATTCCCCATGCCAATCATGTTCCTCCAGGTCCCGAGCCTATAGGATAGGAGTTCCCCATTTGGACTATAGCACCCCATAGAGAAGTGTCATGTTTTCGGTGGTCCTGTCCATTTTCACTCTAAGCCCCAATGGTCATTTTCATCTAGTCCTTATCGTTAATTAGGTCAACCTAGTGTGAATACATCTGACCCATAACCAATTATTCCCTATAAAAGCCCACTCAAAGCTCATTTATAAGAGAGGTGAACAAACTTACAAAGAAAGCAAGAATAAAAACAAATCACTATGTCAAACTTCCTTACTATTTGCACACAATCACTCAACATAGCTGCAAACATACTCAAATCCTCACACCAGTCCCTAACCACCTCAAACACTATCAATTTGGTATTTGCATCCGCATCACACTATTTCATAAAGTACACTAGGTGGGAGAACTACATATGTCTTGATCCCTCTTCAGAGTATTGGTATATAGGTAGCATGCCCACACAAGGGGTGTGGATTTCACATTCAATACATCTTTCACACTAACCCCTCTCTTTCTCAAGTGACTAAAATATCATTTTATCAAGAATGATGGAGGGTTAGGCTTTGAAGATAAAATCAGCTCCACAGTGAGTTTTGTTGACAACTAGCGCTCAATTTTTCACAGGTAAAATGTAACTACCTAAAAAATTTTAGCTCTCTATGATTAGTTTGGACAATAGTGGCAGAAATGGACAACAACATCGGACACCAAAGTATCTATTTTTCGGTGTTCCTATCCTTTCACCCAACAAAATATAGATTCAAGTTTACAACACCTCCCAGTCCTACACAACTATTTTCAACCTTTGTATCAGTTATCTCAGTTTGTTTTCTATTTAAGTTATATTTCTCTTTATTTATTGCTATTTTTAGAAAGGTGAAAAAGACAAATAGTTGCACAAATTAGGATTGCATTTATTGCTATAATTTGTACCAATTTATTAATCTAGACCCTTAACTAAAATAAGAATAAAACTCCCTTATTCCCAAATAGGTTAAATCATTTGGTGAACCCAAATTAATTTGTTTGTACACAAAAACCCTATAAACCCTAGGGAAAATTATTTGTTGATTTTAGCAGTACTTTCTAATTTTTCCTACATATATAAATCAAAATTTCACATTTAATTTTTAAAATTCACCATAGTAATTTTAAAAATCATTTTCTTTCACACCTTAGTTGAATATACTAGGTCCCTTTGCTTCTTGAGGTATCACCTTACATTTAAATTGATTTCATTCTTATTTTATCATAATAATTCACAAGTGTTCCTTTTAAAGACCTAAGATGTCTCTACTAGGTCCAATGATGTACATGAATGCGAAAGATTTGTATTCCTTAATTCAAAGTTTTATTATATGCCTTGTATGCCCGATTCACTTCCTTCGTAAGTGGGAGCACATGCATTTTGTTCCTTTTATTGATCAACTTTACATGTATTTTTTTACACCTCTTGCCTCACCTCCTTTAGAGCCTCTATTCCATGTTGAGTCATGTTGTATGGTCTATTTTTCTCTTCCTTAGGTCACTACCCATCGTTAGAGAGACTAACTAACACCCTTTATCCCTCCACACCTTGACCTATTGATTATCTTTGCTTTCCTCCCATAGCTATTACTAGCCCTATACGACTAGTAGATAATGTGGTTAGAGGTATTACTTGATGTTTCACCATGCCTCCTCCCCTAGTTAGGAACCCCACCACCCTCATATTTCCTCCCATCCTAGGCCTAACCCACTTGCATAGGCAGATTAGTATAGGGCATATGATATTGTCGATCAATTGAGAAACACACTAGCTAATATTTCCATGTTAGAACTGCTTCAAAAAGCAAATGTGTTCAAGGACATTCTTTATTAGGAAATCACTCAGACTTTTATGCCCATTGATTCAGAGCCTTCTTATTTTGCATTAGTGGTAAACATATTAAAAACTATAGAAGATATTATTTCTTTTGATCGTGAGGACATGCCTTCTCAGATAGTTATTGATTAGAGTTTGCCATTGTTCATACAAGCTTAAGTAAAAACTAGTGCAGTTAAGAGAGTTTTAGTTGATACTAGTTTTGGACTTAATATATGTAGTATTAAATTTTTACAAACCATGGGCGTAGATATGGCTTCCATGTAGAATTCATAGAAGAACATTATAGGGTTTGATGATATACCATGATAGACATTAGGCATCTTTGCTTTGGATATCATGGTAGGGCCCAAAACCCTCTCTACATAGTTTTAGGTCATGCCAGGTCCTCTTCATTATAACCTTTTACTTGGATGACCTTGGATACACACTATGGAGGTAGTTCCTTCCACTCTTCATCGATGTGTTAAGTTCCTCTATGAAGGATACCTATACACATGCCCAATAGATAACTAGCCATTTAAATATTTATAGAATTACATAGTCATCTTTGACTATTTCACCAAATGGGACACCTCATATCATAGTTCAATCACCACCTCATTGCATTTCTCTTGACTAGATACATACATATGAGGTAGGAGAGACTAACACATCTTGCACTATACCACTTACAGTTGTTTCCTCAACATTAGATACTCAACCATTTATAGTAGCTTCAACCATTCTATCTACTCCATCAATCATAGTTCCTACACCTATTTTAATTACACAATCACCAATAGCAGTTCTAGTAGTCCCAATTGATTTTATAGATACAACTTTTTAGACAATCACAATCACTTCATCAATTACAAATACTCTCATAGCACCACCATCTTCTCCTACTATAGTTGATGAGACTCCCATATCACAGTTACCCCTTATGGTAAATTTTGAGTTATCATATGTGCATGATGTTGATATAGATTCCCAGGCTACTTTAGATGATGATACGACACCCACACTCATAGATGAATATTTGTGTGGATTGAGCTTTACACTAGTTGGCCCAAGAGAGTACCAAGATGACTTTAGAGCCCTCATCACACATCCTGCATCACTCTTAGCATCTCACACTACACTCTTAGGATATACTCCACATTTGTGGACACAAAAATATCACTTGGCACATACAATTCACATGGTTATCTCTATGGATATATATCCAATCATTTAGATTTAGGCAAGCAAGACACAACATCAACTATAGATTATGTTATAGATGTTACTTGATCATAGATTAATCAAACTACCTATAGAAAAACATAGATATATTATCAGGTTATCATGGTAGGATGGTCACCCATTTTGTCCCTTTCATAGAATCATAGGCCATGACACAGACTCGTGTATAGATTTACAACAGAGATTAGATAAACTATAGGTTTAGGATACTATTCAGATTATATCACCACCAATACTAGATCTGCCACTTCCACCAAGGCTACCCACTATTAGAGATAAATTCCTTAGAGGAGAACCAGCATCTTCACCACCAAAGTGACCCTTAGTTTGCCTTTGAGTGATAGATATCCGACTACACAAAGATCACAAATCTTACTGAAACCTAAGGAGATAGCCACCATCTATACAGATCTTGCAACATATGATGATACTTATGATGATGATCTTGAGGCATTTGATGATGGACGTGATCCCTTCCTCCATCTTTGTCCCCAGTAGGCTCCATCCTTGAACCCTTCACCCCTCTAACTCAGTCTTTTATGTCATTGTGTATATATTAATTTGCTCACATTATTGTACATAGTTTCTTTCCACTTACTTGTACATAATTTTTCAACTTACTTGTACATAACTTCTTTTCACTTTGTTGTACATACCTTGATTATAATTACTTGTACATAGATTTTTTCAAAATATCAAAAACAATACAATATTTCAAAATACCAAAAACAATATAATATTTCAAAATACAAAAACATTCAAATAACTCAAAACACCAAAAACTTTTCAGCTATATGCATTATCCATACTTTACATTTCTAATACCATGCTAGACTTACATTTTGTTGTTATACGCTATTATTTGTTGATTTATCTACATTACCATGCTTCACTTCATCTTCTTTCAGTGTGTGCAATGACACCCAAATCATGGATTACTTCACTCTACCCATTGAGGGGGCATCCGACTTTTACATTCAAGATATACATCGACATCTCTACCCACTAGGGGCATATTCTACATGACTACACCATCTAGGTTATGTCATTCCTACACCACACACTCTAGTTATCATGTTGATGTACATTACTTACCAGCTAACACAGATTATTCTATCGATACTAACTAGTATATAGTACTTGTGTATTTCTCAGCATCTACCTAGTCTTGTACTACATATTTTTCATACTTTCACTTCTTGCTTTGATTAGTTATATGTGATAGTATTTTTAGAATTTGAATGCCTTATTTTCTTTCTTTGAGTAGCTAGATGTGATTGCATTTCTCAGTTCTTATTTTGCTACTTGTGTGTGCCTTAAGACAATTGCCAATGTCCTATACTTGTACTCTTGTTTTTGCTTGTGGGCCTTGTACCAATCTTTATTATTTAAAATTGTATGTGTATATAGGCATTTTAACATGACTTGTATGCTTGTTTTCCTAGTTTGAGTGACATATGCCCATGTCCCTTGTTTGTTTTGCCCCTTGGCCTCTTTTGTATGTTTCTTACCTTGTGTGTTTGTTTGTTTGTTTGTTTGTTTGCTTTTTAGTTGTTTATAATGCCACAATCCACATCATGCATTATCTTGCCTTCTTGAATGCCATGATGGACATCATGCTCCATCCCTCCTTGACAACTAAACAAATTTTTAGTTTTAGTTTAGTATACTTCACATGAAATTACATTGTTACATTTATCTAGGCATGCCCTTGTTGATCTAACAATCTCCAATACAAACTATGTTATTTATTGAGATATCTTTTTGATCGTCATTGCTATATCATATATTTCATAGCATAACACACTTGCAAGGATCTTTCTTCTAAGGGCAATCATTACAGGGTCCTCATTCCTACCCTTAGAAGAGAAGGCAACAAATAGGGGTTTTGTCACAAAGATCATAGCCTTCTACTAATCAAAATTAGTTTTTAGAACACTTAGAATAGCAATCAAAATTCAAAACATACAGAATAGATCAAAAAAAATGTGACAAATATAACACAGTAATTAGAAATAGTAAAGGACAAAAGAGCTCCATTCAGATTATAACACCCTACAATAAAGTGTCTAGTTTTTGGCACTCCTATCCAAATAGCCAAAAACCCATAATTTTTAGAAACAGACAGAAAGGTAAGGCCAATTATAGTTTTGTCAGCTATAATCTAGTTAAAATTAGGTAGTTTCCATATAATTTTACTCAAATTATCCAGATATAAGGGGTATCATGTGAGACACGATGGCTCGTGCTTCTAGTTTCAGATTGAGCAATTGGTACACCTTCCAGATCAAAATCTATGTTATAAAAAGTAGTGATTAGGAACAATCTGTGTGGCACATTTGTCTTATTTTCTTTCTAGTTTATTGCATTACCCAAGTATTCTCAGTAATTACATGTTTTATTCCATCTATAGTTGGTTAGCATCATTTCAGAGTGAATTTCATATAAGCCTAGTTCTCAGTTTTGGAGTGGCTTTCATTTAAGCCTAATCTCCACCTTTCAGAGTGGCCAAGATTGGCCTAGTTCTTTGTACACATTCGGATATCCATGCCACATTGTTAAATTATAGAGCATTCATGGGCTTCATGAGCCATCTCATATGATGCATATTCATACCGATATCAGTTCATAGTTTATACTTAGAGGGCAATGATGGAGCCAAAGGACTAGCTAGCCTTTGTATTCTTGAGCCACCTACTCAGAGGCATTGGACACATAGTCCAAACATTGATTAACACACATATGATTACATAACTTCACTACATAGTGGGAAATAATGGAGCCAAAGGGTTAGCCTTTATATTCTTGAGCCACCCTCAAGGAATTGAACACTTAGCTCCATTCATGATATTACTAGTAGTATAACACATACCCAACATCACTCAACATCACAACAAGTTTTATATTGGTTCTCATACTCGATGAGGTATATTCATTCCTTTCTCTTCCTCTCTCTTTTACCCAACCTTTGTACATTCTTATTTTAGACATAGTATGTCTACTAAGAAATGATCTACTCTTTTTTTTTTGTAGATTTATGCTTCATGATGTGTTCTCTCTACGCACTCTCAGCATCACACATCTTCATGGGCTTCACCCTTTCAGGTACATTTTATATTATTATTTTATCCTAATATTTTGCTTTGTTGCATCACTAGAATAAAGGGGCGGGGGGGGGGGGGGTAAATGTAGTCATATAAAATATCCAAATTGGTAGTTTGATTGTGGCTTGTGACACCCCATCCATAAGTCCTTTTTGAATACTCTTGCGACCCTTATAGACGCATCCAAAACCTTCTGAATGATCATTTCACCTCAACTATACAGTATTCCCCACACTGATTCTATTCCCCTAGGTCTCAAGCTTATAGGATAGGAGTGCTCCATTTGGACTATAATTCCCCATAGAGAAGTGTCCCATTTTTTGTGGTCCTATCCATTTGCACTCTAAGCCCTATCATTTTCATCTGGTCCTTATCCTTAATTAGGTTAGTCTATCACGAATACATTTGACCCATGACTAATTATTCACTATAAAAACCCACTCAAAGCTCATTTACGAGGGAGGTGACCAAACTTACAAAGCAAGAAAGAATATAACAAAAACACTAAGGCAAACTTCCTTATTCTTTGCACATAGTCACTCAACACAACTGCAAACATACTCAAATCGTCATACCAGTCCCTAGCCACATTAAACACTATCAATTTGGTATTTGCATCCACATCACACAATTACATAAAGCACACTAGGTGGGAGAACTACATATGACTTGATCCCTCTTCAAAGTATTGGTATGTAGATAGCATGCCCACACAAGGGGTGTGGATTGCACATTTAGTACATCTTTCATACTAACCCCCCCTCTTTCTCAAGTGACTCAAATATCACTTTATCAAGGATGATGAAAGGTTAGGGTTTGAAGATAAAATCATCTCCATAATGAGTTTCATCGATAACCATCACTTGATTTTTCATACACACAGGCACAACACAACTACCTAAAAATTTTCAAGTCTCTGTGATTAGTTTAGACAATAGTGGAAGGAACGAATAACAACGTTGGATACCAAAGCATCCATTTTTTAGTGTTCCTATCCTTTCACCCAATGAAAGCTAGATTCAAGTTTATGACATCTTTTTAGTTTTGCACAGCCATTTTCAACCTTTGTATCAGCGATCTCAGTCTATTTTTTAGCTAAGTTATATTTCTCCTTATTTATTGCTATTTTTAAAAAGGTGAAAAAAATAAACAGTTGCACAAATCAAGACTGTATTTATTGGTCTTTTTTATATTGATTTATTAATCCAGACCCTTAACTAAAATAAGAATAAAACTCCATTATTCCCAAATAAGTTAAATCAAATAGCTTGTTAGTCAAGTAAATCTTAAATAAACTTTATTTATAGCGCTGCTTAAGATAAAACAGATATCCTGAGAGTAATACAATGTGAAAGGTTGAAGTTCATGGACCTAGCTCATTGTGCATACTTAAGCATATTGTTATACATGTTACTTCTTATCCAACACCAAATAATGTGAGTGATGTTGTAAAAGTATGCTTGAAAGATGATATGATAATATTGGAATAATTAATGATTAAGTGGTGTTATTTATGTACCTTTAATAAATTAAATTACATTGGTTAAATAATAATATATTTTTTTATTTTTCATGAGTTTATCCTTGTGTAAATATATAATAAAATATATTAAATGACCTTTGAAGAGGTTGGACCCATTAATGTGTTTGTTGGAAAAGGTCACTTATAATGGGTAGATTGCCTTGCCTATATAATAAAGAGTTTATATTGTAAGATGTAATGAAAAAAGAGAGAAGCAAAAGAAGATAAATCTTGTATTGGATATATTTTTTATTTTTCAAATAATAAGTAATCTTAGTGGGTTTTTTACCTCTTCATGAAGTTTTCCTACAGTATATCTATGTTATGGTGTGTTCAACTTTGCTCTCATTGTTTCATGGTGAATGTCTTTGTTGTTGGTATCACATCTAGAACTGGCTAGTGTTGTAATCATATTGCTTATTTTGCCATGGTATCATAGATGGTTGATGTGTGATCAAGAGGCAAGATTGAATATCGGGTTGTTGGCATGTGTTCAAGCCCATATTCATCCATATTCCAAGCCATGGTATGTTCATAAGTTTTTTCAACCTTCTCCTTCTGTAAGAAGTAAGTTATTCTACTTTTTCCTCTCCTAGAAGCCTAGAGATCTCAGATCTATGAAACTTTTTCATATTTTAAGCTTATTTTCATGTCATAGATCTAACTAAGAATCTTAAAATGGGCTAAAAATGCTTCTTTAAACATTAAAAATCTTACGATTGTCTTGTTTTTTGGACTAACAATATGTATGAAGGTGTTTGAAGCTCTCTAAGTTGCAGATATAAAACTTATAGGCAATTGAAAGCACTAAGAGAGCCAACAAGCGAACAGATCAGTTCTTAGACATTCTTGTATGGCCTTTTACGGTCCTTTTTTTATTTTATTTTTTGTTAAAATATCCATTTATAGCTTCTTTTGAATGGATCTTATATTCTAAGGATATTTAACTTATTTCTAAGCCACCCAAAGCTTTCTTAAAGTGTTTGATGCATCTCTTCTAAATTTTTTATTTTTTATGCTCTCAATCTTGCTTTGTACGGCCTCTATGAGCTAAATTTTAATCAAAAATTTAGTTTTTATATTATTTTATCTATTTTTCAAGTTTTTAGAAGTAAAATCTTCTGATCTATGCTTGTAAACACCATTGGAGATCCTAATCAAGCTTAAAATTAGAGGTTTTTCAAGATATTTTACTTCCTTAGCATCTTTGTACGGTCTTGTATGACTTTCTTGCTAATTTTTTTAATAAATGATTGAGATATTTTTCTCTCTATTTTTGGTCTTGGGAGGGTGTTTATCAATTTATAAGCCTTTAAAATCCTCTCCAGACCCTGCAAACCTCTACCTGAGCCTGTTTATTTTTTTCCAGCCTCCATTAACACCCCTGTATAGCTTTGTAGGGTCATGGAAGAAGGAAAAATCATAAATCTTGAATTCTCATCCATTTTTTGAGATTTGAAGGTTTATTTCCTATTTTTTTCAATTTATAAACCTGTTGGAGCCCTTTTCAGACCCTAAGGAGCAACAAAAACAAGTTTTTTAATTTTTTCTCTTTGAGATAAGTGCCATAACTGCAATAAAAAAATTAAAATCTATTTTTCAATCTGTAAAACCCAAATCTAGATCTACCAACAACTTTGGAATGTAATTTGTAGATGGTTTCAAGCTTTATTTTGCTGAAAATGGATCTTTGAAGCTCCTGAAATCCTCCCCTAATCTCCACCTGCGCCATGCTTCAGCAATTAATTGCTTGCTAAAAAATTTAATGGATATGTTTTTTCTTCTAATGTTTTAAATGCAAGTATTTATTAAATGTGGTTTTTATTTAATTGCTCCTTTTCCACATAAGCTTGGGTCCTAACCTGTCTTTTAATATTATTTGCTTTGCCCAAATTAAATTATAGCTATTATAAATCCATGTACATATTTATATTTATTTTTATTTTTTTTAAATAAAAATGAGGTTTAGAATGGTTAATGTATAAATTTATGCATGTATATTATTGACAAGCTTAGTGGGTGAGTCAGCTTACATGATTTTACTAGATCACTTGCATATGAGAGGTCTTGTGTTCAAATGTCCTTGTTCCTTCTTTTTGGTCAAAATAGGTTTTTATTAAAAATTATTTTATTTAATTTTCACATTCATTCATGTGGGAACATGTGTTGTACGTGATAATTTGTTTACCTTGTGACCCTATCAACTACTTGTAGACCATAGTCATCCAACCAGTTGATTTGTAAGTTTTGGCACACTCTAGACACATTCTGAAGGTCCTTAATCTGATTTGAAACCTACTTATATTATTTTTACAATAATTTGGTCAAATAGTGTTATTGCAACATTATTCATGACATTTATGACTAATTTTTGTGACACTTGTAACTTTCACTCTTGTTACAATTATTTATGTTTTTGAATTATTCTATAATAAACTAAAGTAATTAGTGTTGTTTAATCACTAGAAATGTATTTTTTATTGCAAAATCAAGTATAAAACATGTTATTTTTTTGTTTTTTAGTCTTTTTTTTCTGGTTTAGTATAAAACACAAACTTGTAGTGTCAACTTTCAAAAGAAAAAAAATATTCATGACTCAAATTATAATATGAATTATTCCTAATAAGATATGTAATGTTTGGTTAACTTAGTATTAAATTATTAGTGAATTTATTATATGTGCATCACATAACCTGCTTGTTATATTTAGCATGCTTGATTACAAGCTTACATAAACTCATATTGAAGGTTGTGTTAAAGCTTGATTCAAAAACTGTGTGAAATAAAGCTAACCCCTATTTACAAATATCTTGTTGGTATTTTGATTTATCTAACCATTATTAGGATAGCTATTTCATAAGATGTAGGTGTTGTTTCCAGATTCATATAAGATCCATACTTGGATCATTGAAAATTAGCAAAATGAATACTCGATATATAAAAGGAACTATAAACTTTGGTTTATATTATTTTTCTTTTTATTATGCTAATTTATTTGGTTATTATGATTCTAACCATATTATAATGATTCTAATTTTTGATATGTGTTTGTGTTCAGTGTAGGTGCTATCACTTAGAGCACTTCATGTGAAAGTTGCTAAAGAAGCCTTGTGGATATGAAAGATGCTAGAAGAACATCGTGTAGAAGTTACTCATTGTACTAACCTTCTTGGTGATAGTTAAAATTATATAACTTTGATGAAAAATCTAATGCATCACCAACAAACTAAAGCTTATGGAAGTTCATTCAATGTTGGGCCTATTGAATTTGCCATTGAGGGGGAGTGTGCTTGACAATGTCACTTCTTAATAGCCATATGGGTTGTATCTTTCCTTCTATCTCTCTATACTTCTTCTCATTGTAAAGTATTGTAATATATCACTTTATATGATTTTGATAAACTTCATATGGAAGTCTACATTGTACTAAATAGTATGAAGGTCTTTATGTTATAAAAGACTCTAATATGTTTGGTTGATTATTCATGAGAAATTATAGGATGTATTATCACTATGGAATGTATTCTCACTATGGGATGTAGTCTCATGATCATTATAGCTTAAACTCACTCTAAGTAGTTTAGGGTAACATAGTGTAATTTATTTAAAGGTGCATATGGGGGCATGGTGCACATCTTTAGGTATCTATGGGTATATAGTGTAATTCCTTTAAAGATGACTATGTGATTATGATTGCATAGTGTAATACCTTTGAGTATCTATAGTTGTATAGTGTAATTCTTTTAAAGGTGACTATGTGATTGCAGTTACATAGTGTAATAACTTTGGGTGTCTATAGTTAAATAGTGTAATACCTTTGGGTGACTATGTTTACATAGCATAATTTATTTAAAGGTGACTATGGCATGATGAAGGATGTTTCCTTCAAATATTAACTCTTAAAATTCATCATGTGGATGGTTCATGGAGTGTAAGTTCATTATGTTGTTACCTCTTAAAAATCACTATGTATCCCCACTTAACATTAAAAGGAGTATTGAAACAATTAATGACTAAGTGGTGTTGTTTATGCACCTTTAATACATTAAGTTATATTGGTTAAATAATAATATATTTTATTATTTATCATAAGTTTATCTTCATGTAAATAAATAATAAATTAAATTAAATGACTTTCGGAGAGGTTGGACCCATTATTGTGGTTGTTGGAAAAGGTCACTTATAATGGGCATATTACCTTGCCTATATAATAAAGAGTTTATATTGTAATATGTAATGAAAAAAGAGAGAAGAGAAAGAAGAAAAAGCTTGTATTGGGTATACTTTTTTATTTCTCAAATAATGAATAATCTTAGTGGGGTTTTTACCTCTTCATGAGGTTTTCCCACAATATATCTGTGTTATGGTGTGTTCAACTTTGCTTTCATTGTTTCATGGTGAATTTATTTGTTGTTGGTATCACATCTAGATCTGCCTAGTGTTGCAAACATATTCCTTGTTCTGTTAGATAAATTGGTATTAGTTGTTGTGCAAGTTGATGTGATGGATAACCTTATTTATTAAAAAATAACTATGTTAAATTTTCAAGGTTGTGACATTGGTATCAAAACACAAGTTGCTACCCTAAAGATCTCTAGAGAAAATTGTTACCTTAAATTATGATGTATGTACCTCAAGGTGGTGAGAACGTGAACTGGTAGAGGAGTGGGTTTTAATAAACCTCCATGAAATAATAAATGAGGTAGAAGAGTTGATTGAAATAGGAGAAGGAATGAACTTCCACCTAATAATGGAAATAATAATGCCAATAAAAATGACAATGGTGGCATTGATAACAATGTTGTTGGCAATCTACCAGTAGGGAATAATGAAGTTTTGGCTAATTTCTTGGAGTAATTACTACATCTAAGAGAGTTTGGAAGCCCATGAAAATAAGGTGGATTACTTAAAATTATAAAACCACAATAATAATCAGATGAAAAACTAAGGGGAAATGGAAGGTAAACTTCTAGAATCACAATTTATGATAGATCATTTTATTAAAGAACTTAAAAAGCTTCCTCCCCCCACCTCTACCAAATTTAAATCTAAGTATGTTGCTAAATCATGTATAATAAACCTATATAAGAATTACTCTCTACAAAATATGAGATAAAACATCAAGGCTCGTATTGGAGCATACTAGTTGGTTGGTGATGTTTCCTTGTGGTGGAACCACCTTTCTGCTCTCAAAGAGTATGCATCTTTGACACTTTACTTGGAAATATTTTTAAAATAGTTTAAAAAAATATATTTGAATTTAAATTATAAGAGCATAAAATCATTGAGTTTCAGTTGGGGAGATAGAACAACATGACAATTATTGAGTACGAGAACAAGTTTCTTAGTTTGTTATGTTATGTGAACTACATGCATGATGAATAAACTAAGTTCACTAAGTTCAAATTGGACTTATGTGAGCTATTAATGCATGATTTCAACATGAAAAATCCCTAAACCATGTTTTTTGCCATTGAATCTACCCATAGGACTAAGGAGAAAAAAAATTATTGCCTCAAGGTAAGACAAGAGTTTAGTAAAAATAGACATCAATCTAAATCCAAATCTTTCTCACCTACTGAAAAGAAATTTAAAAGGTAGGACCAAAAGAATAAATTTGTGAAAAATAAAAATAACTACAATAGATTTTAGAACCAAAACAGAGGTTCAAAACCTTAGATTTTTTCTAAATCTAGTTAAGTAAACATAAATCAAATCCAAAATGATCAGCATGGACTAATAACAGGTGTTAATTTAATACCATTCCCTCTACTAGGGTTTGTAAAATGTTGGGAATGTGGTGATAACCAATACAAAAAGGATTTACCAAAGCTAAAGGGTAATTAGCCTACCAACCATAGAGTTTATGTAGTAGTGGGTAATCAAAATGTAGATCTATAATCCCCTTTGATTGAGACTAGAGGTATAATTTCTACTTTTTCCTAGATAGTTTTGATTGATTATGGATCTAAAAATACTTTTATTTCTTCTTGTATTGAAAATAAATGTAAAATTAAACCTATTATAATCATATAAGGCTGGAAGGTAGATTTTGGTACAAGCAAAATAAAACATGTCTTAGACTGTATGAAAAAAAGCTAAGCTTGATTTAGGTGTTTTTAAGATAAACCTAAACTTTTTTGGACACCTTTGGGGTCTTGTGACCTTATTATTGGTATGGGAAGGTTGAAACAAAACCAAACTAAGCTCAATTTCTTTAGTAAAAGGGTTCAATGTATAGATGACTATGGTAATCTAGTATAAATCCAAGGAATCTTGAAACCCATTGCTCGTAAGATTCTTTTATTATGCAACTAATGAAGGCAATCTAAAGGCTTCAAAATTTACATTGTATAAATGCATGAAATTTTCAAGGAAAAAGAAGCATATATTAAAGACTTCCAAATTCTAAGAAAATTTTAGAACGTGTTCTCAAAATAACTTCTTGGTCTTCTACCAAAAAGGAAGTTTGATTTTTCAATTAATATAATACGTAGATTTGCTCTTGTATCGAAACCTCCTTATAGAATGAATGTATCAGATCTTTAAGATAATAAAATGTAGTTACAAGATCTCATGAATAAGGGGTTAATAAGACTTAGTGTCTCTGATTTGCATCCTCGTATAGAATTCATGAAGAAGAAAAATGGAACGTTGAGACTCTGTACAAATTACAAAATGTTAAATAAGCTCAAAATCAATAACATATATCCCTTGCCTAGAATAAATGATTTTTTTAATTAGATGAAGGGTGTTGTTTTCTCTAAGATTGATCTTATACCATGCTACCATTAGCTTAGAATCAAAGAGGAAAATATGCAAAAAACTAATTTTAGGACTCGATATGGTCATTATGAGTTCACTATCATGCCCTTTGGCTTGACTAATGCACCTATAACATTCATGAACTTGATGAACAACACATTCATAGATTTATTGAATTACTATGTGCTAGTTTTTTTAGAGCATATCCTTATTTATTCTAATAATGAATCTGAGTATGAACAACACCTACGCTTAGTCTTGCAGAGACTATGGCAACAGATGTTGTATGGTAAACTTTCAAAATGCTCCTTATATCAGTCCAAGATTAATTACTTGGGACATATTATTTCTAAATAAGTCCTTGTTATTGATCCTAATGAGATTAAGGCTATAATTGAGTTTCCCACTCCTACAAATGTGCATGAGGTGTGTATCTTTGTGGGACTAGCTAGTTATTATTGTATGTGTGTGTATATTTTTCCCAAATTAGCTAACCGTATTACTTCTTTACAATTCAATGATAAGAAGTTTGTTTGGTCATCTCATTATGAAGAGGCTTTCTTAAAGCTCAAGGAAATGCTCACATCTACACTAATACTTTTCATACATGATACAAATTGTAACTTTGAAATCTAGGCAGATGCTTTAGTTAATGGGTTTGGTGGTATCCTAACCAAAGATGGTAAAGTGGTTGTGTATGACTCCACTAAACTCAAGGAACATAAGAAGAGTTATACTATACATGGCTTAGAGTTGGTTTTATTATGCATGAACTTAAGCAATGGAAGCATTTTCTACTTGGAAATAATTTTAAAGTGAAATTAGATTGTCACAACTTTGGATATATTTATTAACAAGATGACTTGAATGTCAGGCAACAAAGATGGCTAGAGTTTATTAGAAATTTTGACATGGATATTGCTTATGTGAATGGTAAGAAAAATCATGTTGTTGATGCAATAAATAGACATACTTAGTGAAGTGCACTTTTTTTCTAAGATATGATTTTATAAAATATATATTTGAATAATAGTTTATTGAGGAAATTTGCAAAGAAATAAGTGCAACATTAACCAAGAAACCAGTGGCTAAAACAATTTCATATTTTTATATGGACTCAGATGATCTTTTGGGGCATAAGGACATAATTATGTGCATGAATTGGGTAATTTAAGGGATAAATTACTAAAATAAGTGTATTAAACACCTCATTTTTCTCACCTAAGTGTCATTAAAATGACAAAAAGATAAAAAGGTGTTATTTTTGGTCTGGTTTGAAAAAAGATGTAGTTGATTTTATTGCAAAATGTTTAGAATGCTAGTAATGTAAAGTTGAGCATTGTCACCCAGTTGGTTTGTTTTACGCCCATGATGTACCAAGAGATAAGTGCATTATGATTTCATTAGATTTTATATTAGAACTACTTACGCCTTGAGGCAAACATGTTACAATATTTATGGTGATTGATAAATTCACCAAAGTTGCACATTTTATTATTGGAAATCTAATTGAGGATGCCTATGGTTTTCTTGAAACATTTTATGAAGAAGGTTGTTTGCCTTTATAGAGATCCAAAGGTGATTTTCTTTCATAGAGACAAGTTTTTCACTTCAATATTTTGGTAGACTTTGATTGTTGCCTTTAAAACACACTTAAACTTTAGCTCAGCATACCACCCAAAAATATATGGTCAAACTGAACAACATAATAAAATTTTAAAAGACATGTTGAGAATGTTTGTCATGGAACAACAAAGCAAGTGATAATATTACTTGCATTTAGTTGAATTTTCCTATAATAATACATATCATTCAATGATCAAAATGGCACCTTTTGAAGCCTTATATAGGCAAAAATGACAAATTCCCCTTGGATGAGAATTTTGGAGGATAAATTTGTTGTTAAGTGTTAATTTGTATAAAATTATATTACACAAATGGCTTTTATTCACCAAATGCTAAAAGTTGCCCTTGATAGGCATAAAATTTATGCAGACCAAAAAAGGACACCTAGAGAGTTTGAACTTTAGGACAACGTTTTTCTAAGAGTTAGACCTCTGAAAAGTTCAATAGAGTTTGGCAAAGCTTCCAAAATAATTCCACATTATGTCAATCCATTCAACATTATAGAAAAGATCATTCTTATTGCTTATTGACTATCTCTTCCCCCTTCTCTATCTAGTATACATGATGTTTTTTATGTTCCATTATTAAGGAAATATGTTTTTGATCCTTCTTATATATTGGATTTGAATAATCTTTAGGTTTCATAAGAGTAGACCATTAAACTATACCTAGTGAACATCTTCGCCCATTTTAACCTTAACTTATGAGATCGAGACATACAATAGGTGTTGGTCCAATGGGATCAACTTAGTGAGAGGAGTACCACTTGGGAAGATGGAAATACTTTCTTACAAAACTACCCTCAATTATTAGTGTAGTAATTGAGATGACACCTATTTTAAGGGGTAATTGATGTCATATCCAAATTTTGATTTCTTATAATAGTGGGTTGCATACACTACTAAAATAAAAATTATTGTTATTTATGGAGTTATTATTGTTAAATTAATTTGTTTTACTTGTTTGGTTGAACTTGATAAAAACACGTAGTTAATTATTTAATCAATATAGTTGTAATTTCTAGATTATATATATATATATATATATATATAATGTATGTATGTATATTCTCATACAAGTATTGTTAATGTTATTTGACTAATTATAGGTTGTACGTGATGAGTTAGGCCTGATGGTGTAAAATTCTAACATGCATATCGATTTGAAATATACATGTATATTCACATATATATAATTAATTTCAAATAAATACTTTTCCACCTTGCATGTGTGTGCATAATGTGTTTGACTAGTATTATGCATAATTATTTGTTTTCTCCCTATATTAGGGTAGTTGTACATGTAATTTATTTATTTTGATCAACTTACTAGAATGTTGTCGTATATATGTAAAATTGAATATGTGATTAACGTATTCAATGTCACAAAATAATTGGTATATGTTGGCTTGGTTCCAACATGATTAAAAAGGTAAAAGTGATAAATGAATTTTGTTCTATTATTCCAACCATGTTCTTGTTTATTGGTTGCTTTCGATAAAGTTGGCTTGTATGACATTTATTGAGCTTGGTTTTTTTAAATATGACTTACCTTGGTCATTCAATGTCAAAAAGATGATTAAAATTATAGTTTTTCATTAAAAACATAAAGTGTTGGCATTTTGGTTTAAATAAGTTGCATGGTTAACAACATCACTTTAAAAGTATGGCACCTAAAGTGCATGGCATAGTATGATTTAGGGGACCACCCCTCATTAGCCATTGACTTGTAAGTTGCTTGATTATTTTAAAAAGGTGATTGACACTTAAAATGGCCTTAAAAATTGTTAATCATTTGGAATCCCTAATCAAAGGTTGACTTTCAAAGCAAAGTAAAATAGATAAAAGAATGGAGAAGAAGGAAGGGAGAGTGGCAAGGAAGTAGGACATAGCCTTGTAATGTTGCCTAAGGAGATAAATGAAGTGGTAGAGAGTTTGGATGGTGTAAAATATATCAACCAACATTTCCACTACCCTATTTTTTCTCATGGGATGTTACTCAAAGTGTGGACAAGGTTTTTATGGCGTTGGGGAGAGAACAACACACAACGTGGTAGTAAAGAAAGAATTAGATGACAAAGGAGAGAGAATGATATTCTATAATTTGTTTTGGACTTTTATTTTTGTATTTTATACTTCATATAAACTCGAGTTGAGTTGTTTTCTAGCTATGAGTTATTTTATTCACTACTGGTCATGTAGATCGTGTTAAAGAGTAATTTTGGGGTCATCTGTAAAACTTAACTCAACTCAAATTTTTAATATTTTGTCAAGAAACACTTACACATAACCTTGAGAGATATATTGCTATTGTATTATGTGTCATGTGTTATGTGTGTTATTTTGTGATGGATATATTTTGTTGTGATTTTTTGAGTTATTGATCACTAACCCCTAGGTGCCCTAATTTAGGAATGAATGAGAGGAGTGGTTGAACTCATATGGTACCTATGGATGGTTGTAATAATGTTTAATAGACAAATTCTCTTTATTGGTTTCCATTTGATGGTGGTTTTTATAACCTTGGACCTATTTCCATTTGGATGCACCCTATAAGAAGAGGTTTTCTAGGCCTCTAATCCAAGTTTAAAAATGGGGACATCTCACTTTCCATGGGTGAGACAACTTGTGAGATGAACCTCTAGATTAGGGGCTAACTCCCCTTGATGCACCATTTAAGCTCATGCTTCTACTACTATCAACTTGCGAGGTTAAAAAGGGTTGAGAATAACATAAATTAAACCTAAAATATGAAGGTGATACACCAAATTAATTTGATTACTTCAAAACACTTGCATTCCACACTTGAGACCAAAGAACCAACTAAAACATACCCTTTCCCAAATCTATACCTTCTTGCATCAATATTACATTGTGGGGTCCTAGATGATATACAAGGTTAGGAGGACTAGAAAAAAATTATTGAATGACTCTAATGAAAATACTACTCACTTCAAACATGAACATATCTTTAAACACTTCGTAGGCCCTACAAGAAGAGTCTACAAATAGGTGAAAAAATGAAGTCAATGCTAAGGAATCCATAGTCTTCACTAAGCAAATTCAACATTCAAATAAATCACACTATGAATAGTCATGAGAGAGGTAAAAACTTAGTCATTTTATTTATAATAAGGTGTAAAATTGAGCAGGTCTTCACCATACTCAAGTGGAGCATCCATACAATGCCAAAATGGCCAACTCTTATAGAGTTTGAGAGAAGGAGAGAGAGAAAGAATTCCAAGGGTCCCTTAGACATGTGTCAAAGTGATAAATTTAGTTAAAATTGAATTTGGAAGAGATATGGGTTGATATATGATAATTCATACTTCATACTTGTCCAAAACAAGTCACAAAGATAGTGAAAAGTGGCACAAAACTGCCATCTTCACATAAGAAACTACCCGCCTGAGTTGCCTTCCAAAACTATCTCTATCACTACAAATAGTAAGGTTTGATGCTTGATCTAAGAAATAGGGGTTAAAAAAAATCCCCCAAATTCATTGTATTGATGCTTGACCATCCCTATTCTTATGGACATGCAAAATCATCACTGGTAGTTTTCAAAAGGCTCTTTTCTATGCACCTTCTCCACTTGTCATTAAAAAATACTCATTACTCATAAATAATATATTAAAAATATGGAATGAAACTTTTAAATATCTCCCCTACCACTAGTTACAAGAAAAATCCTTTAAAAGTTCCCCTCAATTGCTTTTCATCACTTTCCCAAGTGTTCACTATTCTAGCTCACAGGACTGGTTGAAAGTGAGATTTTGGTTGGGAAACTTAGGATTTTTTTCATGAGTTGAGATGAATTTTTGGAGTTATTTAAATTGTATATCTTCCATCTAAAACTTTTTTCATCTCCTAACTCCTTTTGTATCTCTCTCACTACTCAAATTGGCCAAAATAAGCATGGTTTTCCCCTATTCTATACAATTCCATACAAGTAAATCACATGTGTATAATTATATGAGATTCATATATAAAATATAAGTGATTTCATGGCCATACCCTTGCATTTGGACTCTCAAACTGCTCTATCTTTCCAATCAGGTCCTTGTGAGGGTTTTACAAGGGTTTTGAGTGACCTGGGATCTTAACCTTTATTCATAGCAATTTCACATTGGACCTCCCTCAAAATTAAACTAAATAATCCTAAATTACATTCTATAACTCTCATAAATTTCTCAAGGTTCCATGCATTATTTCTTGAAAGTTGTGAGTAATGAAAGTTGACCTTCAAGCTCCATTTCTTGCATTTTGTGAGGGGTTTGATCCATTCCTAGCAAAAATGGATTCTTTATGACTTTATTTACCAACTAAGAGTTGTATCACCTCCATATATTCTCCAATAACATGCTAAAACTTATATGATATCTCATTTAGAGATAAAAACATTAATGGCTCCTCCTTAGGATTAGGCCTAAACCTATTGCAAGGAGTCTGCCTATAACCTTGTGTTCAAAAACAACTCTTTCTTGATGATTTATTGCCTCTAAAAACTTATAAACCTAAAATTTTCTTTGAAACACATGTAACAATACATTAAATGACTTTAAAAATTCTATAATTAAGAATTACCCTCTATTTGGTATTAGACCTATTGCTTGCACAACTGGCTACACCTACAAACCTAGTAGCTCCAAGCATTTTGTATGATTTCCAACCCTATAATCAAGTTTAAATAATGTTATTATATGTTATTTAACTCACCAAACCTTCTTGGAAACCTTCCTTTACTTATAGTATGTGGTTTTGACCATTTTTCCTAATTTTGCAAGGTTTGTGTAAGGGAAAAGTGACCCCTGTCTGAGACAATATAGGGGGAACTTCCATTGTTTATTCCAAAAAAACAATTATTATATATGATATATATGGTGATAAGGATGAACTCCACAAATTTTTTTCTTTTGAATCTAATGGATGACCCTCCAACTGATCTAAAACTCAAGACTGAGTTTCTTGAGAAAATGCCTGCAAAGTTAGAAGGGAAAGAACTATGTTTTTGTGAGTTTAGGGTTTGTAGGTCATAAATTTAACTTAGTTTTATTTTAATGGTCCTTATCACCATATTTATTAGGCTATAAACCATCTTCATTCCTTTCCTTACTTTCCTTGAAAATCAAAACCCATACTTTGCTTAAGCTTGGAAGGTGACCCTGCCTGACTAAGGTAGCAAACAAGGGTACTATTGGTGAATATCTTCTTGTGTGGGAATATTATAAGGTGTTTATATATATATATATATATATATATATATATATATATATATATATATATATATATATATATATATATATATATATATATATATCCTCTTCAAAATAATTTAAAAACAAAATAATCTCCTTCTTTGATACATAGTGATTTTAGCATCTACAACACCAACCCTACTCACTCTTGGCCTAACCTGGCTATAGGTATATTCCTTACCCTACCTATAGGTTACCAAGGGCCATTTGGGTCATGGTGTTGAAGGTAAAAATGGTTGTATCATGGTAGTGAAGTAAAAATAGTTCTTTCCTAAACTCCCATTCTTTTTACACATTCTTGAACAAAGATTGTGATCACATTCTCTACAGGACTGAGACATAAACCTATAGGCCTGTAGGTTTCTAAGGTATGTTTTTGACCTTAAAATATATTAAATTAATTTTTTTCCCTCTTATAACTCTTTTATTATCATCTCATCTACTTACATGCTCTATTTTCACCTTAAAAATCTCCCTTTCCCTTGACTGAGATCAAATTCAGGGTTTTGACTATAGATGCCTATTTCTAGGCCTATAGGTGCAATGTGTTTGATTTGGATCATGTTAACCTCATCTAGGGGCTTATTGAGATTGTGTCTAATCTTGTAACATTCATGTTAACCTTATTTCTCATTGTTAACCCTTAACACCATGTTTTTGCTTAATCATTGAGACACTGTCTTCTCTGCCTTGTATGTGAGTGTTGTAATCCTATGTATGGATAGGGAGCATTCATTCGTGTTTCAAGACATTGTATTTGCCTTTTATCATACTCTCTTACCACACAAGAATCATTTGAATCACTTAGCATCATTAAATTTTATAACATAGCCTAAGACACCAAAATGAGACGTAAATTAGAATTTTGCTCCCTATCTTGTAGACATCACTGCCCTATTTTAGTGGTTTTTTTGGCATTTTTATGCTTTTCAGCATCCAATCTCCACTCATCTTTGGATTCTCAAAATTGGCATAACTATTTTAGGTGGATAGGGCTACCCAAATTTCCAATTTGAAAACTTGGATCATCTAGCAAGTGACTTTTGTGATGTCCTCAAAAACCTTCAAGGCCTCTATTTGACATTTTTAGGGCAAAAGGGCCTGAGCACAATCCAAGGTTCCAATTGATGCTTTGACACTTACCTTGCCAAACTAAGATGATCAATAGGCCTATCTAGGCCTTCTTATAGCAAATACTCCCAAATTGGATTGAACACTTTCTTATAACACCTCCAAAAGGTTTTCTTATGTCCTCAGTTGTAGATGGTCATCTCTTCTATGAAAGTAGGACTAAGAACACTCTCTAAACATGCAAGTTTAAAGTTTTTACATGCCTTCATCCAACATTTCAATGCTTATTAGATATCTCAAGAGGATAATAACCACGTAAAATCTTCAAACTCACACTTGTGACATCAACATGCTCCTGTAGATGGAGTTTTGGTTATTACACACAGGCAGGAAGATGAAGAAGCAAGATTTTGCAAGGGTAAGACTCCCCAAACACTATAAAAGTGTTTGTTATCCCTTCCATATAACTTAAAATTCAATAGAATCATCTAAACAACATCATATCACTTTTCTCAATGTGGAGAGTTATTTGTAAAGCAACTGACATGACTATTGGTGCAAACTATTGACATTTTGCATGCATGAACAAGCCTAAAAGGGATTTTCTTGGACACTTGAAATATCCAAAGCTAAAATTACCATGGTAATGTCTTGGAGATTATGGTAAACTCCTGAAAAAACCAAATACATCAATCAAAATCAAGAGAAATTGAAATAGATTCAAAAGAGACCCCCTCTTCAATGTAAATTCTTAACAAATTGCCTGAGGTATTGACAATTGTTAATTTAGAGGAGGATGAACCAATTACAAATTATTATTATGTATGTGGAGTAGACTCAGATCCCTATCCACCCCCAAAAGCATTTCCTCTAAATTCAACTATACGGCTTATGGTGAGTACTTGAAGTTGAGCCTTCTTTGTATGCCAAGAGGAAAAATGAGAAATGAGTTGCAAAAGAGATTTTTTGCATTGTCATTGAATTCCAAATGTGGAAATCAGTGTGGGAAGGTTAATAGTTTCTCTTCTCACATTTTTGGTTGATGATGGACTTGGGAAGTTTGTACAAGTGCCCAAAAGCTCCTATTTTTTAGGGAAAACTACTCCTTGATCAATCCACCAAATTTCAGTTAGGGACAGATAGTATAGACTCCTTAGGACACATGACATGTGATATGACTTTTTTACACTTTCACCCTTACAAAAAAACCTGTACAAAGTATTAAATGCACTTAAAATGACCCAAAAATGATAAATAGACCTAGGGGACTAATAACCAAGGGTAGTATACTATAAAATGACATTAATTGATCTTTGAAACACTTTATAACATCCATTTAGACCCATTATAGACCCTAAAACTCAATTTTTTGCCTATAGGTGCCCTAGTTTGACTAAAAAGTCAAACTTGGTCAATAATTTGGTGACTCATGGGGGTATTATGCCTATTATACTAACTAGACTAGTGGCCTTATCAGTCCATTGGGTTTATGAGTCATCTAAGGACTAAATCAAACAAGATATTTGACCATTAACCAAGATAACTAGTGACTACCTCAACACACAAAGGAAAAGGACACACACAACAAAGAAGACAAACACACACAAGACACATGTGCTCAAGGCACTTAGGAGAGACAAAAGACAGCTACTATATACAACTAAATATAAACATACCTCCCCCTAGATCAAAAGGGAAGATTGAGATTCTTCTTACTTCATGGCATGTAGGATTAGATGAGTCAACTAGCCTTTTGTCTCTTATCATTGCTACCTCCATGCTTCTCACAAAGTCTGCCAACTTCATTAGCATGATGCTCATTAGGAACCAAGCAAATCCAAATAATCTGACCAAGGAAATGAACTCTTCTTATACATGATCATTTTTTTCATATTAATGCCCCTTCACTTTCTCATGATCAACTCCCATTATTTTTATAGACATGATTTCAAAAGGATTGATTTCATGTTCACTAGAAACTTTAGGCCAATATGATCCTTCTCCATCTTTCAAGCATTGGTGATCTACTTATAGAGGATGATATCCCCTATTTATGACTTCAAAAATATCATTCCTAGATTCAAAAACCCCTTGAAATAATAATCATGAAGGCTTGTTTCTCCTTTACATGCTTACTTGAGTCCCCATGCCACCTTCTTCATGCTTGATTAGCTCATGGTCTCCTTGAAGAGGAGTATAACCTACTCCAATGACTTCAAACAAGTCATCCAAATACTAATTATGGACTTTTTCATATTCATCTATGGTGTTTTTCAAGGTGAGAAAGGAACTAATGATCATTTCTTCTTTATAAAAAAGAAAACACCCTTTTTTAAAAGCTTGTGAATTATCCTTTTGTTCACCAGGAGGGGTACCTATGGTGATTTCCTCCTCATCTACACTCATGAAGTCTCTTTGATTAGTCATGAATTGATCACATTATTATTCACTTACTTTTCTAAAGATAGGCTCCTCAACAGAAGGAAAACATTCTTCATCACCCAAGTCAAGAGGTTCAACATAAGGACTCTCAAACTCATATTGGGAATGACACGTGAGAGGTTCTTTTGACAGCTCATGAGAAAGAGGAGGAAAAACTTAGGCCAAAATCACTTGATTCTCTTCTTTCCACTTGTCCAACACTTCATCAACATCAAAATTATCTTGAGGACTCTCTTTATGAAAGGTAGATGAGATGTGTTTAGGCATAGGATCTTCTTTTAGGTCTAAACCTTCCATTTCCTCTTCACTAATCAACTTCATTTTTACCTCTAATTCCTCAATTTGTTTAGCTAGATTCTCTTGGAAAAGTCTTTCTTGAAGCTCATAGGAATCATCATGGAGATGGGGAGTACATGAGGGCTACCATGATGTACAAGAAGCTTCTTGAGGAAGGCTAGGAGGGATTTGAGAAGGACTAGCTTCATTTTCCACTTCACACTCTTGAGCAATATTCTTCTCTTCTTTCTTAACCCATTATTCCACTATTTCAATGAAACTCATGACCTTAGGATTGTAACTCTCTTCTTGAGGATAGGTAACAATTTCATCTTTCTCAATATCTTGAGCCAGTTCATGATAGACATTTTCCCAACTTGGAATCTTGACATTAGATTGGAGGACTTGAGGAGGTTAAGGGAGATTAGGAAGAGTTTTTTTATGCATAAGAGGAGTTACTTGAGGATGATTATGTTTGTTTTCAAAGTAAATAGGATGAATTTCTTCAAAGGAGGGCTCACAATCCAAGGAATTGAAATAGTTAGTCTCCATAGAAGGTTGTTCTAATATCCTTTGGTGTTGGATTGCTAGGTGCAAAGGATTAATAATAAGAGTAGTTATTTTTGGTATAGAAGAAGATGCATTAGATGGGCTAGGAGGTTGGATCACTTTATTTTGGTAAGTGTTATTTGGTAAAGAGGATTTGGTGTACAAGAGGAAGGTTTATTTTGTATGGAAGAAGGTTGTTTTGGGATGGAAAAATGCATACAAGGCTAATTTCCTTGAGTGGGTTGACTCCTCCATCTTACTAGTTTCTCCTTCATGGATTACATGGTTTGAGCTTGCCTAAACAAATACTCTTCCTTGTACATTATCTCTTGCTAATATCTATTTTTCTCATTCAACCTATCTATATCAAACATTTGCTTCTCAAACTCCAACATTATCTCCCTAGCACTCTTGGATTGACTAGGAGAAGGACAACTAGGAGAGTTACTTGAGGTGATTCCATGAACAACATGAGTTTGATGAAAGCCATATGAAGGAACATAAGGTCCATAATTCTCAAAAATGGGATTATACATACCAAATGTGATTTATTGATGCACTAGGGTTGCTTGACCAATTGATTCAACTCAAAGTTGGCATTGGTGTTGATTATACTACCTCTAAACACTAATTCATTGAAGAACACACAAATAAATTTTTAACTCATTGGACAAATAGTCCCATTGGGCATGCCAAAAATTGTTATCACTTAGATGCACCCTATGAGAAGAGGTTTTCCATACCTCTAATCTAAGTGGCAAAGTAGGGACATCTCACTTGTTGTGGGTGAGCAAACTTGTGAGATGAACCTGTAGATTAGGGGCTAGCTCCCCTTGATGCGCCATTTAAGCTCAAGCTTCTACTAATATCAACTTTGGGGGTTGAAAAGGGTTGAGAATAACATAAATCAAACCTAAAATATGGAGTTGATACACCAAATCAATTTTATGAATTCCAACCACTTGCATTCCACACTTGAGACCAAAGAACCAACTAAAACATACCCTTTCCCAAATCTATACTTTCTTGTGCCAATATTACATTGTGGGGTCCTAGATGATATACAAGGTTAGGAGGACTAGAAAAAAGGTCTGGAATGACTCTAATGAAAATACTACTCACTTCAGCCATGAACATCTCTTGAAACACTTCGCGTGCCCTGCAAGAAGAGTCTACAAATAGGTGAAAGAATGAAGTACAATGTTAAGGAATCCACAGTCTTCACTAAGAAAATTCAACATACAAATAGATCACTGTATGAATAGTCATGGGAGAGGTAAAAACTTAGTCATTTTATTTATCATAAGGTGTATAATTAATTAGGGCTTTGCCATACTTAGTTGGAGCATCCATACAATGCCAAAATGGACAACTCTTATAGAGTTTGAGAGAAGGAGAGAGAGAAAGAATTCCAAGGGTCCCTTAGACATGTGTCAAGATAATAAAATTAGTTAAAATTACATGTGAAAGAGAGGTGGGTTGATCTATGCCAATTCATACTGCATACTTATCCAAAATAACTCATAAAGATAGTGAAAAGTGGCACCAAACTGCCATCTTGACATAAGAAACTACCCACCTAAGTTGCCTTCCAAAACATCTCTATCACTAAAAATGGTTAGGTATACTAATTTTTATAATAAATAGGGGTTAAAAACAATCCCCCACACTCATTGGATTGATTCTTGACTATCCCTATTCTTATGGACATGCAAAATCATCACTGGTAGTTTTCAAAAGGCTCTTTTCTATGCACATTCTCCACTTCTCATTAAAAACTCCACAATCCTCATAAATTATCCATGAAAAAGATGTAATGACACTTTTAAATGTCTCCCCTACCACTAATTACAATCAAAATCCTTTAAAAGGTCCCCCTAATTACTTTTCATCACTTTCCCCTAAGTGTTCACTATTCTGGCTCACTAGAATGGCTGAAAGTGAGAGTTTGATTAGGAAAATTAGGGTTTTTTTCATGAGGTTATATTAATTTTTATATTTATTTAAATTTTATATCTTCCCTAAAAAACTTGTTTCATCTCCTAACTCCTTTTGTATCTCTCTCACTACTCAAAATGGCCAAAACAAGCCTAGTTTTCCCCTATTTCATATAAATTCATACAAGAAAAGCACATGTGTGGAATTATATGAGATTAATATACAATATAAATTTTGTTTCATGGCCATACCCTTTCATTTGGATTATCAAACTTCTCTATCTTTCCAATCAGGTCCTTGTGAGGGTTTTACGAGGGTTTTGAGTGACCTGGAATCTTAACCTTCGTTCATAGCCATTTCACATTGGTCCTCCCTAATAATTCAACTAAAGGATACTAAAGGACCCTTTATAACTCTCATAAATTTCTCAAGGTCCCATTCATTAGTTCACAAAATTTGTAACGAAATTTGACCTTTGAGCTCCATTTCTTGCATTATGTGAGGGGTTTGATCCATTACTAGCCAAAATGGCTTCTTGATGAGTTTATTTTCCAACTAAGAGTTGTATCACCTATATATATGCTCCAATAACATTCTAAAACTTATATGATAGATCATTGAGAGATAGAAACATCAATGGCTCCTCCTTAGGATTAGGCCTAAACATTATACAAGGGGTTTGCCTATAACCTTGTGTTCAAAAACAACTCTTTGTTGATGATTTATTGCCTCTAAAAACTCAGACACCTCAAATAAGATTTTAAAAAAATTAAAAATACATTATAGGACTTTAAAAAATCTATAATTAAAAATGACCCCCTATTTGGTATTAGACCCATTGTTTGCATAATTGGTTGCACCTGCAAACCTAGTAACTTCAAGCATTTTGTATGATTTATAACCCTGTAATCAAGTTTTACTGATGGTATTATATGTTATTGAACTCACAAAACCTTCTTGGAAACCTTCCTTCACTTTTGGTATGTGGTTTTGACCATTTTTCCCAATTTTGCAAGGTCTGTGTAAGGGAAAAGTGACCCATGTCTGAGACAAAAGAGGGGGTACTCCCTTGTTGATTTCATACAACCAATTATTATATATGATAGCCTATGTCATAAGGATTACCTCCACAAATTTTGGGATTCTTATTCTAATGGATGACCCTCCAACTGATCTAAAACTCAAGACTAAGTTTTTTGAGAAAATGCCTACAGATTTAGAAGGAAAAGGACTATGTTTTTATGAGTTTAGGGTCTATAGGTCATAACCTGAACATAGTTTGATGTGCATGGTCCTTATCTCCATATTTTTTAGGCTATAAACCATCTTCATACCTTCCCTTACTTTCCTTGAAAATCAAAACCCATACTTTGCTTAAGCTTGGAAGGTCACCCTACCTGACTAAGGTAGCAAACAAGGGTACTATTGGTGAATATATTCTTGTGTGGTAATATTCTAATGTGTTTATATATATCTCTATACTCTTGACAATAATTCAAAGTCAAAACAATCTCCTTCCTTGCTCCATAGTGATTTTAGCATTTACAACACCAATGTTATTCACTCCTGGCCTAACTTGGCTATAGGTGTATTCCTTGCCCTGCCTATAGGTTCCCAAGGGTCATTTGGGTCATGATGTTGAGGCAAAAAGGGTTTTATCATGGTATTTAAGTATAAATCTTTCTTTCCTAAACTCTCATACTTTTTACACGTTCTTGAACAAAGACTATGATCGCATTCCCTATAGGACTGAGACATAAACCTACATGCCTATAGGTTTCTAAGGTATGTTTTTGACCTTAAAATGTATTCCATTTCTTTTTTTGTCCTCTTATCACTCTTCTATTATCATCTCATCTACTTGCATGCTCTATTTGCACATTAAAAATCTCCCTTTCCCCTAACTGACATCAAACTTAGGGTTTTGACTGTAGATGCCTATTTTTAGGCCTGTAGGTGTAATGAGTTTGATTTGGATCATATTGACCTCATATATGGGCTTATTGAGCTTGTGTCTAGTCTTGTAACATTCATATTCACCTTATTTCTCATTAAGAATCCTCAATTCCATATTTGTGTTAAATCATTGAGATACTATCTTCTCTGCCCTGTATGTGACTATCATAGTCCTATGTACAAATAGGGAGCATTCATTGGTGTTTCAAGACATTATATTTTCCTTTTCTCATACTCTCCTACCATGCAAGCATCATTTGAATTACTTAGAATCTTTCAATTTGATAACATATCTTAGGACACCAAAATGAGATGTAAATTAACATTTTGGTCACTATCTTGTAGATATCACTACCCTATTTTAGTGGGTTTTTTTTCCATATTTATGATTTGAAACATACAATAGCCACTCATCTTTGGCGTCTCAAAATTAACATAACTATTTTATGTGGATAGGGCTACCCAACTGTCCAGTTTGAAAACTTGGATCATCTATCAAGTGAATTTTGTGATGTCCTCAAAAACCTTCAAGGCCTATGTTTGACATTTTTAGGGCATAAGGCCCTAAGCAAAATCCAAGGTTCTAATTGATGCTTTGACACTTACCTTGCCAAACGAAGATGATCAAGCCAATGTTTTTCTCCCACTTAGAGTGCTTTGTGTGATTGTGATCCTTTGACTATATGAATTCATCTACAAATGGCTTGAATACTTGATAATGCTTTACTTTGGGCTAAATAAAATAGGCTTATGACTTGGATTATGTCTACTTAAAATGATTATAATTGGAATTGGGAATAATAGGGAAGCTTTTCTCAATGGGTAATAGTGTAAGTATGCCTTTGTCTTGAAATTTCTAAGTGGTAGAATAAGTGACTTGATTATACCTTTTTAAAAATTTGAAAGGGGAAGACCTCACACTACCTATCTTTAAAATGTGGATCAAATATGTAATGGAGGGTTCAAAATTAAAAATTTATTATTAGAGGGCTTAAGGTTAAGACTATCCCACTTGGGTCAGGACTAACTGCCATTATTAGCCCCACTAGTTGATCATTTGCTACAAGGAAAAATGCAAACTCTTAGGATTTGAAAAGTCTATACAAATGATTATATGTGTTTTTAACATTTAGAGCATTTATGTAGGTGTCATATAACAATTTATAAGAGAAATAGGTCCATACAAGTGCTTAAGATAGGGTGAGGTGGAAAAATAGGTCATGATTCAGTGCACAAGTTAATTAAAGTGAAATAGGGCCAAAACTGACATAATCAAGTATGCATGATCAGATTTAGGTCTCCATACTTTCAAATACACAAAATGATGTTATTTTATTTTTGTTAAGCTACATAAAAAATCATGAACCTACCAAACACACAACATCTACATTTAAAAACAAATTCAAATTATAGAGTCAAACTAAAAAATCTTTTAAATAAAGGTATATTTTTCTAACATTCAAACATGTCATTTTGTAAACTTATAGAAATAGTAATCCCATTGTGACAAATAGACTATCATGTGTCAAGTGTTCTCGACAAGTCTATGGAGTACCTAACCATTACATTTCCTTGTTGATTCTTGACTTCTTTCTTAAATAGCCCTACAAGTTTATTACTAGTGTTAGAAAAAATTTAAACTTAAAGGGTGATGAAATATCAATGTAGTTGTTAGAAAAACCATGAAAACACTGGTAAGTAATAACACAATTATTGAAACTTGTTTTATCAAATTTTGTAAAAATAAAGAATCAATTACCTAAATGAGATAAATTGTTGTGCAAAATCAGAATTCTAAAGAAATGTAATAAATGGCACAAAGTGATTTGGAAATTAATAAAATTAGAAATCTGTTAAAAGGGGGAAGTACCAAAGAAATGTAACTTAGCTAGAAAAATTGAAATGCATGAATGTGACTGAGTAAAACTAACTGTATGGTTGTGTTGACTAACTATGGATATGAAACAAGGTTTTTATAGGATCTCCAAACAAGGTTATTAGATTTGGACAAGGGTACAGAGCATTGTTATCCTCTAGGAGCATTGGTATCTCATAGATGTTATATTTTTTAAACTATTGTGATAGGTTCATCTTTACCTGTGTACTTTATTTGACTATGTGGAAGCCTTCGATCCATTGTAAAAACCATTGTATATCTTTTCCTTCACTTATAACCCTAATTTGAAAGAGAATGATGAATGAATCAAATGAAAAAAGGGGTTAGTAGTTGAAGTTGTGTTTGATCTAAACACCCCCTATGTAGAGTGTTGCCTACATACCAATAGTCTAAGCAGGGATAAAAATCCATGTAGTTATCCCATGTCTATGGTGGTGTGTGTGAAATATTGGTGTAATTCTAGATATTTGTGCAGTTCATGTGTGATTAAGTGCTTCAATCATGACTTGTGACCTCAGAGGTGTACTCAGACTTTAGCTCAAGGATACTAAGGTTGTATATATTTATAATTGGGAGAAATAAGGAATTTATTCTCAATGTGTAATTTAAAATTTTAGTGATTTTCAATATGGAAGCCTCTTGTGCAGAAAATGACTTGAAAATGTGTATTTATAGAGAACAATTAGGAATTCCTTCAGATAAGGTTTGATAAATGTGTGGGACACCCGTTACATGAGTTTGAATTTGAGAAATAAGTCATTTTTTCACAAGAGGACATGATCGATGAAACTGGATAGGACCATGGAGTAGGATAGTCCAAATGGCACGTTGTGGTCCAAGGAACAAAGATAAATTAGTTGGGAGTATGGATTAGTCAGGGAATAATATTTAGCTATTATGAATGAGGAATAAGGACATTATAAGATCATAAGTTACTTGTAGGAATGGGTCATCCACATAGAAAGTGAAGGAAAGGTAGTTTAAAGACCATGGAATGAGGCATGATCTAAGTGCATAAAAAGGGTGGTTACAAGTACATTATTTTAGATTAAATGTTAATTTATGTGTCTACAATTTCCCCCCTTTCAATCTAGTAATGCAACAAAGTTCAAGTACTGAAGTAAAATGAAAATGTGTACTTGAACTTACCTATGAAGAATAGTCTTGAATGTGGGCCACAATGTTAAAATGTGCTTCATGCAAAACCTACAATGAAAAATGTATAAAATCATTCCTTATTAAAGATAAAAATAAAAATTATAGACAAAAAAGCTTATAAATCTAATAACAAGGAATAAATACACCTTATTAGGTATTCAAACCATTATTTTTTGGGTGCTAAAATTGATGACTATAGAGGTTAAGACCCTTGAAGATTTCTTCTTCATTGAATATCTTGGATTAACCTACACATTCCTCAATCCTAATTAAAAATTGAGTGTGTCTAAGAACTCAAGGTGTGATTAACTCCATCATTGCATACCCAAAGTAGTAACGTGGCTTGGAATCCTTGTATGAATTCCAATGGATCATTTTTGGTGTAAAATGAGTGCAAAACTAGTGAATCAACTACTATAGACAAAATAATGTTCATTTCTAGTGAAAAATTGGTGTAAAAAGTATAATGATATGAGTCTAGTGTATACGACATGGAGAATGACATGGATTTTCATTTCATCTATGACACTGGTTTAAAAATAAGCAATGACGTGGACATGTGTTGCATGCATGCCCCAATATGATATCTAGTGTATATAGATTTTGGAAATAAGTAGTAAAAAGTGTAATTTTGATTAAAAAAATATGTGTGCTAACCTATAACACATGATGGCCCCAAACTAATAAAATTTAAGACAAACCTGAGTATTGTTTTAAAAACTGTGATGGGGTACTTGTTGTAAACTATCATGTATTGTTTGTGATTTTGAGAATTTCTAGAAATGATTGTTTTCTACTTGTTGAGATAAAAACATTTTTTTTATACATGGTTGTCAAAAATTAATTTATACATAATTTCTATGTATGGGATATAATCAATTATGTACAACACACAAAATTATGTTTGTGTATTGAATTATAGGAACTTTGTCTCTAAGACAAGCCATTGTGTATGGCCCCTCTTTTGAGTTGAGTCGTGGAGCCTACATAATAACTTAAATTAGAAGAAAAATCTATGTGAGATATGTCATGAAAGATGTAAGTCTGAGTAGTAATGATAGCATGGAGAAGCATGGCATCATCATATATATGTTAAGCTAAAATTTGTAATGGAAGATGCATGTGGAAATAAGCATCCTTAGTGACATTGTCAAGATATATGATAGTAGTGAACAACACATATGAGGGATTAAATTGAGTATGTAAAATTGAATATAATAGTTTAAGGAAAGATGCATGATATTGATCACAACATCAAGAATGGGGAAGACATATGATGTCCATTATGGCATCAAAAACTAAGTAAATAGAGCAAACATGCATCATGGCCATGACTTGCACACATAAAGATTACACATGAAGCATACAAAACACATAATATAAGGCCAAGGGGCCACATACAAGGTACACATTCAAATGCCACTCACTTATACATAAAACATACAAATAGGCTTAGAATTCCATGTAAGGACATGTTCAAATGTCCACAAGCTAAAATAGAGAATACACATAAGACGTGAAGTGGGAAAGTAGACATGAAAATAATGCATGAAGACATGTAATTGATCAATGTTAGAAATTTCTATCATTGGTATATTCAGTAACTTAAGTATCTAATAAAATTGGAATGTGAATGTAAGTGAGCAATATCGATAGATTTTGTGCAATGTAAATCACTGAGGTATGAACAATAATGGATAGCCAAATAATGATAGAACCTATGTAAAAGGATGACCCCAATGATATTTTTTGATGTGAAAATAAATTTTAAGAGGCTCATGTCCTGTTTATATCTAATAATAGATAGCTTATGCTCACTGGGACAGGCCCAATGAAATAGGATAAGGGTGCAAGACGCTATTATTTGAATAGGGCGTTTTAATTAGTTTGTATTTTTGTGGGTCTATGATAGGTAAATCACTTGTAACTGTGTCTATAAATGGAAGCTTATGTGTTATGCATTCATTGATGTATAGTTTGTGAGGCATTTTTTTTATAGAAACTAGATATATAGAGAAATACTGAGTATATTGAGCACAAAGTAATTGATGCAAATAACTACACAAAGCATGCATAAGTCATGATTTTTGATTTTTTTTAAATTTTTTTATTTCTTTTTATATTTTACAATATATATAATGATAATAAAATAAGCTATGCACAAGGAATGATGTTATTATAAGCCCAAGATCTCATCAAGGGGATGCCCTTGTGTAGACCTTGTATCATCAAAATTATACCAATCTGCATTATTATATGAACCATTATCATCATTGTTGTGATCATATTTTATATTTGTGTATGAATAACTAACTACCCCATATTTTTGTATTGACCTTTCTGATTTCTTTTGTGTAATATGTATTGTATTCTATGTTCTTATTGATATTCCATTAGATGTATTTTCCTGAATATTAGTTGAAGATATTTTGTCATTTTGTTGATCTTGCTCTAAAGTTTTTGCCTCTTTTTAAATGAAAATGACCTTGCCTTGATGATCAAATGAAATGCAACCTCTATTTTTATCAATCAATTCTCACATTGATTTTAACCACGATGCCCCAAACACAACATTGTAGGCACTTGGATATGAAATGGCATTAAAATTAAGATAACACTCTTTTGAGGCAAATGAAACTCTTAATTTGATTAATCCCACACATATTTTAGGTCCATCAGTTTAATCTAATTGTTGAAGCTTATTTCCAAGAGATATAATAAATGACACATAACAAAAAAATATATCCTGATAATCCATAACTTTGACACTTGTAAATTTCTTTCCATTTATATGAGCAATGATAGTGAAAGGTTATTAATATGACGAAACACTTTAAATTACCTCCTTTAGAGCCATACTTACATAACAATAACTTTTATAGACATCTCTTGTTTTTGAACCTCTTTTGTTAGGAACCCTTTCTTAAAGATGTTTTCTTGCTTAGGTTGAACCTATTTTTACAAATTTTTTTCTTTCTCTTTTTTTTAATATTGTCTTTGTGATACATTCATTGTGTAATTTCTCTTTTTCATCTTGTGACTTTTGAAATTTTTATTTTTCATCTTGCTCTATTTGTACTCTTGAACTTTCTCTAATTTTGCCTTTTTAATCTTTTCTTGCTTTGAATTATTCTTTGGTATCCATATTGTTCTTTTTTCACTTGTGATTTAGGAGATGCAAGCATAGTGTGAGTGGGTTGATTGATCGATGTATCATTTATAGGATCACCACTATCAATTATTTTTTGTATTTTATCATATAAAGCCAAACAGTTATTTGTATGATGCCCATGCAATCTGTGATATGCACAATAGTATTTTGATCTCCTTAGAGGATGTATAAAAGTAGTTTGATCAAATTATTTTGAAACATGTCTCTTAGAATCTCACTTAAAATTTTATTAGTATTTTATATACTTTTTGAATCACTAGTTGTAGATGTGTTTTGTTGTAGCTTACCATTTTGATATGAAGTCTTGTCAGGCACAAAATTTGATAGATGAAGATAATAATGCATGATTAACATTGATATCTTTTGAATTATTCAGATATGTGAGCTGATTTTCCAATGATGTGATCTTTGAAATTAAATATTGATTTTGCTTTTGATATTCTTCTATTTACTTCCTCAAGATGATTATTTGATCCTTGAGGGTTTCATAAGCACAAACCTTAGGTACTTCCGGTTGGATATGCATACAAACACCATCAAGAATGTTAGGATTGTGGAGCTAAAAGCTTCACTGATGCAAACAGGAGAGGAGGTTGCAGGAGAGTTGTTGAGTGTCAGATACACCGGCGTCGGTCAGGCCAACCGACGTCGACAGGATAGGGCAGGAAGGCAACCGACGTCGGTCATAGATCGGCCGGCGTCGGCGACCCCCAGGCAGACAGGGACCAATGTCGGTCGCCTGTGTGGTTCGACTGCGAGCTATTTACGGGCAGTTAGCTAACGAACCAAGTGTTTGCATGAAGAGATCTATTTTTAGACTGAGAGCTGCGGATCTAATTATTGTAATTAGATGTCTAATTATTGTTTGGATGAGATCTATATAATAGACTCATGGTTGTATTGGAAATGTGTGCTAGGAAGTAAGAGAGCATAATTATAAGCTCCTTCTGTGTGTGAGGTAGAGCAATGGTGCGTTCCTCCTAGTGCCTCAGTACCAGGTGTGTTGGTGTTGGATTGGAGAGCCAGCTGAGTTCTTCAGGAGTGTAGGATCTTGGTCACAGTTGCATGGCCTATATAGGAGATCTACATGGTAAGTAAGATCGTTGATCTACAGGTGTATGTGTGTGCAAGGTCGAGGTTCACAGGTGAGGAGAACCGTTGTTTGATTTGCAGGTGTGCAAGGTCATATAGACAGCAACACAACAGGGAGCAGTATCAGGCAGGATCTACTTGGAGTACAGGTGTGTACTCGGATAGAGCAAGAGGAAGGCAAGGGTTTTCCTTCCATAAGTATGGTCTGTTGAATTGCAGGTTGTTGCAAATTCATGGGAGATCTACTTGAAGTACTTTGAGTACTTGTGGAGCACGTGGAGTGCTTGTGGAGTGCGTGGAGCACTTGTGGTGTGCGTGAAGCATGGGAGGTGAACACCAACTCTGTATTTGAGTTGGGTGTTGGGACCTGTGAGAGGGAGAGCTTTGGGGAGAAGAAGTACTGTTCACTTGAGGTGTGGGAAACCTCTGTAAGGTGGTGGAGAAGAAGTGGCATCTTCTTTATTGTATTCTTTTCTGTATAAAGTGTTAATACAAGTTGTGTATTGTCTCTCATATGCTGTGTTATTCTGAATTCTAGTTACTTGGTGAATCTAGTTTATTTCTGCATATTAAGTTATTTGAAGTTTGGTAATCAATTGTATGTTTCTGGTTTCGCATCCTGACAAGTGGTATCAGAGCATGTTTGTTGTTCTAGATTCCTGATAAGTGGTATCAGAGCTAAGGTTGCAAGAAGCAGGTTGTGTTTTGGTTACAGGGCACTCTCAGGGGTTTCTGATTGAGTGGGAGTAGAGCGACGGCAGATCAAAGTAAGCTAAGAATGGAGGAGTTGAAAAGCACAGACGGTTACTCACAGTCCAATGGAAAGAAAGAGCAGGTAAAAGAATATTGTTGGTTGGTAACAAATCAGCATGAAGAAACTGAAGATACAGATGTAGCAGGTGTTGTTGCACAGGATGTGTTTGCAGGTTTCTTGGATAAAGTTGAATCTTGGATAAAAGATTTGGTTGCCTCTTTCCATGCAGCCCCAGGTAGAGGAGCTGGTAAGCCTTGCCAAAGAATTGGCAAAGGGGAAGTGAAGCTGAAATTGCAGGCGGCCAACACACAGGTGTTGATGAAGGTCATGCAGGTCCCAGGTTTGGAGATATGGCTAATTTCTTCAAAAAGATTGGGTGATGAGAGATGCACAAGAACTCTCACAGGGGTAGCACTTGAATTAGCTGGTGGTAAGAAAACAGGTATACTTTATCTACTTGTTTATATTACTGATTCTTCTTCTGTTGTGGAGACGTGGCTTCGTAGGCTTGGTCACATGAGCAGGAAGGAGATGCATGTTCTTAAGCGAAAGACAGATATATTTGACAGGCTTAAAAACTGGAAAGCCTTGGTGTTCTTGGAGGAGATGGCGGACAGAGTTCAGTGGATGAGGCTGGATACTTCTGAGCAGAGCAGTTTGGACATGTGTTTTGATCCAAAGGAGCTCGCGGGTAAAAAGTCATCACTCACAGGCGAACACAGGTACCGGCGTCGGTCAGGAGGAACCAGCGTCGAACAGACAGGTGCCGATGTCGGTCATGTGCAGACCAAAGCCGGCGATGTCGGGCAGAGTAAGACCGACGTCGGTCATAAGACCGACGTCGGCAGTAAGTAAGACCGATGTCGGTCAGGAGGAACGACGTCGGCAGAAGGGACACCGCAGGGTCGGTAGTCAGGTACAGACGCATGGAACCGACGTCGATCGGATGCAGACTGTGGGGTGACCGAGGTCGGTCACTGTAACGAATTTTGGGTGGACAGCACATTGTCAAGGAGTCTCAAACACCCATATGGAGGACTGAAGGCGTAAGTAGGCCCTCAAATTTGTGTTCCTCTTCTTCATACTTGTTGCTGATTGTAGAGCAGGAAGGATCCAGGAAATAGGTGTGAGCTAGGCAGGATTATGATGCAGAACCAGACGGGAGTCTTGGTAGGTTTGCCAGCTGGATGAAAGCACAGAGACGAATGGATTCTTTAGTAGAAGAATAGAGAGAACGGATACGTGAGACGGAAGACCAGGCATATGGTCTTGAGGAGCTGCAGGACAGTGGTACCAGGTTTGACAGGTGGAGGACAAAGCATGGCTTCAGTCAGTGTCAGGTAACTACTGTGGTTTGCCTTACCAGGTGGATGATGGGTCGCGACATCATTCTGTTGCTGTATGTGGATGGTATATTTGCTAGCAGGGGTGTACATACAGGGTTTTGCTGAGCTAAGGGTAAGATTAGTTCAGTGGCATGTCATGAGGAGTTTGGAGCAGCGAAATTCTTTGACATGGGAGGCATGGAGATCACAGGTTGATTTTGTCTCGAGTGGGAGCTGATGTGAATCAGGTGTTGGCGAGGTTCGGGATGCAGAACCGGAGCACACTAAGGGCTGGACAGGTACAGTGTCTGAAATCACATGAGGTCTGGTATAGACCTGAATATTCCCATGCAGTGGGAGCTGTCAGAGTTAGGAGCCAATTCGGGGAAGTGGGTTCTCAGGTTTTCTGCGAGGGACCAGCAGCAGGTGTTGCTATGCAGGGTCAGGACTTCACTACAGGTGTTGTAGGTTCGGATGTGGCAGGGTACTCGGATGATAGGAGGTACATCACAGGTTGTGTGGTGGGTTGTCTTCAGGTGGGAGCTTGAAGAGGGATACAAACCAGGAAATAGATTAGACAGAGTATAGGTACAGGTACAGTGCAGCTATTTATCTCCAAGTGGGAGATTGTTAAGATTGTGGAGCTAAAAGCTTCACTGATGCAAACAGGAGAGGAGGTTGCAGGAGAGTTGCTGAGTGTCAGATACACCGGCGTCGGTCAGGCCAACCGACGTCGGCAGGATAGGGCAGGAAGGCAACCGACGTCGGTCATAGATCGGCCGGCGTCGGCGACCCCCAGGCAGACAGTGACCGACGTCGGTCGCCTGTGTGGTTCGACTGCGAGCTATTTACGGGCAGTTAGCTAACGAACCAAGTGTTTGCATGAAGAGATCTATTTTTAGACTGAGAGCTGCGGATCTAATTATTGTAATTAGATGTCTAATTATTGTTTGGATGAGATCTATATAATAGACTCATGGTTGTATTGGAAATGTGTGCTAGGGAGTAAGAGAGCATAATTATAAGCTCCTTCTGTGTGTGAGGTAGAGCAATGGTGCGTTCCTCCTAGTGCCTCAGTACCAGGTGTGTTGGTGTTGGATTGGAGAGCCAGCTGAGTTCTTCAGGAGTGTAGGATCTTGGTCACAGTTGCATGGCCTATATAGGAGATCTACATGGTAAGTAAGATCGTTGATCTGCAGGTGTATGTGTGTGCAAGGTCGAGGTTCACAGGTGAGCAGAACCGTTGTTTGATTTGCAGGTGTGCAAGGTCATATAGACAGCAACACAACAGGGAGCAGTATCAGGCAGGATCTACTTGGAGTACAGGTGTGTACTCGGATAGAGCAAGAGGAAGGCAAGGGAGTTCCTTCCATAAGTATGGTCTGTTGAATTGCAGGTTGTTGCAGATTCATGGGAGATCTACTTGAAGTACTTTGAGTACTTGTGGAGCACGTGGAGTGCGTGGAGCACTTGTGGTGTGCGTGAAGCACGGGAGGTGAACACCAACTCTGTATTTGAGTTGGGTGTTGGGACCTGTGAGAGGGAGAGCTTTGGGGAGAAGAAGTACTGTTCACTTGAGGTGTGGGAAACCTCTATAAGGTGGTGGAGAAGAAGTGGCATCTTCTTTATTGTATTCTTTTCTGTATAAAGTGTTAATACAAGTTGTGTATTGTCTCTCATATGCTGTAATCTGGTTTATTTCCGCATATTAAGTTGTTTGAAGTTTGGTAATCAATTGTATGTTTCCGGTTTCGCATCCTGACAAGTGGTATCAGAGCATGTTTGTTGTTCTAGATTCCTGACAAAGAAGAGCTATGGGAGGTGGAAGTGGTTGAGGAAGGACATGTTGGTTACCTTTATTTGTCACTATATGATGGGCTACCTTACTTCCTAGGATAGTAATAGCATGGACACGATTAAATAGAAAGTAGTTACCACAAACTTGAGGAGGGACGATAAAAGTTCACATAAACATAGATGGTGTATTATGATTAAATGAAACCATAATTTTATTGTACATTAATTTTATCTAATTTATTACATAATTATGAAATAAATTGAATATTTATAGCTGACACCATGCAATTTAAATAATTATTGCTTGAATTAAAAAGTATATACCAAACGTAAGCCATATAGCCATTGTATGATGTGCACAATAAAAAACCAACTACTACAGGAGATCCGTTAGGTATTTTTAAAATATGAAAGAGGATTTTTTATTATAATAAAAAAATAAACAAAACCCATAATTAATTTGAAATAGGTATACCATTCGTCCCCTAGGCCAAATTTACTAAAAATAGTAAATTTGAAAATTTGAAAACTTTGTATAATATTTTGGCAAATAAAAATAAGTTTATTATTTTATCAACATGACTGACAAAAACCTTTAACTATTTTAAAAATAAAACTGATATGGATCAGATGTGAGCCACACAAGGAAAGATAAGCCATAATCTTAAGAAATGAAAACCTTAATAGAAAAATGAGGGTGAATCATTAGGGAAAATAATAAAACTTATGATTTGCACAAAGGACAAGGGTAAATCAAAGATTATATCTAAAACCCTAAGAAAACATTCAAAAATTGTAGAAAGAATATAAGAAACCTTAAGCAGGTTCACCAGTATGTTTTATCAAATTTTGACAAAATATATAATTAATTACCTAAATGAGATAAAATGTTGTGCAAAATTTGAATGTTATATATATGTAATAAATGACACAAACTAATTTAGACTTTACTAAATTTATAAATATGTTAAAATTAAAAAGTACCAAAGAAATACAATTTAGCTATAAAATCTGCAATGTAGGAATGTGACTGAGATTAAAACTTATTGTATCGCTGTGTTGACTAAATATGGATCTAAAATAGGGTTTTTACAGGATCTCTAGACAAGGCCACTAGATTTGGATAGGGGCATGAGATGTTATTATCTTTAAGGAGTGATGACATCCTGTAGATGTTAGATTTATGAAACTATTATGATGATTTAACCATTTTTGGGAATATTAGAGTCCTATTCCCAATTTAGTTAAAGGTCTGAGTTGACTAAATTAGTAAATCATATTAAAATAAATAGAGTACTAATTTATATAATTTATTTTACCTTTGTAGTTTTTTTAAAATAGTAAACAAGGAGGAAAAAGTTAACTTATCTTAAAATTGGGATGATATGACTTAGATAGAGGCTGATATCGACTGTGTAAGACTTGGACACTATCATGAATCTAGATCTAGCTTTCATTTGGTGTAAGGACAAGAGTGCTAGAAATAGGACACTTTAGGGTTTGATAATATATTCTAAGCCCTACTACTATTTTCCAAACTAGTCACAAAATGAAAGCACAAGAGTGCTAGAAATATGACACTTTAGGGTTTGATAATATATTCTAAGTCCTACTACTATTTTCCAAACTAGTCACAAAGATCTAATCTTTTTGGGTTTTGTTTGTTATCCCTTTATTAATTTTTTTATGAAAATTTAGATCTTGACTATCAACAGAGCTCCTTGTAGAGCTGATTTAATTTCCAACCCTAGACCTTTAGTATGCTTGAATGAAACTTGAGAAAGAGGGGGGGTTTAGTGTGTGTAAGATGTATTGAATGTGTATCCATACCCATTGTGTGGGTACACTGCTTATATACCAATACTCTGAAGAGGGATCAAGCCATATGTAGTTTTCCCACTTGATGTGCTTTGTGCAAGAGTGTTGTGTAGATACAAAAATGCTAAACTAGGTGTGTTTGAGGTGGCTAGGGATTGGTGTGAGAGTTTGAATGAGCTTGTGGTTGGATTGGTTGATTGTATGAAAATAATAGGAAGTTTGTCTCAATGGTTTTGCTTATATTTTTGCTTGCTTTTAAAATAATTTCCAACCCCTTCTAAATAAACTTCAAATGGGATTTTATAGAGATTTGTTAGTCATGGGTTAAATACATTTGCATTAGGCTGACATAATGAAGAAGAGAAACTGGAGAAAATGGTCACCTAGGCTCAAAATATGATTGGATAAGAGCACTAGAAATGGGACACCCTAGGGTCTAGTGCTATAGTCCAACCCCAGTGCTCATGTTCTATAGGTTCGAGACCTGGGGGATGGAATAAGTATAAGAAATGGGGTCTGGTTGAGCTAAAATGAGGTTTTGGAAGTCTACGGATGACTGGGAATAAATGAAAAGGTGGATATAAGGGTCATAAGAGCATATAAGAGGGACCTATGGGTTGGGTGTCACAGACCACACTCAAACTACTAATTTTAACATTTTATATAACTAAATTTACCCCCCCCCCATATATTCTAGTGATGCAACAAAGCAAAATACTAGGATAAAGGAAAAGTAGAAAGTGTACCTAAACTTATCTATAAGGGTGAAGCCCATGAATTTGTGTGATGTTGGGTGTGTATAAAGAGAGCACGTTGTGAAGAGTAAATCTATAAAATAAATCATGAGTAGATCATTTATTTCTAGATACACTATATCTAAAATAAGAATATATGAAGCTGGGTAAGAGAAAGAAGAAGAGAAAGGAATGAATACACCTCACCAGGTATGCAAACCAATACAAAACCTATTGTGATGCTGAGTAGTGTTGGATGTGTACTGGGTATGTGTTGTACCAAGAGTAATATTGTGAATGGAGTTGAGAGCTCAATTTCCCAAGAGTGGCTCCAGAATGCAAAGGCTAGCCCTTTGGCTCCATTGTCACCCACTAAGTGAAGTTAGGTGGCCATGTGTGTATTGATCGATGTTTGGACTATATGTCCAATCCCTCTTAGTAGGTGACTCAAGAATACAAAGGCTAGCTATTCCTTTGGCTCCATTGTTGCCCCATGAAGTGAAGCTATGAAATGATACTGATATCAATGTGTGTCATATGAGATGGATCCTAAAGCCCATGAATGATCTAAAATTTCACAATGTGCCATGGATAGACAAATGTATATTAGAAACTAGGCCAATCTTGGCCAATTCTGAAAGGAGGAGATTAGGCTTGTATGAAAGCCACTTCAAAACTAGAAACTAGGCTTATGTGGAAGCCACTCAGGAATGTGGAGGTTAGGCTTGTATGAAAGCCACTCTGAAATGATGCCAACCACTTGCAGATGGAATAAGGCATGCAACTACTAAGAATGCCTGGATAATATGCTAAACTCAAAAAGAAAATACGTCAAATGTGCCACACACATTGCCTCCAATCACTAGTGTTTCTAACATGGATTTTTATCTAGAAGTTGTACCAACTACCGTTTTTGAAACTGGAAGCGAGAGACATCATGTCATGTATGATGCTCCCTATATCTAGATTCTTTAAGAAAAATTGTAATAAAAATCCTGAATCTAGATTGATCTATATCTAAAAAACTATAGTTGAGCTTATTTTTCTACCTATTTTTAGAAAATTTAATTTTTTCTATTTGGATAGAAGCGCTAGAAACAAGACACCCTACTATCTGGCACTATTATCCATGTTTGACATTGTTGTCATTTGCCAAAACTAATGACTATTCTATAATTTTCACTATTTTTTTGGTCTGTTCGGCCTGGTTTGACCTCTAATTTTTCTTCTAAGTGTTTTAAAAACTAATTTTTTGACTAGTAAGAGCTATGATCTTTGTGACAAAACTCTTGTTTATTGCCCCCTCTTATGAGGGTAGGAATGAAGACCCTGCAATGACTACCCTCAAAAATAAAAATCCCTACAAGTGTGTTATGCTATAAAATACATTATATAACAATGATAATCAAAAATATGTCTCAAGATATAACATAGTTTGTAAAGGATATTGTTAGATTAACAAGGGTATGTCTAAATAGATATAACAATGTAATAGTATGTGCAATATATTGAACTAGAATTGGAAGTGTTAGTTGTTAGTTGTTAAGGAGGGATGTAGCATGATGTCCATCATGCCATACAAGAAATAAATATAATGCATGATGTGGATCATGGCATTGCAAACAATGAGAAGCAACAAGAAAACAAGCACACAAGGTAAGAAGCAAGAAGCATACAAGAGTGGCTAAGGGCCAAGAAAACAAGGGACATGGGCATATGTCACTTAAACTAAAAAGCAAGCATACAAGGCACACTCAAATTCCACATACACATACAATTTAAAACAAGCAAAGTTGGCATGAAGGCCATAAGTACATAAAAGAGTACAAGCAAAGGACATTGGCAAATGTCCTAAGCCACACACAAGAAGACACAACTAGAATTAGGAAATGCAATCACATCTAGATACACAAATCAAGGAAGGAGAACATGTAATATATTATAAATACAATCACATCTAACTAATCAAAGCAAAATTTGAAAGTATGCAAAACATAGAGTACAAGACTAGGTATATGCTAAGAAATACATAAGTACTATATACTAGTGAATGTTGATAGAGTAATCTGTGTAAGCTAGTAAGTAATGTACATCAACATGATAACTAGAGTGTGTGGTGTAGGAATGACATAACCTGGATGGTGTAGTCATGTAAAAAATTCCCCCATTGGGTAAATATATCAATGTATGTCTTGGATGTAGAAGTAGGATGCCCCCTCAATGGGTAGAGTGAAGCAATCAAGGATCTAAATGTCACTGCACACACTCAAAGAAGATCAAGTGAAGCATGGTAATGTAGATAAATGAAAAAAAAATAGCATAGAACAATAAAATGTAAGTCTAGCATGGTAGTAGAAATGTAAAGCATGGATAATGCATACAATTGAAATATTTTTAGGTTTTTGAATTATTTTGAATGTTTTTATATTTTTGACATTTTGAGCTATGTACAATCAATCAAAAAGAAACTATGTACAAGTAATGCTGAGGAGAGATGATACTAACCGATGAGTCTCATGGGAGACTCCCTATCATAGTGTCTTATATTAATGAGAGGGATCATGCATGATCATGAAGCATGGTGGAAGGATTGAGACTGTAACTCTAAAAGTTGTGTATGTTATAAATGCTCTAAAATCTCTATAGTGGAAACCAACTATGGGGTGCCCCTATAACTCTGAGAATTGTATGGAGTTGTAGGGCTCTTAAGGACCCATATGGTAATAGGAGAAACTCTTTGAACATGTGCTCTATGTGTAGAAGCATGAAACCTCAATGATACTGCCCTAGGTGTGAGCACTGTAGCTGAAAGTTATCTAGAATCCTGAAACTATGGATACTCTAAAAGAGGTTTCCATGGAGGTAAATGAACTTTCTGTACTAGTGAGGAAGGCCTTGATTGTGTCTGAATCTAAATTAGAGGGAGAATTGTAACTGATGGAAAAGCTAAAATTGGTGACTGTAAAGTAGAAGATGGCTCTAAAGTGGGGAGTGGTAAATCATATGAAACTCCACCAACTATAAAAGCCTAATTAATGTGAATGAATTTCACACATCTATGAATTGTAGAAGGCACTGCTTGAAGTTTTTGAATCCATATCAACCAAGTAACATGTCAAAAACTCTTGCACTAGGAACAATAGTAAATGGTGTAGCCATATGTGTTGGACCAATCTATAGAGGAAGTAAAATCTCACCCAATGAACTCTATATGTGCCCACTGAATTTACTAATAAATATGTCTATTAGGGTAATATCCTACTCTAAATATTTCAAATGCTATAGTAATGTCATAGTGCACATGTTCACACTGGATCCATTGTCTATTAGAACACTATGAATGGGAAGATGATTAGTGTAAGCTTTGATAAAGAGTGCATGGTAATCTGAATCATCCTCAACTATCTCCTGATGTGAGAAAGATATGTAAGGTTTAGCAAGAACATCGAAATTATATACACATATCATGTTGCTCAAAGGATGTGTCTCAACTAAAAGTGCCATGTATGTATCTAGTTGTGAATGTGCATGATATGCATGGTGAACACCTGATGTATCCCCTGTCTCTTGTTTAGAATGTTGTCAAAAAGGATCTGAGAAGATTTTTAAATCTTTATCCTATGTTTGCTTTGATTTATGAGGCTCAATTAGAGTGCTAATATCAATAATGTTTCCATCTATCAAGTCCTATATCTTATAATCAAAATTGATGAATTTGTTTGTTGTGTGGATTAGTGCCCTGTGAAAATCTCAAAATGCATTCTGATCATATCCCCATGGAAGATGCTTTGTTGGATCAACTTCTCGAATAACAGGGAGATATATGATATTACATTCCAATAGTTGTTATAAAACTTTCGCTGGAGATATTGGTAGATTGGTGAAAGTTCATCGAGGAGGTGCTGATAAAACCACTCACTAAGGAGGCTCTGAAGCCACATTGATAGTAGGTTGATTTTGACCCTTGTTATTGTTAGGAATAGCTTTTACATTTTTGTAAAATTGAGTATTTACGAGATGGTAAATAGTAATAGGTTGATTTATCGAGAGGTAAATATTAGTTACCGAGTTGTTGTTAAATGTATGGTTAATACGGTAGGTTAGATTATATTATTATTATTAAGATATATTTTTATTTGTTATAAAAATATATCATAATAGGTGTGTGCTTAGTGTGAGATATTTTGGGTAAGAAATCAACGGAGAAAACATAGGAATATGATACCTATAAATACGTGAAATGTCTTGAATTATTAATTAATGAGAATAGCAGAGAGAATAAAATATATTATTATGTTAAAATTATTTATGTGTGTATTCTGCTACGTGAATTAAATATGTTTAGCTCTTAGAATCCCTATCATTGGTATCAGAGTGGGTATGATTCTCTGAGTATTGATCTGAGTAGAGAGTTACATGTTGCTTTTTGGTTTCCCTATGTGATGGAGAAAATATTTTGAATAATGAATTTGTAGGAGCATCTCTATTTAGATTTTGGTTTGAGTATTGTAGCATATAACTTCAATCAATGTGTTCTTTTGACCTACATTGATCATCCTTGCTCCGATAACTTTGGAGGAGTAGTTTGACTTCGAATATTTTGAATTATTAAAATATCTTAGCAATCTACCTATGGAGTGGTTCAATTTCATCATAAACTAGATAATGGCTTATAAAGGGACTCTATTGTCAATCCATGAGTAGATCCAATTCTAATAAATTGTCTGCTAAGCTAGTATTCAAATTCAATGATTGGTTATTAGTTGGTGTCACCCATGCAATGTGTCCATTATGATTCCAAGACTTCTACTACACCTTTCCATTCATGGGCTTGTATGAAAAACAACAAGTTCTAATGTACAATACGTATCAATTCTTCTTTGTGTATCATTTCTGCATTTCATTCTAGTGCATGATGTATTGATAGAGCTATATATGTAAAGGCTTGTTAGAATTCTGTTAGACATGGTCACTTTTCAGTGTGCACTCCAGTCGTATCTCATAAAAAATTCCATTTATGACGCCAGTCCTTCTGCCATTCAAAACCTCTTAACATTTCATTTGGTTAACTAGATTTAAGGTTTTGTGTTCATTTATTATGCTTTTGTTTTATTAGGTTTAAAATTTTTGTGTCATTTGGTTTAGATGATTTGTTTTAAAAGAATAAAAGTCATGTAGATCTTTTTTATTAGATTTATGTTAATAAGTCGAAGGATATAAGGAGTCATGTCATCAAAAGTATTAATTTTTTTGGTCATTGGTATTCATGTGGAGATTCCTTTTGGTCCATAATATATATGTGTCATTTTTTGGTTAAAGTTTTAATTTTGTAAAAAGTGGTCTATAAGAGTCATTATTTATTTGTCAAGTCATGTCTTTACAAAAATCTTTTTTGAGTTATTATTGTCAAAATTAAAAACGTGTCAAAAAGAAGTTAGTTGGTCAAATATTCTACTATAGCCTTATACTATAAATAAAATTTGACGTGTTATTGTAATGTCTGTAAATGTCATTTTAGTTATAATGTCTATCATTAAAATTATAGTCCTTTGTAAAAATCCTTTCTCACCTTGAGTCAAAAATCAAATTTGTAAAAATTAAAAAAAAAATTACCTTACAGATGCATTTTCACTTGTACATGATGTCTGCATTATGAGGGGGATTTCCCTCAAAAAATCATGTACCAGAGCTTCATGACTTCTTTGGCTGAATAAGTAGCAAACATATTGAGGCTGGAAGATACACAGAGGATAGAGGTCTTTCAGTGACCTCTCATCAGTCACCAATGATGGGGTTGCATCAATGTTTTGGTGACTTATGTGTTTTGTTTTTCATTTATGTTGTGTCTTTGGAAAATAAGAACAAAAAAATAATGCCTATTCATGTAATGTAATTTGTGTGTAAATTCCAAACATGATTCTCTGATGTGAAGATATTGAAAAAAGATATAAACAACCAATGTAAGTCAGTTCATGGATCTTGAAAAGGTTTATGGTAGAGATCCAAAAAACCACTAGGAGGTGAATAGTAGATAGAGGAGTTTTTATTCATTTCAAGGTTTTTGGTAAACCTATAAAACCATGGGAGGAGTGAGGCTCTCTTTTTATCAAGGTCATGAGCCACATAGTTTGGCATGCTATAGTGGGTGACCATACTGCAAATAAGAGTGTGAATGTTTTTGCACCATGTAAAAACTATGGGGGGAATGTTAGGAATAGCTTTTATATTTGTGTAAAATTGAGTATTTATGGGATGGTAAATAGTAATAAGTTGATTTACTGAGAGGTAAATATTAGTTACTGAGTTGTTGTTAACCATATGGTTAATACGGTAGGTTAGATTATATTATTGTTGTCAAGATATATTATTATTTGTTATAACAATATATTTTAATAGGTGTGTGCTTAGTGTGAGATATTTTAGGTGAGAAATTAGTGGAGAAAACATAGGAATATGATACCTATAAATATGTGTAATGCCCCAAATTATTAATCAATGAGAATAGTAGAGAGAATAGAATATATTATTGTGTTAAAATTATTTATCTTGTATTCTGATACATGAATTGAATATATTTGGCTCTTAGAATCCCTATCATTTATCATTGACCTTGACTTTGTATTACACTTTGTTTTTACTCTTGTTTGTTATTTTTGATATACTTGTGTGCTTGAGATTGCCCATTGAAATTAGTTTGGCTTCCCTTTCCTTTAGTGTATGACATAACTTAGTGAAGGAAGAGAACCTTTTAAACATTATTGATTCATGCAAAGCTTATAGAAGACTCTGTTTGAAGAGATCTTGTAACTCTTGATCGACCATGAGATAGTCATCTTAGCCAAGATAGTCTTATATCAAAGAATGTAATCTATGAGATGATCATTTGACCTTTGTTTCTATTATGCAACTTGGGCATAGGAGAGTTTATCACCAATGTTAATGCTAAAATGAGCTAGGAACATGTTAGCTAAAGGATTGAATGCATTGAATGACTAATTCAGTAGACTATAAAACCATTGTAAAGCATAATCCTTTAGACTCCATGGAAATAACTTGGTTAGTAGCCAGTCATTTGGCACATAGTCCAAGCATGTTGCGTGAAAAGCTCTCAAATGTGTCTCTGGATCAACCTTGACATCATATAAAGTGAGTTTGGATTGAACAAAACCTTGTGGTAAAGGTGTCAAAGCAATATGACATACCAATGATGTATGAAGTAGAGTAAAATAATCTAGGGCCTATGTAGGTCTAGAGGCACCTTGCTCAGTATGTAGCATCTTGGATTGAAATTTGTTTATCTCTTGCACAAAGGAAGCCACATCATGAGATAAAGATGTACTAGCCGTAACTAGTGGTGCCTCATAGGAAGGTTGGGCCATTATAGGGGGTTATTGTGACATAGTTACCCCCGTAGTGTTAATTTTAATTGGTTTCTTTGAAGGAATGGAAGACTTAACTTGTTTAGCCTTTTTAATTTCCATGATAGATTGTAAGATAAGAGTATGATCTCAGGGTTATTCCTTGAGTCTTTCTCAACAACTTTGTAGGATCAAATCTTTGTTGAAGATAAATTTAATATCAATAATAGGTGGAAGTGGATCAAGAGTCTGACGTGGTGGATCATGAACATTGATGTTTGTATCATCATCATTATTCTCATACTGCTCATTATCAAAATTATCCTTATGTAAATTGGTGTAATCTAGATGTGTATGATCTATAGCAAGAATCTGAGTTAGTTGTTTATACATGGTATATGGTTGGGTTAAAGGAATCTAGGTAAAGTCAGAAGGGTTTCCACTAAGTCTTGCACTTCATCTCAAAGGAAGAGATGCAAGGAGCTTAGGTGGCATAAGGAAAACAAATTGAATAATGAAAAACAAATAAATAAATATAATCTAAACAAGGAATTGGAATATGCATAAAGAGGATACAAAGCTCACAAACATGTAAGGTGATACCTCATAATCAATAAGACCTAGTATATGCAACTAGGGTTTTGAAAAAAATGATTAGTTTCAAAATATACTATGGAATTTTAAAAATTAAAGTGAATTTATGATTTAAATATTTAAGTAAAAAATCAAAAAAATATTATAAAAACTAGCAAGGAATCTACCCTAGGGTTTCTAGGGTTTTTATTGCAAATGAAGTAAGTCAGGTTCACCAAATGATTTATCTATTTTTGGGAATATTAGAGTCCTATTACTAGTTTATTTAAAGGTATGAGTTGACTAAATCAGTAAATAATATTGCAATAAATAGAGTATTGATTTGTATAATTTATTTGACCTTTGTAGTTTTCTAAAAATAGTAAACAAGGAAGAGAAATTTAACTTATCTTAAAACTAGGTTGATACCACTAAGATAGAGGTTGATACCAACTGTGTAGGAATAAGACACTATCATGAATCTAGATCTAGATTTCATTTAGTGAAAAGATAGGAGCACTCAAAATAGGACACTTCGATATCTGGTGCTATAGTCCAAGTCCTGCTACTATTGTCTAAACTGGTCATAAAAATTTGAGCTTTATGGGTTTTGTCTGCTGTCCCTGTATTAGTCTACCTGTGAAGTTTTAGATCTTTACTATTGATAGAGCTCTTTATAGAGTTAACTTAATCTCCAACCCTAGACCTTTAGTATGCTTGAATGAAACTTGAGAAAGAGGGGGGGGTGTTAGTGTGTGTAAGATGCACTGAATGTGTATCCACACCTCTTATGTGGGCACCATGCCTACATACCAATACTCTAAAGAGGAATCAAGCCATATGTAGTTCTCCCACTTGATGTGCTTTATGCAATGGTGTTATGAAAATTCAAAAATGCTAAATTGGGTGTGTTTGAGGTGGCTAGGGATTGGTGTGAGGGTTTGAATGAGCTTGTGATTGTATTGGTTGGTTGTATGCAGAGAATAGGAAAGTTTGCCTCAAGGGTTTTGCTTGTATTCTTGTTTGATTTTGAAATAATTACCAACCCCTTCTAAATGAACTTCGAATGGGATTTTATAGAGATATGTTGGTTAGGGGTTAAATGTATTTATGCTAGGCTGACATAATGAAGAAGATGAATCAGGAGAAAATGGTCATTTGGGCCCAAAATATGATTGGACAAGAGCATTATAAATGGGACACCCTAGGGTTCAATGCTATATTCTAACCCTAGCACTCCTATCCTAAAGGTTCGGGAGTTGGGGGATGGAATAAGCATGAGAAATGGGGTCTGGCTAAGCTGGAATGAGGTTTTGAAAGTCTACGAATAACTGGGAATCAATGAAAAGGTGGATAAAAGGGTCATGAGAGCATGTAAGAGGGACCTATGGGTTGGGATCACAAGCCACACTCAAACTACCACTTTTAACATTTTATATGACTACATGTGACATGTTCACCTTCACCTATGTACTCTATTTGACTATGTGGGAGCCTTTGATCTATCGTGAAAATCATTATATAACTTCTCTTTCACTTATAACACTAGACTAGTAGAGAATGATGAATGCATTTAAAAATTAGAAAATGGGTTAGCAAATGAAGTTGTGTTAGACCTCAACACACCCTGTGTTGAGCATTAACTACATACCAATACTTTGAGAAGGGATCAAACTTCATGCAGTTTTCCCATGCCTACGATGGTGTGCATAAAAAATTGGTATGGTGCTAGATGCATGTGTAATTCTTATGTGATTAAGTGCTTCAAGTTTGACTTGTGGCCTTAGAGGTGTACTCATACTTTAGCTCGAGGCTACTAGGGTTGTATGTATTTAGAATTGGGAGAAATAGGGAATTTATTATCAATGTGCAATTAGAATTCTAGTACTTTTCAATATGGAAGCTTCTTGTGTATAAATTGACTAAAAATATATATATTTATAGATAACAATCAGGAATTTATTTAAATAGGGCTTGTTAAATGTGAAGGTATGACATATTACATGAGTTTGAATTTGAACAACTATTAGTTATTTGGTAGGAGGATATAACCGAAGGAACTGGACAAGACCCAGGAGTGGGATAGTCTAAATGGCACATTGTCCAAGAGCAAAGATCGTTGAGCTCAAAGTATGGATCAGTCAGGGGATAAGTTGGTTGTTTTAAATGAGTAATAAGGATATTTTGAATTTATTAGTTTCTTATAGGAATGGTTCATCTATATATAAATTTAAGGAAGGGTGATTGAAAGACCATGGAATGAGGCATGAGCTAAGTGAAGACAAATGGTCATCAAAAGTACCTTGTTTCAGCTTAAATTTTTATTTATGTGTCTACAAAACCCAAATGTAATGACCTTAGATATATAGATAGATATGGTTAGTATATTCAAACATTTCATCATCATTTGAAACATTTATATATAACATTGGAGATGAGTTGTACCTTGGTAATTATGGAATACATAACAAACACTAAGTTCTCAGGTCTGAATGGTATTTATAATAAGATAAAATAAAATGCCACCAACATTGTAATTAATGGCACACAATTATGATCATAATAATATCTAAAAAGGAACCATACAACCTACTATAAAAAGGAGACAACCTACAACATTTAATTGAGACATAAGGCTTTGTGATCTACAAGAAGCCATGTATTTAGAAACAAGAAAGGGATACATGCACTAAAATGGTGTCAATGACATCATAGAGATTCAAGATAAACTACCTTGTGCAATGATGGTAACTTTTAGATAAATATGAAGACAAAAATATAAATAAGTAAAAAATAAACAACATGTCCTAAATGCATAAACCCCAAAACTATAAAACAAGGTAATCATAGGACATGGCATCATTAATGTGTTTGCTTTGCATGTACATAAGGCTATTAATATAAGAAGTGATTCCAAAACATTTGGTCAAAATGTTAAATCAAGCTTGTTAGATCTACAAATAAATACATCAATATATTGAGGAACAAAAAGTCATTCACATTATAGTGATTGACATAAAGGATGACTAATTTTTGAGACGGTACTCTATTCATGGTAGAACATGAAAGAAAATTTGCTTAAGAGCATTGGTTTTAATATTTTGGAAAAAATGAAATGAGACTAGTAGAGAGGGGGAAAATGTGATAACTAACATTATACAGACCTACGAATCCAACGTACAAAGATTTGAAAGCCTCTTTGAACAATAAATTCACCCATAATACAAATCAAGATTCAACTTTCAAATAACACAAAATTTGAGGCCTAACCTTCCATTAAACAACATGATATGTGTAGATTCATAACAAAAGACAATTTCTGTCTAAGCCAACAGTACCATAATAAAAACTCAACAATATATTAATAATATAAAACATGTAAAGCTAGCATTTAAAAAAATCTATAACACCTCAAAGTTGTTGGTCTATTGTACAAATCTCATATCTGTCATCTTATTTTATCCCAATATGTTTGACAGAAAGAAGGCAACATGAACTTAAACTCTTGTAAGAAATAAATCCCATGATTTCATGTATCTACTTCCATTATTTCATCCATTCTTTGGACCTACAACCACATATTTGTCTTTCATCCAATAAAAGCTTTGAAAGGGTTCATAAGAGCTAAAAACTAACTTTTCTTGCATTGAAAAGGTAACTGAATACTACATTTGATATCTTATTAGGTAATTGAAATATTCAATAAATATAGGTATTTAACCCTAAAATGGTTCTCGATTGGGGTTACCTAGAATATAAAATGAGTATATAGAAATCATAATGCACAAGGGTGATAATTAGATCTATAGTAGGCCAATTGGGTGCTAATCTCGAGTTATAAACATATATTGAATTTTTTATGTTGAGAATAGGCTAAATATATAAAGTACAACTAAGCTATGTATGGAAATGACAAAGAAGTAATATACTTGGTTGGTTCTGATACTAACATAGTGTTGGATCTAAAATAGGTAGAAATTAGACTAGAAGATGATTCTAGAATGATCGTTAGATTTTGGATTTGATGCTTCTGGATCTCTAAATACTAACATCAGCTTGGGATGGTTACGTTGACGTTGTTGTCTAGGTTTGATGCAAATGTATTATACATAATACCTATTGGAAAAGGATATGACCACTTGGATGCTTCTAGATTTGACTTTGCCTTCACTTTGGTGCATTCAAATCTAGGTCATGGACTGTCGCTCCTCATGGATTTTTAAAACCCTAGTTCTTCATCTTCATAGTGACCTTGGATAAAAATGGGTTAGTGGGTACATAGTGTCGAGCTAACTCCAAATACCCCTTTGTCAATGAGTGTTGCCTACATAGCCAATATTATGAAGATGGCCTCATACTGATGTAGTTCACCCTTACATGTTAGTTTGTATATGAATCATGCAATACATGTAAAGCAAGTACAATAATGATCTAGTTTGTAACTTGGTAAATATAGATCCTAGGTTACTCCTTTAGTACTTCATAAATGTAGATATGCTATTCCTATGACTAGTATGGAAATAGGGAAGCTTTGTTTAATTGAATGATTGATACAATGCTTTTGACAATTTACCTTAATCTCTTTGGTCTTTTTCTAGGTGAAGAATAAATGAGGGTTGATCTTGTATTTATATCAATCCCTTTGGAGAAGTAATTTGCATTAAATCACTTAGGCTGACCATTAGGATATGATTCATTTGCAAAATGGATGACTTTAGGGCACTGAACACTTGTATCAGGTTAGGACGCCAACGTCAACACTAGTGTCTATCCCAGACATTAATGTCCAAGGAGTAGAAAAGTAGGTACAAGCTTAAAACTTGTAGAGGTGGAAGATAAGTACATTTTAAGCATTCTAAGCAAGATAAAATTCTTGGGTCATCAACATAAAATTGGTCAAACTAAGAGATAGGCCAAGGGCATAAGATAAAGTAGATGCAAGACTTGGAAAAGTGTGAAAGGTCCAAAACTAAGAGGAATAACCAAGGTCTAATTTTTCTAAGTGTACAATACTGAGGTGCTTATAATTCATAAATATCATCTACATTCCCCCCATTTAATTTAGCAATGAAATTACCAGTTTAGAGGAAAGGAATGTATATCTATGTGTGTATAACACACCTTGTCTTTGTGTGTGCCTAACTCGAATGCTTTACTAGTGAATGACCTACAACTAAGAGCATGCTACATTATATAATCATGCATATAATCTGGGATTGAAAGTAATTGAAATAAATTGAAATTGAAAGAGCAAGGTTTAGTAGTACACCTGTGTGTCGATGTAATCACCTTGCCTATTGGCAAGTTAATTTGAAAAAGATGTATCATTATAAGGATCTAAAATTGAGATTAGGACAAATATAAATAAATCTTGAAAGTGAAAATATACAAGGAGAGAGAGAGAGAGAGAGAGAGAGAGAGAGAGAGAGAGAGAGAGAGAGAGAGAGAGAGAGAGAGAGAGAGAGAGAGAGAGAGAGAGAGAGAGAGAGAGAGAGAGAGAGAGAGAGAGAAGGGGGGGTGCATTACCCCAACCTTGGAGCAAAGGTGAGTTGCCACCTAGCAGTTGAGATTAGCTCAACTGTGTAACCCAAACATATTTATAACCTGGTGAGGCTAGATGATACAATAAATTCTGACCTAAAAACTTGTCAATATTGAATGATTTAATCACCTCAATTGTCCCAAAAAGTGAACAAACTATTGCAGTATATTAGCTCAATAAAGTCCATAAAAGTTTGACTGGGGTATAAGTACATAAAATTCTATGATGTGGTAACATTCCATAAAAGAGTTTTGGAATCTAAAATTGATTTAAAATTTTCAATGTTAGGCATAAATTGCATAGCATATTCACCTTAGATATGTCTCATACTGAAATTGTGTATAACAATGGTACCAATATATAAATTTCTACCACAACTATGAATCTGAATCATATAACTATTTACTTTGGCTAATCAAAAAACTATGTAAATGTGGAGAGAATGTTTCCAAAGCATGGCCCCACTATGTAAAGAGAAATCTAAAAACTGATATAAGTACCAATGTGGAAAAAATGTTTCCAAAAAATGTCCCCACTATAATTTGGAGATACTGAATAAGTGTGGAGAACATGCTTCCAAAGCATGCCCTCGCTGAATCTAAAAATTGTGAATGTGTGGAAGTCATGCCCATATGACATGCCCCCACTAAATCTAAAAATTGATATAAGTACCACATACTAAATAAGTGTGGAGAATATGCTTCCAAAGCATGCTCCCACCAAATTTAAAAATTGTGCCGAGTGTGGAGAACATGCCTCTATGACATGCCCCCACTAATATGCCCCCCTTTGAGGTGAGGGAAAATATAGGAACCGATAGTTACCTCAACTCAAAAAGATAATACAACTTTATAATATATGAATGGAACCATGTAGCATATAGAAGGAACATGTCTAGGTAGATATAACATTGAAGCGCATAGAACTAATATGATCATATGAAGGCCTAAGATGCATTATAAGGATCATGGCAATGTCTAGATAGTAAATTACAAGTGCAATAAGTAAACAAGCACACACACAAGATCACTCAAAAGCAAGTCAAAATGCACTGGTCAAAGGAAACTACAATCAAGGGGCATATTCAAATGTTGCACAATCGAAGGGACATGACTTCGTCAAATGTACACAAAAGCAAGAATGGCATATTCAAATGTCTATACAATAAATAATGGCATATGCAAATGTCAAATAAAACATACATAGGCATGGTGGTTGCAATTAAAGGAGTATATTCAAATGATCGAACAAGGAATACAATAGCAAGGCAAGACACTCAAGGAAGTGCATAAAAGAAAGCATAAGCAACCAACATAAACATGTCATAGTATCCCATGGATCAAATGTGTTAGGAAAAAATATCAAGTATATAGCATATAAAGTAGCTTGTGTAAGATATAATCATAGATAAGGCATGTGTAAGTACATATGTAAGCTCAAACATGATAATTAAATGTGATTATCAAACCATATAACATGTGTGTATAAAGATAAAATAATGTAGATGTCCCCAAGTTTGCATGACATGAGTAGAGGGAAGGTCCAACATTCAAGAAAGGAATAGATCATGTATTTGTGTATGCCTATATCACATTCAAATAGAAGTGTGACACACATGTGTGTATGTATAAGTAACTGAGTATGTCATCCATCAACATGGAACTAACACATAGATGCCAAGGAGCTAATAGAACATGTAGGTGCCCAAAAATATTTTTGAAGTTTCGATTTTTTTTATTTATTTTTTTGGTATTTTTGGAATATTTGAAGAGACTACTTTATGATCTCATCCAATAGATGGTCATAGGTATCTCCCCCACTTAGTGCCTGGCAATCTTAAGTTGGATCTCTTACATTATTTGCATCATGATTGGATAGGTTGAGAAGGTACATATCATGTTCCTACTCACATTTTGCATGTGTAGTGGAAAAAGTAATGCTATCATTTGGAATGTGTCCTATTTTACCTTCATGAGAAAAATAAATACCTTGTTGATTTTGATCAATTGTTGCTTCCATTTGGTACATCCAAAGATTTTATAGTGAAAATGCATATAGAGATGTGGTAGGCATAACCCAAACCCGTGTTTGAATTAATTTAGGACCACAAGCAATTGGTATTGTTATATTTCCCAAGGAGTCTTCCCAACCTCCTTTATTTTGTAAGTTTTTAAGATTGAAGCCAATTTGTTGTAAGCATCTTACATTGCAAGTAGTCTTTTCTTGTGTAGGATCAATATGGTTATGCCAAAAAAAAGCACCGCCTATATATAAGGTAACTGCTAAATCTTGTTGGTGTGGATGCTTTTTGTGTTGTTCACTTTGAGATTCTTGTATGAGACATGGACCTTGGATTGGCCCCATGTTAAGCAACATTTGCAAACTGGTCATATAGAGATTAGGAATACCACATTTTTGTTCATAATTCTCTTTAGGTAAGTTATCTCCTTCCTTTGTGTGAGGGATAAAACTTTTGTATTTGGAGGAAGATAAGTTAAGTTCCTTTGAATGAGTAATTATAAAGGAATTATATCTATGCACATCATTAAATAAATGGGTAAATGGCTCATATTATTTATGAAATACTCTTTCCTTTAATGGGGAAAGAAGGGCTCTACTAAAGATAAATTGCAATTCCAAATTTGAGGGTCTAAATGCTAACTCATATGATGTACTTTTGAATTGAATAGTATAGTATTGAAGGGATTCATCATCATGTTGTTTGAAATTGTGTAAATGTTCTAATGTAAGTTTTGACACCTTTTGGATATTGAAAACCATTAATAATGCATCTTCCAATTGTAAAAAAGTGGTTAAATAACCCTTTGGTAAACTATAGAACCAATTTTGAGCCTCATTCAAAATGCTCATATAGAAAACATTTAGTAAAAGTTTGTCATCTTTTGCCCATTGACCAAAAGAATGTACTTAACAGATCATGTGCTCAAATGGATCTTTATGTGTTTCAAAGAAAGGTAACTATGGTAACTCAAAACCTTGTGGATAAGGATATTCAAGTATACATTTTGCAAGAGGTTGATTATTAAAGGAAGTTACATGTGCATTATTATTATGGAAAGCCATTTGCATTTGAAGTATAGAAACCTGATTTTGAAGATCCCCAATAATGGTCATCATAGACATAATTTATTCCATGGTAATAATGGTGTTTGTCATATGTGTTATCATTGGTTGTAACCCACCACCTTTTTCAAACCTAGGCAAATGAGTACCATCATCCTCATGCATAACAAGTGTAAGTTCACGATCACTAAATGTATAATAATTCAATAGTGGTATGGGATATTTGAACTTTGATATTTTGGTTTATCATTTGAATAACTTGGACCATTGAAGTAATTTATTTCATTTACTTTTGGTATAATAATTTGAGCTTGAACAATCTTTAGTAAAGGTCCCTTTTTTGGTATTGAATTTGTTTCTAATGAATGTATGAGAGAACCATCATCTTTGCTAAGGGGGATATTGTTTGGGAATGTGGGAATTATGGGGGTGTGAATTAATTTGCTTGAAGGCATGCCCCCCTTATAAGTTATTTTTAAATCATACATAATTTCTTGATGTATTTGTCTGAATTTTTGGAGATCAAATGAAAGAGCCTCTTGGACATATGTACCCATTTGTGTGGTAAAATGTGCATGAAGGGCATGCTTAGATGACTTGCCTTGTTGGTGCCTCATGGAGTTTTCTAAAAATCCTAAGCCTTTCTGAGATGTATTATTTTTAAGAACAATAGGCTGAGTTATACCTTGTTCATGTTTTCCCAATCCTTGGCCTTTGTATCCATATTTTTCAAATATCTAAGACCAAAATCGTATGATGGTGGTGTAGGAATGATGGGTAAAGGCTATTTATCTTCCTTAATATGGCTGAACTCATTTCTTGAAATGATGAGAGCATGAACCTAATTAAAGGGATAACAACTCCCACCATTCAAAGCGTTGAGATTAGATGTTTTAGTAGTTGGAAATATATGAGTGTGATCAATTTTTACCCCTTATTTGATATAAAGTTTGAGAGTTTCATAATCATAGTCATCAAAGCAATCAATATCATCCATGATAAGAGATATGACGTACATAAGGATTATGACAGAGCATGTAATAATCATCTTATAGGGTATGCTTAGGCAAAAATGATGTTCAAAGATTGGGTTCACCAAATGTTTAGCCCTAAAATGGATTATAGGCTGGGTATATATAAATGATAATGCACAAGGGTGATAATTAGATTTAAAATATGCCAATTGGGTGCTAAACTCAGATATAAACATACATTTAATTTCTTATGCTGAGAATAGACTAAATATAGAAAGTACAACTAAGCTATGTATGAAAATAAGAAAGAAGTAATATACTTGGTTCTGATGCTAACATAGTGTTGGATCTAGAACATGCATAAAATATCTACTAGAAGATGAAGCTAGAATAGTCATTAGATTCTAGATTTGATGCTTTTGGATCTCTAAACACTAACATCAACCTGGGATGGTTGCATCAATGCTGTTGTCTAGGTTCAACATAAGTGTCTTGTATAGAATACCTACTAGAAAAAGGATGTGACCACTTGGATGCTTATAGGTTTAACTTCGACTTCACTTTGGTGCATTTAGATCTAGGTAATGGACTATAGCTCCTTATGAATTTGTAAAACCCTGGTTCTTCATTTTCATACTAACCTTGGGGAAAAATGGGTTAATGGGCACACGGTGTTGATTGGACCCCTAAGACCCCTCTATCAGTGAGCAATACCTACATAGCCAATACTCTGAAGAGGACTTCAAATTGATGTAGTTCTCCCCTCCGTACTGGCTTGTGTGTGAACCATGTAATATGTGCAAAGCAAGTACAAAAGTGACCTAGATTGTAACTTGGAAAATATAACTTTTGGGTTGCTCTTTTAGTACTTTAGACCTATAGAGGTGTTGTTCCTATGACTAGTATAGAAATAGGCAAGCTTTGTTTAATTAAATGCTTGATAGAGTGCTTTTGACAATTTGCCTTGGTCTATTTGGTCTTTTTCTAGGTGAGGAATGAATGAGGGTTGATCTTGTATTTATAGTTATCCCTTTGGAGAAGTAATTAAAGCACTTAGGTTGACCATTAAGATGCATTTCATTTGCAAATTGGATGACTTTAGGGTACTGGACTCTAGCGTCAGGTTAGGACATTAGCGTCGATGCTAGTGTCTATCTCGAACATTAGTGTTTAGGGAGTAGGAAAGTAGGTACAAGCTCAAAACTTGCAGAGGTGGAAGATAAGTACCTTTTAAGCATTATGGGCAAGATAGAAGGCCTAGGTCATCAACATAAGACTGGTCAAACTAAGAGATAATCCAAGGGGCACAAGATAGAGTAAATGTGAGACTTACAAGCAATAAAGGTCTATAACTGAAAGGAACAACCAAAGTTTGAGTTTACTAAATGTACAAGACTAAGGTGTTATATAATCCATAGATATCATCTACAATAGACACAATTAGAAGCTTCGCTGAAGAAAGTGGGGTTACTTGTGTTATATTACCTTGCATTAACTTAAATAAATATTGGTTTATTATTGTATGTGTATAATCATTTTTATGAGTATCGTAATCTTGGCATACGATATAATCTTCTTTATACTTTGATCTAATCAATATCCTATGCAACATAAACAAAATCATGTCTTATGAGGCCCTGAAAGCCATTGAAAGAACATGATCTCATTAGTATGAAAGGTCAACAATACACAACCAAAACATAAATTAGGAAATTAAAAGTTTGTGTCCATTTGCCTCTTAACATGAAATAGAGAACCCAAACACTCATCCCAAAGACATTTGGACATTTTGGGTGTGTTAAGATTGTATGCATCTAATCAACTATTTAATAACTCTAAATATGACCATAATAAGTACAAAGGCCTAATTATTTGGGTTACATGGAGAAAACAACTAAATAATTGTTAAAAAAAATATTGAATTGAATAGTTATTTAGAGAAATCACAAAACATTAACTGGTCCCAAACTAAAAAAAGTTGATATCCAAAAAAAGCCTTTGCTTTCCCAAGATCATGTTAATAAAAGTTTTTCAAATACTTGTTGGACAAACAAACATTCCTTTTCATTGAATATCAAACAAGGGTTCAAACTTTGAACATCGTTACACCCACAGACACTTTTTGCAAAAAAAAGAGGAGAGCCAAAAGATCCAATTATTACAAACTCAAATCATAGCTTTTTTTTTTATAATCACAAAATCCCAATAGATGTCCAACCAAAATAATCATCCTTGTGAATAAACACTATTCATCCCCAACTATATATCTTTGTGTCTCAGTTATTACTATGACTTCTCTTTTTTTAATAGGATCAAATGACTAAATGAGCCTTCTCCTCACAGATTTATCAAATCAATCATTTTCCATATCAAAATCTATGACTAATTAGAATTATTGTTAATATCCACATAATGGTTGAGTTGTGATTGTCAATGTGAATATAAGGTTACAACTCATCCATGTTTTAGTCTAAGAATATTTATATTGATCATTTAAATAGCTCACAACTTATATGTCAGATATTTCTTTTTCAAAATAAATGAAATGAATCATACATGACATATAAGTATGTATCCATGAACACAACATGCATGGCATGGGAGTTCTTATCACGTGGGAAATGAGATATCATCAAATGTTAGCCAACCTAAATTCAAATTACCACACATTTTATCATTGAAAAGAGAAGAGGTGTCGTCTTCCTCTCCTTTTAAATATTTTGTAAGTGGGGTTTTCAATATGAACAATTGGTAGGCATCGCTAAATAGACACAATGTAAAATACCAATCTTATTGTTTTCAATTACATTTAAAAAACAAGGGCACCCTCATGAGGTGTTGACATATTTTTGTTATTTCTTCACCTGGGCCGCAATGTGAGCACATTCTCCACAGGATCAAGTTGACTATATCTAATTTTCTAGTTGCCCTAAAAATATTACTATTAACATACACCCTATCTTCCCTATGACATCACTGAGGACCATATTTGTTATTTGCAATGATAGAAACAAGAGAGATGATCATAGTTGACATGCATTAATATTCCTTTAATATCATTGAGCTTTTGATCTTCACACATGAGGATTAAAAGCATGCTTTAAATATGTTTGGAGCCCTTTGTAGCTCAACCGTATATGCTTTCCTAGTGCACTTAGTTGTAACCTGGGTCGCCTACCTTTTCTAACATTTTTAACAAAATCCCTGACATATCTATCAAATCTACCAATAGAAATATGATGATTAAAAAAAGATCAACAAAATTTATCTTTATTTTAAGTGCTCATGTACGTAAACCAGAGTAAAACTCATGCTGCCATAATTTTAAGAGCGCTTAGCATATGGAATTTCAAAATCCATTTGTAGACCTTATCTGTCTACCATTTTAGGTGAGCCCCTCGAAATAGGTCATTTAACAATACATTATATGTAATAAACATTTAACATTACAAGATAAAAATGGTTAATAAAAAGGCTTGTAACTTGATATATTTTGTTTGGCCTTGGGGTCTAGTTTGCAATGGAGCAAGACAATATTTTAGACAAAGTATGATGCTTTCCCAAGTGTCTTCTCCAATTTAAATGGAAATGGATTGCACGAGGTGAGCAGTATAAATTTATGGGTATTCTTATTCCCTTTGATAGTTTTCTTGCTAAGTTATGGCAGTATGTCATCAATAAAGTGGAGAAAAAGGTTGAGTGTTGGATTACCAAGCCACTATCCTTAGCAAGGAAATTCCAAATTTGCACTAAAATCCTTGCTGCTACTCATGTCTATTATTCCCCCTGTTGGGCTCCCTCCAATGCTTCTTATGACAATTTAGCTAAAATTCTCAGGGAATTTCTTTTTCCAACTCCAAGCATACGAGGGGATTCCATCGAGTTGCCTAAGATATTTGTTGCCTCCCTTAGGATAAATTATGCATGAGAATTGTTGACCTCTACAGACAAAGCACAACCTTGTTTGCCAAATGGGTGGTTCAAGCCATTGAAGGTAATGAGTCTTGTAAAATCTTGCTAAAGCATTATATCTTCTTTGGGTTGCCTTATGGTAAACGTAGTTGGAAAAACATAGGCTTTCATTCCCTTCTCATCACTATGGCTCCTATCAAAATTGAAGGATCTTTTGTTGCCAAAAGTATATGGAAGACTTTTGAAGCTGTCGAGCCTCACATGAAATGGATTGGTGATGGGTTTTGTACATGATTATCTTTTAACGACCATAGCATATGGTGGTCTCTTATCACGACATGTACTAATGTCTTGTTGGCTGAATTGCCTAGAATCAAAGCCCTCAATTTTTTCAAAAAGGTATCCACACCATTTGTGACGTAGTCTTTGTTAGGGATTGGATCCCTTCGCTGACTTTGAAAGCTAAATATCAATTAAATAATCTAGACTCACCTTCTATTCTTTGCACTCAAGAGATTACGCTCGATGTTATACTTCATAAGCTGGGCTTGCAACTACCCCGAGCATGGTAGAAGGACCAAAGGTGGAATTGTGACACCCACTTTAAAAACTACTCTCCAAGCCTTCTTTATCACACCATGAGTCCTTTTCCTCCTGCTCTCTATAAGGTCAATAACATTGGGGCCTTAGATCCACCCCCAAACTTGGCTTGCTAGACTTGACAAGATTTAGAAAGTTGGTACAAAACCCAAGCTAGCCCACTTCTTGAGGTGCTTAGTCTACCAAGGCCCCCTGCTTGGGGAACAACTTTCCCATATGAAAATTGCTCCACCCAAGTGTGCTCCCTGCAATGTCTTGAATCCTTCAAACACCTTTTTTGGTTTTGCCCATGAGCCCAGTCTACATGAAAATGGATTCATAATTTATTCTAGCCCTATCACCTTGAGCCCTTCTCTTGGTGGCTTGCTCTTATGGGGGACTCAACCAATTGGCCAACTTCTATTGCTTTTATGTGGATTTTTTCAGAGCTATTATTCTTTTCCAATTATGGAAGGCCAGCAACAATACTATATTCAATAATGGATAATGCTCTTGTCTATTCTTCATCAATGACAAGGTTTATATTATTTATTCAACGTGCATGCAAATTCAAGCCCAAACAAACAAGGTAGTGGTGGAAGTTCATCATCTCTAGGAGCTACTATGTGCTACCAGATGGGTTGCCACCACCACCTCCCAGAAGGCACATAAGCTAGTCACATAGTTGTGCCCACTTCTCCCCTCACTTTCACCCGAGGGGGTGGGGTTCACCACCATCATGCGGTAAACGCAACACATGTCCTTCCTGGAGAGGTTCTCTTGTTGGGACTGTCACTCAATTATAGCTCGTTAATGGTTGGACTATTGATATGATTGCGGACCCCTGGATGGCTGGGTAGTGTCGGATTATCTTACTATAGAGCCTTTTACTTGGATGACTCTACCACCCAAGGATGTTCCTCTGCATCCTCTCTCGAGTGACATGACTTGTGCTTAAATTTTGAGATGTAATATAATTTTGTGTATCGTATCTTATCCAATTTTTTTCTTATTCCCCACTTCCTACTTATATTTTAACCAAAGTTTGTCTTCCGACATGAAATATAAACTCTACATTCCAACCGACTACTTTATTATGTAACCTCCATATATTATTATAATTTTTTTTCTAATATATGATTGCAACATTCCGATAGTAAAACGATTACTTAAGAAATTAAAGTTGCGGGCAAGACACTTTGTCCAAAAAAAAAAAAAGAAGAAAAAACAAAAAACAAACCAAATACCCAAGAAAACCCAAAAAAATCAAACTAAGCTTTCCTCCACTTTTGATAGATTGCCGGACAAAAGACAGCACAGGACTCACGCCCCCAAAAATATTCCGGTATGTTTGGCCAGAAAACGTCAAAACGGCTAATATCGCATCTTAACAAACTTAACGGGGCATGAAATACGCAGGCCGGCGGCGCCTCTATTGTGGCCACTGTTAACTCCACATAATAAATGGGTAAAATGCAATCCTGCGACAACATTAAATACATTATGCTCCTTCTTTAGCAAGCCTCTTCATTCACTCACCAATGGCAGCTTTAGCCGTGTTGCAGAGCATCTCAGCTCACGCGGTCATAGGTACAAGGTTCGAATCCCCCGACCTCGCACTCTCTCACACCATCTCCAACTCAGGAGGGCTTCGCATCGGGAATATTTTTCTCGGACAGCAGTTGACGCTAAAATGGCGCCACATCCCCCGAGGTATATCAATGCTCTTTTATCTGTTATTAATTCACGTCTGGAACTGAAAGCGCTAAAGCTCAATATTGCAGGGCGTCGGACGGTTTTATTGGCGCCAGTTTCTGCTCAAAACGGAAGGGGACGAGATGGTGAAGATAACTATAATACAAAAGAGGAGGCGGCGGAGGGTAGCGAGCGTCTGGCATTAAAGCAGTACCAGGTCGAGCTAGCGGCTCGCATTAAATCCAAGGAGTTCAGTTCCGAACCCTCGTGGTATGTGTTTTTTTATAAAAGTTTTGATGATTGTTTTTTTAAAGTTTGAATGAATCTGAACGGCAAGATATGTTAAACAGTTCGAGGGAGTACGCTATCAAAATTGCAAAATAAACTTTAAATTATTATTATTATTATTATTTTAAAAGAAATATCTTTCATACATGGAAGCTCAAATATGCCTGGGAGCCATGTGAGATTTTGTTCGACTGGAACGTCGAAAAGTGAGTGCTAGTACCAAGCCGTCACCCATGTGTTAAACTTATCAGTTTTTAAATTTCGGTGAATTACGGTTTTGCTTTCCTTTTTCTGTTTTGGAAATGTAAAATTCGTTAATTTGGAAAATACCTTTGTAATTTTACAAAATTCGGCCGGATTGGAATGGCTAGCTAAATTTAAGTACGCATTTGAGTAGGTTATGTTCAAATTTATCGTGGGACGTTACGGTTCTTATTTCCTTTTTCTTTGGTTTTGGAATCACAGACTTGCTTGATTCTGAAAAAAATACAGAATTTAGTTGAATGCAGCATTATTATTGGCCACTACGACTGTGTGAATTTCTTTAATTTCTCAACTTTAGAATATCACGTATGTGTTCTTTATACTGGATTTGGAAATATAGTCATGTTTAATTTCAATTTTTTTTTAAGGATATACTACTGAAAATGGCAGAATGCAGCCTCTGGGGGACTCTACGCCTGTTACATAGTCTGGCAACTTGATGGGTATCTGTTGCTATAGTCAGCTGGTAGAGCACAGTAGTGATTGTAGTGCTGGTGACGTTCTACCATCCAGACTAGAGTGATGCCTTCCATTGTGAAGTGAGTGATGCCATGCCATTATTGGGGATTGTTATCACAGGTTAAATACCAGGATGTTACATATTTGCTTTTTTCTTTTTATTTGTTTCTTTTTTTTGTGAAAATAGAGACTTTGAATTTACAATGAGAAGTGGAACAATGCAGCCTTTCTTATTGGCGATTCCTGTCAAAGTCCATCTATCAGCTGCTTAATTTTTGACCTCTAGCACATTATGTTTGTGCCGTTCATTTCCATTTTGGAAATACAGTCCTGCTTAACTTGGAAAACGTTAAAAGGATTTGGAGAGTAAATAGTTGCAATGTAGCCTTTTTATTGCCAATTTCTATTGAAGATTATTGTGTCTCAATTGCTTAATCTTAATTGCCAGAACATTAAGTTTGCGCACTGTTAATTTTGATGACAGAAATAAAGTCTCTCCTTATCTGGAATTTTTAAAAGGCTTTAGAGAAAAATGGTAGAATGCAGCCCTTATTCTTTGCAATTAGTATGGAAAATACGTGGAAAACACGAACTGTTAGTGAATCGGTTAACACTATATGATGCATGGCACACACGAAGTAAATGTTAAAACATGGCTGTTAAAGATGAAATCCATTTGAATTGGTTTCTATTTCACACTGGTTATTCTTGAGTAATTTTGTTATGATAAGTTGAACTAACAGTCATTTTCAAATGGCTTTTAAATTAAGACGAGTCTTCTCAACATGCAATCTTGATGTGGGATTCTATTAGCAGTTTTTTGGTTAATGGTAATTATATCCTGGGTTGGCGTCCAAGTCCACTTACAACTTGGGCTAGAGCCTGTAATCATAGAAATCTGGGCCAGAGCCTATGTGTCTTTGGAGAGACCCGAATTCTGGTCTTGTCTATAACAGCAAGACCGCCTATCAATTGAGCTACTCAATTTAGACGGGATTCTATTAGCATTAAGTCAAACTAAAAGTGAGTGATTTTTGTATTTTCCTGGTTCTTAAAGCATCTGAAAAATTTAAATATACTACATTAAAAACATCAAGTAGTTATTGCAATTTTGTTTTAATACTCTTTTATCATAGCAGAATATGAAAAACCATGATTCTTAAAATATGCCAATAGGTTTATTAAAGACAACACAATCCTGTATCATATTAGCATTTTACAAATTTATGCTTAATAGCAAGAGCATCAGGCTGCAGTGAAAAACCACTTTGGCTTATTTGGGCCCATAAAGAGGCTCTAAGAAATTTACTTTAAGTTGAGCTAATGACTATTTCCACTGGGTTGTAAACCAAGATAAGCTTTTTTTGTTCAACACTGAATAAACCATTTTGAAAAAGGATTCTTTTAGGATAAGCCAAACTAAATTTGACTGGCATCTGTGTATTTTGCTTGTTTGTAAAGTGCTCAATGAGTACTACTTTAGGAACGTTGGAGGTGCATTTTGTAATTTAATGATAAACCCTATGTCTTGATATTTTTGAGTTATATGGTTTCTGTGAAAAGGACCAAATTTGTTGAAAGTTTGAAAAAGTTTTTTTATTTATTATAAAGAAAGTGCAATATAATTAGTCAATGTTTTTTTGCTTGTTAAAACAGGGCTTCTATCTATGGGGGCTCCATCATTAAAAGAATAAATGATTACAGCAAAAACATGGTCAGAGTACATCCATTTCCAAAATAAAAGAGATGCTGATATGAGCACAATTACAACAATAAAGAGAGAGAACACAATGTATACATACACTATCCACTCTATTGTATTATGTATTTAATAGGTTACAAGGAAGCTTCTAGGCAAAATGAAGCTCCCAAAAGAAGAAAGAGAAAAGAAGCTTCTAGAAAAAGTGAAAGCTTGTAGGAGAAGAAAAGTGTACAAGGATGCTTCTAGAGGAAATTATGTAAATAAAATAAGATTAACATAAGAACATACGATAAAATATAATAGTTCATGTGACTGTCTCATCATTTCCTCCCTGCTTAGAAAGAAAGAAAGAAAGAAAGAAAGAATTATATTAATGCCCATGAATGACCAAAAGCAGGTCAATGGGACTTGTGAATACATCTAATTTCTGCTGTAAATGTGGAAATTGCTGCTCAAAGTTTGACTGGGACATCCACTTAGCTTGATTGGGAAAAGATCTTTGGTGACCAAGTAAGTAAGTGGTAGTGGAGCGTTGCCTATAGTATGTGTGTGGACATGAAGAAGAGTATCTTCATCAACTAGAGGCTGAAAATATCCTTAGGATGAGAGACAACAAGCTCTTCCTCCAAATGTAGTGGTTCATACATCTTAAGTTGGCTCACATTCACAACATCATGAATGCCAAGCTGAGAAGGAAGATCCAACCTGAAAGCATTTTCTCCAAGCTTCTGCAAAATAATATAAGGCCCATATTGAATATGTTTGAGCTTATAATGTTGTTGATATTTGGATCTTTTCTTATCTAAGTAGAGCCAAACCTTATTATCAACCTAAAAATGTGGAGCAAATCGATGCCTGTCATGGAGCTCTATGTATTTGGCCTGAGTCTTCAATAATGTATCATGAACCTGCACATGAACCTTAGCCAAATGTTGGACAACCTTAGCTTTCTTCTTTTGTTCATGAGATGAAGAAGTTGTGGGTAGAACTAATCTCGTAGGGAGCTACCAGAATCTCATAAGGAGCAAGAGCTTGATACCCATAACAAATCTCAAATGGAGCATGTCATATTGTAACTATGCTGCAATACATGAATATAAGTGTCCGATTGCATATTTTTTATGATGATATATACAGAGAGCATTAACCAAGGAACGGTTAACTATCTCAGTTCAATCATCAGTTTGTGGATGAAAGGATGCAAAGAACCTCAACTGACAACCCAAAAGCTAGAGGGTGAAAAGCCCAAAGCGGTAGATTACATTTACTGTTCCTCCCCCTACTAACAAATATATAAAGGTGCTTGTGTGTTAAGTGGTCCACTTGCCTTGTAATTATTACCAACATACACGAGGATAAATGTAATTAGTGTAATTACTATTCATGGAGATCATCTTGAGATGACTTGAAAACACATGGGTCAATTCCCGCTAAAATTTAAAACTATAACTCAAACGTTTCCACAATGTTTTCCAATAGTGGCTAAGAAATATTGAGTCATGATCAGAAATCATAGTATGTGGTAAGCCAAAGTGGCACCATACAAGCTGGGAAAACAACTCAGCATCCGTGGAAGCAACTATAGTTTCGTTGCATGGAATAAAGACAGCCATCTTAGAAAATTGACACACAGCAACAAAAATACAATCATGCTTCCTAAAAGTAGTAGGAAGCCAATAAATGAAGTCCATGGAAATGGACTCCCAAGGTCTAGGAGGACTTGGAAGTGCTTGACATAAACCAAGCTTTCTATTAGAAGGCTTAGATTGACTACATAATGAATGCCTTCAAATAAATGCTTCCACATGCTTCCGCATAGAAGATCTTTGTAAATGTTGCAAAGTGTTCAATGTGCCAAAATGACCACCAGATGAGGAAGAATGTGCCTCTTTAATGAGAGTGAGGCGTGGGAAACCAACCAGAACACAAAGCTGATTCAATTTGTATAGAAAATCATCTCATAATGTATATTCAAGAAAAAAAAGTTTGATTTACTGCTGTAGGTTGCTGTATAGCAATGAGAACCGGCCCAAAGTGTGGATCTAAAGAATAAAGTGACTTCCAATCTTCATATGCAGAAAATCTAGTATCGAGAATATCCAAAACCTTGGAAGGTCATCTACTCAAGATACCGGCAACTCTATTAACTGTTTATTTTTAATCCTTTATGACAAGATGCCATTGCTGACTGTAAGAATATCATTTAAGGTGCCTTTGTTCTTGAATCTTAGATTGTGAATTCAAAAATGTAAGGGACCGATGATCAATATGAAAAATAGTTTCCTTACCAAGGATGTAGTGTCTCCATTGCTTGAGTACTTGAACCAATGCATAGGATGATATGCATCAGGTGGCCTCTCTGCTTAAGAACAATCCCTATGGCATAATTTGATGCATTAGTCTCGATCTCAAATGGCTGGTGCAAATCAGGAAGAGCAAGCATGGGAGCCGGGTAGAGGACATGCTTGAGTTGTTGAAATGCTTTAGTTGCTGCTGCATTACATGAGAAATGTTTTTGATGGAATGGCCAAGCAATATAAGAAAAAATGTTGATGAATTTTGTGTAGAAATTCATACCACCAAGAAAACTTTTCAGATCTATAGTATTTGAAGGAATTAGTCAATCCTTAAGGATTTTGACTTTTGTTGGATCTGCATGTACACCATTTTGGTCAATAACAAAACCCAAATACTGAAATGGAAGTCTCCCCAAAGAAAGACTCTTTCATTTTGGCCTGCAATTTATGTTTCCTTAGATGATCAAGAGCAATCTGAATTCGTTGGGGATGGTCCTCCCAGCTGCTGCTATGGATCAAAATATCATCCAGATATACAACTATGAATTTTACGAAATGTGGACAAAAACATCAGTGATTATTCCTGTGAATTTGGTTGGAGCATTAGTAAGACCAAAAGGAATGACTATCCACTATCTGGTTTTAAAAGTTGTTTTCTGTAGTTGGTGATATTCAAAAGTTAGATCAAATTTTGTGAAATATTTAGCCCCCTTTAACTGGTCTATGAGATCATCAATTTTGGGAACTGGGCAACAATTTTCACAGTTACCTTTTTCAATGCTCTGTAATCTGTGACAATTGTTTATTCGTTTGGTTCTTTCTTGGGGATTATGAAAGTAGGAGAACCCCAAGGAGAATTGCTGGGGTGAATTTTACCTTCTTCAAGAAGTTTCTACTTTTATTTCTCTATCTCTGTACTCTCAATAGGTGTGGTGCGATATGCAGAATAGCTAGGAAGTGAAGAACCCAAAATCAAATCAATGCAATGTTGTATGGTTCGAAAAGGAGGCAATCCTGTAGGTTCTTTAAACACATCTGAATCTGAGTCAATGATAGCTTGAATACCCGAAGGAGGCAACTTTCCTATTTTATCTTATATTACTTGGCATACAATGCAAAGAATTAAGTACTTACGAATATTAACTTGTTTCACTGCAGGATTTCTGGAAAGTAAAGAAGAACTAAGTAGGGAAGAAGAGGAATTGAGTTTGTACACTTTACCATCTTTCTGAATCTTATATGCATTGTATCGCCTATCATGATTCACGCCTCTCAAACTGGTAAGGATGCCCAAGGAATAGACCAAAAGGCATGACATCACACTGAATTGTACCCTATGTTGTAAGAAACAAGAAATGGAGAAATGTGATGGTGACGGAAACCTGACAAGAAATGGGGGCAGTAAACATTGTGCTTAAGAAATGGTTTCAATATATATATATATATATATATATATATATATATATATATATATATATATATATATATAATTTTTATTATATTTTTTAAAATTTGAAAATATTTTAAATTTTTACTGTTAATATCTTAACTTAAAATTTTTAATAATATTTTAATGCTATAATTTTATAAACATTGTACCACTTAAAATACTTAAATTTACATATTTCAGTTTTAAATTCACTTTAAACCAGAGTTACCAAATCCGACTGGATCTGGACAAAATCCGGCCAGATCCGATTTTTGTGGCTGATCCAGATAAGTTCGTACAGGTCGGACCTTTTCTTTTTCAAATTTTTTTATTTTATTTTTATTTTTATTTTTTAAGGTTTTCTGCACAAAAAAATGCCCAGAAACCATAAATATGATATAATACTAACATTTTAATATTAGATATTTTCATTGTATTTTTCGTTTTGCATATTTATAAAACTATGCTCACATATATATTTATATATATTCCGGATCGGATTTTTTCGAACTTTTTCAAGAATTCCAGATTTCAGATTTTTTAGCCCTTCCGAACGGATTCAAATTTCTGAACTTGGTAACTATGCTTTAAACCAACCTGGCAAAGCAGTGAAGTGTATGTTACGGTTTTCTGTGGCAAAAAAAAAAAAACGGAGATCCGTCACAAAACCAAAAACAGCATTTGCAATCACTCATGCAGGTTTTTGTTCATTCATACCCGTTGCTCCAAATACTTGCCTATGAAAGACCCCTTCCATTACTACATGGGCAAATTTTTGCTGATGAGACTTTCAAAACTTTCCACTTCTGGTGCTATTTGTTTTACTGTTAGCATCGACGACAGGCTGACTGTGTAACTTGACACTAATACAAATTCCATGAAAAGCCAGAATATTACCAACAGCTAGGAAGGATTAAAAACCTGCAGAAAGAGGGAAAACAAAAGGGCCCTGAAACGCCATTAAAACACGTGACCGCTGTTAGCTGTCATGTTTCTTGCTACAGGGATTGTACCCATACAGGGTCCAATGGCGAAGGTGACTACACATTGCTATGTTACAATAGTTGGATTGGCTACATCTTTGACCCCTCCAGATGATATGGCCTAGGGTGAGCTGTAGATCTACAACTAACTTTAGAGACTAGGTTTTTTTATTCCTATTATCAATAATCGAAGAAACCGAGTGATCTGTTACCTTAAAATTTTGGGTGAACAAGGCTTCTTGTGGGCTGGATGAATAATCTCTGATCATCAAGTCAAGCTGAGGATCTGGAGCGAGTGGATTGTCAACTGTAACCTTTGCATCTGTGTTTCTAGATTGATGCTCTGTGAGGAGAGTTTTTGACTCCTTGGCCTGCACAACTCTACATTCTTTGCTAAATTGGCCATACTTCTTATGATGCTTGCAAATTTTTATCTTTTCATTACCAGTAGATGAAGGATGCTTGCCCAAGCCGTTGGATTGTCCATTGGACCAAGTCTTAGAAGAGAAAGGATTAGAGGAAGAACTTGCATGACTGGAATTAGATCCTTTCTTTGACAATTTAAACCCTAGTTTAGCTTCAGCAGCCAATATAAATGCCTTTTCCAAAGAATGAATTTCAAACCGGGCTATTTCTTTTTTGATACTATAAGACAAACCAGAAACAAATTTGAGTTTAAGTAACTCTTTTGGATCTTGTATCTCCAACTTGATTTGAAGCTTGGCGAAATACTCAACGTACTGTTGCACTAATTGACCTTGAAGTTGCTTGAGCTGGTGCCATCGTCCCGTTAGATTGTCTTGATAACCAACATGAGAAAACCTCTGCTTTATTGCAGCTTTGAACTGGGTCCATTGGGTGATCTGATGATTTTCACCAACTTCATCTTCTACAGTGGCCAACATATTTTTGTTAATTTTGCCACCAGTCCAAAGCAGTTGCCTCCATGTTAACTTTGGCAGTTTGGATCATATCAACATCAAATGATACTAGGGCCAGTCTTGAAATATGTCTCAAAGTCAAGGCTATGAAGCCCAGAGTCAAGCTTCTCACCATTGAATCTGCCATCAAATCGAGGGATTTTGATCTTGGCGGCAAGTTAGACACCTGTTTGAGGTGTTTGAGTTGCTAGTGCTGTAACTCGATTTTGCAACATCATAGTTTGCATGGTGCCCATCATCTCTTGCATAAACTTGACCTAGTTCCCAACCTGACTGGCAAGGATCTGCTTTAGAGTGCTGGCCTACATTGATATTCACATATTCTCGTGAAGATTCCTCGAGAGATTTGCTTTTCGGAGGCATTTTGAACTGTATTTGGGATGCCTCAATTGGATCAATACCCGATTTGTGGTGATCTAAGTTGGAATGTAACGATGTAGAAAATATGGTCTAAATGTGTGGTGTGCTGGTCTGTGATGCTTCGTCATCATTTTCTTGTATATCTTTTTAATGCCTCCTTGACCCCCGCAGTGGTGGCCAATAGTCGCCGTGTGCGGTTTAGAACAAAAGGGAGAGTCCAAGGAAGCTGCAGCAATGGAGGAGGCAGTGAAGAAAGCCACGATGCTCTTGAAGTGAGTTAAAAGAAAAAGGATCTAGTGGAGGGTAAGAAGCAAAAACCCTCAAGGAGACTCGATCGAGGGGCCTAAATGTAAAATCTACTAAGGATTGGAAGAATAGTCCTCAAGAGGACTAGATAATGAGGTTGAAATTGGAGGGTCTGATACCAATCGATATGAGCAAAATTGCAGCAATAAAGAGAGAACCAATAGATTATCACAACTGTACTTACATTGTATCCTCTATTGTATTGTATATTTATAGATTACAAGGAAGCTTTTAGACAAATTGAAGTTTCTAAAAGAAGAAAGAGAAAGGAAGCTTCTAGGATAAGAAAAGTGTACAAGGAAGCTTCTGGAAAAAAGAAAGCTTCTAGAGGAAGAAAAGTACAAAAAATAAGATAAGCATATAAATATACAATAAAAATTAAAATACAATAGTTCATGTGACCATGTCTCATCAAATACTGCCATTAAAAGTTATTCTGTCAATATTTTTTGATTCTGGGTTTAACAAACTTCTTAACGTGTAGAATGGATTTTAAATGTAGCTTATCCTCTTATGGAATGTGACTGTTTATGTAACACAGGATCACTTTTTGCTTGTTGTACCATCAGACTAATTAAAGAATAATGTGTTTGGCAGATTGCAAAAAGTTACAATTCTTAAAGTATGCCATGAGGTTAATAAGAGCTGCACAATCCAGATACCGATCAGCATTTTTCTAAAAATTATGCTTGGCAGACAAAACAACAGGCTGCAGTGCAAAACCACTTCCGAACTTGCCCTACTTAATCTGAATGTGTAAAGTGGCCTTCAAGTTCAATATTTAATTTAATTTACTTGGAACGTTGGATGTTTAACAGAAGTGGTCCAAAGTATATGATAGGCTGTTGGATAACTACATTTTCTATAAAATAAACTAAAAAATAACTTGTCTGTGAAAACATTTAAAATGGAAAATGCATTAAATATGTTTAAGGGATGGCATTAGAAAAGGGTAGGAAACTCCGATTTCTTGTGTTTGATCAAATTTCTGTTTTAGTTCATATCTGGCTCAGTATTCATTGCTTTGTGGGGCCTCATGGATGTGCAGTGTGGTCTTTGTTTTCTTCCAGGGGAATTTTTTTAGTTCCTAGAAATGTGTTGTCACCTACCAGGCCTGATGGTGGCATTTCTGTCCTTAGAAAATTGATTTATATAATCATGCTGGTTTTCAGTGGTTGGGTCTTACCATGCTTATCCATTCCCATCATAAAATGAAAGGGATAAAGGGACATTTAAAAATTACGAAACAAAAAAGTTCTGAACCCTAGAGTATAAAAAGCAAAATGACGAAAAACAGATTCCTCTTCCACAAAAAACAGTTCCTTTTCCACCAAAAACATATTCCTTTTCCCACTTTTTGTCTTTTCGAACGGTTGCCATCTCATAATTGCACTGATCCTCTCTGAACCCTGAGGGAACGGTACTGGAGCCTCTCCAAATCATTTTTTGTACAGGTCCTCATACCAAAGACAGATCCAAAGTGGTTCCAAATTTCAGATCCACTTTTGGCATGTGAATCTGTCGAGAAACAGATGCAGAACAGATTCATATTATTTATTTACTACTGATAACATATCTGTAAAACAAATAAAATTTCTTTCTGGCACATTTCTTTCTTTCCAGCATATCAAGACCTTTTTCTACTCTGCTTAACAAGACAAGACAGTCTCTTAAAACAACGAAGGATCATTTGGAGCCCAAACTAAATAGTGAGGTTTATCAGGTGTAGGGCTCATGTGGGAGGACGTACATAGGAGATCCTGTCAGGTTGGTCCTTACAGGACAAAAGAACATGATGCTGACATCATTCGCAATAAAGTTGTAAAGTCGAATCTGGCAGAGTACCCTGAGAAAACTAATCTCCAGCATTGAGAAAGCCAAGATAGTTGCAAAAGAGAATCAGTATTTTAAAAGAAGGCCGAGGGAAGTGATAGAGATAGGTAAGCATCCTAACAATCTGAATAGGGACGAGGAACTATGCCCGAGTCACTTGTGGAAACCTATGATCTATAAACTTAGGGTGAATATTAAACCTAATGAAAACTATCGATTCTAATTAATATAATCCAGAATTGATTAAATTAAGATTAATATTACAAATCAATGCTGTGAATATAAATTAAAAATTAAATACAAATTAAATTCTTTGTTGTGGGCTAGATGCTTAATAGCTATCCTCCAACAGATAATATCTAATGGCTAGCTTAGGTGGGTCCTCCACAGCATTTGGCATGCTCATTGAAAATTTTTCCACTTAAGGGGCCCTAAGTCTGCAATCCAACTTCTCTATTTTGATGATGGACCACAGAGGGTGATCTGAAACGTTGATCAGAAAAGAACACACTTTTGTTCTTGTTTTTTTTTTTATAACATTTTTAATTCTTTAAATCTTTTATCTTTTTGTCATGGTGGTGTTTATTTGTTAATATTCCCCAGTGTTGTGTTTATGTGTCATTATATATACACGCGGATAACAACTTCCTCATTAGCGGAGGAATATTTTAAAGTTACAAGTACAATTTGTGGTTTAAAAGCCGTGGGAATTAATTAAATTGAGATTAATATTGCAAACTAATACTTCTGATTTAAATTAAAAATTAAAAACAAATTAAATTCTTTGTTTTGGGGTAGATGTTTAACAGTTATCCTCCAACAGCTAATTTCTAAAGGCTAGCTTAGGTGGGTCCCCAACAGCATTTGGCGTGCTTTTTGAAAAATTTTCTACTAAAGGCGCCCTAAGTCTGCAATTCAACTTACTTCTCTATTCTGATGATGGATCACAGAGTGTGATCCAAAACGCTGATAAGAAATGTACTTACTATTGTTATTAGTTTTTTCCATGGCATTTCTAGTTCTTTTATCTTTTTGTCCTGGTGGTGTTTCTTTGTTAGTATTCCTTAGTGTTGTGTTCATGTGTCATTATATTTGCACGCTTATAACAACTTCCTCATTGGTGGAGGAATATTTTGAAGTCACAAGTACAATTTTTGGTATAAGAGTCATGGGAATCAATTAAATTAAGATTAATATCGCAGATTGAGACTGCCGATTTAAATTAAAAATTAATAACAAATTAAATTCTTTGTTGTGGGCTAGATGTTTAACAGCTATCCTTCAACAGATAATTTATAATGGCTAGCTTAGATGCGTCCCCATGACATTTGTCATGTTCATTTCAAAACTTTCTACTTAAGGCGCCCCAAGTCTGCAATACAATTTACTTCTCTATTCTGATGATAGATCTCAGAGTGTGATCTGAAACGTTGATCAGAAAAGGTACCACTCTTGTTCTTGTTGTTTTTATAGCATTTATAGTTATATCTTTTTGTCATGGTGGTGTTTCTTTGTTAGTATTCCTTAGTGTTGTGTTTGTGTCATCATATTTGCACATGCATAAAAACTTCCTCATTGATGGAGGAATGTTTTGAAGTCACAAGTACAATTTGTGGTTTAAAAGCCGTGGGGTTCAAGGCTGCAATAGATTTCTCTCTCTTCTTAAGATTCCTCTTAGAGGACAAATGCTTTGACCTGGTTTTACCAAAACTAGATTTTTCTTTCTCTTCTTAAGATTCCTTGTAGAGGACAAATGCTTTGACCTGGTTTTACCAAAACTATTAATTAATTGGCAACTTTTTAATTGGTAAATGTTTTTAAATTTTGCTTTTTCTTCAAAAATTGCCATTTTTATAATAAAGGAATCATTTTTTTTAATTTGGTTATTTCTTTGCTTTAATTTAATGAATTTTAAGCATTTATTGATTTCCTCCATAGTTTCTCAAAATTTTCCCAATGGACCTTCTTGGGGCTCTTGCCCTTCTTTTCCCATTCATGATTTGGTAACATTATTTTAGTCTTCTCCACTTTCAGTTCGAGACATTTTTAATTCTCTGTCTGTATTATTTGTTACAAGCGCATTATTTTCAAGGTTTCTTGTCTTGAGTGTTGGGCCTGTATTGAATGTTTCGAGAACATACATTCTTTTGCGGACTAGAAGGAAAGGAAGGAACACACGGCTTTGATTTCTATGTGGAGGCCTGTGACTGTGACTTGGCAGGTGCCTCATGCACCTTTGCTTCAATCTTAAATACAAACTGAAATCTGCGACAGGACTGGACTTTGCCAACATAATACTACAAAAGCACAAAGTATATTGAACTTGTGGTTGGAGATTCGTCTTCTGTTGGATGTGGGAGAAAATTGTCGATGATTAGTAACTCAATACACCATTTGCTGAATTGATAAATGTACTACTGTACTTTATGAATGACTGATCCATATAGATGTAATCATGCTTTTATAAGCTTGTTTCAATAATTAAGGGGATAGAATCAGGGTCGAGGAGCGGTTTGAGTAATTCTAATGTCTAGACAGATGCTCATCAATTTTCCTAAAGATTGCATAAAGATGCTTACAAGCATATAAGGGCTCGATCTTCCATGTGGATGTTAGTATCTATGATCTTGTGTAGATCTGTGAGCTGCTGCATTTGTAAATAGCACTCCACAATTTTTGACCCCTGCATCTAAATATTCAACATTGAGTGTGTCGTGGAACTCAGAAATGATTATTTTTATGTCTAACTTGTGTAGATTGGTGGATGGTAATTGCAAGGAGGGATTGGTTCTACTGATGATCTGGTATCTGTTTAAACATTGTTACATGCCACACATTCTTAATTTTGGTTGGGAACTCTTTTCCACTTTTATGTTATTTATGTGACCCATGGGCGAGATGTGGACAGAGTTAAGGGATGTTATTTCTTGGTAGTTCTTTTCGATGTATTCTTTGGCATTTTAGGGATAGAATTTTGAACCATGGCGTCTAAAGTTACTCAAGGAGTATGCCTGTCGCTTAGGTTCTCATGGCTTTGTTTTGTCATCGAGGGCCTTCCCCTTTTCCACAGGCCAAGTCATGGAGGCAGGCGCACACTAGTTTTTTCTCTACCACTCAATGTTCATCAGCCAAGGATGTTAGGAGAGGTTGTAGAGGGAGCACCTGAATTTCTCCCAAGATTGTCCATCCTGCCTCCATCAGCGCTTGGACATTCCCCTGTGAGCATGCATTATCAAATCCTGCATTGGCCCTTTCGCAGTGGTAGATGATGACGACGTTCGTTGTACTGACCTAAGACTTGCTACACATATGATTTCACTGGTCACCTGTCATTATTTTTTACTTTCAGCTTCACCTTTGCCAGCTCCATTCTTTCTTGAGGGTTCCACTTTAGGTTTACCCCCTTGTTTTGTTTACGTTTCTTTAGTTCATAGTATTTGGTTACTTTTGTCATAATCTAGCATCCTTTAGCCCTAGTACTTCTCTGTTAAAAGTTAAAACTGAATTTTCTTTTCAAATCCCGTTGACCTAGATTTGGTTATTTGTAGACATTAATACAATATATTTCTTTCTTTCTTTCTATCATCATAAAACAGAAGAAATGAAAACTCTTTAAGCTAGCTAACTACAATGTATTTGGATTTGATTGTATTTAATTCTCCATGTTTAGGTTAAATCTACAGAAAATACGGAGTTTTTTGGTCAAATTTGGTGGTGTTGGCCGGGCATTTGCAAAATCCATTGCTGTTGCAGAGTGGAAATGGAGGGTTGAAAGAGCTTACAAAATGCCAGAGGCAACAGGCAATGTTAGAGCAGTCATTGGAGAGCCATTCTTTGTTCCATTATACAACCTTTTTCTATCTTATGGTGGAGTATTCAGGCTAAAGTTTGGTCCCAAGGTAAATTTGTCATCAAAAGCATATAGAGCACACCCATCTTAACATAATAGTGTTGTATATAATTGTGTTATGAATGTCTTGGACTTTATACCGAGGTTTACATATCATTCCTTTCTTTGTGCTTGTGTTTCCCTCAATGCATCTACAGTCATTGGTTTATGTTCATCTATACCAGTTGTTTGAAATATAATTGCATTACCTTTCAACCCAGGCAAAGAGAGCAAACCTCAGATTGAGCCCCAGGTCAACTGATATAATATACTTGCTAAGAAGATATAGCTTTGCACATAATGTGTCCCTAACTCATCCACAAAACAATGGACATCTGTTTTATAACAGCTTCATTTAACACTATGAAAGGTTACCCTACATACCCAACGTATGAAGGATTGCAAAAAGAATAACTTACAGAACCATGTATATCTAAAGAAGGCTATGTCTCAGTGGACACTGGATATGTCTCCTAACAATTTTTTGAACACCCCATGATTCTATACCTACAATGGCCTTTGGAAATTCACAGGCTTCAAAGATGCGTTCAGTGTCTTTTTCTGCATTGTGCACAAAGTCTATTTGTTAAGCATATTATTGCTATTCTATGTTTGCTGGCTGAGGACGCTGAGTTTGGAAGAGCATAGACTAAGTCCGAATGGAGTTAATAACACAAAGCTATCCAGTTTCTGCATTTCAATCTTTCCACCTCAAATTGAATCAAAATGATTTGGTTTGATCCATTAATGCATGGCATAAGTAGTGTAATGAGTGACCGTTTTACCATCCAGCTACATCTGATCTCTCCAAACTGGTTCATCTCTATGCCTGGGTGCTTTGAATTTGTCTTCTGAATCAATAAGAAGTTCTATATCCAACTAAGCTTGCTTATGTTTTCCAATGAAGGGCCAACATCCTAGAAATCTCTTCCCAGGAATTTCAATCATCTCTATCTGCATTAAACATATCTTGCCATCAAATCAAACTTTTGTTACATAACTCATTGTGCAACCTGGTTATAGATCCCAAAGTATCAGTTGATATTTTGAAGTGCCAAATTTTGCTGCTCCCTAGGTCCAAGTTTTTGGTCAGGCCCTGAAAATTCCTCTTAACACAGTTATTAAACATGGAATTTGTTCCCTATATGATCTACAATGAATTTCATGTTGCGGTCATCACGTATTTTTGAGGCTTCTGTAAACTGTTAAATATTTAACCGATTGGGATTTCATGGCACTTAATGGTCATAAATTTTCTTATTTACTGTTTAGTACACATGTTATCTATTTCATTGGAGCTTCAAACCTGCTCTTTGGTCTGACCTATAGTCATTTTGGTAGTCGTTTGTGATTGTTTCAGATCCAATGGTAGCAAAACATATTTTGAAGGACAATTCAAAATCTTATTCCAAGGTAATTATGTATAATGTTTGTTTCAGACAAAATATACATTTGTGTAGCTTGTTCTCTGTTTGATTTGGAATCAATGAATTGGCCTTTGGACATGCAGGGTATTCTGGCAGAAATTTTAGAATTTGTTATGGGCAAGGGTCTGATCCCGGCTGATGGCGAGGTATGGCGTGTTCGAAGAAGGGCTATTGTGCCAGCCTTGCATCGAAAGGTTAGATATCCTACATGTGCTGAGTAAAATTGTTGTATCTTTTAAAAAAAATTATTGTGAAGAACTTTATTTTTATTTTTTCATCATGCTGCTCTTGTTTTTTTTCTAGATTGGTGTTTAAGATTGGAATATGTAGAAAGTTGGAAATGTTCCTTGCATTGACAATTCACTACTTATTTTGTTGTCTTATAGTATGTCGAAGCAATGCTAGATCTTTTTGGACGAGCTGCAGACAACCTGTGCAAGAAACTTGATGCCGCTGCTAATGATGGCGAGGATGTAGAAATGGAGTCTTTATTTTCTAGGTTGACATTGGATATCATTGGGAAAGCGGTATTCAACTATGATTTTGATTCATTATCAAATGATACGGGCATTATTGAGGTATATTTCAAGTGAATTGCGTGTACTCTTGTTTTTCAAGTAACATTTTTATGACTAATCCAAAAAGGTCGTCACTGATATATATGAACTGAAATGTTTGCAGGCAGTTTATGATGTTTTGCGAGAAGCTGAAGCTCGCAGTACTGCCCTCATTCCATACTGGAACATTCCAATAGTGAAAGATCTTTTTCCTAGGCAAAGGAAGGTCGCAGCTTCTCTCAAGTTAATAAATGAAATACTTGACGATCTAATAAACATATGCAAGGTATTGTTTCTCTTATGTCTCAGATATATAGGGTTGCATACTGTGAAAGAGCCTTAACCCATTAGCCTTCTACTAAGATGTTGAAACTTGACTATACAAGGCAGAAGTCACTTTACACACAATGTTTTTGGTTGTGGAAGTTGTAGATCTTGCCTTCATTTCACATGTGCAAATTGATAGATGTACGTACAACTGAAAATGTTACTGAACTAAGAAACATATTATGTTTCAATGTTTCATGATATTTAGAGAATGATTGAGGAGGAAAATGTTCAATTTCACGAGGAATATGTGAATGAACGAGATCCCAGCATTCTCCATTTTCTTTTAGCCTCCGGAGATGATGTATGTTATTATTCTTTAGTATTTCTACAATCTCACTGCTGTCCTTCACTCAATATAACAAAAAGATATTAGTTTCTCTTCTCATCATAAGGAGAGCAATATTGTTAAAATCTTCTTGTGCTTTGTTATGCTATTCTGCAGGTCTCAAGCAAGCAACTTCGGGATGACCTAATGACAATGCTGATAGCTGGCCATGAAACCTCTGCAGCATTATTAACATGGGCATTTTACCTTCTTGCACAGGTATTTAATCATCTTACATCAATATAATATTTGACACACTAAGTCCAGCTTCTATATTCTGGTTATCGAACATAATCTTGTTCACAATATTTCTCTAAATATTTTATCTATCTAAAATTTTCAATGCCTGAAAGCACACATTATTGCTCTCTTTGTTGGTGTATTGGTAAAGGGAAAAGTCTATCTTCCCTGCTATCATGCTATGAGATTCCCGATTGAAAAGCTAGGCTTTTGTTTTGGACTTGGGTTAAATATCAAGAACTAGATGAAAAGAAATGGATTTGACATGAGTAGCAACAAATGATTTTAATCGCACTACTTGTTTTATCCCATATATGCACATGAAAATGGTCCTTAATACATTTGAAAGATTTCAGGAATCTGGCTTATTATGTTTCCTTCTGAGATTATGAGGAGGAAAGTGACTCAGAAAATGAAGAAGCTCGGTTAGTGAGTATTATGTATCATCCTACGTGGATACCAGCACAATGGAAAAATACAAGAAAACAATGTTTGACTTATGATGAGGCTTGCACACAAGCTGCATGGTGTTAGTAATCAAGACTCAATAGGTCTAGGATAGTTTAAGATCACTAGATCATGCCTGGAGATGGCCAAACTTTGACTTTCATTATCTTAATGGCATCACCAATCTGATCCAAGCAGAACGTCTTCACCATCTAGCATAAATCACCATATACCAAAACAATAATCACACATAGAGCTTATAGGTGTCACTGTTTCAATCAATCATGTAAGTATTTTAACTGGACTATTTAGAGGCATCAACCAGCACATAATCATTTTATACACGTCTAGCAATGGGATTCAAATCTCAATATCATCATGTGATGCTTTATAGGCATCAATCATCAAGGGGGAACTTATGAACACTACTCAGTAACTCAAGTAATGAACACATAAGTATTAAACATTCCATAGGATGATTTACGAACATCAACAACCAGAGGGATGGCTTACAAATTCTAACAAAGGGATCCGAATCTCAATATCACAATGTAATGATTTACAGGCGTCAACAATCACAAAGATTACTTGTAGATGTCACTCACAATTCACACAAGTTTTTTAAGTGTACAATTTACAGGTGTCGGCCATTATGACGATGGCTTATAGACATTTTCAATGGTCTCCACATCTCAATGTGGTACAATAGTATTTATAAGAACAGATTTTAACATTTATGACACTTACCTATCACTATTCCTGTCAACATCTTTACAGCAATTAAAACATCATTGAGTGGTTTTGAAAGTATGTGAATTGTTTACTCAATGGGGCACAGGGCCACGTGCTTTCTTTCCTTGTCCATGTAGGGAGCGATTTTCCATGTAATCCTAATGTGCAGTCGATGTAAATTGTTTTTTCTCTGAAGTAATATCAGATGCCTTTGTCTTGCACCATCCACTCCAGAAGATCCTTTAAACATAAGGTGATAAGATGGCTAGTAATACATCAGGGGTTAGCCGTTAAAGCAAGGTTGACCAAGACTGGTTTTGCAGATGCATTTTGCATGGTGTGTGGGAAAGAAGAAACAGTTGGTCATATATTCTGGAAATGTCCAACAGCAAGAGGCCTTTGGGGGTGGCTACAAGCTGAATTTAATTTTCTTTTATTGCTCCTCTCTCCTAGAAAGGGCCTCTTTTAGGGGATTCTTGGATGGTTAGGAACAGCTGCAAGCGTTTATGGCATATAACACGGTTGGCAGCAATCAGTGTTCTTTGGAGGACGAGATGCCAAGCTGTCTTTCAGAACGACACCTCCCCTCTTTGTATGGGGAAGCTGAGGCTTTTTGGACGAGTTGGCTTGGCTTGTACAAGCTAAGTTTGAGTGGTTTCAAAGAGATGTGAACTCTTTGCCCACTGGGACGCAGGCTCAGGTGCTTTCTTTCCTTGCCTATGTAGGGAGAGAGTGTTAGCCTTATGTTCAGTTGGTGTAATCTTTGCTTTTCTTGCTTTGTGTTTTGTGATATAACCTTTCATTCCTTGGAGTAATATATGATGCATTTTTCAGAAAAAAAAAAAAAAAAGGTAAAAAAATCAGATATCTTTCTTAAAAGAAAAAAATAACACCAGTCAAGATCAGTATTCAATTCCTAGCCAAAGTGTTACATCAGTCAGAACAGAGGTCTTAGTCAAGTCACCTGTTGCTGATGTCGAATCTGTACCCTGCAACATTTATCAACTAAAATCAGTAAATACTGGTCAAGCAACAGTCAAATGGAACAGTTAGCAGTTTATGTGAATGCTCATAGGTGGTGGTGCTGATATCAGAATCCTCCTGTCCTCAGCTCTGTTATGCTTTCATAGCTGCTTCCAACGGGCATTAGATGCCCCAATGATGGATTGATGCATCTAATGAAGTCAAAATAAGGGTAATTATAGTTATTGCATGAATTTAAATCTTGACCTGGCTGCCAAATCGGTCATATCAGTAATAAATAATAATTTAATAGTGAATTCAGTGGCAAGTTGGCCCAATCAGTTGAATAATTAATTACAATACTCAAGAAATGTTATTTTCTAGTTTTCTAACAAAGGATAGACATTAGATATTGCTGGAAAGCTATCAACATATAATTTCACATGGAATAGATTTCATTTTTGATTTCTTCCATTTTTTTTTTTATCGTAAAAGAGGTTTCTATTGAGGTGCTCTCACCCCTAGTGAAAGAAGAGATAATTACTTTACGCCACCAATGCCATGATCCATCACATAGGATTCAGTGCCCCACAATATGACTTTCAGGAGCTACATTGAAAAAAAAGGACTTAATACATATAAAATTTTGCTTCACCATAGCCTGCATATGATTACTACCTCTGTATTAAAACCTGTGTAACCATCGGGTACCCGCGGGAAATCATTTTTTCAGGCCCAAACGGTTAGACGCTGTACTAACCGCGGGCTGAGTAAATCTCTGAAACCTGCTGTTAGCTGTGGGTAATTACCTGTGGTTAACAGTGGGTTTTAGGCTTTACTCGGCCTTGACCTGCGTATTAAATAAACATAATGAAATTTAAAAAAAAAAACCCTTCATTTGACTGTTGCGAATCTTTGATTATTCCCTCTGCGCCTTTGTTCGCGGTTTTTATGTATTTTGATTGATTATTCCCTTCATTTTCAAGGCCATACTGTCACTATTTCCCCCTCTGTAGTTGTTTGGACTCTAGGCTTTGAATGGGCTTTGTTTGGAGTGAGACACAAGCACGTTCTTCTCTTGCAAACCCTTGAGGCTTCGAGCAGCGAACAATGAGACTGAGACACAGGCAAGGCTGCATTTCGAAGGCTCAAACAGTGACGGGCAGCGTGCTGCATGACCATAGGGCTTGAGCCTCAACGAATGAAATTTCAGCAGGCCCACAGGCCCCAGGGTTTCAAACTTCAGCAGAGTGGAGAGGCTGTAGACTGTGGCTATGCATGATACGTTGATAAGTAGACAGCATTACAGTAACATGTATTAAGCATTGGCACCCAGACCATTCGCCAAGAAATAACACTCAGATCTGCTAGCTGCTACAGGTTTACCAAGCCAACTTCTTATGCATTAAAGCACTTCTTGCCCTTGGAATTCCTTTTAACGGTATCTATTACATTTCAGACTGTAACCTGCTTCATAGTGATTCATACAGAGCTTCTAATAACAGCAGAGTGCAGACTGTAACTTGTGGATTTTAATCACAGATTCAGTTTATTTTATGAATTTATATATTTTTTAAAGTAGCGATAAAGTTGCCAAGTAATTACCGAGTTCCAATTACAGGTCAATTTTTTTGGCTGCCAAGAAATTACTGAGTACGAGCTTTTAGACTATGACTACAACCCAAAATAGGGATGCTAAACCTTAGCCCCCATACCCAAAAGGCAACAAAAACACCTAGCCCCCATTAGAGTTTGACCCAGAATTAGCTTGTGTCATAATCAGGGTTATCCCCCTTTGATTCGAGTTAGCTTCCTTGATGATGAGGGGGCCATCCTCCAAAGTGGATGGAACTGCTGCTGCTGCAGACACTGAAGCTCCATCACCTTGGTCAGATGTAGTTTAAAGGCAATCATATGCCTCAACATGCGTGCAGCCACCCCCAAAACTCCCAGTGCTGCCCTGAACTTGAAGCCCACCTTGAAACCTACCACAAGCTCGAAGGAGACCACCTACCTCAACATGTGTTGACCTGTGTTTTAACACAGGTAGCGATGAGGGGTTTTATGAACCTTCCTGTTTTAAATCAATAGGGTATGGGTATGGGTAACCACCAAACACCTAGAAGTCTCGAAAATATATACTAACAAAAATGTAATTGAATTAAATTTTTTGAAAAGGGAGAAAATGTCTTAAGACTCATAAAAACTTTGTTTGGAGACAAGATTATTAAATCACAGATTTATTAACCCTGTGGAACTAATCAAACTCTGCCCAGAAGCTAAAACATCCCAACATAAATGTGACAAGAGTCCAAAAATCAAGATGAGTCTGCAAGTTAAAATGATTTATTGGTTGTATTCTCTGAATAACAACAATTCAAACATAGGGAAACCCAACTGATCAAATAATGAATTCCTGGATTATAAAAACAAATATCCACAGCTCAATTTTGTGCAAATAATTCAAAGAACCCAACAGTGACTTCAATTAATGCAAAATTAACCTTTAAATCAATAGGGTATGGGTAACCAAACACCTAGAAAAGACTCAAAAATGATTTATTGGTTTATTCTCTGAATTACAACAATTCAAACATAGGGAAACCCAACAGATCAAAGAATAAAATCCTGGATGATAAACACAAATAACCACACCTTAATTGTGCAAATAATCCAAAGAACCCAACTATGATTTCAATTAATGCAAAATTATCCTTTTAATCAATAGGGTACAGGTAACTAAACTCCTAGAAAAGACTCGAAAATATTTACAAACAAAAAATTAATAAAATGAAAATTGTTCCAGATAATTAAATTGCAGATTGTTAACCCTGTGGAACTAATCAAACTTTGCTCCGAACCTAAAACATACCACCATGAATACAACAATATTCCAAATTCAGGATGAGTCTGTGCAAGTTAAAATGATTTATTGGTTCTATTATCTGAATAACAACAGCTCAAACAGAGGGAAAACCTTCTAATAAAATAATGCAATCCTGGATTATAAACACAAATAACTACATTTCAATTGTGCAAAGAATCCAAAGGACCCAACAGTGATTTCAATCAATGCAAAATGTATCTACTAAATGATAGTCATCTTTGCATGAGCACAAATTAATATTCAAAGAAGAGAAATAACACAGCAACTTCGTCACCAAGAATTGCAGAGAAAAGATCAGATCCTTTCTATTAAAAGATTGTTTTCTTACAAGATGTCTCCTTCAAAACTCCGGGTGTTCCCCTCAAAATGACCATGAGGCTTTCTACATGAATTCCGGGACGTGAGGAAGGTGAACAGAACAGTTACCAAACTGTTCAATTTCTCTTGACAAAATGAATTATAGATTAATTTTGTCTCCACTCACTGCTGGTCCATTACTTGCCAGTGGCCACCAACATTTTACAAGTTTGATAGACTGCATTCACGTAAGAGAGGTTCACAACCCCTTGAGTGCATACTTAGGGAAATAATGTCAAGCTCACAGTTAGCCCTTGATATTGCTTTCTCAATAGCCTCCAAAAGCGCCTTAACTCTCTCAATTTTAGCCACTGGTCCCAGTGAATAATCAAATAGGAATTTCCTATCTATTTATTTTATGTCTGTGATGTACTGTCAGGGCAATGCTAGGATGGAGATATCTATTGCATGACATTCTAACTCTGAGAACCTTGCTACTTCAGGGGTCTTGAACTACATGACATAGAATGCTAAAACAATTCCTCAGCTTTGAGGATGAAAGAAGAGATTCGCTCTTTCATTTTTCTCAACTGGGAGTCTGCCTGAGTCAGCTCTGGCTGGGTGCATCTCACATAACCAATGACGATAATCATCTCAAAGTCATTGAAGGTTTCCACATGCAGTTTCAATGTTTTGTGTTGGCTCTGAGCTTCTTTGACAAACTTGATGTTCCCCTCCACATCTCCTAGCTCAGAAATTTTCTGAGTGTTCAATCGTCGTGTTTTAGCAAATCTTTCAACCAAAGCATTTAAATTCACATATGCTAGGAACAAGGTCTTGAGGGTGCTTTGGACCTCATCAAACACGCTCCACAAAGGGCCCTTGATGGCTACTAGATCTGTAGTTTTCTGTACCAGAGCCTGGATTTGCTGTTGTAAGCTCTGAACTTATTTCTGATGCTTTCCTATATGCTCTTCGGTAATATACTGAGCATACTTGCTCAAGGATTCTATTAGTGCCCGAAATTGCACTAAGCAATTTGTGCCCTCTTCCAAAATATTAATGCTTGATTGTTTAAATGTTACCCCAATCGCAAATGTATTCACTCAAGTTATGAAAAATCCTGCTCTTGTGTTCATGTTGTTTAAACCCTGTGAGAAGTCGGTTTCTATTAACGTTCAGCATCTTTGTAAATTTGTACCCGAGTCATAAATTCCCGTTCTCACTCCTGCCTTGTGTAAACCTCCGGAAGCCTGGTTCCAGCTAGCATCTAACGTTTTCATGCTGTATAACGTATTTTTGGTTGCAGGTTCCAGGGGGATTCGAAGGGGTCGACGGAAATAATAAGGGGAAAGGCAATCTTGCATATTCACAATTTGCAAATTGCAAAAGCCATTCAAAAGATCGCAATAAGAATCAAACCAGGCAACTTATCCCATGTCTACATAAGGATCTCCATTTACCATGTAGAAGTTTGAAGACAAAAGGGTCCACGTAAGAATTAATGTAAGGGCAGCCTACGCCATTGGAGAACTCCACATGGAGGGTTAAGCAAATTAAACATAGTTAAAATTGGTAAGGCGTGGGTCCATAGTGGTTGACGGAGATTCCCAATGCAAATGCAACTTTTCGATCCCCGAAACCCGCGGTAATAGAGTGGATCACGTACAACATAGAAAGGCAGGCAGGGATATTTTAGTGGGAAAAACACGTTGTAAAAAACACTTGCTAAATATACAACTTGCAAAGTGCGTCTTAGTTTCCCAAACCCGTAGCTATGACGCGGGAAAAGACAAGGAGAAAAGCAAATTTTTAAAGCAACGGGACATCTACGTGGAAAGTGTGGGCCCATAAACCGGTCTCTAGCAATAATGTGAATACATGAACTGCCCACGTGGAAAGTTAAATAAATACAACGAAGGTCTTAAAGCGAGTAGTTGGACGTCAACATGGATGCGTGGGCCCAAGCATAAAGGATATGACGGAGCTTCTAAGAGAAATTGCAATTTGTCTCCCGACTTCCAGAACCCGCAACACGCCAGGATAGAAAGGTGAACGGCGGAGAATTAAAGCCAAAATGCAATGTAGCAAGTTTGCCAAATTGCAAATTGCCAATTGCATGTAAACTTCCGGATCCCAACTATGAGGGATGTGTTGCTTCAACATCCCTATCTACATTCCCCAGTTGGTTTGCCTTGATCAAGCGAATGGTTAGCTTTCTTTGAACAGTGATTTGAGTGAATGCAACTCTGAACTGTCGAAGTGGTGAAAAGCGAATCATTGTGAAGTAGTCTATGTCAGTCCCAAGTTTATGTGGACCTTGGGCTCGTGTTCGTGCAAGCGTAGTGCGGGTGTTTGTGAGTAGTTCTGTTGCTCTCAGATTTCGTGAAGCAGGGGCTGGGTTGTCCTAGGAAGAGAGTAATCAGACTTTGGGAGGGAATTGTTCATTGTAATCGTTCGAGTGGTTTCGAGCATTATCCGCTGAGCCCGACTCGGTGGTTGTGTATGTTGGCTAGTTGGCCCGTTTATTGTACTTTGGACCGGATTGTCCTAAAGAGTTAATAAAATACACGTTACTCCCAATTTTCTTGCATTGTGTGAATGCTCATGTGTGTTTGAGTCGATTTCCCGATCTTTGCAAGTGTGTGTTTTTTTTCCGCTGCTAATCCTTTATTATACAAGCTATTGTCCATTGTATTTGTGGGTGTACTTGTGCAGGTAAAAACTGAAGGCGTAGTCCATAGTTCTTGTAGAATCTCGTCGCAACGAGGGATTCGGGTTAGGACAAGCGGTGTCGCACAGGCGGTCAGCTCTGTCGAGCTGGTCCCGTGACACCAACGAAGAGGTAGGTGGAGATAGTAACGGAAAAAGCAAATATTCAATTTGCAAATTGCAAATTGTGGTTGAGTTCCCCAAGCCCGCGAGTTTCAAAAAAGTGTATTAGATGCTCTGAAAAAAACAACACGTGCTTGTAGTAGGTTAAGCGACGACCTAAGGGTTGTAAGAAGGTAAACGCCAAGTGTCTTAAAGTTACCCCTGCAACGTTGTTTTCAAGAACTCTCCGCAAGGCACGACCTGTTTTGTTTCATTGCTGTGGGCTATGTGCTAGAGATGGAAAGGTCGTTATCTCGAACGAAAGTCTTTATTATGAGCTGAGAATGCTACAGGGAATTCAAACGAGCCATGGAGAAGTTGTGGCCATTCAAAGTTTAGTTCTGGAGTGGCAACCTGCAAAATATGAAACTGCTTGTTCATTTATTGCAAGTTCTTCAGATATCTCTAATTCTATTCAAATAATTTCTAGGAGATTCATTTTAGATGATGCCTCGGGACTGTGTGATTGCTGGGCTAGTGGAGGAAGGGCAACATATTTGCTTAGCCTAGTTTCAATGGCTGGAGAATTATTTGAGAATGTGGCATCTCAATGTAACATTTCAAATAGAGATACAAGAAGAAGATTAAGAATTCTGTTGGTTTCCTTGTGGAAAAGTTGATAAAAAAGCATCGGCAAATTACCATACAAAAAACCAGAATTGCAATTTCATCCAATTTGGACTTAATGATCCAAGGAGCTTCAAAGGAGATTTTGAATCCATAAGACTGAAGGCTAATTTTATTTTGTTCTTGAAAAGGTATGCAATTCTGTTCCCTTGGTGGTTATTGGCATCATTCTTGACTCGATGGATCAACAAACTCAAGAATTTGAAAAGTGTGATGAAATTGAAATGAAAAGTGATCAAGAGAATTTTAGCACCTTGACACAATGCCAAATAAAAATCTTGGCTAGAGATGTTTTCCCAATCAACAACTTACAATAGGCAGCCAATGCTTTTGAAAAACTTATACCTGAAGTTTAGGGAATATGTCCTTATAATTTGATTCTGAGAAGGTTTGTATCTCTTCGTACATTACATGGAGGGAACAAACATAATGTTACAACAAAGGATTGATTTTTGATGAGTCTCTCAAAGTACATTCTACTCTGATTGCATTGAGGAACTTACAAGATTTATTTAACTGGAATACAGTATGTATGGCATATATCTGTAAGCATTGTAACTCACCATATATATTTATTTGATTTGAGTAGTCAGTCCCACAACTCTCATTGTCCTTCTGGTTCTACTCCAATTAGTTTTTGAAGCTAGGAAATGGCAATTTTAGGCCTTGGTCTGCACTTCTGTACTTCGAAGGAGATTTTGTCAGTTGCAGTGATATTATAATATGAGAAATAGTATATAATCATGAGGAACAAAAGCGGAACCTACCTTGCATTGGTACAATATTTGGAGAGTAGAGCATGTGGAGATGACTTGCAGATGATCTAGTGGCTATCAAAACAGATGATACTGCTCAGGATAATTGTGATGTTGAAGCACATGTGAATAGCAAGGCTGAACATGCGAATTTGCATTCAGACACAAAAGTAAGATGTAAGGTATTCAATGCTAAAAGATTTGGAGTTTCAAAATGTTGCAAACAATACACTTTAGCAATCACTTGCATCTAGATAAAATGTTGACCATGCAACATTTAAAGCTCCTCTGTGGAATGTAGCATCCTCTAAAACACCTATGCTAGGGGAATGCACAGAAACCAAAGCAAATGATGGCTAAAGAAAGGATTGGCCTCTGAGAAGAGCTTATACAGGTTACTTTTCAAACCAGGTTGGAATGGAGTTAGGTGGAAAGTCAAGCAAGGACAAAGGGACACGCAAAAGGAATGCTTGGCGGAGTTTGTAATAGAAAATGCAATTTGCAAAAAATACAAACTTGCAATTTGTTTCCCAAGCTCCAAAGCCCGCGGAGATCTCGGTGGGAAAAGTAATGGGCAAAAGCAAGTCTTCAAAATACAAGTTGCAATCTGCAGTCCAACTTCCTAATCCTGCTGGTCAACTCAGCATAAGAAAAGTCAACCCAAATGAAGGTTCGTGGGATATTTCAAAGAAGAATGCAATTTTGCATTTTTGCAAATGTGCAAATTGCAAAGTGCACTTAGATTTCCCAAACCCACCAGTCAACATAAAGTCAACATGAGGTCCCAGTTCAAAGCGGAACTTTCAAGGCCAAATGCAATTTTGCAATTTTACAAATTACAAATTAAACTTGAAGTTCCTAGGTCTGCAGGGGAACTTTTGAGGGGAACTGCAACTCCAAATTGCAAGTTGCAAAATTGCAAATTGCGCTTGAAGTTCCCAAATCCACGGGGGAACTTTTAAGGGGAACTACAACTCCAGATTGCAAGTTGCGAAATTGCAAATTGCACTTGAAGTTCCCAAGTCCATGAGGAAACTTTTGAGGGGAATTGCAACTCCAATTTTCAATTTGCAAATGCGCTGTTGAACTTCGGATTCCCACCATACAAAGGAAATGCAAAATTGCAAGTGGGATCAAAAGTTCCCCATAAGGCAAAAAAGTGAAAAATAGTGCACTTAAGCACAAAAAGGTTTGGCGGCAACCCTAAAAAGTCAAAAGGGGAAAAAGCAAAATGTGGAAAAGCACGTTGAAATGAAATGCAAAAAGGGTAAAAATAAACTAAGTCTTGTATTTTTTCATGTTTTGCTTGCTTCGAATACCTCCATGGAAGGAATGTTGCAGGGTTGTGAGAGTATGGTGGGCCATTTACAAGCATACCATTCAAATGGCCATGGATCTGGAGTATTCCAATGCCATCATTACAAGGCCAGAGGTGTTCTTTGGTGTGCACAAGAGGAAGGGCAGCTGTCCAGGAGATTCCAGCTTTGCAAATGAGTGGTCAAAGGCATGGCCAAGCAATTACACATGAAGACAAAGAGTTGGTTTTGTTCCCAAACGGATATTCTCCCTCAAGCTCAAATGAAACGCATTTTCAGCCAAGCGTATCAAGGGTTTGCTCCAAATCTTCATCATTACATGGAGAGGCAGTTGCTAGAATCATTTTCCTTGCAAAGGCATGAAGATTCCAGGGATGACAAAGAGCATATTTTAACTGGAGCATCTTGGCGGAACATTGAGAGCTGATTGTAAGTTTGCAATATTGCAAATTGCACAACATATTCCTTGAGCAAATAGGGTGAGAAATTGTATAAAAAGAGGGCTTATCCTCTTTTCAAGGTTATTCTTTCTAGGTCTAGGCTCTTTCAAAATTTTGGGATCCTTGATGTGTGTGCATTTTGTCTCTCTTGCTATGGTGTTTGCCATTGTATAGCCATTAGCAAGTTCTGAGAGCATTTTTGTGTCTCCCCTGTTCAAGAACAAATTCACGATGCTTCTTCCCATGCCAACATTCTGAAACATTGATGCATGTAAGCTTTACTTTCAAGATAATGAAAAATCGCTGTGGTTTTTACTCTTTTCTGTTAATGAAATGCAATAATATGTTTTACATACTATGCTGATTGGATATTTGGTTTAATGCTTATGAATGGTTATCATCTTGGGCATAGATCTAGGTTATAAACCCCTTTGTGCATTGTGATTTGGAAATGTGTTGTTGATAACCTCTTAAGGGCATCTTGGGTTTATGTATTTAATAGGAAAAAATATTTGAATCTCTAGTTGTAGTGTATGCTTTAGGGTTTCAGGGTTCATTTGAAGTTTTGCATTCCATTGGCACCAATAAATGCAAACTATTTCTGATATTTTCCTTAGCTTGTATTTCAGTCTTCTACATCTTTGCAAATGAATGATGTCATGTTTGTTGAAAGACAACCTGCTGTTTGAAAAACCAAACCACCACACCACTCTTTTATAACTATCTAATTTGTCCTACCTTGTTCTACCCTACAAACAATACACCCTGTTGCATATTTTTAGTGTTATTTGCCTGCAGATGCATAAATCTTGCATATATAAAATGTATTTGTGTTTTGTGCTTTAAATCCTAGCATTGCAGTCTTCTATTTGGCCCTCTATTGTTGAAAATTTCTTTAGAAATGAAGGTTGCAATCTTATTTACATTTATTTTTAGTAGCTTGTGTCTGCCCAAGTGCATTTGTTCATTCCGTGTGACAACTCTTCCCGAGTGGAGTGAAAAAGTTTGGTTATGTCCCTGTCAGATTTGTGTTTGTGTGTGTTGAAAATCCCCCTGGAGATTGAATTGCAGTTCCCTCTATGTGAGCAAGCTACCTCTTAGATCCTCTCACCTTGGTTCAGGGAGAGCCAGAAGTAGCAGGGAGCTAACCATACCCTTTGTCGGTGTCTTTCAGTCATTGTTTGCGTTCAATCAATCTCGATACTAAACTCTTCACCTGTTATAACGACATATCTATGGGTTTTTCATCTTCGTTTGCCATACCATCCAAATGTGCAAGGTTGAGTGCAAGAGGTGTACAACTTGGAACCAACACTCTACTGGTGCCGTTGCCGAGGATAATCCTTGTCACTCATGTTGCTGGGTACTCTTGCAGAGAGTTGTATAAGTTCAGGTTTGAAAAAGTTATTTGCCTATTATTTGCTGATTTGCTATCTTGGCCGTGAACTACGCAACAATCCACTGGGTATGTTGCTAGGGACTTGAAAGATTTGGTAAATTGACATATGCTGATTTTTTGCAAGGAGCTGTAAATTTGTCATGTTTTAACGTGTTTTTTTGAAGATAAATCTGGATTTTCAGTGTCTTTGCTTTCATATCTCATCACTGACTTCAACAAAGTGTAATTTCAGTATGTATCACATGTTTGTAAACTGTTATATTATAGAAGTTTTCTTCTAGTGGCGACTTCAACATATCATCTGGTTTCAACGAAGATTAGTGCCCATTTTTAATATCTTCATTCTGCTGTGTGTGTTTTTTTACTTGCAAAGCTGGAAGGACTAAGGTCATCCTTCAAAGGTGACTCATCAAAGCAGCGTGTCTCACCCTTAAGTATTGATCAAAGAAGGAGACAACTTTGGAGGCCAATTGAAAGACAAAGTTCAGCTGTTAAGGAGTGTTTGGACTGTCAAGATTCTGGTACACCTGAACTTTTATTTGTTGAACTCCTATTATTGAACACTATCATAGTCCTCTTGATCATTCAAAATCATACAATCCAATTTATTTCCCAACACCTTCTTAACTAGCTGAATCCCCTCTTAAATTTTATCCCCCAACTCCACCTCACCCCCCCACAGCGCTTTGTCATTTGATCTTGAAGCCACCATTGAACCAATCATAAGGCATAGGGACCAAGATGAGAATGAACGTCCTATATTCAGGATTCCAAGATTTAGACCAATAAATTTTGATGAAATGGAAGGTTATCTTAATGAAATCCCGAATGAAGTAAGGAACCACCTCCTTAAGTTTCAAGGGAACAATGCAGTGATTGGTGATCAACATTTGAGGGCTTTTCACATTATCATTGAGAATTATGAGATCGAGCATGAGAATGTTTGCTTTAAGTTTGTGCACACGTTGGAAGATGCTCGTGAGTGGTTCAACTCCCTTCCTGGTGGATGCATTGATTCATGGGAAGAAATGAAGAATGTTTTCAAGATTCTTTATGGTGATAGGATTGATCCTAGGTTTCTCTTGGTAGAATTTGAAAACATTAAAAAGAACCCTAATGAATGTGTGTAGGACTTCAATACAAGGTTTAATAACACCATGATGAGGTTGCTTGAAAATATCAAGCCTAGTGATACAACATGCTTGATTAAATATTGTGATGCCTTTAACAAGAAGGCTGTGTATTACTTTAGGGACAAGGCCCCTGCAAACTTGAGATTGGCAATCAATATGGCTATTCAAATTAAAAACAACATAGAGGCTGTGGGTAAACCTTGAACAAGTGGGCTAATGTGAAGTTGGTTAATCCGGAAAAAACTCAGTCCACCAAGGCAGCCAACCTTGAGGAAACTGTGAAAACTTTGGCCTTCGCTGTCAAAGAGATGTCATACAAGCTGGCTAGAGCTGAGAAAGGGCTGCCTCATGGATCTACAAGTCAAGATAGAGCTCCAAATCAGAATCAAGCATAAGCGAGATCCCCTTTCCACATTAGAGATAATGACAGAGAGAAGAGGCTTGCCCGTGATGAAAGAAATGACAGAAATTAGAATAGAGGAGTTGGGAAAGAAGTGTCCGATTCATTAAACGTCAAAGTGAATGTTGTAAATTGTGATATTGACATTGATTGGTGTGATAAATGCTTCCTTCCCCATCCTCTTTGTGATACTGCTCAAAACATTGATGAAGATGTAGAACCTGAGTCTGCGTCTGATGATGATGAGATCTTGATGTTAGATTGTCAAGTCTCCCAAAGTAAAATGTCTGCCTCCATGGAATTGTTAAGTTCTACCATTGTTGATCAGTTTTGGAGTGCAATACAAAAAGTATGTGTCCCAACTCTCAAAGTTGTTTGTGATGTTAACATGACACAAGCATATGAATTACCCAATCATGATTTTGAATTTTTACGATCTATAATGATTAAGAAATATGATGGGGGAATTCCTTCAGTTGAGGACAGGTAGTTGCTAATTAATGCAATAGTTGTCCAAGAGAAAGAATATAGTCTGAGAAGCAGGCAACAAGGTGCTCCTCCTCAAGAGACTACCCCTGCACATCCAAGGGCAGGGGATGCAAGTAAGGAAGTCAAGAAAACTACAACAATCCCTAGCTCTTCTAAACTAACACCTGCTTCCCAAGTTGTCAAACAAAGAGGTGCTCCAACCAAGAATAGAGTACCCACATTGTTCAGTATCCCTAAGGGCATGAATGATTTTAGAACAAATCCACCTCTAAAAATCGCTATTAAACATGCAAATTCATCCCAGCCTATTCCACTTCATACTTTAAGTGATTGTATTCCAGCTGAAGGTGTTATCACCCTTCCTTCTAATCCCCCCTTCCTCTATATAGCATGTGTGATATGTTACCAAGTGTTGAGTCAACTGAGAATCACCGTGCCACTTGTTGAGTTGCTACAAATACTTGAACATAGGAAGATGGCATTTGAGTACTTGGAATTTAGTGAAAATTTAGCGGCAAATGAGATGACTTCACCCCAAACACCCCTGGAAAGTGATGAAGAATCAGATGAGGTTGTTGAACCAACGTCAGAGGTTTATTTGGGGACTGCATTGGTAGAAAGTTAGCTAAATGTGGATCCATTTTATACCACCCTACTAATAAATGGTCTAATTGTTCACAACTGCATGTTTGACTTACGGGCTTCTTGTAATGTGATGCCCTTGGGTGCCCTTAATGAGCTCGAAGTGAAATTCACATCAGCGTTTGGCAAGTGTTATGCCATGGACTCACGAAGGCTCCAGTTGTTGGACAAGTCAAAGGGTTGGTAGTGCAGTTCATTGTGCATCTAGGTAAGTATTTGAATATGGATGTGGTAGTTGTGGACTGCCCGCCTAAGTGGGGGATTATGTTGTCACGAAAATGGGTTGCCAGCATGGGTGGAAGTGTACAAATGGATTTGTCTTATGCCACCATTTTTTTGGAGGGTAAGATGGTTAGACTTCATAGAGAGCCTAAGATGCTGCATGTACTTGAGGATTCGAAACATGCTCTAAATGAGGTGCTATACATGGATGTGGAATTGCGCAGCTTCGTCGGGAATGTAGATATTGTTGAACACCCTGCTGTTCTTGATACTGGGTTTGACAACGAAGGTGAAGTTTGGAAAATGTCTTTTGACGGGGCGTGCTCCAATCTTGGAAATGGAGGTTGTGTTTTATGCCCCTAATGGGAAATCTTTCAAGTTTTTTTTCAAGTTGTCCTTTGAGTGCACAAATAGTACTGTTAAGTATGAGGCACTCTTGCTTGGTTTGAGGATTGCTCGTGAACGTGGAATTGCAAGTTTGATTGTGAAGGGTGATTTCGAGCTAGTCGTTAAGCAAGTCCGAAATGCTTATGCCACCAAAAATAAAAGGTTGAAACAATATAGGAATGTTGTATGGGATTTGCTATAATTCTTTGATGCATTCAACATTTTTTATCATGATAGGAGTTTCAATGAAGACATTGACAAACTTGCTAGGTTAGGTGCTCAGTTTGATATTGCAAATATGAACCCTCATTGTTAGTATCAAGTGGAGGTGCTTGTTAGGCCTTCAATCTCATACAATATTTATCATTGGCATGTTTTTGATGATGATGAACAAATTAGAAGGTTTCTAAATTGTGAAGCTGAGTTTCAAGATCAACTCATAAACTTGGAATCCATGGTTTAGGTTTGTGACAGAAAAGAAACCTTGTTTGGGAAGGATATAATTCAGCTGAAAACAAACTCTCCCTAAAGAATTAGTGAGTTTAGAAGCATCTTTTGATGGAGCAGACCGAATTAAGACTCGAGATTCATTTATCCCAAAAGATGTCACTGAGTGTAATTTGGGTTCTCACGAGAATCCAAGGAAAGTTTCGCTGGGTACTCACTTAAGTGCAGCTGAAAAACAAACCTATATGTAGCTGTTGAAGAAGTACCAAGACTGTTTGGTTTGGTATTATTCCGAGTTGAAAGCATATAGGGAAGATATGTTTCAGCATGTCATCCCATTGCCGCGTGACAGAAAGCCTTCCAGGGAAAGCAAAGACCTATCAACCCCATTTTGGCCACTAAGATGCGGGATGAGTTAAAGAAGCTAAGGGACGGTGGGATTGTTCAGCGTATTAGTGATTTGTCATGGGTGGCGAACCTAGTCCCTATATGAAAGAACGGTGATATCCACTTGTGCGTGGATTTTCAGAATTTGAATAAAGCTTCTTTGAATGATAATTACCCCCTGCCTAATATGGATAACCTGCTGCAAAGTGTTATGGGATCAGAGATGTTGTCCACATTAGATGGTTTCTCAAGTTATAACCAGGTTGTGGTGAAGGAATTTGAGAGACCCAAGACCGCATTTACAACGCCTTGGGGCACGTATGTTTACATGGGGATGCCTTTCGGGTTAATGAATGCTGGTGCAATGTTTCAACGAGCTATGAACATTGCTTTTGCAGGGGTAATTAACAAGTTCATAGTTGTGTATTAGGATGACATTATCGTGTACTCCAAGAATAGAAATGAACACCCGGAGCATCTAGAGAAGGTATTCATTAGATGCAGGGAGTTCAACATTTCACTTAATCCTAAGAAGTGTCACTTCGGAGTACAAAAGGCCAAGTTGCTGGGACATATAGTGTCTAAGAAGGATGGTGTCACGATTGATCCTGAAAGAGTGGAAGCTATTGACAAAGTGCCTATCCCACCGTACAAGAAAGGAATTCAGTCCTTCTTTGGACAAATCAACTTTGTCCGAATGTTTATGTCTAATTTTGCAGAGATCACTCTCCCTATCGCGTCCATGTTGAAGAAAAACCAAACCATCAAGTGGGAAGAAAAGGCCGTGTAGGCATTCAATGACATCAAATGAGCCTTGAAATCTACCTTTGTATTGACTAGTGGTGATTACACAAAAGCATTTCAAATATTCTCTTTTGCATCATATAATACTGTAGCTGTTGTCTTGTTGCAAAAGAATGATGACAGTCATGAGCAGCGCATAGCTTTCTTTAACAAAGCTATGCAAGGTTCTGAACTAAATTATACTATCATGGAAAAACAAGTTTTTGCTCTCTTGAACGCTGTTAAGATGTTCAAACCTTATATTCTGAGTTCGAAGATTGTTGCATACGTCTTGCATATGATGGTGAAAGACATCTTGACTTAGATTGAAGCATCCAACAAGAAATGCAAGTGGGTCAACAAGTTGCAAGTGTATGACATGGATATTCAGACCACCAAGCTAGTGAGAGGGATGGGTCTAGCCAAGCTCATCACTGAGACCAATTTGCACGTTGTAGAGGTAACCATTGCTGTTTTTAATGTTGACAATTCTTTGAATCAAATTAGCATATCTCCGTGGTATAAGGACATTGTTTACTACTTGCAAAATTTGAATTGTCCCCCTAACTTGGACAAGAATCAAAGGAGAACTCTCAGACTTGTTTCCCAAAAATACCTCTTCGCTGAAAGTGGATTGGCATAGAAGAATCTGGACGGGGTTCTCCTAAGATCCCTGGTAGAAGAACAAATTGTCGATTTAATTGAGGACTTTCATAGTGGAATATGTGGTGGTCACTTTGCACCTAAGGTCACATCTCATAAGATTTTGAGCGTTGGTTATTGGTTGCTGTCGCTATTCAAAGATTTTGCTTTGAAAGTTAGAAAGTGTGAGAAATGTCAGCGCTCTGCAAGAAGGTTGAAAGCTTCTGGTTCTCTTCCCTTGCAACGTGTGACGATTGAAGGTCCATTTAGACAATGGGGAATGGATTTCATTGGGGATATCACTGATTCGTCAAGCACTGGACATAGATGGATATTGGTTGCAACTGACTACTTCATGAAATGGGTTGAAGCGGTCCCTACAAAGTAAGGCTACACACCAGGGGGTTATGGATTTTTTGTTGAATCAAATTATTTGTAGATTTGGTGTCCCTGTTAAGGTAATTGCTGAGAATGCCATAAGTTTCAAAGCTAAGCCTTTGGTGGTATTGTGCAAAGAGTAAGGGATCAAATTAGCTTATGCTTCCAACTACAACCCTCAGGGGAATGGACAAGTCGAATCTAGTAACAAGAACTTTCTCAAAATGATTAGACAACTTTGGTAGCAAACAAGAAGTGGGGTGAACCATTGACGTTTGCCTTGTGAGCTGATAGGATTACGCCTAAGAGAGCTCCAGGGAAAACCCTTATGAGCTTGTTTATGGAGCTCAAGCTGTTTTGCCTATGAATTTGTAGTTGTCAACCTATCGGTGTATGCAACAGTGAGAGGAAGATGATCAAATCAACCACTATGAAAGCAGAATGAATCAAATTGTTGAGCTTAATGAAATTAGAAGACAAGCTTATGAAAGACACCTCAAGTTCAAAGAAAGACTTGGGAATATTCGATAGAAAGGTTGCTCCGAGAACTTTTCAAGTAGGTGATCTGGTTTTACTTTGGGACAACAATGATGAAGAGAAAAGGCAAGCATGACAAATTTGATGTCTTGAGGGTGGGCCCCTATTCCATTGACTGTAGGGTTGGAGAACACACTTTTTTCTTGAGAGACTTGGATAGTGAAATATTGGAGTTGCTAGTTAATGGCAGACATATGAAACATTTTCTCGATTGAGTCCGTCACTGTGTACAGTATTGTATAGTGTATAGTTTTGTTGCCCCTCTACGTTGGGCTTTGTTTGTACAGTTCCTTTTCATGTTTTTGTTGTGCGTTCGTTTTTAGATTGTCCCGATTTGTTTTTGTCGATCTGACCTTATTTTGTTGAGCTTCTGTGGGTGTTTGCTATGAAATTGCTAAAGTGTTGACTCTGTGGCCCGATGGATTAGCACTTGGTCTTGTTTTTTGGGGTTATTTGCACATCCGCAGGGGCGTCCATCTCTGGGCAAGAGCCAATGTTAGTGCCCAAAATTGTTTAAATGTTACCCTAATCCACAAATGTATTCACTTGAGTTACGAAAAATTTCGCTTTTGTGTTCATGTTGTGTAAATCTTGTGAGAAGTTGGTTTCTATTAACGTTCAACATCTTCGTAAATGTGTACCCGAGTCATAAACCCCTGATCTCACCCCTTGCTTGTGTAAACCTCGGGAACCCTGGTTCCAGCGAGCATCTAACCTTTCATGCCGTATAACGTGTTTTTGGTTGTAGGTTCCAGGGGGATTCAAAGGGGTCGATGGAAATAATAAGGGGAAAGGCAATCTTGCATATTTGCACTTTGCAAATGGCAAAAGCCATTCAAAAGTCCGCAATAAGAATCAACCTAGGCAAATTACCCCATGTCTACGTAAGGATCTCCATTTACCACGTAGAAGTTTGAAGATAAAAGGGTCCACGCACGAAATAATGCAAGGGCAGCCTACGCCATTGGAGAACTCCACGTGGAGGGCTAAGCAAATTAAACATAGTTAAAATTGGTAAGGCGTGGGTCCTAGTGGTCGACGAAGATTCCCAATGCAAATGCAACTTTGCAAATTGCAAAGTTGCAATTTGCTTCCCGATCCTCGAAACCCGCGGTGATAGAGTGGACCACATACAACATAGAAAGGCAGGCGGGGATATTTTAGTGGGAATAACAAGTAAAAAACACTTGTTAAATATACAACTTGCGGAGTGCTTCTCAGTTTCCCAAACCTGCAACTATAATGCGGGAAAAGACAAGGAGAAAAGCAAATTTGGAAAGTGTGGGCCCATAAACTGGTCTCCAGCAATAATGTGAATACATGAACTACCCACGTGGAAAGTTAAATAAATACAATGAAGGTCTTAAAACGAGCAGTTGGATGTCAACATGGATGAGTGGGCCCAAGCATAAAGGATTCGATGGAGCTTCTAAGATAACTTGCAACTTGCAATATATAATTGCAAACAGTGAAATTAGAGAAAGAGGATCCCAATAAACAATACATTTGGCTGAAAATAACAGACAATAAGGACATAATCAGGTTGGCTGCTTGCTACTTTGCTCCGAAAGGGTCAACGTTCTACAAAAAGAGAAACTTGGACAGGGAAGACCCGTATGCGGCGCTAAAGAAAAATATCTCTGTTTTTAGCACATCAGGGGAAATTGTTGTAATAGGAGACTTCAATGCTAGAACCGCCAACAATAAATCTCTTCAGATGGGAGGAGAAGATAGAGGGGATAGCAATCCCTTATGGTTAGAAGAGGGTGGGGACCAACTTTGGGAAAGAATGTCACAAGATGGAAAAGACAGTGTGACACACTTTGGTGCCGAACTTTTGGGACTCTGTAGTTTGTATGACATGGTTATATGTAACGGTACAAGAGCTTGGCCAAGATTTGGGGATATTACATGCAAAACCTACAATGGTCAAAGTGTGGTTGATTATGTCATCTGCTCTAAAAATTCGACTACTAGGTTGCTGGAGTTTGTTATAGGGGAATGCCCTATGGAGATGAAGTTTGACCATATGCCCCTCTTGGTTAAGTTTGGCTTTCTCACAAACAAGCAAAGTGAAAGACAAGCTCAACACAAGGTTAGGACAGCTAATCCTCATGGTAAAATCATTTTGAATTAAAAAAACCAGGAACTCTTTACTACTGCCCTTGGGCAACACATTGAGATGACCAAAAACAATGTTGGGCTTAAGGAAAACAATATTACGAGGAAACACATTGACAGCAGTTTTCTGGTCCCTTTGATTCACAAGGCTCTAAATGTTTGCAAGAAATCCAGGTCTCGAAAAGGAGTCTCTAACACTTTCCAGGCTAACCCCTGGTATGATGAAGAGTGCAAAGCAACAAAAAGATCCTACAAAGAGAGTGAGCCAAACAAAGAAACAAGAAAAACTATGTGAAGTTGTTAAAAGCCAAGAAAGAAAAAATTGTTATACTAAGAAGGAAGGAGCTAATAGTGTTAGGTAAGCACAATCCCAAAGGTTTTTGGAAGGAGCTACAACAAGAGAAGAAACATACAGAAAATAATATCACAAAATCTCAATGGTTAGAGTATGCAAAACTGCTTTATGAGCGCGACCATGAGGAAGCCCTCCCTCCCAATGTTAGCACGTCAATCGAGCTCTTCTCGGATGAGGATATCAAACAGGGTATAAAGAAATTAGCAAATGGTAAAGCACAGGACATTGACGAGCTGCAAGCTGAATTCTTAAATTGGGGAGCTGAACACCTTGCTTCGGACATCAAAAGAATTTTTAATGAGGTCACGCAATAGGGATTTTTAGTGGAGTGGACGACTAGTGTCGTTATCCCTCTCTTCAAGAGTGGGGATATCAATAATCCCTCTAACTATCGTACTATCATGGTCAACCCTCTTCTTGGAAAGTTATTTGGGAGCTTGATCAAACGTAGAATCAGCAGTTGGGCAGAAAAAGAAGGGAAAAGAGCAAAGGAACACGCTGGTTTTAGACCAAGGCACTCTACCATGATCACTGCATTACTCTTAGGCATTTGATTGAAAAAGCTTGGAACACCCAAGGTGGGGAAGCTTACTGTTGTTTTGTGGATTTTAAAAAAGCTTTTGACACAGTTCTCAGAGACAAACTCTGGAAAATGATGGAAGAATTGGGGGTCTCGGATGAGTTTAGAGCAGCTGTTCACAAACTTTATGCGCATGTTAGAGCAAAAATCAGAACTAGAGAAGGCATGTCTGAATGCTTCGGCAGCAACATCAGGATCAATTAGGGGTGCCCACTCTCCCCCACTTTGTTTGGTCTTTACATTGACAAACTTGAGGAATGGATAAATAAAACCGAAGGGGGTGGCATCCAGTTGGCCTGTTTTGTAGTAAAGCTACTTTTATATGCAGATGATCTTATTCTTATAGCAAAAACTGCCCATGATTTGAGGGGTCATTTGAAGGCTTTAGAGCTATTTTGCCAAGATGTCGGGATGCAAGTGAACATTAGCAAGACTAAAGTCATGATCTTCTCTCTAAAAAGGAAACAACAACAAACCAATATTATGTTCGAAGGTAGCCTGTTGAAAATCGTCGAAGAATACAAGTATCTTGGCATTGTTTTTCATAACAGGTTCAGTTGGGAAACTTGCAGGGCGAAAAGGATTCAAGGAGGTTGGAGAGCTTCTTACCTTCTCCAGAACAGGGGTAGGAAAACGGAACTTTGGGACTGGAAAACCAAGAAAACCCTTTTTGGTTTGTTGGTCACACCAGTTGTCCTCTATGGTTGTGAGGTTTGGGGAAGTAGCATGTCAAATCACAGATGGAGACAGTTGGAAAGAATTCAAAAACATCTTATCACCAGTAGTCTTAAAGTTAAAGCAATTGTTCCATATGAGATCCTCCTGGAGGAGGCCGGTACTTTCCCAATGGAAGCTGCGGCGATTTCACGGTTACTAAGCTACCTAAAAAAGGTTGAAAACATGGGGAATCAGCGGTGGCCCAAAATGGTGGTGAACGAGGTGTTAGATTGGAGGAAGAAGACATGGATGAAGCAAAACATCAAGTGGTTGGGAAAATGGGACATTAAGTTACATGAGTGCCCTAACACCAAAGAGGAAATAAAAAAGTTGGTGTTAGAAAAATTCAGGACTGCCATGTGGACAAATCAGAGTGGGCATAAAAAAATGCATTATATTAAAAAGTTCAATCCCACTTGGGAACACGGGGATAAAGCATACCTAAGTGTCGATCTTAAAGGTAAAGCTAGGCTCTTAGTGGCACAATTGAGAACTAGTTCACACCATCTTAGGTGTGAAATTGGTAGATGGATGGTTCCCAAGGAAAGATGGGAAGATAGGACTTGCATTTTCTACAGGGATAGAGCAGTTGAAACTGAACGACACTTCATTAGGGAGTGCGATGCGTACAAGGATATCTGTATGCGCAGGTTAACAGCGTGAATGTGGGCAGTTTCAGTGAGTTATTTGAGAAAGAGAGGATACAAAACACGGCCTGGCTATTGGTAAAGATTCATAAGAGGCGGGATGACATTGAAAGGAATATGAAGAACTCCTAATGGTCTTGACACTTGGTTCCATAGACTATTTGGTCTCGTGGACGTTATTAAAACTCATTCATTCATTCAATTGCAAACTTGCAATTTTTCTCCCGACTTCTAGAACCCGTAGCACGCCACGATAGAAAGGTGAATGGCGGAGAATTAAAGCCAAAATAGCAAATTGCATGTAAACATCCGGATTCTGACAAAGAGGCAGGCAGAGATACGGAAAAAACAAATATATTTAATTTGCAAATTGCAAATTGTGGTTGAGTTCCCCAGGCCCGCAAGTTTAGAAAAAGTGTATTCGACGCTCTCAAAAAAAACTACGGCACATGCTTTCTGCAGGTTAAGTGGCGACTTGAGGGTTGTAAGAAGGTAAACACCAAGTGTCTCTAAGTTACCCGTGCAACGTTGTTTTCAAGAACTCTCCGCGAGGCATGACTTGTTTTGTTTCATTATTGTGGGCTGTGTGCTAGAGATGGAAAGCTCGTTATCTCCAACGAAAGTCTTTATTATGCGCTGAGAATGCTACAGGGAATTCAAATGAGCCATGGAGAAGTTGTGGTCATTCAGAGTTTAGTTCTGGAGTGGCAACTTGCAAAATATGAACCTGCTTGTTCATTTATTGCAAGTTCTTTAGATATCTTTAATTCTATTCAAATAATTTCTGGGAGATTCATTTTGGATGATGCCTTGGGACTGCGTGTTTGCTAGGCTAGTGGAGGAAGGGCAACATATTTGCTTAGCCTATTTTCAATGGCTGGGGAATTATTTGAGAACGTGGCATCTCAATGTAACATTTCAAATAAAGATACAAGAAGAAGATTAAGAATTTTGTTGGTTTCCTCGTGGAAAAGTTGATAAAAAAGCATCGGCAAGTTACCACACAAAAAACCAGAACTGCAATTTCATCCAATTTGAACTTAATGATCCGAGGAGCTTCAAAGAAGATTTTGAATCCAGAAGACTGAAGGCTAATTTCTTTTGTTCTTGAAAAGGCATGCAATTTTGTTCCCTTGGTGGTTATTGGCAGCATTCTTGACTCGACGGATCAACAAACTCAAGAATTTGAAAAGTGTGATGAAATTGAAATGAAAAGTGATCAAGAGAATTTTAGCACCTTGACACAATGGCAATTAAAAATACTGGCTAGAGGTGTTTTCCCAATCAACTACTTACAAGAGGCAGCCAATGCTTTTGAAAAATTTATGCCGGAGGTTTAGGGAATATGTCATGTTATAATTTGCTTCTGAGAAGGTTTGTATCTCTTCGTACATTACATGGAGGGAACAGGGATAATCTTACAACAAAGGATTGATGTTTGATGAGTCTCTTTGAAAGTACATTCTACTCTGATTGCATTGAGGAACATACAAGACGTATTTAACTGGAATACACTATGTATGGCATATATTTGTAAGCATTGTAACCATATATATTTATTTGATTCGAGTAGTCAGTCCCACAACTCTCACTGTCGTTCTGGGTCTACTCCAATTAGTTTTTGAAGCTGTGAAATGGCAATTTTAGGCCTTGGTCTGCACTTCTATAGGGATGATTTGGCATCTGTACTTCGAAGGGGATTTTGTCAGTGGCAGTGATATTATAATATGGGAAATAATATATGATGAGGAACAGAAGTGGAGCCCGCCTTGCATTGGTACAATCTTTGAAGAGCAGAGCATGTGGAGATAACTTGCAGATGGTCTAGTGGCTGTCAAAACAGATGATACTGCGCAGGATAATTGTGATGTCGAAGCACATGTGAATAGCAAGGATGAACAGGGGAATTTGCATTCAGACACAAAAGTAAGATGTAAGGTATTCAATGCTAAAAGATTTGGATTTTTAGAATGCTGCAAACAATACACTTTAGCAATCACTTGCATCTAGATAGAAGGTTGACCATGCAGCATCTGAAGCTCCTCTGTAGAAGGTAGCATCCTCTAAAGTGCCTATGCTAGGGGAATGCATAGAAACCAAAGCAAATGATGGCTAAAGAAAGGATTGGCCTCTGAGAAGAGCTTATACAGGTTACTTTTCAAACCAGGTTGGAATGGAGTCAAGTGGAAAGTCAAGAAAGGGCAAAGGGACATGCAAATGGAATGCTTGACGGAGTTTGTAATAGGAAATGCAATTTGCAAAAAATGCAAACTTGCAATTTGTTTCCCAAACTTCAAAGCCCGCGAAGATCTCGATGGGAAAAGTAATGAGCAAAAGCAAGTCTTCAAAATGCAAGTTGCAATATGCAGTCCGACTTCCCAATCCCACTGGTCAACTCAACATAAGAAAGTCAACCCAAATGAAGGTCCGTGGGAGATTTCAAAGAGGAATGCAATTTTGCATTTTTGCAAATGTGCAAATTGCAAAGTGCACTCAGATCTCCCAAACTTGTCAGTCAACATAAAGTCAACATGAGGTCCCAGTTCAAAGCGGAACTTTCAAGGCCAAATGCAATTTTGCATTTTTGCAAATTGCAAATTGCACTTGAAGTTCCCATGTCCACGGGGGAACTTTTGAGGGGAACTGCAACTCCAAATTGCAAGTTGCGAAATTGCAAATTGCGCTTGAAGTTTCCAAGTCCATGAGGGAACTTTTGAGGGGAACTGCAATTCCAATTTGCAAGTTGAAAATGTGTTGTTGAGCTCCGGATTCCCGCCATACAAAGGAAATGCAAAATTGCAAATGGCACCCAAAGTTCCCCATAAGGCAAAAAAGTGAAAAATAGTGCACTTAAGTATAAAAAGGTTTGCCGGCAACCCTCAAAAGTCAAAAGGGAAAAAAAGCAAAATGTGGAAAAGCGCGTTGAAATGAAAATCAAAAAAGGTAAAAATAAACTAAATCTTGTATTTTTTCATGTTTTGTTTGCTTCGAATACCTCCATGGAAGGAATGCTACAGGTTTGTGAGAGTATGGTGGGCCATTTACAAGCATATCATTCAAATGGCCATGGATCTGGAGTATTCCAATGCCATCATTACAAGGCTAGAGGTGTTCTTTGGCATGCACAAGAGGAAGGGCAGCTGTCGAGGAGATTTCAACTTTGCAAATGAGTGGTCAAAGGCATAGCCAAGCAGTTACACATGAAGACAAAGAGTTGGTTTTGTTCTCAAACGATTATTTTCTGTCAAGCTTGAATGAAATGCATTTCCAGCCAAACATATAAAGGGTTTGCTCCAAATCTTCATCATTACATGGAGAGATAGTTACTAGAATCATTTTCCTTGCAAAGACATGAACATTCCAGGCATGACAAAGAGCATATTCCAGCGGGAGCATCTTGGCGGAACTTTGAGAGCTGATTGCAAGTTTGAAATATTGCAAATTGCACAACATATTCCTGGAGCAAATAGGGTGAGAAATTGTATAAAAAGAGGGCTTATCCTCTTTTCAAGGTTGTTGTTGGTTGTTGTTCTTTCTAGGTCTAGGCTCTTTCACAATATTGGGATCTTTGTTGTGTGTGCATTGTGTCTCTCTTGCTAAGTTGGTTGCAGTTGTACATCCATTAGCAAGCTCTGAGAGCACGTTTATGTCTCCCTTATTCAAAAGCAAACTCACCATGCTTCTCATGTCAACATTCGAAAGCACTGATGTATGTAAGCTTTACTTGCAAGATATTGAAAAATAGCTGTGGTTTTTACTCTTTCTTGTTAATGAAATGCAATAATCTGTGTTACATACTCTGTTGATTGGATATTTGGTTTAATGCTTATGAATGGTTATCATCTTGGGCATAGATCTAGGTTATAAACTTGCTTTTTGCATTGTGATTTGGAAATGTGTTGTTGATAACCTCTTAAGGGCACCCTGGGTTTATGGATTTAATATGAAAAAGTATTTGAATCTCTAGTTGCAGTGTATGCTTTAGAGTTTTATGGGTCATTTGAATATTTGCATTCCATTGGCACTAATAATTGCAAACTATTCTTGATATTTTCCTTAGCTTGTATTAAAGTCTTCTACATCTTTGCAAATGAATGATGTCATGTCTGTTGAAAGACATCCTGCTGTTTGAAAAACCACACCACAACACCACTCTTTTATAACTATCTAACTCGTCCTACCTTGTTCTACCCTTCAAATAATACACCCTGTTGCATATTCTTAGTGCTATTTGCCTGCAGACGCATAAATCTTGCATATATAAAATGTATCTGTGTTTTGTGCTTTAAAGCCCAACATTGCAGTCGTCTATTTGGCCCTCTGTTTTTGAAAATTTCTTTAGAAATGAAGGTTGCAATCTTATTTACATTTGTTTTCAGTAGCTTGTGTCTGCCTTAGTGCATTTGCTCATTCTGTGTGACAACTCTTTCCGAGTGGAGTGAACAATTTTGGTTATGTCCTGGTCAGATTTGTGTTTGTGTATGCCAAAAATCCCCATGGAGATTGAATTGCAGTATTCCTCCATATGAGCAAGCTACCCCTTAGGTCCTCTCACCTTGGTTCAGGTAGAACATGAGGTAGCAAAGAGCTAACCATACCTTCTGTCAGTGTCTTCTACTCATTGTTTGCGTTCAATCCATCTTGATGCTAAACCCTTCCCCGGCTATAACGACATATCTGTGGGTTTTTCATCTTCGTTTGCCATACTATTCAAATGTGCAAGGCTGAGTGCAAGAGGTGTACAACTTGGAACCAACATATTCGACAACTAATTCAAGCTCTCGTTCTTGTCCTCACTTGCTCAATGACTATGGTAATTGTCTCCGCACCTCTCTTCTTTCTCTGAGTGGTGACCCTTTTGAACTTCTTACCCTCGTATTTCAAAGAGACCTTGGGTTCACCCAACACTTACATTTTAATGTTCTTTGGATTTTGCTTTTCAGCTTTAACCAAATCTCTCCAATTTGTTAGTACGTCTTCAATCTAAACAGTGGAAGAGGATGCCAAACTATTTGGTACACTTGGCTCAAGGGTACTAAGGAAGAACAGAGGCTGGGATAATGATCTTGTCAAAAGAGATGCAGCATTTTAGGAGGAATCCTTACCTTGGGTATTGCATTTATTGTGATCGTGGCAAGTGCCATTGGCTAACCCAGTGGTTGGGTTATTTGTATCCCACTCATATGCCTTGTCCAACAGGGCCATGAGCAAAGGAAGTAAGATCCCCCATACTACCAACTCCCACACTGGGTTGCTCAGATTATGGTTTGATAGCTTAAATATGGGAAGGGTCATTGAATATAATTGAGTTATTTGTGAATTAAAGAATTAAATGGGAAATGGCCACTTCTTCACGAAGCTCGAGAGTTCAAATTTGAGCCACAAGATCACCCTGAATCAACGAAAATCAAATGTTACCTCAATAAACACGATAAACAATAAAAATTGAGAAATTTAAAGCACATGTAGTCTGAGAAGCATATGGGTTGAGACTTGGATGAGTCTCAAAATCTTTCTCACTTGAAGAGAAAATAGAGCACACAAAACAACCGCCTTTTGTATAGGCCTTTGAGGGAAACAAAGCTAGGGGTCGACAAGTGTCAACCTCCTGCTCAAATTGAGCCTTAAGTGCAACAAAGGAACTTAGAGCATCACTTCTTTGAGAGCGAGTGCAAAACATGAGGGCGTGATACGTGTCACTCTTGTTGACTCGAGGACTAACCTAACCATGATAGAAAGGCAGGGATGTTCAACATAAGCATGAGGAAAAGAGATATCGAGGTAATGCCATGTGGCGGCCCCTTGGTTGTTGGGAAGGTAAGACTCGGGGAAGTGCTTACTTTGTAAACCAGCATAAGATACAATGAAAGTATGGCACATTTCACCTCCTTGCTTACTATGCAACAAACCTCCTACTTAAAAGGAGGAATGAATAAAGTGAACACAACCTGAGTACAAGGATGCTAAAAATATTTTGACACCCTCGTGGATTGTCTAAGGGAAAGGAGCCTTGGGGTGGACTCGGTGGTAGGAACTCCAAAAGAAAGACTCCAAGGTAAAGATGGAATGAGGTGACAATAAATGTCCTCATCTCGCTCTATATGAGTGTTTGAAACATGGAGCTAAATAACAAAGCACACTGAGTATACGAGAGGAAAATGAAGCGACGGGTCGAAAAATGTCAGACTCTCGTTTACTCTAAGGTCCCCACAATGAAAACTCAATCAAATAGATATAAAAGGCACTAAGTGAAAGATGTAGTGATTGAACGACAAGTGGTCATTTTTAATTGGCTTGAAGGAAAACAAGGAAAATAAACACAAGAAGCATGGAAAGGTAGAAATAAAACACAGTGAATAATGGAAGGAGAATTTAAGCACAAGGCACTGAAAAAGCAAAGGATAATCCATGCAAGATTGGATTAAAGAATTAAATCAGTTTACTCAACAAATCAATCTTGAGCATTAATGGCTTGGATAGGCAAAGGCAATTGCTTAAGATAATTTCTAAGCAAAGGAACACATGAATGTCTCAAGATTGAAATTCCATACACAAATTACAATAAAATGCCCCATTCTTCATTTTAAAGGAGCTGGCCCTGAATTTGTTAAAATTGGGCATGTTGGTAACAACAACGTTCATACAAGCACCTAGGAAAATCCTACTATTGGCTTGAACTTGAAGCCCTGAAACCCGCCATGAGCCACAATTTTAAGTCAGGTGCTTGCCCTTGGTGCCATAGATTTAAACTGCAAAGCACTTGGGGAGAGAGATTTGGGGGCCCCTGTGCATCACAAGAACCAATATTGCTTGTTTAGGAGACCCTTGAGCCTATTCTTTTGGCTGCCCCTGAACCTTTGCATTGCTCAATGTTCCCTGATTGCACCCTTGCCACCACCTACACCCATTTGTTATCAATGTCGTGGAAGGCCTAATGAACAAAGTTTTCATGGCTTGCGCTCCTCTAGAGCATTGTTGCCTATTGATTGGATGGAGTTGAGGTCTCTTCAAATATATGTTCCACGTCTAAGTTTCTTAGGCCATCTGTTTGATGCAAAACCATTTTCTTCTCCCATAATTTGATGAGCTCATGAGGATTACTTACAAATCTGTCTTGAACCTAACACTCAACTTAATGATCTTATTGTCCTAGAAGGTACCTCACCATCCAAGTTGAGGATGTTCTTGATGAATTGGGTTGTAGCAATAGTGGGAGCAATGAAAATGCGTTGGATATCCACATCATTGATCACCCCATAAAACATAATTGGTGCCAAAAGGATTTGGCCTTGTTCGTTTACAACAAGTTGGAGACAGATCCGTCTTACACCTCGTCTTGCACAGTGACTTCGACTCACACCACCTCTTGCAAGCTCCTCCATGAAGTGTTGTGGTTGAGAGGTGACAAAAAGAATGGAATATGACCTTAGGTTGCAAAGGATAACTAAATTTTGGAAAGGAGTAGGAAAGAGAAAATTTAGGTGACAACAATGGAATAATGAAGAGCGAGATGGGAAATGAGGTCTTAAAAGAGATCTCGTGTGAGCAAGTGGTTTGTCCATCCACTCTCCCTTGTATACATCTCAAAATTGCTATAGTAACATTTTGTTTTGTCAAAGACTTTTTAGCATTTAACTTCGCAAAATTGGGATTGGTGTGGGCTGGCTTGAGTATTCTTGTTGAAAGATGTGTCTTAGGTTCTCATTTCATAGTTATTCTCCCTCCAGTGGCCTCGTATTTGTGCTCTTATGTGCTTCATAATGCTCTCTTATTTTCCCTCGTATGTGCTTCATAATACCTTCATGCTACCCTAATGATGTCCATTCAACTTTCGTAAATCCTCTTAGCACACTCCTGGACCCCCTTGGATCACCTTTTCCTATTGGGATTCACTTGGCTGATCTCGCCCTCCATGGATGGTGACGTTGGCTATTTGGAGTCATGGCTTAGGATTTGGCACCACATATATACCCCATCCTTAGTTGATTCCAAAACAACATTTCAACATATGCGTTTTGCCCTATGCTCGCAAATCAGCATATTCGCCTAGGGTATTTTTAAAGGTTTAAGGGTTAAAGTATCTTTGTCAAAGAAAGAAAGAAAGAACCCAAAGAAAGTGCTAGGGTAAAAGGACCCTAGGAATGACAACTAACTAAAAGAAAGGAAGAAGATAAAAGAAAGGAAGAAGAACAAAAGCACTAAAAGTGAAACGTGGGGTAAACCCAACTCAGTAAACCTCCTAATCCATGTGGTTAGGATAACAATACAAATAGCCATGTGGGGGGGGGGAGGAGTAAGAACCCCTAAAGAGCATGGGTTGATGAAAATCAAAAGTTGAAAAGATTTGATGGTTGACTCATCAAACATCTCTGATTGTGCACAGGATAAAAGAATCATCTGTATCATTGTCTATCACTATGAAAGGGCCAATAAAAGATCTGATAATGCTCCTTGGGGAATGTCTAGGGCTAAGGGGCCTAGGTTGGGTAATCCTTGGAGGAAACAAAGACTCCCCCTAGAATACCTCCTAACCTCCAAGGCTGAAGAAACGCACACGACGACAAAGAAACTAGTAATGTGTCCTTGCCTCCACAACCTGTGAGGCCATCGTGAAGAAACAAATCCATGATGCCCAAGAGTAGATCCACAACATTGAGCAGGGGTAGGTCCTTGTCGTCGAGAGCTAGCATGTTGGGGTACCATAGGGGTAGTGTTGTGTAGAGATGAGCATCCCCTCATTGATCTACCTCCTTCAATGTGTGAAGCAATGGTATCCAAGGGGTGCTTAATGCCACCAACCTCTATGAGGGGCTGGAAGAATGAAGTGATTAGCCTCGGGGCTCTAGGAGCTCCCTACAAGGACTTGTGTCGAAGGGTGACAACCTCTGAAAGAAAAAGGGTCAGGTATTGTTGATCCAAGTACCGAAAGAAAGTGGATAGAGACTTTCTTGAGTCTTTATGAAGACAGTGGTATCTCTCCAAGATCTTATAATAAATAGGGTAGCTAAAAATGAAGTGTTCCTTAATCTCTACCTTCTGGAGAGGGCAAAGACAACAAATGTCGTCCTTACGTGGAATATGATGATCATTCTTAACCCACAACCGGTGTGCATATCACAACTGGCTGAGGGTAAACCTGAAGCTTTGAGACCAATGATATTGGAGAGAGTCAGGGCAACAAATGATACCATTCACCCCCTGCAAGAAATGCTCAACGTAAAAGGCAAGCTTGGGGCTTAGTGGCCGAGGAGAGGTCCAAGTGATATGGATGTATTTCTTGTAGATATCGTCTGTGATAGCTCTAATGACGACCTCCTTTAACGGAAGAAGTTGAGGAGGGGTATCCAAATAGTACCTAAAAGGAGGTAACCTATCAATAGAGATGCCGATAGACTTGAGGAACATACTAGTCTCAAAATACTAGCAACGCTGACATCTATTGGGGCCCAAAGACGCAATCCTCTGTGAAGAACATAGGGCTAAGGATGGATAACTTGCAGAACTTAAATCCCCCATGGTTCTAAGTCTGTGAATGTAGAAAGTGAGCTTGAAAATAGTCTCAAGACATAGAGGTTGGGAAACAAAATACCCTGGACGATGCATTGAGGAACACCCTGTTTTCTACGGATCAAATGCTGAATCATGATAGTCTGGATCCTCTCAATAAGAGCCCAATCAATGGAACCTAGACTAGGTCCCCAAACCTTAGACCCATATAAAACTGTAGGCTTGATGACTATATTGAAGAGGCGCATCTTCGAAGGGATATCTTGGAAGTGGATCTAAAAGCATTGACGTTCAAATATAGAAAGTGAGGCATATCTCTTACAAATGTGTAATCGAGAGGTAGACTTCATACGAAAATTTGGACCAAAAAACTGGACCCCCAAGTAAGTGTAGGTTGATGCGATCATTAAAGATTCTCCTTTGTAAAAGAACTGAACTGGGAAAGAAAATGTTTGGAGGTTTTGAATATCATGACCTTAGTTTTGCTAAGGTTGATTACCAACTGACGAAGTTTGCAGAATTGAACTAGGGCATCAAGTTGTCTATGTATACCATCAACATTAGTGAGAGAGGAGAACGCCATCGACAAAAAGGAGTATGGCAATCACCACATCATGTAAAATGCAACCATCATCTACATGGGCATTATGTTGAAGAAAATCCTCTAGCTTATTGATGTAAATGCAGAAGAGTGTCGGAGAGAGGGCATCCTTGCTTGACTGCAATGATAAACTTGGTTTCCTCAATTCTTAACACGTCCCCAATAGGTTTCAAGGCTAAAGGTAGGAAAGACCACAAATGAGAAGGCACATTTTGAATTGCTAGCCATCTAGGGGTAGCTTACAATGCCACATAACTGGATATTTGAGTTAGGGGACCATTTGATAGCCCTATAAAGGGAATGACCAACATTCCAACACAATTTACTCAAAACCCTTCTGGCCATAGAAGCATTCTTAAAAAAGTCATAGAAATACTCTTAACAAGCATGTGACAAAAGCTAACATTAATCCCTATTATTTTATCCATACAGAGTTGATCTAGACATCAAAAAAATTGAGAAGGGAGGGAATTCGTATTGACACAAAAAGAATGCAATAACATTCCTCACCTTTTCTCTTCCTTTTCAAGCATCTTTTTCATGCTAGGGTTAGGTTCAAGCACAAGAGAGTTCCTTCCTTCTAATCTTGCGGGGGTATCGGTTCCTTGCCCTTCTTTTCATCCTTGTTTGTAGATGAACTCGTCTCCATGAATGAGGATAGGGGTGTTAAATCTGGTAGTTTCATGAACAATTTCTTCACCCACGTCTCTTCTCCTCCAGCTATAGAGTCACAAGTTGTAGGAAATTCTGTTTGGACGCAACCCTTGATAATTTTATTTGTACTTTCTCCTTCACAACATTTATTTTTATTAGTTCTGCCATTCGACCCACCTCCCTTGCTTGGCCCATCCATTTAGTTGAACCTTATGCTTTATTTCATATCCAAAGTGCGCCTTCTCGTCTTGTTCTTACTCTTAAGAGGGAAAACAAAGGGAATGTTAAAAGGTACCTTGAACAGAGTGCCAAAAAAATGACACAAAAAAAAGAAAAAATGAAAAGACCAAAAAAACAAAAGTGCAACGAACACAAAACAAAAAAGACAACTAGGACGACTAAGCCAACACGCCTACATGCAATGAATGGAAATAACTTATAAAAACTTTAATGGCGGACGACTCTCGAGCTACCTCCAACTAGGGCTAGAGCTCCACGTTCCCTAATTACTAGTTTGGATCTCATAGCTTAATGATTATTAGTGATTCACTTTCGATCTCTATAGATTTAATATTTTTACATAGAAATTGCCAATCCTAAAACGAGGCCCAGAATCTCATCTTCGTTGTTAGAACCTATTGAGATTTTTAGTGCATAAGACAATAAGACAACACAATTGCCATCAACAACTTCATTGTTAGACACTGTGGAGATTTTTAGCACACAAGACCATAAGACATCATAGTTACCATGGTTCTTTGATTGAACCTCCTACCCAACCTTTTGTGAATTTCCTTTATAAGCCCCATCAAAATTTAATTTCATAATGTTCTTTGCTGAGGGTTTTCATCTCACATGCTTCCTATCTTTGCAAGTAGGAGAGACCCATTAGTGGGGCTATTCTTCTTGAAATTTTAGTTGTACAAAGTTTATCTTTTCCAATTTGGTGGTTGAGTGATGTTAGAGTGATGAGTTATGATGCCATAATGAAGTCTTAGGTAATCCTATCATAGGTTCACAAGGTGTTCTTGTTCCTAATTTTTGTAAACATCTTTGGATGTGTTTTAAAAATAGTTGATATGGTGTACCCCATTTTAGAGCCATAACTAAACTGTACCCTTGGAAATATTCATCATCCTTGATGAGCCATGCTCGATAGCTTCTATACAGATTTAATGGAACACTCCATAGTTCGCATACCCGTACTCGCCGAGTACTTGCCTAGCCCCCTAAATTTTTAATTGGCGAATACTCGTCATTGATCGGCAATACCAGACAAATTAAAAAAATACTTAAATTTACTAAAAAAAATTATACAAATTACAGTTGCAAAATGTATCAAATGAGTCTGTAAAACATTGGGGAAGTGTTTTTTATTAGATTTGAGTAAAAATAAAGTACAAAATCGCATAATCACGATTCATGTGAATACAACTGTCAACAAAAAAAATGATACTTATACAAACATCTACAATTTACAAGAATCTATAATTTTCTCTTTCCTGCTCTATGGAAAACTAAGGGATACTGAGAGTCTAGTCCTCCCACTTGGCTGCCCCTCCTCGTTCTACCTAAAATGTTGTCCCTGTGGCTCCACCTTGGTACCAGATGGTTGTGACTCCTCCTTTGCCTCATCTTTGACATCTACAAGGATGTCATCCAATCCAATCTCTTTGTCTGTTGTACATTACATAGCTTGCCTCTCGAAATCAACAATCTCATCATTTGTGAACACGGGGGTCTCCTCATCATGTACAATCAAATCACTGTAGGGATCGATCTCATATAGATTGATAGAGTCTTGTGATGTGTTTTCCACCTTTTTTGTGCGAAGCCGAAGGTTGTATTGCACAAAAACCAAATCATTGAGGCGTCGTTGACTCAATTTGTTGCTTTTTTTTCGTGTGAATGGTGTCAAACAACTCCAACTGCACTCACATCTAGAAGCACTACAAGGTTGAGCTAAAATGCAAAGGGCTAGCTTTTGAAGATTTAGGGTATTCCCACCCAAAGCTTCTCACCATGACCCTGAAAACAAGATATTCAAAAGTTTGTAAGTAAATATGTTAATAATTGTAAATTTGTAATTTGTAAGGTATAAGTAAAGACCTAATTTTTTATTACATGGTAACTGTGTGGTTCTCCCTTGGATAGCTAGTGCTGAAGAAAAGAGCTTCCCCTTAGCTTGCTTGTATTTCTGAAACTCTAAAATAATGAGGTCCCTCACCTCAACATTAGGTGTCATACTCCCAATGCATGTTGAGAGGCCCTCCATAACCTCTCCATTAGCATTTGTGAAGCCATTGGAGTAGAAAAACCTGGGGTTAAGGTAGTACCCTGCTACATGGATGGGTTGGTGGAATTGATTGTTCCACCTCCGATCATTCAACTCTCATATGGGATCAAATTTGACACTATCCCTCTATAATAGTTTTTGATGGCCTTTTTGGCCATATCCATGCCTTCATAAGTGGAACTCATTGGGTTTTGCTCCCCATCCACCAAGTGCAAAATTTATCAAAGGCTCCGACACCTACAAAGTTACAAACAAAATAAAATTACAAATTTACAATTAAAGTAAATAGTTTAAAAAATTGAAAATAAAAAAATCAACTTGAAATTTAAATTGAAATTTGAAGTTACCTTGACGATCTTTGTAGATCTCTTCGTAAAGGCCTCATCAAAAACTACCATTGCGACCTTGACTCTGTGAACTTTCTGTGAATGTTGAGTCCACCATGCTTGACTCACAAACACCTGCTTCAAAGTTGTCAACAAATTGCAAATACTTTTAGGCATAAAAAAAATGTATTTGGATTTTGCTTGAATTTGATGTAGTGGATGTTCCTTGCTTGTGTGTACCACGACTAGAGCCCACAATTTCTGTCATAGCTATCTCAGTTTCCTCTACCAATGCGGGTCAATGGCCGCTGTTAAGGCTGCTTGCATTCTTGTGCTCTTTAATTTATTTTCGTCCGACAATGCAAGCTTCGCAACCATCTCTCGTTTTGCCTCTTCCGTTACACTGGGACAAGGCGTGACATCATAGATAGGAATGCATGAAATATGGCACTTGAGGCGATTGATGCCTCCAAAAAACTTCTTCGAGCAAAACGTACAAATCGTAGTTGTCTGGGATGTTCTAACTTATATGGCATACTTCCAAGCAGCGGTGCGAGCATTAGGTGGAGCTAGAAGTATTCTTTCCCCTTGTTTAGGAATTTGTTTGTAGAAGTTACATTTCCTTTCTTCTGTTGTTTGTATTGCTCTTTGGCCTCGCATACTTTGTTTCTACCAATGGAATTAATAGAGAATTTTGTATTTGAGAGGGTCATTCTTGTATACCACCATTGTTTGTTATAATCAAAGGTGTCATTTTGTAATCTAATTGTGTTTTTTTTTAATAGGTTGATGGTGGTTTATATTCTTGATCATTTGGTCTCTCTCTTCTTATTTCATCCTTCAAGTTTCCGTTGACCATCAATTGAATATAACTGAAATAAAGCCTCAACTACAATGTTTTATTTTCCTTACTTTTGGGTGAGTTTGATTTTGTATATGCCGAAGACTAATGATTGCCAATTTGCCTATATTGGTGAATATTTCTTTTTGGGAAAAAGAAAAATAAATTCAATGGCCGCTTATGGCTTGTACATTTGGAAACTATTATTTTTGGGCAATGTTTTCATTTTTTAATTGTGTGTACTCCTGCAAAACTCAAGATCAAAATATGATATCCATTTTTGACATCGTCCCAATTCCTTCATTCCTTATCTACTATCTTACAATTATGTAACAGTACAGTTCCTATGCATTTGTTAATGTAAGTATTGTAGTTTATGTTAAACATCTTCTTCACCATGTTAGAGGATAGTTGTTTCTTATTATGTCTATTCAAATCTCTTTGTATTTTTAGGAAATGATCTGTAGTGAGTGTTATCTATTGTACTTGAAGTCTTAGGTGTATCTATTCTGTTAATTTTAACTTCCTAACACTCGTGTCTAAGATCTCTCTTGGAGAATATTATAGCTTATTTAAGGGCATCTAGGGTTGTATGTTTGAGCCTTGAGGTATGGAATCCTATAGTGTATACACTCTCTGAAGTTTTGCCTTTCCTCTTAGCCAAAAGGACAGGCGCACCGAGAGGAGACTTAAGATGGTTGTGTATGTCCGTTTCGTAGTAGTTCTTGTAAATATCTTTCTTTTCTTCGTAACGTTATCTGGATTCTGTTTGGTGGTTCATATATTATTAAGCTAGTACTTGGGAAATAGATTTGCAATATTGATAGAGTAACAATCTGAACTTAGCCTCAATTTGAGTTTTTAGTTTGTTGTCGAAACTTCCTTAAATAAATACCTCATAATAATGATTAAGTTGTCACCATAGATTTTAATGTTTTTATCTTTTCAGGGGTGGATAACATGATCTTTATTGTATATTATGGTGTAGCTTAGTATTATGTTGTATTGGCCTTTTTTCATAACATCAATACCATGGTGATTTTTATAATGTTGAATTTGCATTTTTATGTTTGGTGTGAAGGTATCCCACATTTGGATTCCCTCACCATCTGCTAGTTCAACCTCTTTATATTGGCTTCAACTATTGGGATGTCGAATTTTTTAGCAAAATTGGTGGAAATGTTGTCTACATCCTAGAATTACTAAGATTCAGGATTGTACTTCGTTTCTTCATGGAATTTTAGCTGTCAAAAGTTTCTCCTTTCCAATTTGATGTCTGAGTGATGTCATATTTTAAAGTTTTTATGTTAAAATGAGGCCTAAGGTGATATTATCATAGGTTCATAGGGATTCTTGTTCCTAATTGTTTGTACACTTCCTTGCATGTGTTTGATACATAGTTGATGAGATGTAGATTTGATTGGGGCCGTAAACTATCCTTACAATTTCATCTCTTATGTTAAAAAACTTTGAAAAGTCAACCATTAGACAATGTTGTAAAATGGGCTTTAGTCTATAATATGAGCAACTAATGCAACATTTAATGTGCTGTTTTCCCCATGCAAAATATGATGCTCAAAGAGGCACACTTAGATCATGAAGGAAAGCATGGAGTTGAATAGGAAAGGCTCAATGCATGTATTTTGCGGTAAGGAGTGACATCTAGTTAAAAATCTGCACCTCAAGTTTTGCTTGATCAATATTTTCTTTCCTCCTTGGCCTTAGACAGTAAATAGGATTTAAGGTATTAGGTAGAGTTCTTGGAATTATATTCCTTATTCTAATTGCAAGGGTGTTAGTTAATGCCTGAAGATGAGCTCATTTGCAGTGCTCTATTTGTTGGGCTTCCTTGGACTTATGGTTAGTCTATGTGAAGAGGACCTGCCTTGTAGCTTTTTGAGTACCTCAGTTAGTGAAAAATGTGCTTGTTTGTTCACATAAAAAGTATTTAAAAACCCTGGAGTCCATATGAATCTATCCATCATTAAAATTGTAAGTTTAACATGACTATTGGAAGATCTAGTTGGACTTTTTCCAAGCATCAATCTTACTTTTCTCTATTACAGTGTTGCTACTATCAAGTTTATTACCTACAATAGGTGAATATTGCAAAGATGAGGTGCCAGGAATGTCATGTGGAAAAGGTTTTATGGTGCACAATAAGATATTGAAGTGAACAAAATTATGGAGAGCTGACAAAGCTGTAGAAAATACTGGATGTGTTAGGGGATAGTAGTAATGAGCTGTTCTATGGAGGAATAAGGTTCGGATTCTTCAGTTTTTGTATTTATGCACTGTCTCGGTTAGAAGGGAATCTGTAATACAAGTTGGCTTCTCTGACAGTCTTGTTATTTTATGGTTAATATTTTTGTTTGCTTTTGCACAATAATTTTTGCAAGGAATTTCAGAGTATTTGCAGTAGAAAATTGTTGACTTTTTCTTTCAAGAGGGAGATGAAGAGCTTGCTTATTATTTATCATTTACTAATTTGTTTTGCATTGTTGGGTTTGTTTTGTGCAGAACCCCGAAGTTACTTTGAAGCTTCAAAGGGAGGTGTGGTTATTTACAACACCTAAATATGTGGTTTCTGTTAATGAGATTTAATTTTTACTCTCGTATTCGGAGAAGTTTCCCTCCCATTCTGTATTTACCATTGAATGTGTTGGGATGAGTTTCCCTCCCATTCCTTGCTATTTTTTTTCTATGTTTTTAGAACCTGGAATTTTCAGCTTAAGTATTTAAAATATTGGCAGGTTGACTCTGTCCTTGGAGATCGACTGCCCACAATTGCAGATATGAAGAATCTCAAGTACACAACTCGTGTTATTAATGAGGTGCAAATCCAGCTTTACCATTTTTTCATATTTTGGAGGCTCTGGAAAGAAGCTGGTATATTTGTGGATTATATTTTTTGATTGATCATCTTGGAAAACTTGGATAGGATTTTGGTATATTGATCTCATGGTTGTTTTCTGCAGGCACTACGGCTTTACCCACAACCACCCGTGCTGATTCGCAGGTCTCTCGAGAATGATGTGCTTGGTCGATATCCTATAAAGAAGTGAGCTCTAACTGAAACTAACAAACTTTCACTGGTTCTAGATTGTAGGGGCATTGTTGATTAATAGCTTGTTCTATAAGCACTTGTAAAACATTTTCATCTGCAAGTATACAATGTTACTATGCCTCAATTTAGCTTCAAGTATGCGTGGAAGTAAATATTAATAAATATATGGATAAAGTGATCACATGCAAAGAGGGACCCATACCCCCAATATGGGTGCTGTCTACGCTAGGACCTGAAAATTTTTCTTTACCTTTTACCTATTGATTTGGTAGATAGATTCATGGCACATACCTCTTCGTCATCATAAATAACTGTGTTTTTTTGCCAGAAATTCATATGCATTTTCTTATCATCTTGTGATTCTATATGTTCTTTGGTTTAAGTTCTTATAATTTCCTATTCAAGTTTTGTGGGGCACTTCCCTGTCTTTCATATCCGTTTAATAAATCAATTACAGTCCCATTCATGGTTCATTGGTTGTTAGTGGACACTGATAAATATTTCATTTTATTTATTTTTCTTATGGATGTTGAAAATGAAGTACATTTATATTGCAGGGATGAGGACATTTTTATCTCAGTGTGGAATCTTCATCGGTCGCCTCAGTATTGGGTGGATGCTGATAAGTTTAAGCCAGAGAGATGGCCTGTTAATGGACCAAATCCAAATGAAAATACAGAAAATTTCAGGTGGTCTATCTTTTTCCCTGGTGTAAGAGGGTCGATAAGCTAACCCTGAATTGACATGACTAACATGGAAACCTTAAATGATGTTCAACTTCCATATTGCATGAGTCATATGTATAATGTTGCATTTTTTTAATCAAAATTGTGCTTTCCAAACAAATTTTTCCAAGGAGGATGACTAAACTAGAAACCTGGTATCTTAAGTTCTCTAGCAACTCTGTTACATATGCTTGGTATGCATTGGACTGATAAGACCTTTCCAAGGAGTTGACCTTCATGAATCATAAAGGATCTGCTCAATAATGTGACGTTTTAAATTTCTTTTTTGGGTATTCAAGATAGCCAATTTTTTCCTTGGGAAGTTTAAACTTTTTTAAAGAGAGTAGAAAAAAAGCTGACCTCCTGAATTTTATTTGAAAGGACCAAGTAGCACAACCCTAGTGTAGTAGTTGCTGACCTTTATTGTGTTTTCCTAAATTTGAGTACGAACTGGAAAGTTATGAATCTAGAAGACTATTGAGACAATGTGGCAAGATGTTGGAATATTAGGTTAGTACATCACATAGGGATGTTATTGGCATTAGTTATTTTAGAGTTAGTGTGTGAGTATGTGAGTTGTTGTAACGACTCACATAGGGATAAAGCATAGTTGAGTGTTTGTTGGAAAAGAGTGTGATAAGGCTTGACTCCTTTTTAGGAGATCACTTGCCTATATGTAATTTTCTGTTGAATGAATAGAATTAATTACATTTTTGTGTTATCTCTGACAAAAAATTATCATTGGTAGCAGAGCAGGTTGATCGTAATGGAGGAATAACAAAGATTCAAGGGGCAGCCCCATGTCTGTTTGTTGCCCTGATTTATGGCTTGGAGATAACTTATTGAAGTTATTTCTATTTATTGTTATTAAACCAGTGTAAGTAAATAGAGAAACTTTTTATACAACAGTGTGAGATTTTGTGTTGTATGCAGTCTGCGGGAGAGAATCTGCACATCAAATTGAGACATTTTTCCCTGAAGGAGAATTTCTTAGAAATTGTGAGAACGTGTGGATAGGTGAGAGATATTATGCCGAGTGATGTCTGAGTCAATGGGTTGAAGAGATGCATCGATTCAGCGTACACAACAATTCTGAATTCGAGGAGTATGTGAATAAATTACACCCCTAGCAAAAACACTGCATGTTATGTATTCTTGTGATTTGGTTCCGCTGCCTCCCTAGCAAAATAAGAAGCGCCTATTTCAGAGCTGTGCCTTCAACTCAGATCTATGTTTCATGGCTGCCATCTCTGCATCTGCAATTTTGTGTTACTCCTCACGCATCAGTGATGAGACAGTCTCCAGCGTATTGTTTGTCTTGTTAAAGAGGAATGCAATACGTAACACTTGGTCTGAATTAGTACTGTGAGTCTGTGGCCGCCACCCTTAATCTTGTGCTTGTTCCTTGTTACATTCTCTGGTTTTGTTTCATCTTTTTTGGCGGAAAAATCAGAGAGTTTGCCGTAAGCTACAACCTGATCCATGCACGTGTTCTGCCATGCTTGGTGCTGTCCATCCACACATCAACACTACTAGGCTCCTGCTATATTATCACCTCATTCTGCTTGTTCCTCGTCACATTCTCCGGTTTTGTTTCATCTTTTTTGGCGGAAAAATTAGAGAGTTAGCCATGAGCTACAACCTGATCCATGCACGCATTATGCCATGCTCGGCGCCGTCCCATGCATCGACTCTATTAGGCTTCTGCCACGTAATCATTGTATTCTGCCATGCTATTCTTCCATGCCAAGTTTAGTGGTATTATAATGTTTTAGGAAGTAGTAGTTTTTTATTATAGTTTGTTATCAATCTCACTTTATAGCATTTATTAGTTTCTTAATTCTAAATTTTTTATAGTTTAATATGTATTTGTGGCGTCAAGTTTAATTTATTAAGTCTATATGGTCTTTGACTCTTTAGGATGCTTAAAGGGTTTAGGTGAGTAAAGTTTCAAGTTGTTTTATATGGTGCGTGTAATTGTTAATTATGTTGTTTAGTGTTTTTCTTAGAGAATATTTGAGTCAATTAATTGTTGTTAGATGTCAATAATTAATAAGGTGTTTACCTTTTACAATTTGAGTTTATTCTTTTTTAGGTGTCAAATCTATAAACCAGGTCTGTAGTCTAGTTGTCTTATTAGAGTCAGTGTCAATACAACATGTTAGTGTCATAAAAGTCAAAGTTAAATCCATCCTTGTAAAGGACACATTATTGGGTGAACCCAACGTCATAGGGAATGTGTGTCTCCATTATGTGGGGGGGAAGCTTTGTCATAAACACGACATGCAATAGAGCTAAATCATGCAGGAGGTCAGAGGAAACGGAGGAAGGAGGCCCATTAGCAACCTCAAGTTTGCCACTAACTCAGTGGTTGTAGGTCGTAATAGCGGAAAAGTAGAAAGAGACCAAAAGACAAAAGTACCAAATAGTCATCACCGTCGCTGATGTACTTCGGCTACAGAAGATGCAAACCTGCACTAATCGGACTAATGCCAAGAATGGTGTCTAGTGGCAGTGTCTACCATTTATGTTGTTCGTGATCAGGTGGCAATGATCAAGGACAGTGGCTACAAATGTGAGTTTAATGAGGTGGTCAGCACCCACTGAAGACAACGAGGACCCAATTCTCAATTTTTGTTTTTTGTTTGTGTTTGAATAGTGAAAATGTGTTCACACTGTGAATAAAATTATAAACAGTAGAATGTGTCCCTGTTTATATGTGTGTAATCAAGCTATCACGAATAGCTGAGCATGTCTCTATTCGTGTAGAGCTGAAATGTTTATAAACAAGCGATAGCAAATAGATGAGTGCACCCGTATTTGTTTATCCTTGACATATGTGTGATCAAATCATCACAAATGGCTGTGTGTCCTTATTTGTGCATATCTGATGTGTGGTGTAAACAGATGTGTATGTTCACATATATGTACAAGTATGAACTCATAGCATGTCCTAGTTCATACTTGGATTGGTGATATGTTTCCATCCATGTGTGTGTCAAACTACATGTTTGTTTTCAGAATGTGTGTAGTGTTTGCTTTTCCTATGTTCATACTGTGGGGCGGGGGGCGGGCAGAAAAGGGGAATGTTGGAATATTAGGTTAGTACACCACATAGTGATGTTTTTTAGTATGTTATTAGCATTAGATATTTTAGAGTGAGTGTGTGGGTACATGAGTCATAGGGATAAACATAGTTGAGTGTTTGTAGGAAGGGTGTGATGAGACTTGATTCATTCTTGTTTGGAGATCACTGGTCTTTATGTAACTCTTTGTTGAGTGAATAGAATTAATTAGATGTTTGTGTTATCTCTAACTAAAAATATCACAAGGTTTATTGTGTGTGAGAGGGATTTGGTTCACCATCATTAGAACATGTAGAATAATGGACATTATGCGAATCAATGGACCAATGGACCAACTCAAGGATCATTGATAAAGTAGAGATGGAGTGACCATTCATATGGTGGCATACCTTTGTATGGGCACGTTTAAGCCAAAAATCAAGTATATCGATCTAGTAATGGGACTAGTTGAGGGTCCTAATCCGCAAGTGGTTCTCTTCCCTCATTTATTATGATGACCTCACTAAATAGTAGTTGTACATTTGCTGATCCGTCTATTACTCAGTGTAACAATAAATTCAGCAATTGAACAAAACAGCCAACAAGATTGAATTTGAAGATACTGATGAGGTTCTAAGGCTGAAATTCCTAGTAGGGCTCTTCTCATAAATTCAATGGGAGATGGATCTCAATGCTGTTACTTCATTGGACCAAGCATTTATTTTTGCATTATGATAAAAACCAAGTTAGAAAAAGGGTCAACCAAAGCACCATCTTGGACACCACAAAAGTTGATTTTTTTTAATTTTCCATCTTTTTCTTATTTTTCTGCTTCATCAATTTCTCCTTTGTCTTCCTTTCAAAAGAATTCTGCTCTCTCTTCTCCCAAGTCTCATTACAGAAACAAGCCAAAAGACAGAGGACCTAATGAATATTGTAGTTATCAAATAATATGAACATTCCTCTAAATGCATCATACAAAAGGGAGCTGAAGCTTAAACACTTGTAGCCAAGCCACAAAAAAGAGGACATCAATCAATTGCATTCAAGAATCTAAATGTCACTTAGCCACAATTTGTACTTATGAGTATCGAATACTCCTTTGCAGACAAGGAGAGGCTTCTTTGAGAAAAAAAATGTGAAATCAAGAACCTTCTAGTCCAATGCATTGTTGATAATGGAAGGATGGATAATTTGGTGTTAGTATTTGCTCGCATCTTTGCAATTGTCCACAAAGCCCCTTTCATGACCTTATAATCTTGGCTAGGTGAAGACTAATAGTCCGCTGACTTTTGTCAATAAAGCATGCAACATCATTCTGATATTCATACAGATTGCCCTTTGTGTACCATTATAAACACTTCCTTTATTTTTAAAGAAAAATAAAGAACGAAATTATCTTATCATAATGTCCATGGATGACCAAAATAGGTCATTTTTAACAAAAAAGAAAGAGCAAAATTATTTTAATCATAATGTCCACAGACGACCACAATAGGTCAATGGGACTCTAAAGTACAACCAGTTACAATAGCAAGAGGAAGTCAAAAAATTGCTCCAACACCTAAAATAGCAGTGCAATCCTTATTGGCCACAATGAGAGTACACAAACAATGATTGCCTTGGATAAATTTGTTGGATTCTCCCCAAGGGTGTGAGATGCGACTATTCAAGAACCTTGATGGCATAAGAGAAATTGCAAGGTACATTACATAAGCTTTCCAATGATATATCACACGCTAGTGCTTGACAAGAAATTCCTTGGACTACTAGTGAGCGACCGTGTGACCCCACAATGAATTTCTAAACCTCCATTAATTCTTTGAACTGCTGTGTTGCAGGGGTACGCCCCCCGGCCCGACGCCTCCTGTTCGGAGGCGCCTCCGGCACGGGAATGTCCCGGGGACGCCCGGAGGTGTCCCGGAGGGGCACGTCGGCGTGCCGAAAACGTACGGCACGCCGGCGGGCGCCTCTGGGACGACTCCGGGCGTACCCGGGGCGTCCCCGAAAATTTCCGGCGGCTGTCGCGAAAAACTAAAAAAAAAACTCAGAAAAAGCGAGCGTGGAGTGTCGGCGAGAGGTCTGTGGCAGCGATTGACGTCGGCAGCCGAAGCAGCAGGAGTAGCTCAAAAGCCAGCGGGAGGTAGGGCTTTATTTTTATTTACATTTTTTTCTTTTGTTTTAAATTTGTATCTTTATATTTTTTAATTTGTTTTTTAAATAAATTTTTATTTGTATTTTATATTTATTTTTAAGCATGTATTTTAAATTTTTTTATTTTAAGTTTTGTAGTTTTGTTTTACTTTTTTCATTTTCATTTTCTTTTAATGTTTTATCAATTTATTTTTAATGAATAATTTATTTATTTTAATTTTTAATATATATATATTATGTTTTGTAATTATATTTTAATTTATTTAATGTTTTATTTGTTATTTATAAAGTTTATGATTTTTTTTAAAAATATCTTTTATTTATTTATTTATTTTAATTTTTATTGTTATTAATTTTTATATTTAATTATATATATATATATATATATATATATTTTAATGATTCGAATTTAATGGCGAACTTTTTTTCGAACTTTATTCTTTGATGAACTTGAACCGAATTTTATCCTCTTCGAACTCGAACTCGAACTCGAACCTTGTGACTATGGTTAGGATTGTCGATGCCCGAATCCCAACTCACCCACCCAGTAATAGACTTGATTACATGTATTTTGGCTTTTTCTGATTGTTCTTGGAGTTGCTCTCCGAAACTATTGGATCTAGCCGCCCTTTGCCAGTTCGGTTTACGCTTTTGCTGATGGTTCCGGGAGTGGACCTTCGGAATGCTGTCAGAGTTGCCATTTTAGTGCGATTTGCACAACTCGAGCCCGAGCTGGGTCGATCTAATGAGTTGCACTTGGAACAACGAGCTTGATCGTAATCGGATACTCGAGTTGGGAAAGAAATACTGAAAGGATGAGGGAAACCATGTTTCCTTCTCCTTAAAGCGGGATCAAATTAGTTAATTTTAAATTTTTCATTTAATACAATATAACTATTAAAAATAAAATAAAATATAATATATGCTAAAAACACTATTTAAAAATAAAAGTTTTTACATTTTTAATATTATAATTTATATTTTATTTTAAATTTACAGTTTACATTTTTAGGTAGTATTTAAATTTTATTTTTAATATTTTTAATTTTAAAATTCTTTTAAATATATATATATATATATATTTTAAATATATATATAGAGACGTACCCACGACGTATCCAAATCAAGGTTTTTGAAAAATGACGTACCCGCGTACCCAAATCGTACCTGTACCCGTATCCAAACAACGTAGCTTTGAAGTAATGATAAAATTGAAAACAAAATCATGGAATGAGAATTATCATTATCGGAAAGAATAAGTTATGACATCTTTCCAAATATATATAATATGCCTATTTTTGGTTGAACTATGAAAAGATAACAATGCCCAGAAAAGATAATTAGAAACCCAAGTGTGAAGGCTGACATAAAAGTAGGTTTTATGCCATCATGAAGGAGTCCCATGAAAGAGGGTCTGTCTATGTACCCATATAAGAGAGATTTTTTTCGCTTCCGATCTAAGAGGGTCCATTGGCTACCTCTGTGTGGTTATTAGTTTTTGAAGGATCCATTTAGTATCCTGAATCCTAATAATTTTAAACTATTCTTATTATTCCATAGTTACCCAAGTCTCAGGGACATGGGGATGGACTTTCCGGGATGGCAAAAAAATTCTCAGATTTTGGGGACAGAAAGAGGACAGCTATTAAAACAATATATAAAAATTAACATATAGATATTTTAACTTTATTCAATGAAATGTAGGGATTTGAACTTTATTTACTGTTTTTCACGGTACTTTCGGAATTAGAGTTCAATGTTTTTGTAAAATTAATAGCTTGGAAGGAAATAAAAATAAAATAAATTCAAAAAAAATTGGGCAAGTTACCTAAACATTTGGGGTGCCACCAAAATCTAGGGGATGTGTCCGTGTGTAACACTGTAGACTTATTTTGATTGGAGATGGCAAGTTGGTTATAGCTATGGCCTCATTGACTGCATTTCCTGAATTTTATGTTAGAAATTTGAAATTCGTCAAACTTTTTGCTGATGCTTAAAATTCATTGAAAATCGTGATTTAATTCACGGGAATAAAAAATCATATTAAATAATGTTAAAAATCATGATTTAGGGTTTACTATGCAAAAATAATGTTAAAAATTGTGATTTAGGGTTTACTAATAAAAAATAATGTTAAAAATCACAATTTAAGGTTTACTGGGCAGAAATAATGTTAAAAATCATGATTTAGGGTTTATTGGGCAGCTTGTGTGAGTGTGGCTATGCCAGGGCATAGGAAGCTGCTAATTGCTAAACTTGTCGTGATTTGAAGGCTGTCCAAGTAATTGCGATTCGCCCTTATCTGCCGGTCACACTCTACTCGATGCAATGCCCGCCATAAATTTTCTGGGGTCATTGGCAAATTTTCCCGCTATTAACTTGTTCAATGATGTGGGTGAGCCTCATTATTATCAGGTATTAATATTTTGAGATTTATTAAGATTTTCACGGCATACTCATTCAACAATAAATCTTAATATTGATATTATAACTATTAAGATTGATTTATGACATACCCATAAAAATATAAAACTTAAGCATTTCTTTCAAAGTTATTTTATCCAACGAACATGTAATGTATTTATATTTATGTTTATAGTTTATTAAATATTAATATTAATATAAATAATATTTTATATTATATTTATAGTTTATAAAATATTAATATATTAATATAATATATTATAGTTACCTTTATAATTTATAATATAATATATTTATAGTTATATTTTATAATTTAAAATATACATACATACATACATATAGTTTTAAATTTATTATTTATAGATTTTTTTAAATACATATTTTTTAATTATATATATTTAAAATATATTAGATGTATATATTCTTTCAGTCAAATTTAATCACAAATTTTATAGCTGATTTTCTTAGCAATGATTTTTTTACGAATCTTACCCTCCACAATTTGAATGCGGCGACTTAGGCTATGGCCATCATATTCTGATTAGATCTGGCAAGTTGGTTGGACTATGATTTAATTAATTTATTTCTCAACAGGATGTCAACAATGAATGCCAAATGACATCTATGCTAGATTTGGTGATGACCATACTCTAATGATAATCCTAACTGGAAGAGTTGAATAGGGATTTTCATATGTCTTGATCCCTACTAGATTAAGTAGCTTGGATCTACATACTAACTCTTACATTTCTCTCTCTATATACATAGACATCCATGCTTGATTTCCCAACTGGGTGCAAATATCGAGATGGCAGTCCATACCGACGATGATTTTCTTCAAATTCCTCCCACATCCTTTGTTATTTAAAATAAGATTCACTTCATTATTTAACAGAGCACAAACTTAGACGCTATGAAAGTATATATTGTATGGAATCTGGCTGCTACTTGGCTTTACAAGCATCCATTTCAGTCTTTGAGGAGACAATGGAGTGATTACAAGGTTTAGTAAAAAACAGTGATGGCAGACCCATGATACTAAATGCATGCAAGATGAGAAATAAAAGACCAATTTATAATTGCATGAACAAGGGATGCAGGTGTAGCAACTAATGGCTTCTGCAGGAGAATTGAGAATTAGAACAAATTAAGATTTTATTGGGATTGCATTATCGAAATGAAAGTAGGGAACTTGCGTGCATGTGTGAAACCCTCTTGAGGAAAATAAAAAGAAATGGTATGGTGGGAGCTCATAATGAGGTACTGGTACTGACTGATAGTAGCTCAGGTGAAGCAAAATGGTAAAATCTTAAATAGAAGTTACAAGATGCATGGAAACACAAGGGAGTGGACTCTTCATAAATCTACGTCCACTTCTATCTGGATTTTAATATTTGTAATTTAAGGCAATATAAAATATGAGTTATGGAAGCTCAAGTGCCATCTATATGTGGCAGCCACATATTTTACTACACACTAGATGGAATGTTATGTAAATAAACACAATGTAAAATATAAACTACAACACATTCTGAGAGGGTTTAATGATAACACATCCTATTAAAGTCAATTTGTTGAAGGCTATTGTTTATCTCTTTTTCCGTTGTCTCTAGACAATTGAGCATACATAGTGTTTCAGAGGTGTTGTATGATACCGAGTTCATTTGGAAATGAAATGATTTTGCTTTTTTTTTTAAAAATTTGATAATCATATCTTGGGTGATACTATGACATTGGAGCGAAGACGTATATAGGTAGTTTATTCTTTAGACCTTTACAGTTAGAAGTTCGTATAACAATTCTGGGTTGCTGCGGACTATCTTCCCCATCCCTGCACATGCTTATGAATACGAGATACAACAAGGCTGGTTAGAAATATTGAAGAGTTCAGAAACATGGAGCTGTAGTATGGAGATGGGACTAACCAAGTCATGCTTGTAGATTGATGCTCCGCTGAGATGTTTTTGTCAATCACATTAAGATGATTAGCCACAAATTTGGGACTCCAACCAACGCATTATTTTAGCTATCCTGAAATAAAAAATAAGAAGGGTTAAATGCATTTAGCAAGTCCTTTCCTTGAAGGCTTGTCTATAGCTTATATTTTAATAAGTGTGCTCATAGGCTGGACAGTAGGCCTTCATACCTAAAACATTTCCCATAGGCTTACTTATCAAGATATGTCCATAGGCCTTTATATTAGCAAGTGTGCTATATCCAATACTAATAATGCCCAAAGCTTGATCCATAGGTTGTTTTCAATAATTATACCCATCGGCTGACTCGAAGGTCGTGTTGACAAATCTTCCACAAGTCAGATTCTCTCTTGCCACTTGGAAAGTTCTCATCTCTAGCCAAGGAAGGAAGAATACATTGTTTTCCTTGGTAAGGGGCCTTTGCTACAACAGGAAAAATTCGGAGGGGATGGTTCATCAAAAAAGGTTTGGCTAAAGACAGGGCTTCGGAGAATTCCTTCGGACTTTTAAAGTCTGAAGGAAATAACAAAGGGGAGCCTATAAGCAAAAGGAAGTAATTACTTCGGACTTTTGTCCGAAGGAATACTTCGTTTTCAACCAAAAGTCCATTCAAACAAGAGGCAAAGGAAGTATCCTTTGGAAGGGTCGTTTTCAACAATTCCGAAGGGCACCTACCCTTCGGGCAGGGACAAGACCAAATTCTGAGAACCGTCACAAAAAGCCCGGGTGCCCTCCAATTTTTCAGAAGGGCACGGGCGGAGGACACTTGGACGGGTAGAGGACACTTGGTCGGTTGCCGAAGGGCACATTTGAAATCCCGAAAGGCACATTTCGAAGGGAAAGGCAACGGAAAGAATCGGAAATATATATACAGAGAAGACCAAGGACATTTCAAAGAGCAGAGACAAAACAATTGGAATTCTTTCCGACTTTTGTCCGAAGGAATTCCTTCGGACAAAAAGTCCGAAGAAATTCGGAAGTGTCCACGGAGGCTAGAAGACAAAAGACAAAGGCAAAGCAAAGAAAATGAATTCTTTCGGACTTTTGTCCGAAGGAATTCCTTCGGACAAAAAGTCTGAAGGAATTCGGAAGCTTAAACAAAACAAAAAGGCCGCAAGAAATGAAGACGAAGGGAGAGCAGAGACAAAACAATTGGAATTCTTTCGGACTTTTGTCCGAAGGAATTCCTTCGGACAAAAAGTCCGAATTTCTTCGGAAGTGTCCACGGAGGCTAGAAGACAAAAGACAAAGGCAAAGCAAAGAAAATGAATTCTTTCGGACTTTTGTCCGAAGGAATTCCTTCGGACAAAAAGTCTGAAGGAATTCGGAAGCTTAAACAAAACAAAAAGGCCGCAAGAAACGAAGACGAAGGGAACCTTCGGACTTTTTGTCCGAAGGAATTCCTTTGGACAAAAGTCCGAAGAAATTCGAACAAATAGCCCAAGGAAAATAAACCCGCGGGAAAGATGTGAAGCCAATAAAGCGAAGGAAAGAAAGCCGCGGAAAGTGACACAACGGAAGTCTGAAGGAAAAAAGCTTCTGGTGACGTCCTGCAAGCCGTCAAATTTTGACCGCAGGAAGTAACCGTTGAAACCAAGGAGATAACAGGAAATCCGAAATAAATGGATGCCGACTGTGCAAAAGAGAATAGAAAATAGATAATCCGACGAACGAGTCGAATATGGAATCCTGCCAAAAATAGACACGAACAGGAAGACCAGAATAGAACGAAATACATGCAAACATCGGAGCTATTTTTGAACATCAGTGAAAGCTTCAGTTGACTGATTATTAAAGTCCTGTTCATCTCCAGTCAGCTCATGCATACGAAGGTCTAAATCAGTTTCAGCAGGAGTCCCAAATTCGAACGACGAGTTGACTGATCCAGATTTAGATTTGACTAATTGATTAAACGCCACATCCACTAGAAGCTTTCCATGCGAAAGAGAATGATCTCTTCGTCCAACTCAGCTTAAATAACGTTTAACTCAGCGTTCAAACACTACAACTCGGCATCAAGTAGCTCAGGTGGAGTTCTAAAATTGACATCTGCGTGGATTTTCATGCAAAAAAGAGGTGGGCGGTTCATGACAAAGATAACTTCACTTCATCAAACGAAGAAGCTTCATGCAAGGACAAAAAGGAAAATATATTTTATTGAAAGGCCAAGTAAAGCTTGGACTTAACAAAAGTGAATCTTTCTCTTCAAGTTCTACGCCAATCTTTGGCTTTTTGTAATTCTCTCTATATAATGGCTTTCAGCCTTGATAAAAATGATCCAATTTCTCTTGGTTAGACCAGACTCTGCCTTTGGTGAGTTGTGTAATCTTTTCGATCAATAAGGACTGTACTTTCAGATTTCAAGCGTTGGCATAGTGTATATTTCTTCAGCAATTTGCATAAGTGGTAGAGTTTTCTACCTTCCCAAATTCTGTTTCATACCTAGTTACTATATTATCCTTGTGCAGGTCATGTTCAGTGTTCGTTATTGTCTTTTACTGAAATTGTAAGTGGATGTTAGGTGGCAGCAAAGTGTCTTTTATCAGACCTCTCTCCATCGTTTTCCCTCAGATTTTAGTTATTGGATCGAACCTCTGCATGAAATACTTATGCATAAGTGATTAATTGAAATCTAAGGTCTTTCTTCTCTCTTGTTTGTTCAGTGTTCAAGGTTCCAAGTTGAGTAGGATCAAAATTCTGATGTATCACCCCTTTTAAGCAGGATTTCCCCTTTATGTTTCCTTTCTCCCTTTTTCATGGTAGTCCGCAGCGTAGAGTAGAAGTCCAAATTGATACATCATACAGGAACCAGCGTTCTCTGGAGGTTCTTCTCACTATTGAGGCACCCACCCTCGTGAGAAGATCCCATTGTTTCAGCGGGATAGAAGAATGGTTGTTTCACGCATGTCTTCGAATCAGGGCGTAGCTCCAGGTTGACAACAGTTTTTGGCATGCCCGGTGGGACTCATTTTTCCTGGTTTTAATGAAATTGCAGTTGTAGCAGTGTTCTTCAAAATATTCGGTGACTCCAAGCTCAAGTAGTTGCTTTAATAGTTCAGGACAACTTCCATGTAGGTCTGTCTTTATTGAATTATCGTGAATGAATTTTGATGGCTGTGTATGGAGAGAATTCCTATGCTATGTTTCCTTATCATCTCGATGATGGATCATACCAGCCTAGTCATGATACCTATGAGCCTCTTTATGAGTCTAATCAGCCTTATCAAGAGTATTACCAACGCTGTGTTGAGCCTTATCAAGTTTCTCATAATCAGCCTTATCAGGGGCATGAATCTTACCTTCCTGGTAAGCCATATCAGCCTCAGGATCAGATTTTGTTTCTTGCATATGAGCAGTATTGCCTTCAAGAAAAAATGAATGAAATAGAGTTCAGAATACTAGCATATGCAAGAAAGGTTTGTTCTAACTCTCAGTATGAGGAAGTAAATGGTCTATTTCGAAATGTATCCAATGATCCAGAAGAGATAAATGGACTATGTATTCTTGTATTGGAAAAGATAGAGGCTTGGGAAAGGCAGAAAATCGAGTTAAACCAATTGTCTACAAAAGGCTATGGTGCTTCTTATTCTCATGAAGTTCTTAACCATCCCCAGTATGCGCCAAGGGAGCTTTCTAGTTGGAGTCAAAAGCCTATTCAAGAACCTATTCAAGAGTATATCCAAAAGCCTATTCAAGTGACTATTTATGAGACTAAACCTTCTTAGAGTCCCCTTCCCTCACCAATCATCCCTCAATCTCAGGTTGTCCAGGAAGACAAGCAGGTTCCAGACTTTGATAAGGTGATGGCCAAGTGGAAGGAACAAAATACAGAGGTCTTTAAGAGTTTCTCTTTCCCTCTCCAAAATTCCCGAGATAATTCCTTTTCCCTCAAGATTCCAAAATCCAATCATGATCAACCCCCCATGCTTCATAGTTTCTCTCAAACAAATGAATTTCATCACCCTCCCAGCATCCCCCTTCCTTAGGAGGATCTTGTTTTGTAGAGTATTGAGAAAGAGGTTGCAGCTATAGGGCAAGTTCTTGCAGAGTGTGTAGAGGATGCTTCAGAAGTGTTTGAGGAAGAATTTCCTATTGATACTTCTCTTGAGGTTGTAATTAAGCATCCAATTATAGCTAAGAGTGAGAAGACTAATCTTGATGTAGATGAACTTTTAGAGGCGCTGGTACAAATTGAAGTCATACATGAGTTACATGTATCTCCTATTGAGAAGGATCCAAATAGCGTTATAGCTGATTCAGTTCAAATAGATCAAAATGAGGAACATAAAGATAATTGGCTACTGTACTTTGAATCTCCACAAGAGATTGAAGAGCTGGATGAACTCGCAACAACCAATAAAAAGGATATGGTCACTCAAGAACCATGCATAAATGGGATATCACTTGACAAGGTGGTAGAAAACAAGCAATCTGAACACAATCAGGAAATACTTGGTGAGTTTGTCTTTGTTGGTGACTGGTTTGCTGTTGATGACCCATTTGAAAAGATGCTAATACAGTTGGTTGACAAGGCAAATGCCTCATCTGAGGTTATGACTAATAAACAACTTGCTTTGCAAATTGTACCATCTCTCGGAAGGAGTGAGTTAAAAAATTTCCCATTTGATCCAGGCGGATCATGCCTTATAATGGTTAGTTAGGTTATTTAAGTTGTTTCTACTTTCCTCCAAGTGCTGTTCAAGCACAGTAGTTTGCTTTAGTTTTTGTCCCATAAGTGCTTGTTTGCAGATTTGCTTTTTAGTTAGTTTTCCGCTTTCGTGTTTTTCCCTTCTTATTTTTGAAGGAAGAGGTACTACAACAATGATCAGAGCGGATTTTCAATCAGAAATCCGGGTCACCATTTGGGAATTCGAATAACGTCTATACATGATTTGAGTTCTCAAGCATAGCAGACATGCTTCCCAGTTGAGTCGCCAGAATGTTGACAAATCTTCCACAAGTCAGATTCTCTCTTGCCACTTGGAAAGTTCTCAACTCTAGCCAAGGAAGGAAAAATACTTTGTTTTCCTTGGTAAGGGGCCTTTGCTACAACAGGGAAATTCCGAGGGGATGGTTCATCAAAAAAGGTTTGGCTAAAGACAGGTCTTCGGAGAATTCCTTCGGACTTTTAAAGTCCGAAGGAAATAACAAAGGGGAGCCTATAAGCAAAAGGAAGTAATTCCTTCGGACTTTTGTCCGAAGGAATATTTCCTTTTCAACCAAAAGTCCATTCAAACAAGCAAAGGAAGTACCCTTCGGAAGGGTCGTTTTCAACAATTCCGAAGGGCACCTACCCTTCGGGCAGGCACAAAACCAAATTTTGAGAACTGTCGCAAAAAGCCCGGGTTCCCTCCAATTTTTTCGAAGGGCACGAGCGGAGGACACTTGGACGGGCGGAGGACACTTGGTCGGTTGCCGAAGGGCACACTTGAAATCCCGAAAGGCACATTTCGGAGGGAAAGGCAACGGAAAGAATCGGAAATATATATACAGAGAAGACCAAGGACATTTCAAAGAGCAAAGACAAAACAATTGGAATTCTTTCGGACTTTTGTCCGAAGGAATTCCTTCGGACAAAAAGTCCAAAGAAATTCGGAAGTGTCCATGGAGGCTAGAAGACAAAAGACAAAGGCAAAGCAAAGAAAATGAATTCTTTCGGACTTTTGTCCGAAGGAATTCCTTCGGACAAAAAGTCCGAAGGAATTCAGAAGCTTAAACAAAACAAAAAGGCCGCAAGAAACGAAGACGAAGGGAACCTTCGGACTTTTTCCTTCGGACAAAAAGTTCGAAGAAATTCGAACAAATAGCCCGAGGAAAAAAACCCGCGACAAAGATGCGAAGCCAATAAAGTGAAGGAAAGAAAGCCGCAGAAAGTGACACGACGGAAGTCCGAAGGAAAAAAGCTTCCGGTGACGTCCTGCAAGCCGTCAAATTTTGACCGCGGGAAGTAACCATTGAAACCAAGGAGATAACAGGAAATCCGAAATAAATGGAGGCCGACTGTGCAAAAGAGAATATAAAATAGATAATCCGACGAAAGAGTCGAATACACACAAATAGACACGAACAGGAAGACCAGAATAGAACGAAATACATGCAAACATCGGAGCTATTTTTGAACATCAGTGAAAGCTTTAGTTGACTGATTATTAAAGTCCTGTTCATCTCCAGTCAGCTCATGCATACGAAGGTCTAAATCAGTTTTAGTAGGAGTCCCAAATTCAAACGACGAGTTGACTAATCCAGATTTAGAGTTGACTAATTGATTAAACGCCACATCCACTAGAAGCTTTCCATGCGAAAGAGAATGATCTCTTCGTCCAACTTAGCTTAAATAACGTTTAACTCAGCTTTCAAACACTACAACTTGGCATCAAGCAGCTCATGTGGAGTTCTAAAATTGACATCTGCGTGGATTTTCATGCAAAAAAGAGGTGGGCGGTTCATGACAAAGATAATTTTGCTTCATCAAACGAAGAAGCTTCATGCAAGGACAAAAAGGAAAATATATTTTATTGAAAGGCCAAGTAAAGCTTGGACTTAACAAAAGTGAATCTTTCTCTTCAAGTTCTATGCCAATCTTTGGCTTTTTGTAATTCTCTCTATATAATGGCTTTCAGCCTTGATTAAAAATGATCCAATCTCTCTTGGTTAGACCAGACTCTACCATTGGTGAGTTGTGTAACCTCTTCGATCAATAAGGACTGTACTTTCAGATTTCAAGCGTTGCCATAGTGTATATTTCTTCAGCAATTTGCATAAGTGGTAGAGTTCTCTCCCTTCTCAAGTTCTGTTTCATACCTAGTTACTATATTATCCTTGTGCAGGTCATGTTCAGTGTTCTTTATTGTCTTTTACTGAAATTGTAAGTGGATGTTAGGTGGCAGCAAAGTGTCTTTTATCAGACCTCTCTCTATCGTTTTTCCTCAGGTTTTAGTTATTGGATCGAACCTCTGCATGAAATACTTATGCATAAGTGATTAATTGAAATCTAAGGTCTTCCTGCTCTCTTGTTCGTTCAGTGTTCAAGGTTCCAAGTTGAGTAGGATCAAAATTCTGGTGTATCACCCCCTTTAGGCAGGATTTTCCCTTTAACTTTCCTTTCTCCCTTTTTCACGGTAGTCTGCAGCGTAGAGCATAAGTCCAAATTGATATATTATACAGGAACCAGCCTTCTTTGGAGGTTCTTCTCACTATTGAGGCACCCACCCTCGTGAGAAGATCCCATTGTTTCAGCCGGATAGAAGACTGGCCGTTTCGCGCACGTCTTCGAAACAGGGTGTAGCTCCAGGTTGACAACAGGTCGTATACTCAATGTTTGTGCCTGTAGGCTAACTTGTAGGTCTCATTTCAATATTTGTGCTCATAGGCTGATGGTCTAATTGTCAATATTTGTGCATGTACATTGACCTATAGGTCTTATTCTCGATATTCTCTTTTACCCCGTTCCTTTTGTATAGATCAAGACACAAAAAATTGCAGTTATCATCAATTAAAGGGCACAAATCACACTCAAGTTTTAATGGTGTCAATAGTTAGTTGTTGGCACTAATTTCCACAAGTTTTTCTTGATATAGTCCTCTTACATATAATTAGGAGAGAGAATATTGATTGTATTCCTTGGAATGTGTACCCATTTAAATTGTATTGATATATATTTCATTAATGCTATTAAATGCATTGGTTGATGTTAGGAAGGTGAAAAATTTAGCTGGATTGTGTCAAATTTAAAGCGACCAAGTATGGGATTGGTATTTATTGTTGGAAGGATTTTGACATACTTTATTTTTAGGAAATGCTATCTGAGTTTTAATTGATATTCACAAATAGAGAAACATAAATATTTCATTTAAAGCTGGCTAGTGTATGCCAGAATTATCCTAGTGTTTCGGGTTATAAAAAGAATTCAAATAAAAATTCTAGCAGGGCTACAAGAACGTGTCCAAGCCTGTACCTAGCAATCAAATCCCATCAACATCTAGCTCCTATTTTTGCACATTTATGGGTGATTTACTGTTATTTACATTATATACTTCATGGATGTGTCATTAAGAGGAAATGCTTCACACAAACACGCTTTCTAAATGTGAAACTTTAGCTTCCTCACCTTCAACTTAAGATTTTCTACCTGTAGCTCCACTGCCTTGTTTACCCAATTGCATCATATAGCTAAGGGGCTTAAACTCCCTTGACACCTTTAGCTTGAAATGGCTTTCAATGGATGGTTCGTTTCTTTTGTGGACAAAACATGCACTTTTAGTAATTTTCTTCTAGTTTGTGTTGTTTTTATTTTATTTTTCCAAAGAAAAAATCATAAACTTTAGTCATTTGGAAAAAGTTAGTGTAAAAATGCAGAAGCATGGATAACCAAGAGCCAGAAAAAATACCCCCAAGAGTACATATAAACAACCGTATAAAAGGCAATCAAGCCACAAGCATAAAGACCCATATAAAGACAACATATGATGCTGCCAGCAGACCAAATAAGACCCCAAACACGAAATCCTGTCCCTATTTGAGATGTATGAGAACATGATTGTATCTGCCCAAGAAGAACCCCAAAGTGATCGCTAAACAAGAGTCCACGTTGTTGATTGTGTCATAGACCAGGATCAAATAAAACAAAGAAATCCATGAGAAATTGTGTGCAGTAGGTTGACCGACGCAGCCACTCCATCAAACTTGCCTCCAATAGAAAACATCAGAAACAACTCAGGTCTCACGATCAATCGCAGCACCAAGCATCGATACAATATCAATACAAACATCAATGCAACAAACAGAGTATAATAAGACCAGCACCAGATTAAGAGTGCCAAATACTGATCCCTATCATCACAAAAACAGAGTGTGTTGAAACCTCATCCCCCCAGCCCATGGAACATAAGCCTAAAGATCATAAAAATTGCTGAAGACAGGCGGTTGAGAGTCACCATCCTTAGTCTCCATCTTCACCCACTGTCCCAATTCCAGCATTAGACCTTCTTTGGAGAGCAAGTCAGTAAAGGTATTCAATTCATGGTAAACATGTTTATATGAAACAAGGGTGCAGACCACCACTAGTTGATTTACCTGTTCAAAGATTGGGGTCAAGAATATGCTCTCCATTCTATTCACCATCAGCATACAATTATTAACCACCTGAGACTCACCTATCACTTGTAACTTATGAAAATTACAGTCCGAAGCAATCTTGAGAAGTAACGTGAGAGCAAATAATTCTGCAAAATTATTTGTTTCCATTCCTAAGCCCACTTTGAACTGAAAATAATGGTTGTCAATGTATAAAACTCCGCCAGCACCACATCTAACCAATATACCTTGGCTTGCCCCATCAAAGCACTTCCAAGGCATAGTAGGATTGATCACCATTGGAGTCTTGCATTTCCTAACCTTATTTAGATTTTCAAATACTTTGCGGATTTGAATATATGTCTAAAAAGGAGGAATAAAAGTATTATTGAAGAAATCCACATTCCTAGCCAACCATATCCCCCATGCCACCACAAAAGGCAAAGCTCTGAAGAGCTTTAGATCCTTTATACTAAACCAGTTCTGCAAACAGGCTACTAGTCTTTCCCCATGCCAAGCACTATGTCTCCTAATTAAAACCCCCAGTTCATCCCACACATCTAGCATGTAGGGACAACCAATAAATAAGTGATTAATGGTTTCATAATCAACATTGCACAATACAGGTTCCCAGAGTATCCCATGTTAAAAGTTTATTAGTCAAAGCCAACCACATAAAGGTTCTTATTTTAAGTGGAGAATTGACCTTCCAATTGGGTTTCCATGACCATAGCTGATTGCTAGGTCCATCATAAGAGAATATAGTTTTGTATCCAAGTTTAGCAGTGTATTCCCCCTTAATAGGGTTTTTAATCCAAACAAGTTCGTCCTCAACCCCTTCTCTAATCCGAACATGACTGCGAATCAAAGTACCAACAAATTCATCTCAAAAATCACTGTCTCTACCCACAAGACCCAATTGGTGTGCCTTCAGCCCCCCTTGTTGGCAAATAGAGGTAGTATTAGGATAAAAAACATGAGACAAAGTAGCAACACCAAAATCCTAAAGCTGATAAATAATATTATTAGGAAGCTTTTGAGCATTTCTAGAACTTTCCACCCAAGGATTAGCCCCGATCCTAACTTTTCCTCCATTACCAATTTCCAAACTAACCAATTACCAACCAAAGGGAAACCCTGAACTAAAACCTTCCAAGTAATATAGACATTAGTGATGGATTTAGTAGGTTTCCTAATCTGCTCCACTAAAGAGAGAAGCTCCATATATTTATGCTTTATGACCTTCCACAAACTGTCCTGAGATATAAGTCTCCATAGATTCCTAGCTGCCAACGCTTTGCTAAAAAATTGAATATTTCTCAGTCCCCAACCTCCTCCTTCCTTTGGCTTAGCAAGTATCTCCCATTTATCTAGAGCCATATCGACTTTAGCTTTTTTGCCGATCCAAAGAAATTTAAAACATCTTTTCCTAATCTTGTCCAAAACACCAACCGAAATATGTGCTAATCCATGCCAATAGACATGGACAACTTTGAAAACGGACTTCACTAGAGTCAACCTCCCTCCCAAAGAGAGCCACTTGTAACACCACAAGTTTATATACTTATCAATCTTGGTAACCAACCACTCCCAATCCTGTTTCCCATAAGCATTATGTTTCAACACAAACCCCAAATATTTAATTCCAGAGTGAAAATTAAATTTGGAAAAGGGAAGAATTTGTAATATGTCTCTCAACTTCAGAAATAGTATAACATGACAAAGTGGACTTATGCAAATTGACCTGAATCCCTGTGGCTGTACTAAAGGTCTCCAAAAGATCCTTATATCTAGCCGCATCACTAAGTGAACCATCACATAAAAGCAAGACATCATCAACAACTAAGAGATGTGTGAGAAAAATGGACCTTCCCACTGATCCCTTTAAGCAACCCTAACCTCTTAGCATCCTTGATAGCTCTATTTAAACCTTCAGGAACCAATAGGAAGAGAATCAGAGATAAAGGACAGCCCTGACGAAGCCCTCTCCCAGACTTGAAGAATTTGGAGGCGGAACCATTAATAAGAACAACAAAGGTGACCAAAGAGATGCAGCCCATAATCCATTTGACTACCTGTAAATTGAAATCAATATATAGAAGTATTATACGAAGATACAACCAGCTAACTCTATCAAAAGCTTTAGATATATCCAATTTGATGACTATAGCGGGCAATTTCTTTAGTTTGATAGTGTAAACCCTCTTCAACAACTCTTACCGCACCATGTATTTGTCTCCCATTCAGAAAACCGAATTGTTCCTCAGAAATAGAATCTGAGAACTTTTTTAATTCTTTTAGAAATGACCTTAGCAGTAATTATGTATAAATAGTTGCAAAGGGAGATAGGCCTGAAATCATCAAACGTTTCAGGGCTATCTTTTTTTGGGAATCAAAGCAATAAAGGTTGAATTGATATCCGAAGGGATCCTCCCATTAAGTTTAGTTTCCTCAATCACCCTTATCAAGTCCTTTGTAATCAGCTCATAAAAACTAGAAAAAAATTCAACAGTCCATCTATCAGGACCAGGACTTTTATTATATTGAATTGAAGAAAGAATAGTTTTTAATTCATCCTTAGAAACCACCGCCATCATCATCTCATTAATTTCAACAAAAGAAAAATTAGGAAAGTAGGTAGTGAGCTTCAAAATTTCTGCAAGATTGGCTCTATCATCCTCCTTTAAAATTTACTTAAAATGATTGACACTTAGAACAACAAGTTCCAGAAAAGGCCTAGCCATGGATCCATCCTTTTTGGGCATCTCCCAGATAGTGTTAATATTTTTTCGGTGGTTAGCAAAATTATGAAAAAAATTAGTATTTTCATCCCCGGCTTACAACCATATAGCCCTACTTTTCATCCTCCATTCAGCCTCACAAGCCAGTTAAATGTCTCCTCTTAGTTTCTCTAGTTCTCTAATCTTGACCTTATCTTCAGCATTGAAGACCCTCATAATCTGAGAAGCATAGAACTCCGTAATCTCACGCTCAGTATGATTAAGACCCTGAGCCTGTAGTCTGGATTTGCTAAAGGCCCATTGTGAAACAACTGACCTGACATTCCACATGTTTTTGATAAACTGATAACATGTTGTGTCCCCAACTTACTATCATACCCTTTCCAACAATCTTTGACAAGAGCCAAAAAATCCTCATCCTCCAACCAGGAAGGATTAAACTTGAAGGGACCAAGTGGTTTGTTAGCCTCAATACCGAGTTGCAACAAAATAGGGAAGTGATCAAAATCACCACCAAGAATGACCCATGACCTGATCCGATCACCCTCATCCATAATAGCCTCTGATACTAAGAACCTGTCAAGACTCTAAGCAATGTAATCATCCCCTATCCTGTTATTCCTCCAAGTAGGGACAATTTAAATAGGCTCAACATCAACCAGCCCAACCTCCTCAAATTTATGAACAAACAATTCAGCTAAAGGGTCTAATTTCCTTGAAGACCTCCAAACCTCAGATCTATTCAAAGTGAAGTTTAAATCACCTCCCAAGATAAGATTTTTTTCCTTTAATAAATCCAAATCCATTAACCTATCCCAAAACAAAATCTTATTTTCATAGGGCCCATAGATATTAACAACAACAAAATCAGACCCCTTTTTCAAAGAATGTAGTTGTGCCCCTAATCCAAATTCAATAAAGAAGGAATTAATGTGCCTGAAAGATCTCTTCTTCCATCCCAGAATAAGTCGTCTAGCACGACGTATAGAATCCAATGTAATGAAGGGCTAATCCTTCATAAAAGAATGTAAAATGCCTTCAGCTTTTATACCTTCTATCATAGTCTCTTGTAGAAGCAAAATTTCAGGATTGTGAAGTTCGCATAACCTCTTCAAGGCAGATTTTTTGGAGTCACTGCCCAAACTACCCAGCGCCCAAGAATTTAGAGAGAACACTAACATCATGTAACTTTCCTAGGGGTCTGATTCGCTCTAAGTGCCCCGCCAATAGTTTGTTGTTTCCCACTTTGGATATCCCTTAATGCTTTATCTTGTACTAGCTTAATGTGTGACTTACTCCCTAAAATAGATTTGCATTTCGTCCTCTCTAAATCAGGACCGAGACCTCCCATGACATCAACCCTTGCATCGCCGACAGTCTTTGTTTTGGATCTGAGATTATAATTATTACCTCCAATAATGTGAACCCCTTCCTCTAAGCTTGAAGAGGATTGTTTATTGAACCTATTAAGTAGGGAATTTGAGATCGGAGGTGTAGAAGACTCCAAAGGTTTCAAAACAAAGTTTTGTGGAGTCAAGTCGATAAGCTGTTTATCTTTCACTAATGTAATCTCATGAGACCCATCATCAAAAACCCTTGATTGAGATGGACATGGGTTGATTTCCCCCAAGGCCGGCCATTGTTCAATAGATAGAATAAATGTACTAAAACTTTGTGTAAAGGGAAGTGAGGATGTAGAAGACAACCCCTTGTCCAAAGTAATAGGATCGGTTGGAAGATAAATAGAAGGTTTTTGAGAGCTATTATGATTAATATTCCAAGTGCCAAGAGTCATCAAAGGAGATTTCGTTTCCCTCAACTCCACAACCTGACCTTCCCTATTTACAGCCAATAACTCTTTCCTAGCCCCCTCTAAAGCCTCCACAGAACATCCGGTTCAGGTGTAGCCCCATTTCAGGATTGGTAACCACCTCCATGGCTTTAAAGTTTTCCTAATTGCTTTGAGTAAGATCCACTGCTACGTATAATCCTTGCCAATATTCCACTTGTACTTCCTTCAATCGACATAATAACTCCTACTGTTCTGCATTGCTCTTCCCTTCCTCTGAAAAAACAACATGCTTCTTCTCGAACAACCTGAGAGAGGGAGGATTTACTCTCTTTTGTTGCCATATCTATCTAGTGAATTTCAAAGAGCAAGCATCAACGAGATGCCCATAAGCATGACATCGAGCACAATGAAAGGGCATTTTTGAATAATCAAGACTCTGAGTATACTTCCATATGCCAATATCAATTTCTATGTCCTCAGGGAGGCCTGCACTAAGATTCATGTCAACCAATATCCTAGCCAAAGATCGATAATTCTCTTTAAGCTTTCCTCATCCCAATCCAAAAAGGTTCCCAACGAGTTCCCAATATCTTGAAAAATTCTAGTTGACCACAGTTCCAAAGGTAAGCCTGGCAATTTAACCCAAATAGGCTGCACTGCTTTGAATTCCCTTCTCGGATCAAAACATGGAGACCATTTCTTTAGGCCCAAGAAAGAAGAACCCAAAACCAACTTCTCTGTAAATCCTCGGAGAATCCTCTGCTGACTTAAAAGAAAATGCGAAACATCCTCTAGCCAGGAAAAAGAACTCAGGGACAAACCTTAAGATGGGACTCCACACAGAATCAATCCATGTCCTCAGAGTCTTGACTGAGCAAAATCTGCCAAAGAATCTCCCAGTTAATGTTATGGCTTCCATCTCTAGAACTTGTTGAATAAGGATATCTTCTCCTAATACCAAGTTTGCCCTTCCTTCTCTCAGTTTGACACACATCTTTTCTGCTTCTTCTCAACTGAAACCGATCTGACCTGTGAAGGAAATACATCTGAAGTTTGTCCAGAAAACTCAACTTGCTGAAGACTACTGCCTCCAAGTCCATCCACATGTAACTTCCCTTTATTCCTCAGCCGTTCCAAATTAGAAGACAATTCCCAAGATCTAAACTCCTGAAAACCTAAATCCCCATCATAAGAGTTACTACATCGAGAATGTTGGAATTTTTGCTCTATTTCCTTAGGGTTAACCTCCAATCCATAGTTAACTGAACATTGACCTACCGGATCGTTGACCATTTGTGCCAAATCCCTTTTCCTTTGCCACTTTTGAGTCAGGTTTGAATCGACTGGAAAAATCCTTTCCTCATCAAATGGATCCTGAGAATAGTCAGTAAGATCATCTTTGTCCACCTCTTGACAAACACCTACTATCGGGAAAATAGAAGACCCATACAATATTTAGCTCATAAACAGGAGAGGGCTTCAACTTCCACCGCCACAGTCCAAACGAGTCAGGAATAACTGAACAAAACCAATACCACACCAGTCCAGTGCCAGAATCTACATACTATATATGGAAACGCCAAATTCCAGGACCTGCGAAGACAGTCCATGGATGTCACGACCAAAACAGAGTTAATTATATTTCATATTCTGCCCTATGAACATCCAGAACCCTGTACTAGACCAAAAAGTCAACGTCTGCTCATGTGGGTTGAAAAATTGAAGATGACTTATTTTGACATTTGGTCAAACAGTTCCCATGCATATTGTCTTCTATGTATATACTCGACTGGCAAGTAAATGTTGGCAGAATGCAGGTCCTATTGTTGTCCTCCTCCCATCTATAGTTAGTCTTCAACCACGCTGATCACTCAATTTATCAGAAACCTAAAAGCATAACTACCAACCCTAGCTGGGTATTATGTGCATTTCGACAAACAGTTTGCATGCATCCTTTAATCATGGAAACAATCAAAAATAGTTTGTCAAACCATTACATGTATGTATAAGTGCTCAGAACACAAATGGATCCCATGATTGTTTGATAGAACAATGGTGCTGTTCGCCCTATCCCACTCTTAACAGTATCCCTCTAGAAGTTCATTTCTGTATCTTTATCATGTCCCACTCTTCCTAATAGAGGTGCTCGAGCTTTCTTTTACTTCCAAATGCATGATGTTATCTTCCTTGCACTACCAAATGCGTGACCTCTCAAGGCATTATCTTGCCACTTCATTGAAGGGCACACCCTATAGGAACACAGAGTCTGCTTCGAAAGCTGAGGTGGACTCCTTAAAATGCATTCAGAATGCCATTGAGCATATGCCTGGGCTTAGGATCAACGGAAGCTCTGATATCACATTTTGGAAGCACAATTCCACCCTCTTGTCCATTTTTTGGCCTCAATCCTGATTTGTGGCCTCGATGGAAGCCCCGTGTTGTTTTTATTTATTAGAGCTTAAATTACCTTTCTTTTGGGAATGGAACATTCAAGTTTGAAAGATCTTTATTTCCTTTGGAAAGGGAGGACAAATCAACTACCTTTGTAAACATTTTGCAGTAATTGAAATAAGTTTTTATAGCACCTTTCTTCAGTATATGCCATTATTTAGGTCTTATTATTATCCCCTCCGTCTTTGGTTGAATACTTTTGTGTTCAGAGCTTTCTATGATTCGTGATCTGGTTTAGTAGAACACCATGATTGTTTGGTTCTTTGTTGTTTGCACATATACAATATTTCTTTTGGAAGCTTAATTGGATGTTTTCAATCTTTTGTTAGTAATTTAGTAGGTTCCTTTATTAAAAATAATTAATGGGGACTTGTCATGAGTTGGTCTGAATTGAGGTCCAAATGTTCAACATAATGTCTTGTAATTATGACCTACATCTCATTCCATGTTGCAGTTATCTGCCTTTTGGAGGGGGGCCTCGAAAATGTGTTGGTGATATGTTTGCCACATTTGAGGTGAGCTCAAGAAACGTTTTAATTTTTTGAGAGCACATAAAGGTCTTGGTACCTTAATAATTATGCTTGATGCAATTTATTAGATGAAACATGGCAGTCGTGTATACAGCTAGTTAGCATGTTTGCTCACATGATTAATTTAAACATTCCATCCATATCACTATTCTTTGTTCCTATAAATGCAATTTTTTTTTTGGATTTCACTATGTCATTTATTTATAATACCAACTTTTGTATCTATCCCCTAGTCCCCTCTTCAGGGTAAAACATGTTTATTATAGTATCGCAAACATACTTTACCCTGAAGAATCATATAGAAGATAGAATGAAAATATTGGTATTTCAAGGAAATGACACATTGAAATCTGGAAAAACAAAATAAAAAATGTCTTGTCTTAGTGATTATTACCAAAAATACACGAGAAAAGAAATGTCATTACCTGACTACTCATGGAGGAGTAATAATCTCATAAAAATCAACAATATAAAAAATGTCTCCCTGTGGAAATTTGAAAACTAATTTGTTTGTTTTTGTTGTCCTTTTCTCTTCTGAAATGGTGACTTTTTGAATTCTATCTTAAAGAAAGGAAGGCATCGTTCTTTCCCTGCCATCATTTCCTTATTATTGGAATGCTGGTAGAAATTGGTCTTGTTCTAGTTTTCTGTCAGTTGGTTCTAGGCGATTTTGGCCTGACATGGTGCTGACAAGTGTACACATCATTCTTCTTCACACCCTAGACATGCAAATAGCTGCATAAACAGGTGGAACTCGCTTCATTTGTTACAAGGATTTTCTGTCTGCTTCTGCTGATGCGATAGACATCTTACCAAGAAGTGATTTGTTAAACCAAAAACTTAGCACTGCTTTGTGAGCTTCTATGTATTCATACCGAGTATGTTGTTGTGGAATCTCAAACCCTCTGTGCATTGATCTTGAATTTGCTAAATGTTACCATCACAACTGCCAACTCTAATTTTATTCATGGTACTTTTGACCTTATTTATGGCATTATTAGTGAAATCTGAGTCGAAGACCCTTTGACTGTATTGTCATGTTTTTGGGCACATTATGGGTGTTATATTTGCAGTCTGTCACTTTCTAACCAAAGAACTTGTATTTACAGACAGTTACGGCAACTGCAATGCTGATCAGGAGATTTAATTTTGATCTTTCTGTTGGGGCTCCACCTGTAAGTGAATTATGCATATATCTTGTTCAATGTGTGACTAGAGGAAATAGACTTTGTTATATGTTAAAGTGGATACCTCCTTTTAGATATGATTGAGGTGAACTGGCATATTCATTATTAACTCTATTTCTGTTTATGCAGGTGGGAATGACAACAGGGGCAACAATTCATACCACTGAGGGCTTAAAAATGACGGTGACACGTAGAACAAGGCCTCCAGTGATTCCAGTGATGGAGGTTCCAACACTCACTATTGTTGAAGAAAGTGGTATAATCAAGAGTTATAGGGCTTCAAATGGGCCTGGTACTGTTTTAAATCCACAAATTCAGAATGATGAATTGAATCAGAATGAAATAAACAGAAAGGAGGTTCCTTCTTCTTACCCATAACCTTTATATTATAGCTGATGTAGCTGGGATAGGAAGTACTTGCTTGGCAAAGGGAAATGTATGGCTTCCCCTGCAAGGTCTTTCCATAAAAGAGAATTTGTTGTTTAGGTAGTTCTGTGATTTGTGTCCATGATTCCATGCCAATACTGTGCCGTAAGGGATTGTGTTGGTGCTTTCATCTCTCCGTCATTGTACCATGACAAGCTGTATGAACCAGTTATTATACATAATTCATTTTAAATGGCTCCTGCCAAAGATCAGTTAATCTCTTTTTTTCTACATGATCAATAAATCAGTGTCGGGATAAAACCCCTCTGAAATATCACCACAGAACAAGCTGATCACAATTTTCAAATGGCTAAACTCTATTGGAGGACTACAATTCTTTCGTATGTGTTAGTAAATGAATGCTGAAAGAATGAAGAGAAATGGAGGGCATACAACACACTTACACACTTGTGTTACCATTTTTTAATTAAGCAGAGACGGGTTACATCAGTTGGGAAGGTTTCATAACCGCCCATTAGTTTAAACATTAACTAATAGCTAATTATAACTTTAACACCCTCCCTTAATGACTTAATTGAAGGCTGCTCCAAGTTTGTCCTGAAATTTTTCAAACACAATAGGACCAAAGAGTTTAGTCATTACATTTATAGAATGTTCTAAAGATATCAACATGAAATCTGCAGTTTGACATTTTGCTGCTGCTCAATGTAGGGGTTTTGGTGTAGACAAAAACAATAAAGGATAGCCAATAGCAAAACAAAGATCCAATTGTGTGGACATAAGGTGTATCAGATTGTCCACTAATTTGCTGTAGGATGATTCACTGACTGGTGATGAATCTTTATTAGATGATAACTTCAACCTGATCTCCATACTTCTAAATCCAGAATCTTGGAGATGCTGCTCAAACAAAGTATACCAAGCTCATGGAGCCTGCTTAAGTTTGTATAGGGACTTAACCATCTGACAAATTGAATGATCATGACCAACTCGAAAACCTTCAGGCAATACCATGTGGATCTCCTCGTCCAAATTGCCACTCAAGAAATCAAACTGAGTTGTTGTGGATAGAAGCAAACGAACTGTGATCATCTACACAAGAGTAAAAACCAACTCCTTCGTAACGATGGGAGTGAAAACCAATTCTGCGATAGGAGAATAAACCATTTCCTCATCTATTCTCTTATGTTGGGGAAAGCCTTTAGCAACAAGATGAGCCAATGCCTTTGACTATGACATATCATCCACCTGCACAATTACCTGTGCAAGTAACTAAGATTGAGGAATTGCATCTTCTTGCATGTCTTTATAGTGGATATTCCCTGCACCACTAGTGCATGTAAGTTGACCAGATCAGGGTCAACAAGCTTATAGGGAATGTCATCCTTCTGCACATCATGTATGGTGGAGTCTCCCTCCACACATGCATTTATGTTGACTGTGGTAGGATCAATGAGCCTATACAAGCCACTTTGCCTAATACTTAGAGCAACCACTTTATTCTGTTTGATGACAAACACAATACATTGTTTCCCAGAGAAATGTACAACAGTGTTGGGATTTTCCATTAATTGACTAACAAATAAGAGATTTTTCTCTATGTTGGGAACATACCTAACATTCTTTACTTGATTTTGCTAGCATCAATAATAGTCTTGTGTGTCTTCCTCATGCACATGCTCATCAATAACATTGTCATTCTTTTCATTATTAGTATCAACAATATCAAAATATGAATCATTATCAATTACCTCAATATAGTAAACATGTCCCTTGCCCATGCAACGGTGGCCTTTGGTCCATGGATTCTTGCAAGTAAAACATAAGCCTTGCCTTCTTAATTCATCTCTATCATCCTTCATATTGCTGCTATAAGGCAGCGATCTATGAGGTGACACATATGGTGAAAAAGATTTATTTTGTTGCTCATTTGGTGGTGGTTTGGGCTGCCCACCTTGTGCTCTTTGCTGCCCACTAAAATCAGTCTTTGGCTGCCTTGTATTTTCCCCATTGGACAGTGAATAAGTGACTGCCCTTGGCTGTCCTTTTGGCCCTGCATCACTCCTATATGTTGAACATTCTAAATCCAAAGCCTTAGTGATAGCATTTTATAAAGAAAGAGGGTTAAAAGTCTTAACCAAACCTTTCAAAGGCTCAATCAAACCCTCAACAAATAAAACAATCAACCTCTTCTCACTAATAGTGGGTACCATAACTGAAACTTTTTGAAAATCAACAACATGCCTTTCAACATCACGATCTTGTTTGAGTTGTGCTAACTCACGAAAATGTCTTTTTGTATTTTTTCTATCAAACCTCTCCATGATTCTTTTGCCAAACTCCTCCATGGTAGTAATAGATCCGTGGCCTTGTGTGATTAGGCCATGAAACCACCACTCATGAGCAATACCCTCCAAATGTAGGGTGATGAATTCTAGAGCCTCCTCCTCAAACATGGGGTTAAGTGACAAATATGTTTCCAACTTCTGTAACTAAGATCTCACAGGGAGTTTATTAGTACCATAAAAAATAGGAAGAGAAATCTTACCCAACTTTTGTTGCAAATCTTTGCGGGGCTGCATATTAAGAACCTTTGGCTTGGTTCTTTCATTTCACAAAAATCTCGAAAAGACAAGATCTTGCGTGGCTAAGCGTAGGGTTGCATATTCTCTTTGATGAAACTCCAAAATATCCTCCTTTGGTGTCCTCATCTCTATTATTAGTTTTTTCTACAGAAAAGTGGCCTTGAAGAATTTATGAGGGGGGTTAATAGGAACCCTTTCATTATCATTAGAATGCCCTCCATTGGAGGGATGATCTTTCCTTGGAATAGTAGCATCCTTCAACATGGTTGCAATTTGTATACTCAATGTTTGTTGAAGTTCTTTTTGGCTTTTTTTGATAAAGCTTTGCATAAGCTTAATTTGTTTTGAAGAGAACCCTTGAAGCTCTTGGTCTTCCATAGTCTTTTTCTTCTTCTGATAAAGTATGAACTATTTATCTGCTTGCATCCAACAACCAACTTACAGGCAGACAAGACCGGTGCTCTGATACCACTGTAATGTCTCCAAATGGGATGATTACATACAAAAGAGGTTTTTTTCTAAATTTTACAATTTTGAAAATGAAATCAACAAACCCTAGTTTGCAAAATAAGCTCAAAAAACCTTTGTCAAGCCCTAGAAACCCTAGATGCTACAATAGTAGGGTTTTGTATATGAATTTCAGCGAATTATTTATCCCAAAATTAACTGAATAATTGCAGAAATACTCAGAAAATTAAATGCACAAAACAAGTACCTTTTTTGCCAAATTTTTGAAAGTTCAAGTGCGACTTTATCATGGTTGAAAAATCTGATTTAATTCCAAAAATACAGTTGTTTTGAATATTTTTTCGCTTCCAACCCTTGCCAAAAATCGCCACAAGTGTCCAAAAAATCCCGGCAAAATACAACGAACTTTTTTTGCATAAAAATGGCCAAAAAGTGCCCTTCAAGCCAATTGCCCAACTCGTCAAGTGCAGGAAAATTAGTAGAAAAATATGAGAGCTAGATCTTGCCTTCCGCAAGTGAAAAAGTCTTCAAAACTTATCAAACAATTTAAATAATAATTCTAAAAATTATTATTTAATTTTCTATGGTTTTAGGGTCTTAAACCTTTCACGAAAATCCTCCAATACGTCACGTCAACACGCAAAAAATTAACAAATAAAATCAGAATATTTAATTTGCATAAAATAGACCAAAAGAGGGCTCTAAACCCTCGATCCAAGCTTCCAAAGTGGTTCACTCCATTTGCAAAAATAAGATACATATTAAGCAAGGTTAATATGCAAAAAATGAGCCTCAAAACCCTCACGAAATTTCTCAAAAACTCCTCAAAGTAAATCGCCTCATTTCTAGGGCAAGAACAAGATCTTTTTAACAAAGGTGGTGTAAAAAGACACATTTCTTAGATTGATTAACACTAAAACAACGAATTTCTATTGGGCATGCATCCCAATAGTTTCTTTAAGCATGAAAAACAATTATCAAAATTCAGCATGTCCTCCATTGTAGCTTTCACTTTGTATTTGTATTTTTCAAAAGGAGAGTGAACCACCTTGGGAAGATAAAATATATCATAAGCCATTGCTTGCACTTTTTAGAAACTAGTTGCCTTAATAAAAATAGTAATTAAAATTACTTTAAGGCAAATAAATTAATAATTAATTCATTTAAGCACCTTAGTGGTAAAAATCACTTTTTAACAAATATTCTATTAATTAAGTAATAATTGTTTTATGATAAAAATCACTATTTCGACAATTAATAATTAACTAATAAAATATAATTTCCCAAAAGGGTTCTTTTAGTCTATGGGGAAATAGATTAAAGGTCTTGAATACCTGCTTAATCATGGTATGGAAATGGGGACATCGCAAGGTGTTTCAACAAAGACATCCTCTGACTTTTTTGTGAAAAATAACAATTTTTTTAGGTACAAAACTCGGTTTTTTTTTAAAGTTTAATATTTGTTCTGCAAACTGGTCCACACCACACTTGCCACAATGGCATTCCGGACCTTAGGATTCATGTCATTTGACACAAATAGCTTCATTAACAATAGGGCCTTCTTTTGATGTTTGTCATAATCCGCAAAGTTTGTAACAAGGCTCGTTTCAATGCCAAGAATAATTTTGTCACAATCATGATACTCCGCAAATGTCAAAATCTTATGACTCCGAACATTATAGTCATGGTTAGTTAACTTCTGCGCTTTCAACAAATCTAGGTTTTGTATGTTGGCAACAGGAAAAATACAATTTTATACGGATTTCAGATACTGACAATGTTTTCAGACTTTCCTTATGAAAATAATTTATCGAAAACTCACTTACAGTTTGCTGGAATTTATCAAAGATTACTTACAGTTTGATGGGTTGAGTTTGTTATCCATGTCCTAATGTCGCCTTGCAACTATATCTTCACGTTTTCCCAAGCCCTAATGTCACCTTGCAACTATATCTTCACGTTTTCCCAAGCCCTAACGTCACTTTGCAACTATATCTTCACATTTTCTGATTGTATGTTGCATTCAAACATGACTGACAGCCGTTTTTACCATTCTCCTAATCAATCTGCAAGCAAATCGTACTAGTCATAAAACAGGTCCTGCAAATCGTGTTTTTCGTCCACATGACTGCGAATCATGTTTTTCATCCATATGACTGCATAGGCTTGTCTGGGTTTTAGATGTCCTCCATGTCGCTGAAAATCTTGCTCAGAAATTCTCAATAATCAACAAGAGCAGACTGTAAAGTCGCAAATCCTTAAGACAAATAGCTTTTTATTTCTGGTCTGGCCAACACTGTGAAACTCGCATCTGAGTTTTGTTCTCTTTCACAAGAACGTCACAGTTGTTTTGCTCCTCTGCCTTGCCGAATCACAACCTAATCGCGAATCTCCTTCTGCCTTCGAAAACATGATAGAAATTGATGACAGAAATCTGATGGAAATTGGAGTCCTACCTCCTTTGTGTTGTGTTGACCTTTCCCTGGTCTGCTTGCACAAAATCGCAGTCGTTGTGGTCTCGAACTCATTTTTTTTAATATGTCTCATGTTTTCCTCATGCTCCACAATTAGTCTTGTGAACGCCGAATACAGCTACGTCTTTGCTTTGCAAATGTCTGAGTTACAAAACCCTGCAACTTGACCTCTTCAGTTTGTTGTATAGCTCATACCCTTCTTCCTAGGGTTTCCTCAAACTATTTTCTCCATTTGTATCTGACTAGGGCTTCCCTGAACGATTGGCGCTAATACCAATGCTAGTAAATGAATGCTGAAAGAATGAATACAAGCACATGTATGACCGTCTTTTTATTAAGCAGAAAGTGGTTACATCAGTTGGGATGTTTCATAACTGCCTATTAGTTTAAACATTAACTAAAATAATTATAACTTTAACAATATGGGGGACACTTGAGATATTTGACAGGTTTGGACTTAATGTATCATGTATCTTGTAATTGGCTGCAGCCAGAATAGCCCGACCCAGGGTATTATGTGCTCAAATATAACGACTCTTTAAAAAACTGTTCTTTCCTATCTAGTGACATTATTCTGTGTGCTAGAGTAGTTACGCGTCATATTTTTGAATTTAGGTTTTGAATGAGGAGTATCAGCACTTCTATGGAGTCATCTCTGTTTTCCCAAAATGCGTTATGAGTTACTGATAAACTGTAATTGGAGGTCATGAAATGTGAGAGGTTGGTGTAGGAAAAACCTATGCTATGCAGACCCATAAAAACTTAAATTTACTGATCGGATTCCATATCTATGAATTTTACTGTCACGTTTTCATAATATAAATTTTGCATTCCAGATCTAACCATGACATGCCTAAAATTAGTGAGCAATTAGAATGGTAATAAGGCTAGTGTTAAGTAATTGAAGTAAAAAACCCTTTACTGATTTGACTCCTCTGATTTAAATTTGATGCTAATCTCAATTTATTTTTTCTCCTAACGATATATTGAGAATCTAACGTGCACATCTTATTGAACTGAATAGATTTTGAATATTCTGGAAACAATTAAAACATCTTATACAAAAAAAATGGTATCCAAGTTTCTTATTGCATCTGAATACAGGAAATAACCTTTTCTATGTTTCCTGTCCTGTTTGTATTTAATTGCTGTAATCATGCTATTGCCTGTTGTTCTTCTTCACTTTCATGTCTAGGTCCCTGCGATGTATTTTAATCATGTTTTGCAATTGTTCATTCTCCCTAAGAATCTTCTTGAGAGGCTGCATTGAAGTATCATATTCTTGTGTGTTCTCCACTTTCATTATTTCTTCGTTGCACACATAGTCCTCCATATTATTTGCAATGTACAGAAGATTGATTCTCAGCAAATTCATAGCATTAGACCTTCTCCACCTTCTCCCAATTTTTCGGTATCGATGTTTCTTGTCTAACTGCTTTGGCAATTACATCAAAGAATGTTATCATGCTACATACTCTTTAGAATGAGGTTATCCACTGTAATTAGAAGTTTTCTTGGAAATCACTTTTTTTTGGTATCAATGTTTCTTGTCTAACCAGGTACTACTAACTGCTTTGACAATTACATCAAAGAATGTTATCATGATACATTCACTTTGGAATGAGGTTATCCACTGTATTTAGAAGTTTTCGTGGAAATCACTGTTTGGTATCTATCTTGTTCACCTCAACACGTAGCTCCTCTGGGAAAACAAAGATTTCCTCTCAAAATTGTGTTATCATTCCATGTTGGATGTACGGGCCTCATTAACATAGGTTGAGAAATTGAAGCAGATGAATGGGTATTCTGATCATGGATGTTATCTTGACTGGCTGGTATGTTGCCGCTGTGATGGTTCTGGTGCCTGCAGAATCGTGTGAATTTGCCATGAAAATGATAAGTGCCCAGGTTCAAATTGTTGGAGCGAGAATACCTGTGTATGGTATACTCAGACCTGGAACCATGGAAGACTGACATCGACAATTTTGTAGGCCGAATGATGGGAAGGAGACGAGGATTTATTAGATTTTCCAACTACTTCAGAATGAGAGCAGCAAGAAGGAAGTGTGGCTATGCTGTGGACATCATATGTTGTGTAGGACATGCAATGATGGCAAGTTTCATGGCAGCTTCTATTGAAAGGGGAATTTGTAGCCCAAGATATGTTTGCATATGGGGTGTAGGGGGTGATGGCAGTGGTAGGAAAATTTATTGCATTACGTCGTTTGTTAGGTGGCCAAGAGGAACTAAAATCATTCATATTGGAAGAAGAAATATGGAACCCCAAAAGCAATAAGCATGACCAAAGGAGTGAGAAGCCACCAAAAAAGAGAAGATTTATGCAGTTGGACCCTAGTTCAAATATCTGCTATTGTTCCCCTAGTTCGAATATTTGTTATCGTTCCCCTACTTCAAATATATGCTATTGTTCTGCCTCTAAATGTTCATTCTCCCAGTGTGAATTTTGATCAGAAGTTCCTTGGTTTTTTCAATGTTTTTTTTCCTTTGAATGTGGTGGACATAGACACAACTTCTAGTCTATCCAGGTATCTAGCTCAAATGTTATTATATGTAGAGCATTCCATGCTATGGTGCCATTCCGTCTCAATCGTACTTGATGCACAAAAAATACTCTCTTCCCACTTTCTTTTGGGATCTTCCACCTACCTGTGTTGCTTCGAAGTTGGTGTGATCTAGTTAGCAATTGGGCTATGATCATCTTCATTTTCCTTTTTTTTGGTCATGCTCATAAGAGGGGTTAAAATTGGTCATGTAATATATATTTTTTCGTGAGTTATTTTGTCCACATGGTTAGTTTAAACTCTTCCCTCGCATAGTTTTTGATCTCTTGATTGGTGACTAGGCATTCATGTAGTTTGATACCCCATTTATTCATCCATAGTTTTTTTTTTTTTCCAGTTCAACTCCTCTCATTGTTGCCCTTGGCCACCTATCCCCCTTCATGTTATCTATTTTCTTTATATGGCTTAGGATCTCAAATGGGATAGACACATGGGAAAGTTCCTTTAGGATTATCTCGAATGGGATAGACACATGCATCTTAAAGTTGCTTGTGATTAAATGTCTATGAATTCTCTAAATTTGTCTCCACTTTAGACTTGGCATATAACTATTTCACACTTCATACTCGTAGAGCACCATTGGAACTGCTAGTAGGCCAAACAAGACTTTGCTGGTCTTTCAATCCCGAAAATCAACATCTTTGCATAGTTTTTGAAGAGAGTATAGTGCTTTCCACCCTCCTCGGATTCTCTTTGTTAACCATGTTTCCCATCTGAGCTTGTTAGTGAAATCAAGCCTTATGTACTTGTATGTTAAGACTATTTCAAGTGGATTCCTGTCAAGTATGAAGCTAATATGTTTCTTAGCTTTTCAGCACGAGAAGATCAAAATCTTAGTTTTGCTAGTGTTGATTTGAATTTTGACCTATTTGCAAAAGAGCTCTAAGGCTTTTAAATGGTAACTCTTCTCGAAAGTAATAAAATAAGAATGAAGTTTTAGTATATTGCATTTGCAATAGTTTTTTGCTTGCCAAGGAAATGACAATAAAAATTTAGGTATACTTGATTGTTGTTAATTTGTTGTCTAGCAAAATAGGTCTCAAATTAACTCCAAACAATCTCTGAATTGGTGATGTGGTGGCATGTAGTAGCACTTAAAAGATTTGTCAGTTGGAGAATAGAGTGTAATGCAAACGAAAAATTGACTATGAATGGAATAAGGTATGAAAGTCTATTGAAAATGAAGAGACTTTATCCCACACTAGTTGTGTTAAAGCCCACAATAACAAAATACACTTTGTAAAATAGATAAATGGATTTCAATTAAATTGCAATACAAATACCCATACACATTTAACTAGGCCTAAACTAGATGTTAATAGAATATTTTTTTAAAATGAAAGGAATAGTGAAAAATGTAAGGTTTTGAGATGTATCTAATCGAGAGCTTGGGTGATAGTCATTAGAATCCAAGTGAAAAACAATGTTTGTTGTGCTCTAACACACACCCCTTCTTCAAAATTTTAAAAACACGGACCCATTGTTGAAAAACCCCTCCCTAGGGGACTATGAGCCTAAATATCTATGACTAAGGTATCACATGTTTACCATAAAGGTTATTCCTATAAAATCCAGCGTTGTCCAAATAAAAGTTGTAACAATCTAAGCTTGAAATATTATTTTAAGTTATCTAAAACTTTGGATTGTCCACAAATTTTATTTTAATGTGATTTGCAAACTAACGGATCTCATCTTTCCTGTCCTAGTATGTATATGTTGATCGTAGGATTAAACGCTGAAGACCATCGATTTCTTCCAATCGAGCCCATAACAAAGATTTCACTCAGTTATGACATGTGTTGTTCTTGCGTCATTCAGAATTTTGGACATTTACAAAAGGTTAAGTCTTTCGAGCCCCTCCAAGTCTACCAAGCTCCGTAAACAGGCCACATGCTATATTCACGCTAAAACAGAACCATGGAAACTTCATTATTTATCGGCAAACTTAATAGTTTCGCGTTCTTGCGAGCCTCTGGTCTTCCGAGTCTTCGAGATCACTCCACGTGTCTCGATCACGTTAACTCGCCGTTGCAGGAAGGTTAAATGGTTCTTCATTCTGTAGTCTAATGTCCCAAGCTCCTAAGCCTCTGGGGTTTTGAGGGACCGACATGTGACACATTTACATTAATCCGCGTAGTCGAAGGTTAAGCAGTCTTTTGGTTGCCAATCTAATGCTCTGAGTGTTGAGTTGTGGAGCTAAAAGCTTCAACTCTTTGCAAACTGAAGGAACAGGAAGGTTGCTGAGTTTTAGGAGAACCGGCGTCGGCAGCAGGACCGACGTCGGTCGTGACCCAGTGCAGAAGGCCACCGGCGACGGCAGGGAGTCGGCCGACGTCGGCAGAACCAGACTAGCAGGGACCGACGTCGGTCGCCTGTGTGTTCCAGAACTGCTCGTTTCATGGACAGTTAGTTAAGTGAACGAAGAGTTTGCATGTTGAGACCAGTTAGAGTCTTGGGCTGCGAAGATAATTGTCTAAATTAAGAGTCTAAGTTATTGTTTAAGTGAGGGATCTATTTATAGACCCATTGGCATGTATTGTATAAGTATGAGATAGAGAGGAAGGCATGTAAGCTCCTTCTATCATTTTAAGATCATTTTGAGTTGCAGGTTGTTGCAAGCTCATTGGAGATCTACATGTGAGTATGGTCTGTTGAATTGCAGGTTGCAGGTTCATGGGAGATCAGTTTGAAGTGCTATAGAGTGCTTGGTGAACTGGGAGGGTTATTACTGACTAGTTGGAGAGGTGAACACCAATTCTGTTTGTGAGTTGGTTGTTGGGACCTTTTTTTGTGTAGGAGAGTGTTGTGTGTGAAGAATTACTGTACACTTGAGGTGTGGCAAACCTCTGTAAGGTGAAAGAGTGTGGCGGCTCTTTGTTGTATTCTTTTCTGTAAAGTGTTAATACAAGATAGTGTATTATCTCTCATATTCTGTGCTATTGGTGAATTCTAGCTATTTGTGTTTCTGGTTATTTTCGCATTTATAATTGTTTATATTTGGTAATCATACTGTGCTCTTTCTGAGGAGCAAGATCCAACAAGAGGAATCAGAACAGAGGTGTGTTTGTTCTTGGACTTCCCTGACAAGTGGTGTCAGAGCTTCAGGTTGGGATACTAACAGATTGGATTAGATCTGGTTAGTGTGTTTTGATTACAGGGACTCACAGGGTTTCTGTTTGAGTGGGAGTTGAGCAATGACAGAAGACAGTAAGCTACGGATGGAAAAGTTTAATGGCAAGAACTACCAATTGTGGAGGATGCAGATTGAGGATTATCTGTATCAAAAAGATTTGTACTTACCGTTGGGAGGGGTTACTTGCAAACCCTCGGATATGAAAGATGAAGAATGGGAGGTTCTTGATCGGAAGGCTTTGGGATCTATCAGATTGAGTCTTGCATCATCTGTGATTTCCAGCTTATCACAGTGTAAGACAACGGTGGAGTTGATAGAATCTTTGGCAAATTTATATGAAAAACCCTCAGCTTCTAATAAGGTATTTCTTATGAAGCGTTTATTTAATTTGCAAATGTTGGAAGGTGGATCTGTTCATAGCCATCTTAGTGATTTCTATGGTTTGGTAAACCAGTTAAGTTCAGTCAATATTGTATTTGATGATGAAATTAGAGCTCTCTTAATCTTGTGTTCATTACCTGAAAGTTGGGAAGGTTTGGTAATGACAGTTTCTAATACTGTGTCTCCTTCAAAAGTCTTAAAAGTGGATGATGTTGTAAGTGTGATCTTGAATGAAGAGATACGCAGGAATAACACAGGTGAATCATCAGGGAACGCTTTGAGTGTTGAAGGCAGAGGAAGGCAAAGAGAAAAGATAGAGCATGGGAGATCAAGGTTCAAGACAGGCAAGAGATCCAAGTCCAGGTATGGCAGAATAACCTGCTGAAAGTGTGAAAAGCAAGGGCACTTAAAGAGAGATTGCGGATCGGGTACAGATCAGCATGAAGAACATGAAGAAGAAGCAGATGTTGCAGATTACGCTGCACGGGATGCTCTGGTATGTTCTTTGGATAAAGTAGAATCTTGGGTTTTAGATTCTGGTGCCTCTTTTCATGCATCCCCACAGGGAATTTTTTCATGAGTATGTCCAGGGAGATTTTGGAGAAATTTATGTAGGGGATGGTAAGCCTTGTCAGATTGTTGGCAAAGGGAAAGTGAAGCTGAAACTGTAGACAGGTAACACATGGGTGTTAAAAAAAGTCATGCATGTCCCAGTTCTGGAGCGGAATTTAATTTCTGTTAGAAGTTTGGGTGATGAGGGTTGCACAGTAACTCTCACAGCGGACTCTTGGAAGGTTATCAAGGGTACACTTGTTATAGCTAGAAGTAAGAAAGTAGGTACGCTTTATCTATCTACTTGTACTACTAATTCTCTTTCTGGGTTTTCTACTTCAGCTGTAAATTCAAAGATGTGGCTTGATAAGCTTGGTCACACAGATAAGAAAGAGATGCTTGTTCTTGAGTCAAAGGATATGCTTTCGGATTTGAAATATATGGATCGTGGTTTCTGTATGCAGAAGAAGAAGGTAACGTCGTTTCTTGAGGAACCCGATGTTAGTGACAAGAATAGGAAAGCCTTGGTTTTTAAGGAGAAGGTGATGGACAGAGTTCAGCACAAGATGCAGAAAAATTCTGAGCAGAGCAAGGGTGATTTGGACAAGGATTTGATCCAAAAAGAGCTCGCGGGAAAAAGTCAGGGCTCACAAGAAAAACACAGAGACCGACGTCGGTAGGAAAACTGGCGTCGGCGTCCAGACAGGGACCGACGTCGGCTATGTGCAGACCGACGTCGGTGACTCAGGGCAGATATTGACTGGCGTCGGCCAGGGGAAACCGACGTCGGCAAGATAGCAGTCGCAGGAAACTGACTTCGGTCGTCTGCAGACTGAGATGTGATCGGCATCGGTTACTGAGACGAATTTTGGGTGGACAACAAGCTGTCACGGAGTCTCAAGCGCCCATACGGAGGACTGAAGGTGTAAGTAAGTTCTTAAATTCGTCATTTCCCTTCTTTACACTACTTGTTGCTCACTTATGGCATAGGACCAGGAAGTTATTGAAGAAGCAGAACAGGTAGATCCAGGAAACAGTGGGAGCTAGGCATGGATGAGGATGTGATTCCTTGGAGGAGAACCAAACAGGGGTTTTGGGTAGAGTGGCCAGCTGAAAGTAAGCACTGAGAGACGAATGGATGTTCAGGATAAAGAAGAGCGGAAATGGATACGTGAGATGGAAGATCAGGGTATATGGTCTTGTATTAGCTGCAGGGCAATGGAGGTTTGATCATTGTGTTTCTCTTTACCAAGTTGGATGGTATTAGCTACACTATCCTATTTCTGTATGATGTGCTTGTTGTAGGGTTACATATACAAGTATTGCTGAACTAAAGGTAAAGCTAGTTCAGGTGGATGTCATGGAGAATCTGGGAGCAGCAAGATTCTTTGGCATGAGTGTGTTCTAGAGACATGGAAGGTCATGTGTTGACTTTGTTTCAGGATGATTGTGTGAAACCGGTTAGCACGTCGATGGTTGGACAGTTCTATGAACAGGTGTCTTGATTCACATAATGAGGTTGAGTGCATGTTATGTACTAAACCTGAGTTTTTCCAAGCAGTGGGAGTTGTCACAAGTTGGAGCCAATCCGGGAGAAAACCATTGGAGGACAGTTCAGTGGATTCTTACAGGGACTAGTAGTAGGTGCACATGCTATGCAGGTTCAGGGTAATTTCTACATGGTTGTAGATGTGGATGTGGCAGGTGATTTGGATGACATGTTTTACACTACATGTTTGTGGTGGTTGGTCTTCAAGAGTGATCTTGAGGAGGGATACAAAGCCAAGGGAACAAACTAGACGAAGTACATGTACATGTACATGTTGCAGCTGTTTATCTCCAAGTGGGAGATTGTTGAGTTGTGGAGCTAAAAGCTTCAACTCTTTGCAAACTGAAGGAACATGAAGGTTGCTGAGTTTTAGGAGAACCGGCGTCGGCAGCAGAACCGACGTCGGTCGTGACCCAGTGCAAAAGGCCACCGGCGACGGCAGGGAGTCGGCCGACGTCGGCAGAACCAGACTAGCAGGGACCGACGTCGGTCGCCTGTGTGTTCCAGAACTACTCGTTTCACGGACAGTTAGTTAAGTGAACGAAGAGTTTGCATGTTGAGACCAGTTAGAGTCTTGGGTTGCGAAGATAATTGTCTAAATTAAGAGTCTAAGTTATTGTTTAAGTGAGGGATCTATTTATAGACCCATTGGCATGTATTGTATAAGTATGAGATAGAGAGGAAGGCATGTAAGCTCCTTCTATCATTGTAAGATCATTTTGAGTTGCAGGTTGTTGCAAGCTCATTGGAGATCTACATGTGAGTATGGTCTGTTGAATTGCAGGTTGCAGGTTCATGGGAGATCAGCTTGAAGTGCTATAGAGTGCTTGGTGAACTGGCAGGGTTATTACTGACTAGTTGGAGAGGTGAACACCAATTCTGTTTGTGAGTTGGTTGTTGGGACAATTTTTTTGTGTAGGAGAGTGTTGTGTGTGAAGAATTACTGTACACTTGAGGTGTGGCAAACCTCTGTAAGGTGAAAGAGTGTGGCGGCTCTTTGTTGTATTCTTTTCTGTAAAGTGTTAATACAAGATAGTGTATTGTCTCTCATATTCTGTGCTATTGGTGAATTCTAGCTATTTGTGTTTCTGGGTATTTCCGCATTTATAATTGTTTATATTTGGTAATCATACTGTGCTCTTTCTGAGGAGCAAGATCCAACAAGAGGAATCAGAACAGAGGTGTGTTTGTTCTTGGACTTCCTTGACACTGAGCCCTCGAGTCTCCAGGGTTTTGAGATCACTCCATGCGTCTCGATCATGTTGATCCATGACCATGGAAAACTTTTCATCGAAAGGAATACCAATCTAATGTCTCGAGCTTCCATGCTTCTAGTGCTCTGAGATCACGCCACGTGGCTTAATCATGTTGATTCGTCGCTACGGGACCTCCCAAACACAACGAAGAAATTCAAAGGACCGGGTTAACGAGAGCATGACACGTGGCACTATCTAGGGAAAGTAAGGCCAAAACATAAGAAAGAATGTTCGACAACATGACAAAGAAGCAAGTTAATGGATCGCAGATAGCTGTCTTAAAGTGATGACTAGACATGAAGAATTAATGAAAGACCATCACTTGGAAAATAAAGGTCACTCGCCAAAGGTGACTGGGATATTCAAATCAAAATGAACATTAAAGGCAAGAGTTTGTTATCAACATTCAAGGCGCACAAATACAATCAATACACAATCCTGCAAATGATATATACAAAATCTGTGAACATTGCATTCACTTTGTTATTGCTCTGATTATTAAACGATTATGTTTTTGAGCTTCCTAAGCGTCCAACAAGCCTTAGTTTTCTTTAGTCACCAAGTGTTGTATGAACTAGTCTAGAACCTCGCAGGAGTTGTAGTAACTAAGTGATAACAATGGCTTCCTCCTCAAAACAAGGTAAGCCCTCAGTCCCATCACCGTTCTCATTTGCGGGATCCACATAATATAGGGATACAATATTTGAGAAAAGCGCTTTGAATTTCAAGTTCCCTTACTGTTCAACACTCTGGGAAGAGGTCAAGTCAATTCAGTCCTACTCCATAGAGGATGAACTCTCCCCTGAAGCCAAACAATACATTGATGATTTACTCCCAATCAAGGAACATGGCCTCCGCCAGGTTGCGGCCAAACTAAAGGTAATACCATGCATTGACTTCTTAAAGGTTATATTCATAAATGGAACCACTGTAGGTGATATTGTACATGTCAGGAAGGCCCAAACCGCCTCTGCCGACATCTCAGGGAGGTTGTTTGAAAGGTCCCTCAGGTTTCCTCTCCCATAAATTGTCTATAATCAAGTCTCAACCAATGTGTGGCTTGGACACAATACTGTGGACGAGAAATTGAAGCAGTGGCAAGCAAAAGGCCAAAGATTAAATCACAAGGGGGAAATCTCCATCAATTGCATTATTAAGTTCAGACTTGGAATTGCCATTACAATGGTACTATTGAACATATTATATGGATTCCTGAGTACTAATTATGTCTAGGTCGATTGGGTGCCACTATTGGACATACTGTTGACCACTAACAAATTGGTAGCCCTGGGAGAGATTATAAGTGCAATGCTGAAAACACGAATACTCTACCCTGATAGGAGGCCCGAAGATGGAAATTTTTACATGATATCTTGTTTACTGGTTGCGGTCATGGCTATTGTATACAAGCCCTATGGCCATGAATGGCAACCATCAACTAAATATTTGGGAAACATGGTTGGAGAAGATTTCTCTTTCATGTTTATTCACAGGTACAAAAATGACATTAAAAGAATAAGCAATGAGGTATATCCTCATATATATCAAGCTATGCAAGGCACCCTAATGCCCAGATTGTCTGAGAGTATAACAAAGACACTCACCAAAATGGGTGATTACTGGTTGTACCTGGATGTGACTGTCATCTGAGTAGAGGGTATTGGGATTGCCCCTTTGCTACTAGCTCATCATATCCCTGATCACATTGTAGGGTAAGAGATAGCTTACCAAGTTTTCAACAACATTGATGAAGAACTATGCTAGAAACACTTGGCCTATTACTTCAAAACACCCTACAACATTGGACAACACCAGTATGTGACTAGGTCACATTTTATATCCGCTGGGAAACCCAAGACAATCTACAATTTTCAGCTGGCACCATTCAAGGAATGGGACCCTAGGAAAAGGATAAGGGGTTATCGGAAGACCATCTTAGAAAAGAATAAAGTTCATGTTTCTTATGGTCACCAAATTTATGACCATGATCAGGTTTTCTTGAATGTCTTGGATGACTCCCAAGTATGGATCAGGATGAAGGATAAGAAGATATCAATGATATTGGCGTAGACCATACAATACAATCCAGAGGCCATAGAGGAGGAAGCTCAGAATGTATGGAGTCAACAATGGCCCCATCTCCACCACAAGGCTCTCAGTAGATTGATCAACCTCTATCCCTAGAAGCAAAGGCCATAGAAGAAGAGGTAGATCAATCTGAAAGTCAAAGGGAGTCAAATGCCTAGCTCAGGAAAGAAATTTTGAGAGGACTCCCTGGTCCTCAAATCCCTTCCACTTCCACAACGTCATACAAACAAGTCTTGGGGACAACTACAACCATGGAGAAGCCAATAGTTACCCTAGCTACGAAAAGGAAGAGCAACTTTGTGATGACTCCTTTGCCTCCTCTCACCTCGGTTACACAAGTAAGTCTTATAGAGTTCTTGAAATCATCTTTCACTTTAGTTTCAATGCCCCTTGGCTCAACTAAATATCCTAGGTCTCCTTAGGGAACCTTTGTGCTCTCCACACCTTCCACTTCATCACATATCGCTTCACCTCCTACCACAATTATTCTCACAACCCCGACACCATCTCAACCACCTTCCACTCCACCTATCTTCACATACCACAGGAAGCACAAGGATTCCCCTGACTCTTCCCTAGGTAGAAAGTTGAAAGAGAGGCCATCTCTTGGTTTCCCTGTCATTGAAGAAGCTGTTGAGGAAGAAGAGAAAGACACAGAGGATGCCATGGAGCTAGTAGAAGAGGAGGAACTAGAGCAATTAATATATTTGGTTGACTATACATCAGAAGAGGACCTAGATAGAGGGATAACACAACCAGAGAATGAAGAAGTTAAGCCGGAGAAAGCAACAACTTTGAGTTTGGGAGGACAGGAAGGAGGAGACAACTTGGTCGGGCTTACCTCAGAGCAAACTTAGAAGATTTCCGAGGTAGTTTCTTCCATTATTTCTCCAGTTCCTACCATACAAAATCCAATTGTAAGTCTGCCTACAATGATACCTTATGTTGCATCTTCCACTTTCATTGTCACTAATATAGATTCTGACATAGCAAAATTAATGACTCCTAAAATGGTCCATTTTGAGAATTTGGCTACAATGTCCATTTTTAATAAGCCACCAACCCCAAGAAAGAAGGTAACCCAACTAGAGCTTCCCATGCCCTAGCCACTGGCTTTGCCAAAAGCAACCACGATTGTGGAAATAACCCTAGTGTTGACCAAATTCTTGGCTGAGGTGACACCAATAAGGAAGCCTCTCCATGGCAAATGGTGGGCCAAAAGCTTCCTCAAGTTCCTATACAAATAAGTAACTCATTGCTAACCATATCTCTTCCAATAACCACATCCCTTCCTATGACCTCTCAACTCTCTACATCTTCAAAACTTACCAAAGGAAAAGAAACATTCGAATTAATAGTTCCTCAATGGGTAAGGGAGATGCAAAATCTGTAAGATGAAAGACAAAATCTAGTTATGGTAGAGCTTCTCACAATTTTTACAAGGTTTGACAAAGAGAGTGGGACCATACAGAGAGTGAGGAAGAGGAAAATGATAAATACGTAGACAAAAACGAAGATAGAATTTGAATAGAGAGAGAATATGTTTTCACTGGCCAAAAGACTCAAGAGGAACCCCAGTGACCCTACATAACACATTGAGGATTTCAATACTCTTGTTGATTCTACTGGGTTGACACTTAAATAAATACACCAAAGCACCGAGGAGGCCTTGAAGAGATGGAAACATATGAATATTATACAAGCTCCTCAAAAGGTAATTGTTGAAGTACAGAGTGCAGTTGCAACGTTGTATAACATCTTGCTCAACATTAGAGAATCCAGGGTAACCATCCAGGGCCATAGAGTAGAGATGGTTATATTATGGAACAGGATGGACAAATAAATGAGATTGAACTTCCTAGTCCAATGTCCAAGAATCAGTGCCTTTGATCAGCTGAATTTGATGACTAGTATGGATGCTTCTTGGTGCCTTAACTATGTGATTGCCAAAAGGGATGCCTCCTTAAATTGACACCGATCAATAAAGAGGTTGTTGAGTCATTTTGTGAATCACGAGGCTGAAGCATTACAAATTTTCGCTGATATGCAGGTAACTAGGGTGATCACCTAGACATGGGAGCTGGTGAATCAATCCAATTTTGACAACTTTCTCCACTTAGCTACAGAGGAATTCAAACAAAAAGTGGAAGATGCAATATATAAAACCAATGAAGTGATACAGTTGGCGAGTTTTGCAAAACACAGGTTCACAAGCGCTGAAGCCTTAGTGGTTGAGTTTAAAATCTGAGAGGCAGAACAAGACAATTTAATCGCTGATGCTGTCAAGATTTTGAAGCCCTCACTATTCAATTTTGAGGTCATAGATAAAGAGTTTAATACAATATATGCACTGGGTGAAGTGCTAAAGGCAAAGGAGGCAGCTTCTGGGTCTACGACGCATACAACTGACAGTTTGTGCCTTAGTGGTTGAGTTTAAATGCTGAGAGGTAGAACAAGACAATTTAATCGCTGATGCTGTCAAAATTTTGAAGCCCTCACTATTCAATTTTGAGGTCATAGATAAAGAGTTTAATACAATATATGCACTGGGTGAAGTGCTAAAGGCAAAGGAGGCAGCTTCTGGGTCTACGACACATACAACTGATAGTTAGTGCCCTCGGCTTCACAGAGCTCTCAGTGTACACCACAGTGGCAACTATAGTGTCTTCATTGGCTAATTCACGTAGCGGCATGGCGTTGGTATTCTAATTTTGGAATAAATATGTATTTGCATGATTATTATCAAAGTGGGACTTTGGCTACCCATCTATTATTGTACATGCATCATTTATTTTGGGATGGAAAGTCTATTTTGACTGTTATCATTGTAACATGCATCCTTGCATGAGTTTTGAACTTGAGGTTCTATTTATGGAGTTTTAAAATTAGGCGAAGCTTGAAGAGATGAGGCCTTCTCCATCTCAAGTTTATAAATACACGTAACCTCCCAGTCACAAAGGGAGAAGAATCTTGGCTATTAAGATTAATAGGAAATCAAAGAAATTCTATTTGACTTGGTCTTCATGTGCAAATCTTTATTCTTCTCCATTTTTGTGAATTATTTGTACACCATCATTCTGGTGTGTTAGTGCTTAAAATTGTGTATGAGGTATCTATTTTAAATAGTCTTTCATTTTTTAGTTATAGCCGATTTGAAAATCTTTTGCATGCTTATCATAATCCTCTTGTAGATGTGCAACAACAATCTGAGAATTAAACAACCTTTGATTTCTACATGTCTGAGTATATTGTGTTCTTGTTTCCTTTCAGTCTTTAATTATATTTGATTATTTGTGTGCTACAACAACTTGCAACATGTATTACTCTAGATACCTTATCCTATTTGAGCTCAAATACTAGTCTTGAAAGGCTTTATCCCTGAATTTTCCATAGAGCTTCGTTTTCTATCTTATTTCCCCCCTTTTTTGCGGTTTTTTTTACAATCCTGTCCACCTTAGTTAGAAATAATCCTTCCACCCACTCTAAGTAGATTTAGGTTCACCCATAGCCAACTCACCTATGGTAAACAATTTGTCGCTCAACCACTATTCCGCCAATAGGTCGTTATAAAACTGAATACCCTGCAACTCGTGCCTTGGAGTGATCTTGTTCACCGATTCTAAAACGTTAGAGGCAACCTCGTAAGAAACTGTGAGGGTGTGTATAAAACCCACATCAACAGAAGTTTTCAAATTGGCGCTAGGAGGGCCTCCATCCTTCGCCTCTATTCTAAAAAGTAAAATCACTTAAGTTGCGTCGGATGCACCTAGATGACTAACAAGGTAAACCTTATACAGTACCCTATTACAACCACCTTTAGAGATCCATAGAAAGGTTAGGTTTGATAGAGGTATTTCTAGGAGACCTAGGGCAGATTCATCATCTACAAGAAGACAAACTTGTCTTCCAATGGTTCTGATGGCCCATCACTAGAACCCACCTCTTAATCCCCCACTTCAATGTATTCCCCCACCTCAAGCCCCGACTTGGTTGATTGGCTTGGCTATCAATGTCATAGGAGCGGTGCATGTTTTGCCTAGAAACTCAGAGAAATATCTCCCCTTTTTCTCTCCCTCGAGAGGAAGGACTGCAAAAGAACATGTAAAGGCCTTCAAATTTGTCTTAAGGATATTGAATGTAACTCACGAGGACGTGGCTTACATAATGTTCCCTTTTACTTTGCAAGAAACAACCTATGACTGGTTTCTAAATATCCTGGACAGAATGTCAAGATAACTTCTTAGCTCAGTTTGGCCAAGTTACCTGTGCAAGTGTTATCTATCAACACTTTGCCAGCATGAGGAGAGAGCCCAATGAGCCAATCCGAGCTTTCAACATTCGTTTTCAAAATATGTATCGCAGATTGGAGTCTGCCTATGAGCCTAACGAGCCATTGGCCTTAGAAATGTATAAAAATGCCCTAGATTCCATGACTGTTGTATTTCCGCATAGGGCTGTCGATATTGATACTTTACCCTTGGCTTACATAGAGGTAATTAATGTAGACAAACAGTTGTATCCTCAATTGCAATTGTTGCTTCCACTCAGTTTTGGCCCTATTTACTTGTCTTTTAATCCAATCTCCAATGTAACCCATAATGCCATGAGATAAATCCAGACCTCGGTCCACAACCAGTTGCCATTGACCCATGTTAACCAGAATCAACATTTTGGTTTCTTGAATAATTTGCGTCTAACCATCAGGGTCAAAGACAACCTTTTGTACCAGTTAATAATACTTCCACGCAGGGCAATGCTCCCAACTCAACCAAGACTGAGATGGAAGCCACCCAAAGGATGGTACAAAAACTGAGTAATGAATTCTTCAACACGTATAAACGTATAGGTAATGCAGGTGGACAAAACTCTAACCAAAACAATTAGGCTTATGGGTTCCAAAGGTACAACATGGCTTTCAACAGGTCTGGGAATAGTCAAGAACATCATGTTCCTTCTAACAGGATGTTGGAGATCAATACTATAGACACAACTCTTCCAAATTGGTGTTGGTTCCATAAAATTATGAAACATGGGGAACTAAATTGTATCGAGTTTTGCACCACTTTCAAAATCTTCTAGCAAGAAGTCAAACAACAGGAAAATTTTGCAAGTCAGTAAGAGCCATCTTCGTCAAATTCTTCAAGGAACCCTAGCACAACTATGTTCTTTGACACTTACGACTTCCCCTTTCCAGGGGAGGATGACAATGAACATGAAAATAACACAGATGACATTCATGCTTTCCAACAGTACCAGTAGGTCAAGAACAACTACAACTTGAGAAACAAGCAGCCTATGACTTCTTCAACACCTCTCAATAGTGCCACCACTCTTCTTGATCTAAATGCTAACAACAATCTACCACCACCACGAAGAGATAATCAACTCCCACCTAGGAGGAATAATCAACCTCCTCTTAATCAAAAGGATCAGTGATCGAGTTTCAAGCATCAGGGTAAGAGAGTATACAATATTGTTAAAGACATGAAAAAGATTAAAGCCAACATCAGTCTTCACGAGCTAGCTCAGATCACTGAACATAGGGAGCTACTACTCAAGGCGGCCTTGACAGGGAGGATTTCTAACAAGTCCAAGATTGCCCATGCAAATGTAATGATGTACAAGGATAAACTCAAGGTACCGTCGTTCCTACTAACAATTCAAATGTTCGTCAAAAATGTACACAACTGCTTGGTTGATTTGGGGGCATCCACCAATGTGATGCCTACAATTGTTTGTCAGAAGTTGGATTTGACTCTCGATAAGTCAAAAAGAGTTGTATTACAATTGGATAAATCCTTAGTCCCATGTGTCGAAGAATTGGCAAATGTGTGCATACCGCTAGCATTGGAGCCATGTGTGCAACAGACTATCGATATCCTGGTCTTTGATATCATAGAGGCATACAAATTATTAAGTCAAGATTGGTCCAAAACACTAAACATGTACATGGCCATAGATTTCTCCCACATGTGGTTGCCTTGGAAGGGGGTGCCAAATCAAATCAGGGTAGACAGGGAGCCCAAAATGAAGTACTTGATCACTAAGTACAACATTAGGAACAAATAGGTCGACTTTGTATTGACACACATATGTGTGCACACGTTCCCTACCAAACAACAATTGCATGAACAAGAATTTGAAGGTCCTCAATTATGGACTCTACACTTCGATGGAGCTTGTTCAAAGCAAGGTTCTAGCGTAGGCGTGGCCCTAACAAAGTTTGAAGGTAAGCAATACCTAGCTGCTTATAGGTTGTAGTTCCCCTACAATAACCGAGCCGAATATGAAGCCCTGATCTTAGGCTTACAATTCGCATTAAAACAGAATGCCAAATAACTACTAGTGTTCGGTGATTCAGAGTTGGTTGTAAACCAAATCAGAAATAAGCACCCATGCAAGCTTGTATATCTAAAGAAGTACAAGCATCGAGCTTGCGACTTGATTGAATCCTTTGAAGCATTCAACATCAAGGTCATCTCAAGAAAAAAGAATTAGACAACCCATTCGTTAGTAGCCTCCGTTAGCAATTTGGAACCACTTCAGGGCTCAAAAATGCAATAATTTTTAGTGGAGTTGGTCTCATGCCCTTCTGTCCCTGACAATGTGGACAATTTCCAAGTGTTCGACGATGATCAACAAATCATACAATTCTTGAATACTTCAGGAGTTTTTGAGGCCCAAAGAATAGATGAGGGAAATATCTAACCTATGTAGACTGAAGATATGGACGAGGAGGGTGTTCTACAACTGAAATAAAACATAATTCCCTTGGGTATGGTTTCCTTAGAATGAGCTTTTAACGTCAACCTTCATGCCTAGAAGCAAAAATAATTAAAAGAAACTGAATTTGACTTCATCAAGGAAAACTTGGGGACTAATCAGGGTCTCCAACTGGTGAATATAGGTCTAAGCTGTACTGAAAGTAAAAAATACAAGACGAAGAGATTGCTTGAAGATTACAAGGATGTCATTGCTTGGACATATGACAACCTGAAGATCTTTGATCCCAAGGTCATTACCCACACCATCTGTTTACAACCAGAACACAAGCAGTTCAGGCAGAGGCAGAGGTCAGTAATTCCGGTCCTGGAACCTCTCATAGAGACTAAGGTATAAAAGCTCCTGGATGCCAAGATTGTTTTCTGAATTAAGTACTGGACTTGTGTGGTTAATCTGATACCATTCAGGAAAAAGAACAAAGAAATCAAGTTGTGTGTTGATTTTAAGAACTTAAATAGAGTCTCAAAAAAGGACAATTTATCCTCTACCTTCTGTAGATGAAGTAATACAAATGGTAAGTGGCTTACATATGATGTCTTTCTTGGATGGATTCTCATGCTACAACCAGGTATTGGTTAAGGCAAAAGATAGGATGGAAACTGTGTTCACTACCAAATGAGGTATCTTTACATATAAAAAGATGTCATTAGGCCTAATCAATGCAGGGGCCACTTTCCAAAGAGCGATGGATTTCACCTTTCAGGGACTGGTGGGGAAGCGTATCATCATCTACATGGATGATCTTAGAGTATTTTCCAAGAACAAGGATGACCATGTAAGCTATCTTCAGAAAGTTCTAGACAGGTGCAAGAGGTATGGAGTTTCTCTAAACCCCAATAAATATATTTTCGGGGTGACTGAAGGAAAACTATTGGGCCATATTATCAACAAAGAAGAGATCTCCATTGACCCAAACCACGTCCAGGCCATCTCCAAGCTAAGTCTGCTTAACAACAAGAAAGCGTTGAAGTCTTTCTTTGGCAAGATCAACTTTATAGAAAGTTTATTTCTGGTTTCACAAAAATCATCAAACCATTAAATGCCATGCTAAAGCAGTTTATTTCTGGTTTCACAAAAATCATCAAACCATTATATGTTATGTTAAAGTAGGATGCCAAGATCGAATGGACGACAGAAGCCAAGAAATCTTTCTAGGATTTAAAATGGCGATTGCTCAAGCCTCAGTTATGATCAATCCGAATCTCAATAAGGATTTATATTTTTATCCGTTCACTTTAGAACATTCCATTGTTGCAGTATTGACACAAAAGGTAGAAGACAATGAGCATCCCATTCCTTTCATGAGTACCAACTTGAAGGATGCAAAGCTAAAGTACTATATGATTGATAAGCAAATATATGCCTTGATCAAGGCCGTAAAAAAATTCAAACATTATATTCTACGAAATAAGACATGTCATCGTCCTCGACCTAGTCGTCAAACTCACGCACAACCAAAAAGCGCTGGGAGAAAGGAGAGGGAAATGGATGGCCAAACTTCAGGTGTTTGACCTTGAAATTAAACCAGCTAAAATGGTAAGAGGCTAGGCCTTCATCCAACTGATGACTCAAAATGACCCACACATCCACATCAAACTACTTAATGAAGCCCAAGTGACAGGGGAGAATGGTACTCACATATCATTCATTACTTGCTTACAAGGACATGCCCTCCAGAGTTAATCAGAGTGCAAAAGCGAGCTCTCAGGCTCAAATCGACTCAATTCATGATCAAGAAAGGGGTCCTTTACAAAAAGAATTATGAAGGCATCCATACCTAAGGTGCGTTTTGAAAGAGGAAGCTAAGGACATCCTAGACAACCTACATCAAAAGATTGGCAACAAACATCCCTCTAACAATACTACAACCCATAAGATTCTGAGGATGAGTTATTACTGGCCTACAATCTTCTAGGATGTCCATAACAATCTCAGAGTCTACCACGAGTGCCAAGTGGTTGCAAAGAGAAAGTGAACAATGCGATGCCTTTACATCTAGTCATTGAAGGACGCCCTTTCGCCCAATGAGCCCTGTACTTTGTTGGCATAATAAATCCAAATTCTTCAGCAAGACACAAGTTCGTCTTCATGACTACTGATTATTGTACTAGGTAGACAAAGGCTATTGCTACCAAGAATTCATGATCCATAGATGTTATTAATATCTTAAAAGGAAATATAGTCACCTGATTTGGCACATCTGTTTCATTGGTCTGTGATAATGGTCCAGCATTCCAATCTGCTGAATTCACAGAATGGGCCTACCACAATCAGATCACCCTCAAGCTCTCTTCAAATCATTACCCACAAGGAAATGGCATAGTTGAATCAACTAATAAGACCCTGATGGATGCCATAAAGAAATTTGCACCGAATAAACCAATAGAATGGCATATCTTATTGAAATATGTGCTATGGACAAACCGAACTATGCACAAGCAAGCTCTCAAGTTTCACCTTTTCTTCTAATGTATGGATGATAGCTTGTCTTCCCCATCACTCTCAAACTACCGACTTACTAATTCATGCAAGAATATATAGGGAAAGATGAGATAATAACTTCCAGACTGCTTGAGATAGTCCTATTAGAAGACATAAGAACTGAAGCATTGCATAACTTCAACAAACATTAGGATATTGTCAAACGCTGGTTCGACAAAAGATCAAAGATCAAGGCTTTTAGGCTTTTCGACTTAGTGCTCCTTTGGGATAAAGCACACTAAAAGAAAAGACAACATGACAAGTTTAATCCATTGTGGATTGGACTATATCAGGTATCTGAAATCATAGGAAACAATGCCTTTAGGTTAAAATACCTCCAAGGTAAGGACCTCGCCTTTCCAATCAATGGATAGATTTTTAAGCATTACTTCATGGTTGCTTCAACTGGAAATGCATCATAGTGAAATATGAATAGGGATTTATAGTAGGAGTAGATTAGATTTCTTTCATTATAGATTAGATTTCTTGCTTTCCTGCTTTGAAGGTTAAATTCCCTGCTTTGTAGATTATATTTCTTTTTAGATTAAATTTCCGGCTTTCTACACTTGTTTTCCTTTAGAGTAGTTATGTTGCTTTTGATAGTTTAGTTTCATGCTTTCTAGTTTAGTTTCTTAAGTTCTAGAACTGTCTCAAACAATTTTTTGAATTGAATTCAAAATGGAAATGCCAAAAAAGAAAGGGGATGATGTTGAAAGGGAGCATAATTGGTACTCACAAGAATTTATTCTGATAGTACTAGACTTTGTGGAGTTGAGATATTTATTATGACTAAATTTTAGTTTTATTTAGATTGAATAGACCTACTCAGTTTTAGGCACTTACTCTGATATACTCATGCAAATTATAGAAAAACTTTCAATCTTCAGAGATACACTGCACTCTCATATGTTAAAACTTGGATGTAATATGATAAACATAGGGTCGGATATATACTGACAGGGTCATATTGACAAATAATTTTTCATACATCCAGCCAAAAGTGGTACCCAACCTTTCTTTGTCTATGATTCAAAAAATAAAATAAAAAAAAGGGAAAAACTAATAGAGGATAGGTGATTCAAGTAATTTCTACTTGGGCTATGGACCTCACTGACAGTAGAGCAAGGCTTCGAGTGAAACTAGAGGTATCTCTGTTGGGGCTATGGACACCTGACTGGGAACAAAGCAATGCCCAGAGTTTATTTTTCATTGGTTGTAAAGTCAAAATTAAGATGAAACCTACATTGTCAAAATCTTCATGCCCAAGGAAAATTAATTTCACAAGATTACACACTCATATGAGGATTGGGAATCTTAGTATGTTGCATTAAGAAGTATGAGTCTTGTTCTATAAGTTAGATTTCCTTATTCTCTCTTTATCAAAATTTAAGTTTTGTCATAATATGTTTCTAAAATTCTGGGTTCTCAAAATACTTTGGAGTATATTTCCTTATGAGCCGTCATTTGTTGTGTCCTAACACACACACCCCATTTTCAAAATTTTATAAACAAGGATCTATTGTTGAAAAACTCCTACCTAGGGGACAATGAACTTAGAGATCTATGTTTAGGGTATCACACATTTATCATAAAGGTTATTCCTATAAAATCCAGCGTTGCCCAAATAAAAGTTGTAATAATCTAAAGCTTGAACTAGTATCTTAAGTCATCTCAAACCTTAGATTGTCCACAATTTTTACTTTAATGTGATTTGCAAACTAACGGATCTAATCTTTCTTGTCTTAGTATGTATATGTTGATTGGAGGATTAAAAGCTGAAGATCATTGATTTGTTCCAATCGGGCCCATAACAAATATTTCACGCAGTTATGACACGTGTTGCTCTTGCATCATTCATAATTTTGGACTTTTACAAAAGGTTGTCTTTAGAGTGCCTCGAGTCTCCCAAGCTCCGCAAACATGCCATGTGGCATACGCTAAACCAAAACTACGGGAACTTCACTTCTTTATAGGCAAACTTTATAGTTTTGCATTCTCATGAGCCTCCGAGCTTTCGAGTCTCTGAATCTCCAGGCTTCTGAGATCACTCCACATGTCTCGATCACATTAACTCGCCACTGTGGGAAGATTAAATGGTTCTTCGTTGCAGTGTAATGTCTCGAGCTCCCAAGCTTCCAGGGTTTTGAGTGATCGACACGCGGCATATTTATGTTAATTTGCGTTGTCGGAGGTTAAGCAGTGTTTTGGTTGCCAATCTAATGCTCCGAGCTCCCTAGTCTCTGGGCTTCCTAGATCACTCCACATGTCTCGATCACATTGACTTACAACCATAGAAAGATTTTCACGGATAGGAGTACCAATTTAATGCCCCGAGCTTCCATGCTTTTGGTGGTCCGAGATCACGCTGCATGGCTTAATCACGTTGACTTGCCGCTATAGGACCTCCCAAACACAACGAAGAAATTCAAAGGGTTGGGGTAACGAACATGACACGTGGCACTGTCCAGGGAAAGTAAGGTCAAAACATAAGAAAGAATGTTTGACAACATGACAAAGAAGCAAGTTAATGGATGGCAAACAACTGTCTTAACTGATGACTAGACATGAAGAATTAACAAAACACTGCCACTTGGCAAATAAGGGTCACCTGCCAACGCTGTTTGGCATAATCAAATAAAAAAAAACATTAAAGGCAAGAGTTTGTTATCAACATTCAAGGCACACAAATACAATCAATACACAATTTTGCGAATGCTATATGAAATTTGTGAACGTTGCATTCATTTTTCTATTGCTCTGATCATTAAACAATTGTGTTTTTGATCTTCCTAAGTGTCCATTAAGCCCTAGTTTTCTTTAGTCACCAAGTGTTGCATGAACCAATCCAAAACCTCGTAGGAGTTGCAGTAACTAAGTGATAACAATGGCTTCATCATCAAAACAAGGTAAGCCCTCAGTTCCATCGCCGTTCTCATTTGCGAGATGCACAAAATATAGGGATACAATATTTGAGAAAAGTGCTTTGAATTTCAAGTTCCCTCACTATTCGACACTCTGGGAAGAGGTTGAGTCTATTTAGTTCTACTCCACAGAGGACAGACTCTCCCTTGAAGCCAAACAATACATTGATGATTTACTCGCAATCAAGGAACAATGCCTCCAATAGGGTGTGGCCAAACTAGAGGTAATGCCATGCATTGACCTCTTAAAGGTTATATTCGTAAATGGAACCATTGTAGGTGAGATTGTACATGTGAGGAAGGTCCAGACCGTCTCTGCCTACATCTCATGGAGGGTGTTTGAAAGGTGCCTTAGGTTTCCTCTCCCAGAAACTGCCTACAATCAAGTCTCAACCAATGTGTGGCTTGAACACAATACTGTGGGTGAAAAACTGAAGTAGTGGCTTGCAAAGGGTCAAAGATTGAATCACAAGGGGGAAATTTCCATCAATTGAATTATTAAGTTTAGATCTGGAATTGCCATTGCAATGGTACTATTGAACATATTGTATGGATACATGAGTACAAGATGGAGCACAAGGGGGAAATTTCCATCAATTGAATTATTAAGTTTAGATCTGGAATTGCCATTGCAATGGTACTATTGAACATATTGTATGGATACATGAGTACAGGATGGAGGACACACCTTGGTCAGGCTTACCTCAGAGCAAACTCAAAAGATTTTCAAGGTAGTTTCTTCCATTATTTCTCTAGCTCCTATTGTACAAAATCCAATTCTAAGTCTGCCTACAATAATACCTTTTGTTGCATCTTCCACTTCCTTTGTCACTAGTACATATTCTGACACACCAAAATTAATAAGGACTCTTAAAATGACCCATTTTGAGAATTTGGTTACATTGTCCATATTTTTTGATAGATACTGGTTTTGGTGGGATCCTTACCCTATTTGCTTTTTTGATCGGAGCTCCAATTGGTCTGGGACATAATTGAGGACCTAGATCCCCAAGCAATCATCTATCACAAGTACCATAATTACCAACAATGGCTATAACCAACCCGAGAATATCAACAAACAGCCATAACACGCCCAAGAATACCATCAATGGCCACAATTGACCCAAGAATACCAATGAATAGTCACAATCGACGTTCGATACCAAACTGAGATTTGAACCTGGGGGTGCTTGAAGCAATCAAGTCACTTTACCAACTCACCCACATCTTATTGGTTAAAATGTTGGGTACTGACATTTTTGTAACCCCAATTTTTAAACCAACGGTGAATAGTATCCCTATCCATGCACTGTGGACTTGTCTCATCACATTGAACACAAGTTTCAAACCACATGCCGACCCCCGTCACATTGAACACCGAGCAAGTTAGCCCATTGCATGTGGATACTTTTCACGAAGGTGTGAGTACCTTACCCCATACATGATTAGAACCTGTGACCTCCCGTTTGGGAACACATGTTCTTCACCATTAGGCTAACTTAGTTGCACTAAAATGTTGGGTATTAACATTTTTGTAACTGGAATGTCCAAACCAATGGTGAATAATATCCCTAGCCATCGACTATGGACTTGTCTCGTCGCATTGAACACATGTTTCAAGTCGTGTCGACCCCTTCACATTAAACACCGAGTCAGTTAGCCCATTGCATGTGGATACTTTTCATTAAGGTGTGCATACCTTACCCCCTACACGATTAGAACCTGTGACCTCCCTTTTGGGAGCACATGTTCTTCACCATTAGGCCAACTCAGGGGCACACATTGTTCATTTTTAATAAGTCATCAACCCCAAAAAAGAAGGTAATCTAACTAGAGCTTCTCATGCCCCAATGATTGGCTTTGCCAAAAGCAACCATGACTGTGGAAATAACTCCAAGGTGACCAAACTCTTTGTCGAGGTGACACCAATAATGGAAGCCTCTCCATGGCAAATGGTGGGCCAAAAGCTTCCCCAAGTTCCTATACAAATAAGTGCCTCATTGCCAACCATCTCTGTTCCAATAACCACATCCCTTCCTATGACCTCTCAATGCTCTACATCTTTAAAACTTACCCAAAGAGAAGAAACAAGTGAATTAATAGTTTCTCAATGGGTAAGGGAGATGCAGAATGTGCAAGATGAAAGGCAAAATCTAGTTATGACAGAGCTTCTCATAGTTTCTACAAGGTTTGACAAAAGGAGTGGGACCATACAAAGAGTGAGGAAAATGAAAATGATAAATATATGGACAAAGGCAGAGATAGAATTTGAATAGAGAGAGAATCTATTTTCACTAGCCAAAAGACCTAAGAGGAACCCCAATGACTCTACATAGTGCATTGAGGATTTCAATACTCTTGTTGATTCTACTGCGTCGGCACTTAAAGAAATACACCGAAGCACCAAGGAGGCCTTGAAGAGATGGAAACATATGAATATTATATAGGTTCCTCAAGAGGTAATTGCTGAAGTACAGAGTGTAGATGCAACATTGTATAACATCTTGCTCAACGTCAGAGAATCCATGGCAACCAACCAGACCCAGAGAGTAGAGATGGTTATATTATGGAATATGATGAAAAACAAATAAGTGAAATTGAACTTCGTAGTCCAATGTTCTAGAATCAGTGTCTTTGATCAACTGAATTTGATGACCAACATGGACACTTCTTGGTGCCTTAACTATTTGATTGCCAAAAGGGATGCCTTCTTAAATTGTCACTGATCAATGAAGAAACTGCTGAATCTTTTTGTGAATCACGACGCTGAAGCATTACAAATTTTGGTTAATATGCGGGTAACTAGGGTGATCACCCATACATGGGAGTTGGTGAATCAACCCAATTTCGACAACCTTCTCCACTTAACTGCGAAGGAGTTCAAACAAGAAGTGTAATGTGCAATACATAAAACCAATGAAGAAGTGATACATTTGGTGAGTTTTACAAAAGACAATGTCACAAGAGCTGAAGCCTTAGCGGTTGAGTTTAAAAGCTCAGAGGAAGACCAAGACAGGTTGATCGCTGAAGCTTTCAAGATTTTGAAGCCCTCACTATTTAATTTTGAGGTCATAGATAAAGAGTTTGATACAACATATGCACTGGGTGAATTGCTAAAGACAAAGGAGGCAGCTTCAGGGTCTACAACGCATTCAACTGGGAGTTAGTGCCCCTGACTTCATAGAGCTCTCAACCTATACCACAGTTGCAATTGCAGTGTCTTCATTGGCTAATTCCAATAGCGGCATGGTGTCAATATTATAATTTTGGAATAAATATATATTTGTATCATTATTATCAAAGTGGTGTTGGAGAAAAGCAATAAGAAAGAATTCTTTCTATTATATACAAGGAGAAGAAGAGGAAGAAGAGAGAAGAGGGAGAAGAGCGAAACTTGATTGTGCCATCATTTTGTTGACAAAGCAACAGTGGGACAGTGGAAATTGTTTAAGTGAGATTGGTGCTTCATAACAAAAAGATCGGTTTTTTCACTAAGTCAGTGCTTGGTAGGGAAATTGGTGCTTCAATTTAAAGAGATCGGTGTCTAGAGCTAAGTTGGTGCTTGGCATTGGGGATTGCTGTCTCCAAGTAAGTTGGTGCCTACAAAACTTTTTTAAAAAAGAACTATTAATCTTATGGCTGGAATTATCTGATGGATTTTTTTCGTAAAAAGCGTGACCTTTTTAGAAATCAACGCCCAAGGATGGAAGGACCAATTACATTGGTTTGAGCGCATAAGTATGAAGGGACCAACATTAATTAATCTTATGGCTAGATTTGGACAATAGATTCAAGCAGCCTTTCAAGTGTAGTTTTTCGCCACCAAGAGTTTTTCACGTAAATTCTGTGTGGTACATTTACTTGTTCTTATATGAATGGTTTCTTTATGAAAGTTAATTAGAAAGAAGGTAAATTATTATTACACACTGATTCAACCTCCCCCCCGTCCTACCACCCCCCTATCATGTGGTGTGTGCTCAACATTTGATATCAGAGCGAGGTTCCTTTAGGGTCAATTTAACTATTGGAAGGTAGATCCTAGAAGCACACATGGCTAGTCATCAGGTTCAGGGAGGTTTCTCCACTAACAAGGCTCTATTGTTCAACATGTCAAATTACACATTATGGTGTATAAGGATGAGAACATATCTAATGGCACTTGGTTTTAACATTTGGCTAGCAATTGTGGATGGATACATAGTGCTGTAGACTCCACCAATATATACAACATGAAAGAAGGCTAGTGAAAATAACGTAAAAATCATGAATGCTATTCTGTGTGGTTTGTCAAAATTTGAATTTGTAAAAGTAATGCAGTGTGACTCGGCTAAAGAAATTTGGGATAAACTTAAGACCATCTATGAGGGAGATAACAAAGTAAAGATTGCCAAGCTTCGAACTCACATGAGACAATTCAAAAGTTTGAAGATGAGAGATGATGAAAACATTGTGGCCTATCTACTTTGTGTAAATGAAATTGTCAACATTATCAGAGGGCTTGGTGAAAAAGTCAAAGAATCTGTAATCATTCAAAAGGTACTAAGGTTCTCACAAAGGTACTAAGATTCGATGAAAAAATTTCTATGATCGAAGAAATAAAGGATTTAAACAAATTAACAATGGATGAGTTACATGGAATTCTCACGACATATGAGATGAGGACTAAAAAAGAAAAACCGTCTAAAAGGGAGGCAACCTTCAAAGACTCAAAAAAGGAGAAAAACAAAGAAATTGAATCAAACAATGAAACTAGTGACGAACTAGATGAAAATGAGGCTCTGTTTGTCAGAAAGCTTAAAAAGGGGTCCGGAAAATACAAAGGTAAGTTACCCTTCAAATGCTTTAATTGTGGTAAGATATGATTTTTTGTCGCCAAGTGTCTTCATAAGGATGATAGTGAAGATGAAGAAAATAATAACGATGAAAGGAAAAAGAAGGAAAACAAGCCTCACTTCAAGAAAAACTTCAAGCAAAGTGGGTATAAGAAAAACTCCAATAAGTACAAGAAAATCCTTTATTCCAAAAAATATAGTAGCTCAGTCGAGGAGATCAATGAAAAAATATCAGACAGTAACAAGGAGGAAACCCTGTTCAAGGCAGTAGAAACAAAACCCGAAGCCTCTGTAAGTATAGACACCTTGGAAGAAGAGGATGATGTCGAAAATGATGGAGTGGTAGATCTTGAAGAAGAGTCGATTTGTTCCTTGGGAGAGATATAAATGCTGAAGAAAAAGAATTTGAAACGAAGAGTACAAATTCAAAAATATGAAGAGGATGATAATGCATTGAAAACAAAGATGATACAGAATGTTGAAGAATTAGACAAGGTTATTAGTGGCTTAAAAACGCAATTAAAGGAAATGAAAAGAATCGAGGAGGAAATAAGAGCCAAATTGAAAACAAAGGAGGACAAGTGCAAAACACAAGAATCTGAAATAATTGCCTTGAAATTAGAATTGGAGAAAAAAACAAATGAGTTGTAGAACATATCAAACTTTGAGAAGAGTACTAGAGTGTTGAGTAACATACTAAATAGTCAAAGTTCACCATTCATTATGGCATTGGCTATGATGAGAACCAAAAGAACATTGCAAAAGGGCAAAGTTCAAAATCTACAGACTCATCAAACAAAGTAAATATGGAGAAGCCCAAGAGCTATGTAGATGCACTTAAGAGGTTTGTGATTATAGAAAGTGAAAAGAACACATAGCATGTTGATCCTCATAGAGAAAACAAAGGTAAGAACATCCCTGTTAGAGATCTCAGAAGATCATTTCCGTCAAGGTAGAACAATGTGATAAGGTACACAAGCTACTTTTATGGTTATTGTTATTCTTGCAATCAATTTGGTCATAGAACAATAGAGTGTAATGCACATGCATGGAACTATGGAAAAGACACTTATGGAGTTTCCAATAGAAATTATAACTCATTTGCCCCACTATTGAATTACAATGAGAATAATACTATATGTTATAATTGTAGCAACTATGGACATATAGCTTGATTCTGTATGAGTGTTTTCATAGAAACCCCTAAACAAAACAAGAAGGTGAATACCCCGATAATAAAGAAAAATGAATCTACAAAAACATGTAGAGAGAAGCAAGAGGAAGTTGATTAAAAAAAGGAAAAAACTATGCTTGTTCAAACAACATTTCATGCACAAGACGAAGGGCAATAGTGGTATATTGATAGTGGGTGTTCAAGCCACATGATAGGTGATAAAAGCTAATTTCTCACTTTGAAGAAAATGAGTGAAGGTAAAATAAAGTTTGGGGATAATGCTTTGGCTAGGATTGGCGGAAAAGGTACCCTCAGCGTTGATAATGGAAAGACAAACTAAAAATATTTTGTACTTTAAAGGGTTGAAGCATAATCTATTGAGTGTTAGCCAAATGTGTGAGCAAGGACACATGTTCACATTTTATTCTCAAGGCTGCGAAATCAGGAGAGCAGACACAAGGAAATTAGTTGCAGATGCAAACAAAACATCAAATAATTTGTACATACTCAGTGAAGTAAAAGGAGAGGAATGCTACATGAGTCAAGTTGATGAACGCTGGGTATGGCATAAAAGAATGGGCCATATGAATTTTGATAATTTAGTGAAAATTAACACTAAGAATGTCGTAAGAGACATGCCGAAAATCACAAAACCTTCAAACACTATTTCTAAGCAATGTTAGCATGGGATGCAGACATGAGCAAATTTTAGATCAAAAGAGTACTCGACAACCAAGCCATTGGAATTGATCCATACAGATCTATGTGGACCCACAAGAACACAAAGCATACAAGGTGAGACTTATTTTATGCTGCTTATTGATGATTATTTTAGAATGACATGGGTTGCCTTTCTAAAAGAGAAATTTGAGGCGTTCGAAAAGTTTAAAGCTTTTAAAGCTTTGGTTGGAAATGAAGTGGATCTAAAGATCAAATGCCTAAGGTCAGATTGAGGGGGTGAGTTCCACTCAAATGAATTCAATGGATTCTGTGAAGAGCTTGGAATAAAGAGACATTTCTCAACCGCTAGGACTCCACAACAAAATGGAGTTGTAGAGAGAAAGAATCAAATTGTGCAAGAAATCACAAGAACAATGCTAAATGAATCCAAACTTTCAGATAGATATTGGAGAGAGGTAGTCAACAATACAATTTACATCTTGAAGAAGGACAAATTAGGGTAAACAATAGTAAAACACCCTATGAGCTATAAAAAGGTAGACCAGCGCTGATCAAATACTTCAAGGTGTTTAGAAGCAAATGCTAGATCAAAAGAGATGATGAAGACTTGGGGAAGTTCAACTCAAGAGCCGATGAAGATATTTTTTTGGTTATTCCTCAAAGAGTAAAGCCTATAGATGTTATAATAAAAGGCTAAAAACAATTGTAGAGAGTGTCAATATTAGAATGGATGAAACTAGGCCTAAACAAGTGAGTGTACCAACTAATATTCATGCTAAAGAATTAGACTTCAAGAAAGAAGTAGTAGAAGAATGTCAAGAAGAAGAAGAAAGGAAAGATACAAGGTCACCATCTAGATTCGCTCAGAAAAATGATGCATAAAATCCAATCATTGGTGATATTGATGCTAGAGTGCAAACTAGGAGACGGTTAATGAATACATTGGAAAATGTAAACTTCTCTCTGTTGTCGAAGATAGAATCGAAGAGCTTTTCATAATCTAGCAATGATAAGCATTGGATCAATGCCATGGAAGAAGAATTGAACCAAATAGAGAAGAATGAAAATTGGGAACTTATTCCCACACCAACGGACAAGAATGTAATTGGAACTAAATGGGTCTTTAGGAACAAACTGAATGAAGATGGCAAGGTAACAAGGAACAAGACAAGACTGGTTTGTAAAGGCTATGCTCAAGTAGAAAGTGTTGACTTTGAGGAGACTTTTGTACCTGTGACAAGATTAGAAGCCATAAGACTGTTCTTAGCATATACTAGATTCAAGAATTTCAAGATCTATCAGATGGATGTGAAGTCTGCATTTCTCAATGAGAATCTTGAAGAAGAGGTTTACATAGATCAACCTGAAGGTTTCTCTCTATCAGGAAATAAGGACTATGTGTGTAGGCTGAAGAAAACATTGTATGGACTAAAACAAGCCCTTAGAGCCTAGTATGCTAGGTTTGACATATATTTGCTTGATCAAGGTTTCAAGAGAGGAGCGACTGACAATAACCTATACATCAAGCTTGAAGGTGAGAACCAGTTAATTGTGGTTGTGTATGTTAATGAAATTTTTTTTAGTGGAGACAATGAGAAGATGTCTCAAGAATTTGCAAGGTTAATGCAACAAGAATGTGAAATGTCCATGTTAGGAGAGTTATCATTTTTTCTTGGGTTGCAAATCACTTAGTCAAGTAAAGGAATCTTCATCTCTCAGACCAAATACATTAATAAAATGTTGAAGAAATTCAATATGGATGACTGTAAATCAGTAAGTAATCCAATGGTAACAAGATGTAAGTTGAGCAAAGATGATGAGTCAACAAAAGTAAATCAGAGCGTGTATAAATTAGTGATTGGAAGTCTATTGTATACTATTGCATCAAGACCAGATATCACGTAGGCAGTAGGTTTAGTGGCCATATTTTAGGCAACACCAAAAGAAACACACTTGCAGGCAGTCAAAAGGATATTTAGGGATCTCAAAGGCACTATGGATCTTGGTTTGTGGTACCCAAGAGGAAAGGACTTCACTTTGACAGCGTATACTGATGCAGATTGGGCAGGGAACATTGATGATAGAAAGAGCACAAGTGGAGGTGCATTCTTTCTTGGAAAGAGTCTTGTGTCATTGTTGAGAAAGAAATAGCCCTCAATTTCCTTGTCCACAACTGAAGCTGAGTACATATCAACAACATCATGTTGTACACAGGGCCTTTGGATGAAACAAACCTTGAGTGATTTTAGAATTGAGTATGTCAATCCAATTTCTATTTTCTGTGACAATACAAGCACAATAAACATCTCCAAGAATCGAGTTATGCATTCAAGAACTAAGCATATTCCCATCAAGTATCATTTTTTAAGAGAACAAGTTATTGATCAGAAGGAAAAATTAAAGTATGCCTTTGCAAATGAGCAAATTGCTGATCATAAGGTAAAATTAAAGTATGTCTACGAAAGGAGCAAGTTGCAGACATTTTCACAAAGCCTCTCCCAAAAGAACCTTTTGAGTTGCTAAGGCAAGAATTGGGAGTGATTCATTCATCACTCAGTCACATCCGTCATAAGGAGCATGAGTTAAGGTGGAGCTAATCATTGCATTATTTAGCCTCATAGATATTTTGGTGAAATACATTGTGATTGTTTTGAACATTCATTTGCCATTGATGTCAAAGGGGGAGAATTGAAGACATGGGGAGCAAAGGAGGAGAACCACATCAAGGGGGAGTTCATATACTAATTCATGGGGATTGCCATCAATGACAAAGGGGGAGATTGTTGGAATAATTGTCATTGATTTCAAAGGAATTGTAACGGATATGAACAGAAGTGTCAAATGAAATTTTTGTCGGAAGTGAACGAAAGTGTCAAAAAGTAACATAATTAGCTAACATAATTTTCTTGTAATAAGGATGGAAGGATAAGAGGACCAATTGCATTGGTCTGAGCATCCAAGTATGGAAGGGACCAACATTAATTAATAAGGACTAATAGTTAAATATATTTAATTTACAAAAATGATGATTTTGTGTTGATGGGATCAACTTTCAATAAAGTTTAATTACAAGGAGTTTTATGGCTGTAAGCATTAATGCTTAAATGACAAGGTCGACTCTCTTTGTTTATTTTGTTGCCTTGGGAATGTTGGAAATGGGATTGTCATTGATGTCAAAAGCACATTATGAGCATCTCATTAATGGTCAGGGATGAATATGGTAATCATGATGATCCTATCAGAGGTCAAGGATGATTGGAATGCTTGCGTGCATGAATGGAATTCATCTGGTTCTTCATAATGATCATCTAGACATTTTGGGTCTAGACAGAAAAAGACAAGTAAGCATATTGATGCGGTCAATGTTTGCACACATGGAGTTGTTATGACAAAATGATCACATGGGTCTGTTCATTTTTGTGCCTTGTTTATATGTGCTAAATCTCAAGTCACAAGACGCATCACGACAAAAGATATGATTGAGCAAAGTAGGGCTCCAGGGCATTTTGACAGTGTTTTCCAACACAATCAAATTTGTAGGTTGTAAGAAAAAATTGAGAAATCATTTTTATGATGTCATATCTTGCATGTATGAAGGCTTCAGGGGCAAATGGATATATGGATGGAATCCCCTATGTAAGAGGATCATATGTGCTAATTTGCAGATCATTCGACTAAGTGCGACAAGAGTTATGCAGGTACAAAGTTAGCCTTCCATGCATAATGAAATGTTCTCCATACTTTGACAAAATCTGCACAAGGTCATGCAAAGTTGTCATGCTTTTACAACAATCATCTATGGACATTTGCAAAAGAATAAATAGTAGATCTGTTATGGGTTTTTCATGAGCATCTTGAATATGTGGTTTGTAGGCTCGAAGGAGAAGGAATGAACTCAGAATTGAATTACCTTTGCTCTCGGACTGGATAGGGTTTCTCAGTAAAACCCTAAGGGTTTATGTCATGGCGTCAAACAAGCACTTTCTAATTTGATGGTGAATGGCTATAGCTTAGACCTGATAGCTTAAGTTATAACTTAAGCCTTTGTCATCGTTGCGAAATCGACCCCTTGACCTAGCAATTACTGGTTCAAAGGACTTAATATTTCTTAAGTCTTAGACTTTATATTATGTCCCAGCTTGATCAACGACCAGCGCTTCATCGTACGCAAATGATCCAACGAATCAAAGCAAAGTCAAAGTGTAAATGGTCCCTTTGAGTGCATGCGCTAATGCCAAGTGGCACAAGTACATGAGTCTGTCAGATAGAGGACCAATGAGAGTGACCCTGTCAAAGATAAATATCGAGCTTGTTAGAAGATATGATGATGCACGGGTGATCGTGCAAAGGAGATCCAACGGGGCGAATGGACTCAAATGCTATAAAGAGCTCGACATTTAACAACTAGACATAAGTAAAGATTATGCATCTTTGAAGATCCAAAAACATGTGGAAGCTAGGATGAGAAAGATCCAACGGAGTGAGTGGACTCAAATGGAACAACGTGATCAATGTTTATCGACATAATGACAAGTTAAAGACTGAACATGTTCGAGAAGATCAACGGAGTGAAAGCGATCCAAAGATATAGGAAGGTACGAGATGAGGTCAAAGTGTTGACGGTTAACGACGAAGTCAAGGTAAAGGTCATGCATCTTTGTAGATCCAACGACACGCGGAAGCTCAAATCAGAATGATCGCATGGACACATTTTAAAGTTGAGCTATTTGAATATGGACCATTAGATCGTGGTGCCAAAGGCAAGATCACAACCAACATTTAAAGTCATGTCCAAACAAACGGCTAGTTGCAAGAACATGCATGAACTTACGTATAAGCTTTATATCTCGACATAGACAACGAGATTGATCGATCCAACTTATTAAATCTACATTAAAGACCCTGTGCATCAAAACTTGAGTCTAATAAACACTATATATAGTAAAGAGACTTGTAATTACGACGTGATGCATGGAATCGAGAGGCGGGAAACTTATAGTCCAAGTAATAATGAACTAGAGTACAGAATTGGCATGATGTGTTACAGTCCGAGTGTGAACACATAGAAGAAGAAAACTCTAGATCCATTGTTTACATATATGATATCTAGGACAAAGGAAAAGTTGTTGGAGTTATTTGAATTGTGTCAAACAGAATATATAGTGACACAGAGGCTACAGAAAGAGAGATGAAGTGTGTCAAATAAAGATATATCCAAACACAGATAGAGAGGGGCAGAGAGAAAGAAAGGCACAAAGAGAATGTGCATAGAATGAACAGTTACAGATTAGACTTGCAACAAAGAATAGAGTTTGATTCATTTATGAATCAATGTTGTAATTTTGAGTTGTAGCTCCATAGATCTGATTCGTTGGTGCCATCATATTCACTGAGTTGGTGCTCAGTTAGGGGATTGGTATCTCCTTAGGTTTGGTGCCTTTAAACATTATAACCAGTAAAGTTGAGTTGGTACTTAGTTAGGGAGTTGGTGCTCTTAAAGTAGGGGATTTGTGTCTCCTTAGGATTGGTGTCCTTAAATGTAACCAGTGAAGCTTTGAACTATGAGGCTGGATTAGATAATAGATTCTAGTAGTTATTCTCACCGTGGTTTTTCTCTTTGCATTTTCCATGTATAAATTTGGCGTCATGTGTATTTGTGTATGTGATCTCTACATTTATCTTTTAATCTACATATGCTTTTGAATTTAATTTAAAAGGATTAAAGGACTAATTTTAGTTGATCTACTGATTCACCCTCTATCTGAGAAGATAGTTGTGATCCAACAATTGGTATCAGAGCCTAGGGTTCTTTGAAAGAAGCTTAATCAGCGCAGGCAGATCTTGGAATAGTGAACACAATGGCTAGTCAAGAAGGATCTTCATCAAACAAGGCACCTCTTTTTGATGGATCTAACTATGCATTCTAAAGCATAAGAATGGAAACATACGTATCCTCATTAGGGTTTGATGTATGGATCTCTGTAGTAAATGGATAAACAACCCCTGCTACAACTCCTATCGATTAGGTTTCAAAGAAGGCATATGAGAGCAATGCCAATGGAAAGAATGCTATTCTATGTGGATTGTCCAAATCAGAGTTTGTCAAAGTGATGCAATGCTAAAATGCTCAAGAGATCTGGAATAAAATGAAGAGCATCTATGAAGGTGATGACAAGGTAAAACAAGCCAAGCTACAAACATACAGAGGAATGTTTGGGTCTCAAAATGATTGAAGAAGAGAAGATTGCGGACTACCTTCTTAGGGTAGATGAAACAGTCTATGAAATTAGAGGCCTTGGAGAAGAAATGAAAGAATCAATCATTGTCAAAAAGGTCCTAAGATCTTTGCCATCAAGGTATGATTCTAAAATCTCTGCAATAGAGGAAGCAAGAGATCTAAATAAGTTCACTGTAGATGAGTTGCACGGAACCTTCACTGCTTATGAGATGAGAATGGGAGAAGCAGATACTTCTAAGAGAGAAGCTGCATTCAAAGCATCCAAGCATGAAAAAACAAAAGCATCTACATTCGGATCTGAGGAGACTGATGAAGAAGTCAACTTTGTTTGAAGATTGAAAAGAGGATCTGGAGAGTACAAAGGTAAGTTATCCTTTAAATGTTTTAATTGTGGTAAAGTAGGACTTTTTGCTGCTAAATGCCCTTATGAGAAAAATAATAACTTTGAGCAAGAAAAGGATGGCAAAAGAATGAAGCCCCATTATTTCAAAAGGAGTAACTTTTTTAAAACCAAGAAAAGCTTGTATATAAGAGAAGATAGTGACTCATTGGACGATAGTGATAGCTCAGATGATGACCATGACTGTGCCTTTGTGGCTGAGGGAAATGAGTCCCTGTTCATGGCATTAGGATCAACTTATGTAGATCTGGATCAAGAGGAAGTTGAAGACTCTGATGAAGAAGATGAAGGAGAAGTGGACCTTGAGTGTGAACTCATCTGTACTCTAGATTAGATTGACAAGTTGAGAAAAGAGAACACAAGACAAAAGAAGCTTGGACAAAAAGAACTTGAAAAATTGTCCAAAAGTCTTGAAGAATCTGATCAGATGGTGATAAGCCTAAAGACACAAGTTGAAGAGGCACAAGGATAGAAGATGTAGTCAAGATCGAACCAAAACTTAAGTCTATTGAATGTATAAGGCTAGAAGTAGAGATAATGGCTTTGAGAAAAGAGCTTGAAATGGTTAAAGTACAAATAAACAAAGGTCTAAAGTTGAAAGGAGGATCAAACATTCTTGGTGAACTGATCAGCCCTCAAAAGCCATCAAAAGGGAAATCCAGTCTTGGTTATGAAAAGGGGAAAAGTCCCATGCCCAACACATCTGCGAAATTATATGACAATTTCAAAGTAGAAGGATTAGGAGGAAAGAAAGAGAAAGCTTGCAAGGATACAAAGACAAACACAAACAATACTGATGTGAAGAAGGCTAACGTTGAAAAGAACCCCGAGGAAAGGAAAAAGAGCAATGAGTCCATCTTTGCAAACTCAAGGAAGATGTAGAAAAAAAGTTAGCTGATGCAGATGGTTATACAAGGGTAAGAAGCTTGAAGAAGCAAGAGTTGAGAAGAACTCCCCATCCTACACAAAGAAAATCTATGACCAGGGATTTCTCATCTTTTTATGGTTATTGTTATAGCTGTAATCATTTGGGTCATAAGACTAGTAATTGTATAGTAGTATCTAAAAGGAAGATAAACTTTGTAAGCAAAAATTCATTTGCACCCTTGTTAGATACAAATGTAATGTGTTATAATTGCAATAATTTTGGTCACATCGGTAAACATTGTAGAACAAACTTTGTAAGATCAAAAGTACAGAGTAAGAAGAGAGACATGCCTCCTAGTGTGAACAAAGGTTCACAAGTCTCTCATAAAGAGAAAAATACGACATTTAAGAAACCCAAGCATGTATGAAAAGTGAAAGATCAAACCATGATGAGGAATGCTGCAGAGGTTGAAGAATGTCAAGAGCTCTCAATGTCTGCTCATGTTGAGAATGAGAAGACCAAGTTCAAGGAGAAGCCCAAGGTGCTAATTGAGGATACTTCTGAGGTATGTACAGATTCAAGTGAACATCCTGTTGTTACTCAACAAGTTTCATGCATAGAACACCAGTTTTCTGTGCCTAGTGATGAGATTCTGAGCTACAAGGAAGATTCATCAGATGAAAAGGTATGCCATGAGTCTATGTTGTCTCTATGTATTGTTAATCCAAAGGAGAATATCAAAGTGGATGAGCATGTTACTTCTCTCAAGCCTAAAAAGAAAAGCAAAAAGCACAAGAGAACCAAGGAGGAATATGAGGAGTTATGGGCAACTCATGGTTTCACATTGTTCTAGAACATTGTGAAGTAAGATGTCTCTATGCTTCTTAAGAGACCCCTTTCAGTGGAGAAGCAAGTGATGTCTGCTATAGATGTGAACTCAAGCAGACTGTGATGATGACTTGATCAAACCAAGTCAAGTGTTGTGTATGCAGTGTCTGCAGGGACAAAATAAGTGTTTCAATATGACATGAGAGTGTTGGAGTACATCTCATATATATATGGTTTGCAGATTCATTTGGCATAAGGGTTCTAATGCAAGAAACTATTGACATTGTGTATCTTGGGTTGTGTAAAGAAGTTAGGTCACCAAACTCGGAGAACATGTGTAAAATGATGATATACACGTGTTAAATGAAGTTATGGTGTGCTATCGATAGTCCCTTGATGCAGAGATGGAGCACAGTGTAAGGGGGAGACAGATTGTTCAGTCTTTCAGGAACAAGAAGGCTCATAATAGAGAAGCTTTGCAATTGGTCAGGTCTTAGGATCAGAAGACTATGTAGTTGAGACTGAGAGAGAAGGCTACTAATCTCGTGTGGTATCTCCTACCTCACATCACTAGATGCTAGTGATGGAGCATAAGTCCAAAGGAAGGATCATAAAAGCCTTGTTGATCCCTAGAAGGAGAAAAAAGGCAACTCAAGTATGTATATTTTGAAATTCTCTAATGAGTTGATGGTTGCAGATTCTTGGACAAACTCCTTTCTCTGATAAAGGGGGAGAAACATTTGGACAAACAGTAAGAAAGAGTCCCTTTGCCATTGATGTTAAAGGGGGAGAAAAAGTGCAAATGCTCTCTATGGGAGAAGAAGAGCAAAATGCTCTCTACAAAAGTTTGGAGCAAAAAGTGCAAATGTCAAAAAAGAAGTAGAACAAGTGTCCAAGTTGAGTATTAGACAAATGTGCCATTGCCTAAGGGGGAGCAAGTTTGGCATGAACAACTTCAGTTCATACTTATTAGAAGCCAATGCAAGCAATGCCAGAGAAATAGTTGAATAGTAGAAGATCATAGCATTTAGTTTGCCACCAATGACAAAGAGGGAGATTGTTGGAAATATGATTATCATTGATATCAAAAGGGACATTATGAGCATGTCACTAATGCTCAGGGATGAATATGGTGATCATGGTGATCCTATCAAAGGTCAAGGATGATTGGAATGCTTGTGTGCATGAATGAAATTCATCTGGTTCTTCATGATTATCATCTAGACATTTTGGGTCCAGAGAGGAAAATACAAGTAAACATATTGATGAGGTCAGTGTTTGCACACATGGAGGTGTTAGGACAAAATGATCACATGGGTTTGTTCATTTTTGTACTTGGTTTATATGTGCTAAATATCAATTCAAGCGACGTAGCGTGACAAAAGATATGCTTGAGCAAAGTAGGGCTCCAAGACATTTTGACAGTGTTTTCCAACACTTAAGTCAGTTTGTAGGTTGCAAGAAAAAATTGAGAAAGCATTTTTATGATGTCATAACTTGCACGTATGAAGGATTCAAGAGCAGATGGATATATGGATGGAATCCCCTATGTAAGAGGATCATATGCGCTAATTTGCAGGTCATTCGACTAAGTGCAACAAGAGTTATGCATGTGCAAAGTTAGCCTTCTAGGCAAAATGAAATGGTCTTCATACTTGGACAAAATCTGCACAAGGTCATGCAAGGTTGTCATGCTTTTACAATGATCATCTATGGATATTTGCAAAAGAAACAAATAGTAGCTCTGTTATGGGTTTTTCATGAACATCTTGAATATGTGGTCCGCAAGCTCAAAGGAGAAGGAATGAACTCAGAATTGAGTTATCTTTGCTCTCGGAGTGAATAGGGTTTCTCAGTAAAACCCTAAGGGTTTATGCCATGGCGTCAAACATGCACTTTTTATTTTGATGGTGAATGGCTATAGCCTGGACCCGATAGCTTAAGTTATAACTTAAGCCTTTGTCGTCGTTGTGAAATCGACTCCTCGACCTATTAATAACCAATTCAAAGGACTTAATATTTCTTAAGTCTTAGACTTTATATTATGTCCCAATGTGATTAACGACCCACGCTTCATCGTATGAAGACGATCCAACTAATTGAAGCAAAGTCAAAGATCCCTTTGAGTGAATGTGCTAATGCCAAGTGTCACAAGCACATGAGTCTATCAGATAGAGGACCAATGAGAGTGAGCATGTCAAAGAGAAATATCAAACTTGTTAGAAGATATGACGATGCGTGGGTGATCGTGCAAAGGAGATCCAATGGAGCGAATGGACTTAAATGCTATAAAGAGCTCAACATTTATCAACTAGACAGAAGTAAAGATCATGTATCTTTGAAAATACGACACACGAAAGCTTGGATGAGAAAGATCCAACAGAGCGAGTGGACTCAGATGGAACAAATTGATCAATGTTTATCGACACAATGACAAGTTAAAGACTGAGCAGGTTCAAGAAGATCAATGGAGCGAAAGGGATCCAAAGATATAAGAAGCAACGAGATGAGATCAAAGTGTCGACGGTTAATGACCAAGTCAAGGTAAAGGTCGTGCGTCTTCGGAGATCGAATGACACGCAGAAGCTCGGATCAGAATGATTGAATGGACACGTTTTAAAGTTGAGCTATTTGAATATGGACCATCAGATTGTGGTGCCAAAGGCAATATCAATGACCAACATTTAAGTCATCTCCAGACAAACAGTTAGTTGCATCAACATGTAGTGACTTGCGTATAAGCTCTATATCTCGACACAAACAATGAGATTGATCGATCCAACTGATCAAATCTACATTAAAGAGCTTGTGCATCAAAACTTGAGTCTAACAGATGCTATAGGTAGTAAAGAGACCTGCAATTACGACGTGATGCATGGAATCTAGACGTGGGAAACTTATAGTACAAGTAATAATGAACTAGAGTCTAGAATTGACATGATTTGTTACAGTCTGAGTGTGAACACATAGAAGAAGAAAACCCTCAATCCATTGTTTATAAATATGATATCTAGGACAAAGGAAAAGTTGTTGGAGCTATTTGAATTGTGTCAAACAGAAAATATAGGGACACAAAGGTTGCAAAAAAATAGATGAAGTGTGTTGAATAAAGATATATCCAAACACGAGAGAGGGGCAGAGAGAAAGAAATGCACAAAGAGAATGTGCATAGAATGAGCAGTTACAGATTAGACTTGTAACAGAGAATAGAGTTTGATTCATTTATGAATCAATGTTGTAATCTAGAGTTCTATTTCCATACCTCTGATTGGTTGGTGCCATCATATTAGCTGAGTTGGAGCTTAGTTAGGGGATTGGTGTCTCCTTAGGATTGGTGCCCTTAAACGTTGTAATTAGTAAGGTTAAGCTGAGTTGGTGCTCAGTTAGGGAGTTGGTGCTTCTTTAGAGTTGATGCTCTTAAAGTAGGGGATTTGTGTCTCCTTAGGATTGGGGTCTTTAAATGTAACCAGTGAGGTTTGACAGTGAGGCTTTAAACTGTGAGGTTGGATTAAAATAGTAGATTCTAGCAGCTATTCTCACCGTGGTTTTTCCCTTTGGGTTTTCCTATAAATATGGTGTTATGTGTATTTGTGTGTGTATGTGATCTCTGCATTTATTTTTTAATTTGCATATGCTTTAAAAGGATTAAATGACTGGTTTTAGTTGATCTACTGATTCACCCTCTGTCAGTAGATAGTTGTGTTCCAACAGGAAAAATTGCCCATCTCAAAGGGTTAATTGAAATTAAGTAAAATAAAATAAAAGACACTTTGGTTAATGAGGTGCATTGCTAATGGGACACCCCACTAGGAAAAGCCTTTAAAGGTTGTATAAGGTGAAAGGATGTTGGAGAAAAATATTAAGAAATAATTCTTTCTATTATATACAAGAAGAATAAGAGGAAGAAGAGAGAGAAGAGGGAGAAGAATGAAACTTAATTGTGCCATCATTTGTTGACAAAGCAACAGTGAGAAGGTGGAAATTTTTTAAGTGAGATCGGTGCCTCAGAACAGAAAGATCAGTGTCTTTCTCTAAGTCGGTGCCTTGTAGTGAAGTTGGTGTTTCAATTCAAAGAGTTCGGTGTCTAGAGTTAAGTTGGTGCTTGGCATTGAGGATTGGTGTCTCCAAGTAAGTTGGTGCCTATAGAACTTTTGTAAAAAGAATTATTAATCTTATGGCTAGATTTGGACAGTAGATCCAAGCAGTCTTTCAAGTGGTTTTTCTTTGTGGAGGGTTTTCCACATAAATTCTGTGTTGTCCATTTACTTGTTCTTATGTGAATGGTTTCTTTATGAAAGTTAATTAGAAAGGAAGTAAATTATTATTACACACTGATTCATCTCCTTCCGCACTCACCCCCTCCCCTCTTAGTGTGGTCTGTGTTCAACAAGTGGGACTTTGGTTCCCCATCTATTATTATAGACAATTTATTTTGGGCTAGAAAGTCTATTTTCACTATTATCATTGTAACATGCGTCCTTGCATGAGGTTTGAACTTGATGTTCTATTTTTAGACTCATAAAATTAGGCAAAGCTTGAACATATGAGGCCTTCCCCATCCCATGCTTATAAATACATGTAATCTCCTGGTCACAAAGGGAGGAGAATCTTTGCTATTAAGATTAATAGGAAATTCAAAGAAGTTTGACTTGACTTGGTCTTGATCTGCAAATCTTTATTCTTCTCCAATTCTGTTGATTGTTTGGACGTTCCATCATTCTGGTATATTAGTGTTTAAAATTGTGTATGAGGTATCTGTTTTAAATACAATCTTTCATTTTTTAGCTATAGCTGAATTTAAAATCTTTTGCATGCTTATCATAATCCTCTTGTAGATGTGTAACAATAATCTGGCAATTAGGCAGCGTTTGATTTGTGCATGTTTGAGTATAATATGTTCTTGTTCGTTTTGATATTTTAACTATATTTGATTGTTTGTGTGCTATAGCAGCTTGCAATAGCTATTGGTCTATATACCCTATCCTATTTGAGCTCAAATACTAGTCTTGAAAGGCTCTATCCTTGGATTTTCCACAGACCTTCCTTTTCTGCCTTACTTTTCCCTTTTTTTTGCTTTTTTTTACAATCTTGCCCACCTTAGTAAGAAATCATCTTCCTTCCACCCACTCCAAGTAGATATGTGTCGCTTAACCACTATTCCACCAATAGGTTGTTATAAAACCGATTACCCTGAAACTCATGCCTTGGAGTGATTTTTTTCACCGATCAAAAACATTAGAGGAAACCTCATAAGAAACTCTAGGGGTGTGTATAAAACCCATTTCAACAATGTTCAATAATGATTAGAAGATGACTTAGAGAACTCACGACAGTGAAAGAATGATGTACAAACTCTCAAGTTTCAAACTTGGTAATGTCTAGTTGTCAAGTTTTGTTTCTAACAAATTTCATATAGGAAAAACATGTTTTGATGACTGCATTCGTTTGATATGGGGCATCAAAAACCGTGCTCAGTGTCCTATGCCTTTATTTAGATCACTGGGAAGATGAAATTCTTCTTGCCCTAATCTGATAACCAGATCTAAAAATTGTAAGGAAAATAATGTATTTTGGGACCTTTGTTACACTTAACTTTATTTATATCCTTGATTTATATCATGGTCCTAGATGTTTTGGACAATATTGAAAACAACACTCAAATATTTGCAAGAATTCATTAACTAGACAAATGAGTGCAATGCAATATGTTACTAACATAAACTTTAGTCCTACAACGAATGCTCTAATAATTGCTCAATTTCTCTAAATGCTTGTAGGTGCTCAATAGATTCCAATGAATAAGGAATTATTTTTGTAATGCTATATTTTTTAAATGATCTATAGATAACTTTTTAGATGCCTAATGCACTAGCGGTCTTTTGTATTTGTAAATGACTTGAATTTCAATTAGGACACTATTTGTGCAAAAATCGACATCAAATGATCAAAACAATGAAAAAGGCGGGGTAAGTGTCACACAAGATGAGGGACAAAAGGCCCGAAAAGATACTTGTTAGGTTCATACATTGATGTTTTGGACATGTCTAAAGCCTCCGTGCAAACTTTGGACAAGCGAGGTAGAATGGGATCAAACTTGGAGGGGAGGAAGATGATAGTTGGAGGGTGTCAAGAGAAGGTGCGAGGACCATGACAAGTCATAAATGCATATATAATACTTGATTGAAATAATCAACAAGTACACTAACATCCTAAAAGCATGCAATTATACGACTAATAAATTCCTAGAAGTCATTTAAAAGTGTCTACACACCTCAATCCTTTGATTTGATCTTATATTGGTCTTTATTAATGCTATAAGGTGAAATATAAAGTTTTTTAAAACATTAAGTGAAACATCAATTCAATATAGAGGCTCACATGCTAACTATTTTTGAATTTATCGTATGATTGTTCGAATTTCTTGACTAACGGTTGGTTGGGGTTCACTGAGAAACTCGAGAGCTTAGGGGTCGGGGACTCAGGGACCATCGTGAATGTCCAAGTACTTGACTAGCCTAATTAAAGCTACATCTTGAGTTACACTTAATTTAATTTTCAATAATATTATTTGTTGCCCTATATTTGAGACAATTTTATTTTGATAAGGCATTGGAAATGAAGATAATTTTTTTGAATATTGTGTTTTTTTCTGAAACTTGCAATTGCATGTAATAAGTGAATGAGAACATTGATAGAGGTGTTTTGGAATGTGAAGATCTAAAGGCGCTGCATCAAAACACACTGAGTTATAATTAAATATTCAAGTAGGCAATAAAATAATGCAAAAATGTAAAGAATATTAATTTAGAAATGAATTATTTAAGTAAAATAGAAAAAAAAGTGCATAGAAAGTTGTGGCATGAACTTGCGCTGTGGTTGTTTGTAATTCAAAAGAAAGAAGACCTCACAGGTGGAAAGTGGAAGATGCATGATAGTGGGATACTACAACAAATGACAAGAATTGAATCTTATTGAAGCGTGCTATTAATTTTTTTTTCCATATTTATTTTTTTGCTTGATTAAAAAAATTGTTAAAACTAAAAATAATTAGATACTAAACGAAATGAAAGCAATTAAAGAAATATAATAGTAGGTTTATGCTGTATTAAATGCATTGCAATGAAAATCGTAAAAACTTTTACAAACAGAGAGTGAGGGAAAAACCCAATATTGCAAAGTTGCATATGGTTTTTATTATGGGTTGTTTGTAATCGTTGTTTGATAGAATAGTAGAGAGCTCTTTTACATTGGGCAACATAACGAAGACACTAAATCCTAGTACATGATTTAGTGTATATCTCAAAATGGTTGGATAGGTCAAATAGTAAGAGAGCATCATTTTTAAACATGCTTTTTGTGTGTGTTTTCCTTCCAATCATTGTATTCCATGAGACCATGTTTTTTTCGAGGCAATGTTTCTATGATGTCAGGGAATCATTGCATTAGATAAAATTATGTTTGTTTGAGGTATTTTTAACAAGGCATATTGTAAGGTTGCTTATGACTAGGAATGCATGGCATTTATTTTTGGACTTCAAGTGTGAAAAATTATTTGGCTGGTTTTGAAAATGGAGGCATTAAAGTTTGTATTAATTTTTTTTGTCAATGCAAGATTAATTTGTTGTCATAGATTGAAAATGCAAGAATTTTGTTTTTTTCTTGCAGAGAGAGGCGAGGAGAGTAGTGTTGAACTTTTTATTGACGATTAAAAGAACAAGCAAACATGACAAAATACTTAAAATTAAAATCAATACATATTTTTTGCATTGTAAGAAATATTACATAACAATCATCAAAAAGAGGCTTACTTACAAAGCAAAATATATTCAATAACCCTACAGTTACAAAGATTATGTTGCATTATGCATGATTATATAAACAAGGTTGAAATAGTGAATGCAAACAATAAGGAATGCAATTGAGAAAATGCTTCAAACAAACGTAATTTTATACAATGTAATCATTATCGTACATGCCTTTAATAGACATTGACCATTTACTATGGTTGAATAATTAACCTATCTTGGCCGCTTTACGAAAATTTCAAACTATTCTATCAAAGAGAATTAAAAAAAAAAGGTGCAAATCATTAAAACTTTACGACATTGTAACTATAAGGGAAAATAACAAATAACTTGCATAATACACAACCACTGGTCCATGAACTCCAAACACAACTTAGAGTAGATCAAGGTAACAACTCAATATTCACAAAGAGACAATTTGAAAAAAATGATGTCATGGTAAACAAATCAACCACCTTAATAAAATGATTCCCTCGCATTCCCCTACACTTCAACATTTTTTTCAAGGAAAGACAATGAAACAAAGGAATCAAACCAACATTTATTTATTGCAATAAAAAAGTAAGAAAACAAAATCCAAAAAAATAAATGTAGTACAAATTCTCTGCATCTCAGCAAATAGCTAAGAACAACCATTGAAACGAGGCTTATGTGCACAAGAATGTGGTTTCTGCATGCTCTCACTACAATATCAAACTTGCTCTCAAAGATTAGGACCTCATATATAGACTAAATTTTTTCATACGTGTTCGATACACTGTTAATTTTGCCTTTTGCTTGGGTTGATAACACATGAATAGAACATCTACATCCTGCGCATGTGAAAAATTAAAATAGAAAATTAATAACGTTTAATGTAGTAACATAAATTTCTGCTAGTGCATCAATATCAATGGCATCTCAAGTGGAAACCATATTGGCCGTGACCAAATCTGACATTGCAACGTTGAGGCACCAATGCATGGCAGGCAACAGAAGCAAGAGAAGCTGATTGTATTCATCCTCCAAAAGCAAATGTGGAATTGCATACCATGAAAAAACCAAATAATCCTTTGCACACCAAAATAAAAGGCATGCATTACATCATTTTTTGCCATATTTTTTTTTTCGAAAGAATAGTTCATAGTTTTGTCAAGTAGGGATTATACCATTGCCCTTTCCGTGTACTAATATGGTTTTTTATTATTGCCTCTACATTTGTTCCCTCTTATTTTTTGGAAGTAGATTTATTCACTTCAAAAAGAATCATTTTCATTTTGGAAGCAACTATTCAAATAATAAAAAAAACACAAATGCAGAGAGGACAATGAAAAGCCACATAAGTGCATGCACATAGAGGGTGGTGGTAACATCACAATGACAGTGCAATGTTGGTATGAATGCTTGGTTATTTTTATGATGTAGAGTTGTGAGTTTGTTTTCTTTCCTTTTTTTTGAAATCCTTGTTCGTACTCTAGGTCTAAATATCACAAGTCATGTACGAAATTAAAGGCATGCATTAAATTGACATAAACATCAACCATCCCATCGCAAAAGAGACTTACCATTGATGTAAAAGGTATTAATATCATTGATTTAATGTATTGACTTCACAAATGTCTGTATCTATCACCAAATCATCAACAAGCAACACATTGTCGATGAACATACTCCAACATTGCCACAATCCACACCAATACACAACATACGTCAGAAACAAGAGAAGACAATCGTATTCATCCCTCAAAAGTGAATGGACTGCTGATTGGGTACATAATGGAAGGCTCAATCCAACAGGGGCACAACTATCATCATAATTATTGATTTAGTGGAGAATGGATTGTTGACGAGTATTGCTCGACATTGCCATGCGATGTTGCCATGTTTTTTAATTTATTGGTAATATTTTTTCTTTTCTTATGATACAAAAATGGTGTTTCATTTTCTTTCTTTACTTGCTTTTGCTTGAAGGAAAAAATGTTGGAGTGTATGGGAGTGTATTCAGTTCCTTGGTATGTAAGAAAAATATTTTGCCTTTTTATTTTTTTGGATTGTTTCTATGAATATTGAGTTTATGCCTCAATCCATGAGCATGAAAAAAAATTTGTTGGTTCACTCTGTACTTTTAATTTCCAACAAGAAGTTTAATGTTGTGGGTAACAGATTCAATTTGTTGAGAGACTGCTTTTGCACATAATATCATCTAATTGGTGTATGTGGAAGAAAACCACTTTGGTTTCAATCTCTGAGAGCAAGTTTAACATGGCATTGATGATGTGCCAAAAGCATTTTGCATTGTAGGTGAGTGTATTTTCCATTCTTATTTTGTTCTATTTCTTGTCAAACAAAATTGTTGGTTCCTTTTTTATAAGATTGTTTTTTTTTTTCATTTCTTGATTGTCTCCATCTTGAACCATTTTTTCGCAATTTAGGAGAGAAGGTTTATTTATTTTTTGTGCAGATTAAAATCAACTTGGTTAGATGGTTGATTTGTTTTCCATGTATCTTTTTTGTGTGTTGAAGCTACGACTATTGATTTTTGAACTTGAACTATGAGTTTGAAAAATATTTTTGTTTACTTTATTTCTTCTTTTAATTTCTACGATGAAGTTTAATGTCAATTTAAATGCCTTTGGTAGGAAAATGTTGTAGAGAGCATATTTACTTTGATTGAAAAGTCCTTGTATTTAAGATTGCATAATTTGTGGTTTACTTAATAGAAATATATTGGTTTGTTTTCTTCCTTTGATTGCCTATGTCTAATTGTTTTTTTGAGTGCATAAGAGTGTATTCAATTATGCATAGAAAACTCATATTTTTGTCCTTGGAAAGAGACAATCTAATCAATATTGAAGTTGCTATTGGTGACTAAAAGGATTAGCTAATACAAAACTAAATAACCATCATAGAAAAGAGGCTTATTCGCACAAGAAAATGATTTTTGCATGCTTTCAAGGTGATTTCAAACTTTCTCTCTTAGACTATGACCTCATAAATAAATTAGATTTTTTCATACCAGTTTGATATGTTGTTAATGCCATCATTCATTTGCATTGATAACATATTGGGTGAACCTTTGTAGCGTTACGTGTGCATTAAAAATCAACAGGGAAATGTAGCCTAAAAAGAAAAGGAGACACGGAAAACAAAATAACCACCTCAGCAAAATGATTTTTGTGCACTCTCTTGCATTTCAACATATGTTTTTTAGGGAGAGGCAATGAAAGGAAGGAATCAAACCAACATTTCTCTGTCAAAAAAATAAACTAACAAAACAAGGGAACCTCCTTAACTCTCTTATTCTAACATTTAATTTCAGGGAAAGGAAATGAAAGAAAGGGAATGAACCAACATTTCTCTATCACAAGAATTCATTGACAAAACAAAATAGGAAAAAATTAAAACCAATAAATATTCCTTTTATTGCTTGTGAATACTAATAATATCCCTTAATTCATGAATATAAAAAACATTTTCTTTGTTTTCTTTGTTCTTTTAATTTTTGAGAAGAAGTTTAATGTTGGTTTGACTGCCTTCCGTGGGAAAATATTGTTAGCAGTAGATTCAATTTGGTGGGAAATTGCTTGTGCATAGAAGAATGTCCTGCATTGGTCAATTTGCAATAAAATTATCTTGGGCTCAATTTATGAGCGTAAGTTTGATTTGGTATTGAAAATGTGCCAAAAGCATATTGCTTCATTCGCAAGTGTAGTGTCCATGTCTATTTTGTTTTATTTCTTATGATGCAAAATTGTTGGTTCCTTTCTTTATGACTTTGTTTTTTTTCCTTGTAAATTTTATGGTATGAAAACTGTTAAGTGTTTTCAATCCTGTAAACCTTATCAAAATTTAATTATCACAAGAAAAGGGAAAAAAAAGCAACACCCATGAAGAGTGATGATTTCATGGAATGTAATCATTGCAGGGTATGCACCAAAAAGGATTTTGAAAGGACACTTCAAAACTCATTGACCTCTTGAACCAATCTCCAATAAAAAATGTTGTCAAAAAAATTGGGCAAAAAATGATTTCATACAATGCCAAGAGTACTGGATATAATGGAAAAAGATTCAAATTGTAATGTTAAACTCGTGGGCTTAATCTAACATTTGAATATGAGCCCATGAACGTTTTTATTATTTATGGTGGACAAGGTGCTACAATATCTCACTTTTTTAAGTTATTCTATTCTTTTCCCTTGAAGTTGGGTGCATAGGGTACACGAAATGTCAGATGTAATTTCTTTCAACATGATGGTTCCATAAACAACTCCAAATTTATAGCATCATGGAAGCCTACATAATTTATAAATCAGGGACTTTTCAAAATGAATCTTTTTCTTCAAATATTTTATTGTTGTTGTAATGAAATTAGCTTGTTATGGCCAACCCAAGAGCCCTTCCCTTTGTGTCATGGAATTCTAAGAGCGCACTAAACCTACAACAATGTAATCCCATCACCAAATCAGCCTTAAAAGTCCTCCCAATATGCATTGGAGATGGTTCTATCAGCACAATAGAGCACATTTAAGATGTGGAAAATTTATGTATAGTTCATCATATCATTGAGCGCGATGTATCCTTTAGACTACTTTCATCTTTTCTCAAGAATGGTTCCGATCATTGGCTGCACAATCAATTTCAAGCAGGGATCAATTGGAAGAAGCACTTCACAATTAGCTCAAGGAGGATGTAGATGTTGTCTTTGATACAACATCTCACAATAATCAAGAGAGCACCCATAGAGGTCATATTAGAGTATAATCTCAGATTTGCAGACATGAGAGAAAATACTTGCAAAATTTAGATCTCTAGCAGGGATGAAATTCCTATATGATTTAAAAGTTCTTGAATTTGATATTTCTCTCATGATTCAATCTCTAGGAGAAGAGACTCTTCCTCAGGATTATGACCTTGCTGTAATATTGGAGAGATATCTTATACAAGCTAGTCAAATTGCTCTTGTACCCACAATGCCATTATTTATTGATTTTCTTGGTATCCCTACTCCACAAATCTCTCATGAGTAGATCCAAAACCCACCCCAACCACAACAAATCCCATTCACAAGCTCTAATGCAATGGTAGAAGTGAGAGGCATGATAGAGGAAAATTTAAGATATTTCTTGGATTTTAAGAACTAACTGGCTATTTAAAACCTCCAAGAACATTTAGCTATCTAAAGCATCTCAAGGCCTTTTTATTTAAAAAAAAAGGTCTCCCACCCATGAAATTAATCGATCCTCCCTCTACGCGCTAACAACAAGCCACATATGCCTCATGCTTGATCAACTCAGCTCCTTCTCAAGCTTCTTTAGACCTAGAAGTAACAAGGAATAGGCTAATGGTTGAGAATTCAACATATCTCTTTGGAAATGAGGAGATGAACAATGGGGTTGTTGGACTATATGAGGAAGAAGGACAACCCAACAAAGGCTGAGAAAGAAACATTTCAATGGTTTGATCATGTAGAAGAGGGGTGCATTTTCCAAGAGCTTGATCATGTAGAAGAGGGGTGCATTTTCCAAGATCTTGAGCATGGGGAAGAGATTATAGTTGATGTGGGATGTATTGGCCAACAAGATAAAAGAGAGTTGACCATTGATACACTGATTGAAAGGAGATATCTAGACAGGTTTTTAGCTACAATGGGTGATTGTGAAAATTAAACCCTATTAACCTTTGAAGAGTTCACAAGGTCGTTGGTGTTAGAATATCTTCTCGACCCTGCGAAAGAAATCTTTTTAAATAGTAATGATGATATATTCTCTGCTTTTGGAGATGACTGTTTTATTTTTGAACTCAACAAAGGAGATTGACAAGAAGATAAAGATTTGCAAGGTGGTAGGGGAGACCCCATGATTTTAGTCTACAATGATCAAGAAAAAAAGGAGTGAAAAAATCAACTTGGCTATAGTAATCAAATAGAGGAATCTAGTGCTTGGTAGGAGCCTGCAATTTTTTATTACAAAAATGGATGCCCAATCAAGTTCTGGGAAGCCAAGAACAACAAGGACCAATTTTTCATGCTCCTCTTATAGCATGAGAATGAATCCAAGCCTATGCAAAGTCAACTCAAGTACTCATTCAGTGTAGACCAACAAATAAGAAATGAGAACTAGGAGCAGTTTCAAGAGAAAGTCGAGCGTGAAAAGTAAGGAGAGCCCAAAAGGCTTGAAGTTCTATTGCTTCTCTTCCTCTCACATTTTGTTCCTTCAAAACTAGTACGTTGACATAACATTATTAGGAAAGTGGCTTTGTTTAAAGCCTTATTTATATTTTTAAGATTAACATTTCCTTTTCCAACACAATAAAATGCTTCCAACATCTGAAATATCTCGAGCCATTTTTTTTTTAATTTTTACAAATTGCAAATTACAATCAATGCACCTGTTAAGGTTAGAGGATAAGCCAAAACGTGCAGAAAGCAACTCTAATCAGAATGTACACCAGTATCATGATGTGGGCCAGGTGTGAGCATTGGTCAGAGGATCTGAAACAAAGTGCTTATGCAGGAAGTAACTCTAACCAAGGATGGCGCCGATGATGGCGAGCATATGGTCAGAGGATCTTCTACTTCTAAATGCTGAAAGGGAACTCAACGTCAAGTATGTGCTAGCCAATCCAATGCGGAGTGAGGGGCGACCATCTGACGGAGTGATGCTGAAAGGGAACTCAACGTCAAGTATGTGCTACCCAATCCAATGCGGAGGGAGGGGCGACCATCTGACGGAGTGATTACAAATAACAGTGTTTGAAAGAAAATGCTGAACGCTGGAAATACTCAACACCTAGAATGTGCTTGCTAACCCAGAGTGGGAGAGTAGCTACCATAGGGCAGAGATTTATCTATTACAAACAATTACTGAACGAGACGCTGAACATTACAAACTATGATGAGCAAGAATAACTATACTGTCAGTACTACTGCCAGTTTACAATATGAATGATAAGATCTTGCTTTGAATGTGGATCAACATATAAATCAAGCTGCAATAATATGTATTGAACTTCCTTCACTGAATAACAAGGATTAGATCTGAAAGTACAACAAGCAGACCAACCTCAAATTTTGATTTATGACAGTCCAGATTCTCGTGTGCACGAACAACAGCGCTGTACTTCACAATTTCACTCACAACTTGCTCAAAACTTCATCAATTTTTCATGAAATGAATTGCACAATGGCTCTAGTATGATGGCGACCAAATCAGAACACTGAAACTCACTCAAAAGATACTATTTATTTGATGCACACAGCGCAATGCAGATCTGAAACAGTACAGACCAGCAACCTATGAATTTACTTATATGCTCATAACTCTCTCATTTCTCACCCTAATGATCTCAAATCTGATGCAATAGACCCTCAAAATGATGGCACCTAACTTAGTAATAAGAAATGGCATTTAAAGATGGCTATTAATTATTGACATGAATCCCAATGCACTCTAAAAAGTACAGCCTTCAAAGAATGACAGATTTGCATTATAAAATCATAAGCTTCGTATTAAAATCTGTAAATATTCATGAAGGGGCGCCTTTACCAATAAGATGCAATGACACAATACCCAGAACAATCTTTTTGGTATTTTTGGATTTACAAATTAAAATTCGAATTTGATGTAGCTAAAATGTAAGATTTGGAAACCTCTAATATGCAAAATCAGAATACTAATTAGACACAATGCAGATTACAATGCACAAAACCCAATGAACTCACAAAACTAAACTAAATCACCGCTAGTTGTTGTCTCTCAAATAAGAAGCGATGCCCGAGCTAGGAGGCCTTCATTCCTCGAAGCGATCCCAAAGCCAATCTGGCAGCAAAACATTCCTGTAGACAAAGATGATGAAATGAGAGCACTCCTCCTCCTTTTATACTTTTCCAACTGGGAGTCTCTAAAATCTTCTTGTATATGGGATAAAACATGAGAGGGAAAATAATATAATCCTCTTTAATTTTTTTCAACCTCAACATTAAGTCGTTGAGCCTAGGCACCAAGGTCCAAAATTAAATAATAATGTTTAATTTACGGACTTTAAAACGGAGGCCAAGATGATGTCAAAAACCAATGATCTATAGCTCGTTGGAAAAGTCTTGACAAGACGAATCCAATCCCACTCTCAAAATCTCGTTCCGGTGCCAATCTCGAACTTACTAAAAATAGTAAATTCCTGAAAGTGCTCCAAATGCCGAAATGAACATACCACTGCGAAGCTCTCTGAAAATCCAGAAAGAATCTGCCATTGAATCCACCAACTCCAAGCAAAGACATCCTTAAAAATAGGAAACCCTAATTTTACCTTTCGACTAGCCTTCGGGTCTCCAAAAAAAGGCCAACGGTCACTGGAAAGATCAGGTTTGAGAAGGGGACATTACAATCCACCCTTTCCAAAATTGCTTGTCCTCAAGCAATACCACCATAACTCCCAAAATTTTAGAACTAATCCATATGCAAACCAGTATGATCCTTGGTTTCCAAATCCATCGTAGGAAGGACCCACCATGTCGATGCTGCACCACTCTGATCACATCTGTGAAATCATCATGCCTATGCTGTACTAACCTTCCTTGTAACCCCAACGTGTTACCATCCATGATACTCAAACCGAAAGATCTTAAAGGAGGGGGATCAAAATCATGCAACCTCTCATGTCCACAATGCCCCAAATTAACAGTATCAACCATACTACTGTCAATCACAATTCTAAGCAATAGGAAAGATAGTCTACTCAAATCAAAATCGAACTCCTCCGCATACCTCCACATGGTAACAAACGGAACCATGACTGCAAATGTGACATATGCAAATCTTCTTGCAAAAAAGAAGGCAATCTTTTGCAAGAGCTCAACAAATTCAAACTCAGGACTCCACATGAATTCCCTATGCCTCAACTGAATTATTATGGCACAACTATGAAGTCTGAAGAATTTTTCCACAATTCCAACCCCAAGAGTCTCAAAATATAGAATCAAAGCATGGGGTAGCTCGTTGTCATGAATCAATAATGAAAATAAACCATCAGAGTTTGCATCACAAACCTCCAAAGTGGCTAAAAAGCACACTAAAGCCATCTCCACCAGAAAACTACCACTTCTTTGATCAGGAGTGAGGAACCAACTCTCCTGAATGAAAGTAACTCCATAAGTAAGGTGGCTAGTCTGCCTCCAGCCAGCAAGCTCGTGTCTCAAAATCTGCCCTTGTCTGAGCTGAAAGTCACTTCCAAGAACCACCGATCGTGGATCTCTCCAACCCATATTCAAGATTTCTCTCCAATCCATTTGTTGATGAACAAACGAAACCATCAAGTAGCTGGAAATGAAGGGAACAACATCAACAAATTTGAAAATTTGTTCCTTATCCCTCCAAAAGTCTTTTCCATAAGTAATAAATCTAACAACCCAAGTTGAGAATCCCAAGCATGGATACCCAACTGAAAGTGATTTTCAACATACTTCAAAGGAATCTCTACACATTCCCAAGTGCTAGTGAGAACCACGTGCCTTCTCACGAAACTGATGCCCCATCTAGTAAATCCTTGAAGCTTAACCATGAAAGCTTCCACCTTAAGGGAGTATGAAACATAGAGTGGCTTCAAATTCAGCTTCCAAAACTGATCGATATGATTCCAAACATCATTCCACCCAAGGGATGGATTGTCAAGAGTGCACCCACCAAAGTCTAGTTCACCTTTTTCCCATTCCTCCTGAGTAGTAGGTCTGAAATCTTCACTCGTTGCTGCTGTAATGAAGTCACCAACAACTACCAAGACTTGTCTCATCAACACCTTGATGTCATAAATGTTGAAATTTCCTTGCTTTGTCACCTCTCATGTAGAACCTTCATCCTCAAACCCACTGATGCATTCATTACTGATCAACAAACGTGGCACATCCACATGGAGTGAGATCAAAGCATCCTTAGATTGGAGTTCATGCTTGATCTCATGCTTGGTCACTTCACTACTTGACTCATTTTTCAAAGCAAAGAGGGAATTGTCATAAGTTGCTTCAGCACCCACTTCAAAGAAGGGTTTGTCAAAGACTTGGAAGCCATTCCTTTCCCTTCGCTGTCCCAAATTTGCACATGCAACTTCTGACTTTCTTAAAATGCTTTCAAGATCAAACTCCTCTTGAAGACAGTCAAGATCTCCAATCTCTTCATGGATTTTTTCAGCGCTTTGTGCATCCTCTTGCTCCTTGAAAAGTTTGAAATCTACAAACTGGTCTTCAACCGCTGTTCGACCCAACTGAGTTTCTTTCAACTCGTCCTTTATTGATTTAAGCTCCATAGTGAGCTCATCAATCGTACCCTCTTTTTCATGAAAAGCACATATGACCTTCTTTGCAACTTCAATGACATGATCCCGTTCTCCAATAGAGTGTATGTACTCGGACTTCAAGGTCTCCAAGGAATTTCTGATAAGTTGTATATTAGGAAGAGTAACTTCATCGGTCACTCCTCTACGTCTCTCTTCAAGCTGAGCCTTCCAGTAAAGCTCTTCAACCAAGCTATGTGCGTAGTCAAACAGGGATAGAGCTTGCTCTTCCTTGTTAACGGACACCTTGAATTGATCTTCCCACTCATAAGAATGTGAAGATGGTGAATTGCTGACAGGCTGTAACTGAAAATCAGAACTTTGTTTCTTGCCTTTGCTGCCCTCAAAGTTGCTCCAACCTTCTTGTCTTTCATCCTCAACTAACGGAGAATGCTTAGTGTCATGGAGAGGAACATACTCCACATTTTTTCAACTTTAAGCTTGCCATCAACTTCTTGAATTAGTGAATCAGCCGTGTGTTCTAAAACCACTTTAAACCTTTCTTCTTCAAGAGCCATGAGGTCTTCTAGCTCTTCATCCACCTCACCGTCTTCTTGTTCAAAGGCTATGGCAGCCCCTAATTTGAACGAAGAATCATTGAATGTCGTTCTGAACATTTCGGAAGTAACAACATCCCCCTTGGTGGCTGCAACCAACTTGAAGGGATCACCATGGAGCTTTTCAGAGTAAGCTTCTTCATAAAAAACAACTTCTCCTTCTGTCTCCTCATAGCTTGCAATGCAAAAAATATCTTGGTCTTCATCGGGATCGAAGGGAAACTTATCCCACACAGGTTCTTTGTCATATCTTGAAGCCAACACACCTGGATCCCACATGCTAACAGTTTGATTGAAATGGTCAGGAGAAAGATTCTTATCATGCTCTTCTCGTAGTGATGACTCTTTGAACAAGTCAATTCCCAAATCACTTAAGCTGATATTTTCAAAAACATTTCTTTCTAAAGGTTCGGTTTGTTGGTCGAACCCAATGTCGCCATCATAATGAAATGAAGAATCTTCAATGCTTGATGTTTTGTAAACTTCGACATCTTTATCTCCATCAAGAGGAAGTGTGTCATTGATTTCTTCATGTGGAACTTCTTGGGAAGTTGGGACAACAATAAGAGGAAAATCCTTCATTACCAAATCTTCAACATGACCTTGTATGAGCTCTTTGAAATCATCTCCAACATCATTTCCACTAATCTTATCTTCATCACGCTCTAACTTCTTCAAGAGTGGCTTCAATTTTTCTTCACATTGATTAAACAATTCCTTGATCAGCATAGAAGTAATAGGAGAATCCTTTTCTTCACACTCATATGTGTCCAAGAGGAGAGATTGGACATTTGGTGGAATTTCATCTGACTCTTCAATGGTGAGAATAAGGATTTTATTCACAGCTGCAATAACATCCTCTTCTTGTTCGTTCCAAGTGGATATGAAGAGGTAATGGAACAAGTGATAAATCTGATCATGCATTTCCAAGGCGAATAGCAAGTTACTTACCGAGAGATCTGAAAATGTCTTTAAGATAGCAACCCTTCTAGTAAATAGATTGCTTCCAGTTTCATCAAGATTTTGGAAACTTTCTACAATCATATTCAGAATGATTTTCATGGTTTCATCATCATAGGGTGTCATGGGGGCCATCATTCTTATCAACTCCATGAAGCAAGAAGAAATCAACAGCTTGATTTCTTCATTTGGATGTCCCAGCCAATAGCGCTGAACTAAAAGGTGAACTGCAAGTGACAATGCCAATTGCATCCATTCAGAAGGTGACTGCTCCACCCGTCTCAAACATTGTTCCAATATTTGAAGATTATTCTTTTCGTCTTCCCTTGACTTACATTCTTTGCCAAGTCTTTTTCTGATCTCAAAAAGTGTTTGTTCTAGCTTTATCTCTTCTCTGTTAGCCATGTTTAACTGCCACTTCTAAACTGAGCTGAACTATGTTCTGACCTCTGGTGTAGAAACTGATTTCTCTATCATTCAACTATCAACTAAACCTTGTTGGGCACAGGATGGCAGGATCTTGGCTCTGATACCACTGAAATATCTCGAGCCAATTTTTTTGATTTTTACAAATTGCAAATTACAATCAATGCACCCGTTAAGGTTAGAGGATAAACCAAAACGTGCAGAAAGCAACTCTAAACAGAATGTACACCAGTATCCCGATGTGGGCCAGGTGTGAGCATTGGTCAGAGGATCTGAAACAAAGTGCTTATGCAGGAAGTAACTCTAACCAAGGATGGCGTCGATGATGGTGAGCATATGGTCAGAGGATCTTCTACTTCTAAATGCTGAAAGGGAACTCAACGTCAAGTATGTGCTACCCAATCCAATGTGGAGTGAGGGGTGACCATCGGACGGAGTGATGCTGAAAGGGAACTCAACGTCAAGTATGTGCTACCCAATCCAATGCGAAGGGAGGGGCGACCATCTGACGGAGTGATTACAAATAACAGTGTTTGAAAGAAAATGCTGAAAGCTGGAAATACTCAACACCTAGAATGTGCTTGCTAACCCAGAGTGGGAGAGTAGCTACCATAGGGCGGAGATTTATCTATTACAAACAATTACTGAACGAGAAGCTAAACATTACAAACTATGATGAGCAAGAATAACTATACTGTCAGTACTACTGCCAGTTTACAATATGAATGATAAGATCTTGCTTTGAATGTGGATCAACATATAAATCAAGCTGCAATAATATGTATTGAACTTCCTTCACTGAATAACAAGGATTAGATATGAAAGTACAACAAGCAGACCAACCTCAAATTCTGATTTATGACAGTCCAAATTTCTGTGTGCACGAACAACATCCCTGTACTTCACAATTTCACTCACAACTTGCTCAAAACTTCATCAATTTTTCATGAAATGAATTGCACAATGGCTCTAGTATGATGGCGACCAAATCAGAACACTGAAACTCACTCAAAAGATACTATTTATTTGATGCACGTAGCCCAATGCAGATCTGAAACAGTACGGACCAGCGACCTATGAATTTACTCATATGCTCATAACTCTCTCATTTCTCACCCTAATGATCTCAAATTTGATGCAATAGACCCTCAAAATGATGGCACCTAACTTAGTAATAAGAAATGACATCTAAAGATGGTTATTAATTATTGACACGAATCCCAATGCACTCTAAAAGTACAGCCTTCAAAGAATGATGGATTTGCATTATAAAATCATAAGCTTCGTATTAAAATCTGCAAATATTCATGAAGGGGCGCCTTTACCAATAAGATGCAATGACACAATACCAAGAACAATTTTTTTGGTATTTTTGGATTTACAAATTAAAATTCGAATCTACTGTAGCTAAAATATAAGATCTGGAAACCTCTAATATGCAAAATCAGAATACTAATTAGACACAATGCAGATTACAATGCACAAAACCCAATGAACTCACAAAACTAAACTAAATGACCGCTAGTTGTTGTCTCTCAAACAAAAAGCGATGCTCGAGCTAGGAGGCCTTCATTCTTTGAAGCGATCCCAAAGCCAATCTAGCAGCAAAACATTCCTATAGACAAAGATGATGAAATGAGAGCACTCCTCCTTTTATACTTTTCCAACTGGGAGTCTCTAAAATCTTCTTGTATATGGGATAAAACATGAGAGGGAAAATAATATAATCCTCTTTAATTCTTTTTCAACCTCAACATTAAGTCGTTGAGCCTAGGCACCAAGGTCCAAAATTAAATAATAATATTTAATTTACGGACTTTAAAACAGAGGCCAAGATAATGTCGGAAACCAATGATCTATAGCTCGTTGGAAAAGTCTTGACAAGACGAATCCAACCCCACTCTCAAAATCCCGTTCCGGTGCCAATCCCGAACTTACTAAAAATAGTAAATTCCTGAAAGTGCTCCGAATGCCGAAATGAACATACCACTGCAAAGCTCTCTGAAAACCCAGAAAGAGTCTGCCATTGCATCCACCAACTCCGAGCAAAGACATCCTTAAAAATAGGAAACCCTAATTTTACCTTCCGACTAGCCTTCGGGTCTCTAGAAAAAGGCCAACGGTCACTGGAAAGATCAGATTTGAGAAGGGGACATTACAACATCATCCTGCATATTTCACTTGAAGTATATATGTGTTTCTTCTTTCTATACATAGTTCTGATTAAGGTTTCAGGGTGACATACTCAATGAAAAGTTGCAAAAAAGGAGTAAAACAATTTAGTGTTACTGAATTCAAGAACAACCTTACTTGGCATAGAGAATTGAGAAAAGAAGAATCATGGCAACAAATTTACAGAGGTGCATCTAGAGCCATAATTGTTTATGAGATCAAACCTTCAAGAAAACCATTTGGGATATCAAGTTCGAAATCCATTTTTATAAAATTATAATTGAATATCATTATAGCAAGCTTGTAGATCCAAAAGGTGAAAGATGTGAAGAATCCAAATGGGTAAAAGAGTCATCTTTGTGAATCACAGAAGACTTCAATATCTAGGACAATGTGTTTAAATAGTGAAGATGACCTCTAGCCATTGATCTTGATAAGATCTAGTGGCATGAGTTCATAATAAGGATCCCGTTGAGATAATTTCATAGGAAAAACTCAGAATGAGGGGTTAAATAAAACTCAAATGAAGGTGCCCACTTGACGACCTTGAAAAATAAAAAATATTCCTCTCTTAGGAATGAATATCACACCTCTTGTTATGATCCTCCAAAAGACTTCAAAGCAAAGGGATACATTTTTTTACTCAAGTATAGAGCAGTTGATCTTTCTAAGATCTAATGACATGATCTTATTCAACAAAAACTAATGGTGTCATATCCTAGAAGTCCATCAGTCTATTGGATCATGCTTAGCTGCGCACATCCTGAACTGTCCAATCAAGGAAAATAATTATAGTTGACAGTTCATTCAACCATATTACGAAAAAGAAAAAGAATGAAAATTAAGGACGTGACATGAAAACCTAGGAAAGCGAATAAATCCATGCAAATAAATGGGTATATTTCTTTTGTAATCAAAGCTAACATTTCAGGAGCCAATCAAGAAAGTTGCCGCATGAATCTTTGAAAGAAATCATTGAAGAAGTTGAGAGGACTTAGAAATGAAATGTTCCCTCTTCTTAATGTTTGAATTTCGTAAGTGACAACAAGAACACATACCCTAAATAAATAATAAGTGCAAATATTCATATATATATATATATATATATATATATGTTCGAGAAATTGCTACATGGATCTGTGGGTGATAAAACAATGAGAAAAGACCCATTTTACCTATATGACAAATGATGCAGATAAAAACAAGGAAATTTTTTATCAAAATGTGGGAATATATAGGGGTCCTCACCCTTTAGAAAATGTATAGTTTATAAAAAACACATGAAATATACATGGCTCAATGCAAAAATATCTTATTATAAATCTATATGTATATATGTTACATCTTCTCTTTTCCATTTTGGGAGTAAGCCCTGTAGCTAGAATGGCGATGAGGACGAAACTCCACAGACCTTTTAGTATCCATTACCGTAAAGTCAACTAAAACAACAATGGTAATGGGAAGAACAACCATTAGCAGAGGTATGATTGGTCCAACAGTTCAAGGTATTGATATTGAAAGGACCAACTTGGGAAGTGTAAAAGGAGCCTTCAACATGTTATAATGCAAAAAGAGATTTTCACCAAGTACGTTAGGAAACATGATATAGGGGTGATGTAGAAGCCATATTCTCTAAAGAACCTCCAAGGATGGCAAGGCATTATGAGGCAAAAAATGGTGGGCTATCATTTGGAAGGAAGCGAAAACATGGCTGATGATGGCCAGTTGGGTAAGGAATTTTTCATGGACTGCCTTCAAATTTTGCCTGCAAAACATAAAAATATTAGTGGCAACACTTGAAAGAACGTGATGAAAAAATTGCTCATCGATATTGTTAGGCTTGAAGATGGAATGAATAAAATTAGAAGACAAGTTGAAGTAAGTCATATTGAAATCTTGAGAATTTTAAAAGCAGAGCAATAATGAGCAGTCAAGTCAAATCTAAATGAATGATTGCCACCTAGGCTCTTCAATTTATATAGAGTTAGCATAGATGAGTAAGCAACTGAATCCATCAAAGGAGGTTCACATTAATGAGGAATGAGTGAGCAGAGATTAAAATGTCTAGTCATCATTAACGATGAGTTTGATTATCACAATTAAGGTAACACATGCATATTTGATGTAATCAAAAGGGTTATACAAGGCATTTATTGAAAGGAAAATAAATGGTGAACACAAAGAGATGTTGAAACCAAGAATACCTTGCTGCTAAGAGAATATAATAACCAATAAAATAATGTGCCATTAATTTTGGGTTCTTTGGGTGTTGGTTGCAAAATTCCCAAGGAAGTATTCTCAAAGCACAAGGATTTTAGAGAGCTTAACTCTTTCAAGTGCACATGTGTGAATAAGAATCCCAATGAATGTTGGCTTCTTACTTCTCATGAGAAGTAACCCATAGAAGTCGCCAAGAGATGTAGTATCCAAAAATTAAATACTTCAGAAAGGGTGAAGTGGGAACTTTTTATTCTCATTTTCAATTTTGAAGCACTGAAATAGATCTTTGCTTCTTGATGCATAAATCCACAAAAGAACAAAGCTTGTTTTTTAGCCTGGAAAGATGTTTTGAGCCTTGTCCGTTATTACATTTGTGTTGTCGAAGAAAACAAATTCGACTAATTATAGAGCTTTGTATAAGACAACAACCAATCCCCAACTATAGGATCTCATAAGATCTAATGGTGCGAGTGCCTTTGGAAAGATACAATGGTGTCATTCCAAGAGGATGTACTCTTTCCATTGGATGTATCATTTTAGAGCGATTAATATCCATCCATTGCATGGAGGATTCATAAAAGTAGAGGGTGAGTGGTGGTGAGATATTTAAAGCCTTACAAGATCAACCTCCAACCATCCGATTATCCGATTTCCTTGATTAATAAATCCAAAAGAGTGATGTGGAAATAAAGAAGGGCTTCACACTATCAGATTGACATCTTAAGGGATGATCTATAGTCGTCTATTTATACAAAATCAAATGCTGGTTATAAATATCAAATGAAGAGTTGGTGAATGGAATAATGCTGAAGTGTCAAAGGCAGTCCATAGATATGGTTGTGACAATGAACATAAACATGTAAAGAGGTATGGCATACCGATCCAATTGAATAACTGCAAGTACATGAACCAAATAATAATTAGAAGTGGTAGCCCATACTTAGTACCGATGAAGGAGGAATATATAGAGCTTGCAAATGCGAGACTATTGTGCATGCAAGAAACATCAATATTCGGAGAAACATGACTAATGAAATAAATTCTCAAATACTGGTGTGTGGAAGGAGCCAAATCTTGAACATTTTCCAACCAAAGGCATTTAATTCAGAACTAAGCTTCTTCCTAGAAATTAAAATAAGTAAAGCAAACAAAATACTTTCCAAGCTTACACTTTAAGTTAAAAGGTCGATGAAAAAGGTAATAATGTCATTGATTTCAAATTAAACAACTGTAAACTAATTAAAAAAATAACACAAACTACTACAATTTTCTAGCCAAATAAACACCTACACATTGGGTAAAAAAAGAGAGCCACTAAAATTTTACGACATGGGAACTGTAGGGAAAATAAACAAATGTGTTACATAATATGCAACCGCTCTATAGCTATAATTTTTTTGGGTGTCAAATTATTCTTTTAATTTCCAAGATGAAATTTAAGATCATTTTGAATATGTCCATTTTTATAGTTTTAACAACAAATGAGAATTGGAAATAAATTTTAGCACAACTTCATTCTATCTTTCTATGCTATCTCTCTATACAAGACAATCCCAAAAAAATTGTGCAACCACCATGTTTCAATAATCTGCACAAATATGAAACAAAAACATAACAAAATAAATTCAATAATTATTTAATGATATAGATCATATTACATTATGCATGATTATATAAACATAACATAGGTTGAAATCAAGCTAGTTTTATTCCACCTTGACCAATGCAAAACACCATTATAGAAAAGAAATAATCTCCTGCTAAAATGAACTTATTGTGCACAACATTTTCCCACCCAAAGTAGTCAAACCAACATTAAAATTCTTATTGTAAATTAAAAGAACAAATAAAACCAACAAAATTCAATTCATACTCATAGATTAAGGCATAAACTCGGTATTTGTAGACACAACTAAAAAAAAAAAGAAGAAATAAAAAACAAATCAACGAACCCAACAAAATGATTTCCCTACACAACAAAGTTGAATACACTTTCTTGCATTTCAACATTTTTTTTTCAAAGAAAGGCAATAACATAAAGAAAATTAACCAACATTTCTCTATCAAAAGAATAAACAACAAGGCAACTACCTCAACAAAGATATTTCCTTGCACCTTCTTGCACTTCAAATTTTTTTTCCTTATCAAAGGCATTCAAATCAATGTTACACTTTTTGTAGGACATCAAAAGAACAAATCAACCCAAACAAATTCTTTCCATGCTTATAGATCAAGTGAGAACTAACTACCCAGATAAAACAAAAAAATAAAAGGAAACGTGGAAAACAAAAGAACTAGCTCAACAAAATAATTTATCTATACACAAATAATCTAGATCCATTCTCATGAACAATAATATTTTGTTTCAAGAGTATAAACATTTTTCTATTTTAAGAATAACAGGAAAAAACAATACCCATAAATCACCTAACTTGACAAATCACCTCTAAAACACATGATCACATGGAATGCAATGATTGCAAGGCATATTGTCAGATATATGGTGACTATGTACTATAGTTGAACAACTTAGGTATGATGGCTAACTTAAGATAACATGCTCTAAACTATTCTTGCAAATTAATGACTTATGACAAACCACTAAAATCTTACGGTATATGAAAAACACAAGTGAAATCAAGGAAAGATCAACTAGGATGTTCCATGTTCAATTAAAAAGTTTCCCTCCTAAATCGAGCCAACATAGATAGTTTTTCTAGCCATATCATTTGTTAGAATTAGCTACATGATCTAATGAATCTAATAGAAAGCATACAGAAGAGATAAAACAGTAATAGTAATAAACAATAACTATATATCTGAGATAATAACAAAAATGAATAAATAACTCAAATATGATGAATTAATCTGATATTTTAATATTAATCTGATATAAAATACATAAATAACCATTGTTTATATAGAGCAAGACATGCATGATAAAGATTAGGGAACTCACACAACACGTGTAGTTCAACTGATATCTGTCTACATGAATAGTGGAGTGTAACTTCACACTAACAAGATAGCTGTCCAATTTGTGTAAATGATCAACACAAGTTGACTATTAGTTAAACAATCTTATCCTATCTTACCATGAATAGTGGAGTGGAACTCTAGTATAATAAGATAAGTGTCTAAGTTAACTACTAGCTAAACAAGCTTATCTTATATGGTGTAAATTATTAATAAACATAATAAACTAATTACAATAAGTAATTAGTGCACCAAAATAATAAATACAAATAAATGCAATAAAATAAATAAATACACCAACACTCCTTATAAGCGAATCTTAAATAGGGCTATGCAGATAAGAGCCTCGACAATGTGTAGCCATATTAGGTACTCTGTACAAATAGATGAGGAAAGGAGAAAAATCGAAAGAAAAAAGCTCCTCAAAATGAAGGTTTAGGAGACTACCCTTGAAGAGCTAATGTCCCCTGAAGAATTGATGTCCCGCACGCCCAAAAGAGATCGCAATTGAAGATACTTGCTCTTAGTGAAATGTTTGGTGAAAATATCTACAATCTTCTCCTCTGTAGGATAATATTGAAGATCAATGATCTCCACCTCAATCAGCTCCCTGATAAAGTGCATATGGATCTCTATGTGTGTGGTTCTCTTATGATGAATCAGATTCTTCGAGATCTGAATAGTGCTCTGGTTGGCATAGTAGATGATTGATGGCTTACGAAATGGAACACCAAGCTCAGTGAGAATATTTTAAAGTCAAATAACCTCAGTAGTGGCATTAATAGTGCCATGATACTCAACCTTTGTAGATGAAAGAGCAATAACATTTTGTTTTACTCTGCCAATAAATGGGGTCGGATTGAAGTGAAAGCTGTAACCAGAAGTGGACTTACAATCATCATAATTGCCCATCCAAAAAAATTTGTGTATCCCACCAAGTCTAAACCTATACCTACTGTATAGTGAATCATGTATCTGATAGTGCCCTGAATGTAGCTCAAAATATGCTTGGCGGCTCTCCAATGAAACTCATGTGGTGTTTGCATAAAGCGTGAAACCATGCCAACTGCATATGAAATGTCAAGTCGTGTATGAGTCATATAAATGAGGCTACCTACAAGCTAGCGATACAATGTGGCATCAATCAAGAGAGTGGAACAATAAACCTCAAGTCTAACTCCATATAGGAAAGGAGTCAGTGCAGGCCTACAATTAGTGATGTGAAACTGAGCTAACAAGTCCATGACATACTTGGGCTGTGAAAGTGTAATCCTGGAAGAAGATTGTGCTATCTGAATCTCAAAAAAACAATACAATAATCTCATGTCTGTCATAGAAAACCTATCATGAAGTGTAGTCTTAACAATGCTAATGATGGATGTTGTGCTCCCTGTAATAATGCGATTGTCAACATAGAGCACCAAGTACAATAATGCATCCTCTTGTCATAGAATGTAGACATTTAGATCTAAGTGACATCTCAAGAACTCAACTGAGAGAAAAAATGTGTCCATCTTAAAATATCAAGCCCTAGGGGCTTGTTTTAGATCATATAGAGACTTCTTCAAGCAACATACTAGTGAAGAATCCTGAATGAACTCCTGTGGTTGCTCCATATAAATCTCCTCGTGAAGATCTTCATGAAAAAATATGCTCTTCACATCCATTTGATGTATAACCCAAACATGATCTGCACTAATAGCTAGTATCAAGAGAATATAATTCATCTTAGCAACATGCAAAAAGTTTTTTGTATAGTCAATGCCTTCTAATTGGGAAAAACCTTTGGCCACTAAGCATGTTTTATAATTATTAATAGTTCCATCTTCTGCAAACATAGTCTGATATATCCACCTACATCATAATAATTTTTTTCCCTTAGGAAGAGGAACAAGATACCAAGTGTTGTTCCTAATCAATGAGTCATACTCTTCTTCCATCACTGAATCCCACTCAACTATCCTTGTGGCTTCTTGAAAAGACTATGGATTAGACACTGTGGCAATGTAGGAATGTGGAAGATCATGCTGTGACCGTGTTATCCTTCTATCTAATAGATCCCTAACAAGAGGGTCTACATCTGCCAAAGTCTATCTAGCCCACAACGGCATCAATGGGTGAGGATCTGGAGGAGGAGGAGGAGGAACATGTCCTACTAAACCCTGTTAAGGAGGTATTAGCTTATCATCCCTATGAGTAGATGAAGTAGGAGTATCATCATCACTGCTATTTGATTCTTCTAAGAAAGAAGAATGAGAAATGTTAGAAGATATGTTTGAATGACTTTCTTCAAAGTAAACACTAATAAGCTCATGTGAATCTGGATCAATGAGTCGATATCCCTTAACACCATTAGGTTGTCCCACAAATATGCGAGTTTGGATTTGTTGTTATAAAGCACAATGCTTGTTTAAAGGTATGTGAGCCTATGCTGGACTGTCAAAGACTTTGAAATGGTGCACATCTGGCTTCTTATTACACCAAGCTTCAAGAGGTGTTATCTTCTTTAAAGCTTTGTGAGGTACTCTATTCTGTATATATGCAAGACAATTAATCATTTCCACCCAATACTCAGATACTAATTATTTTGCATGAATCATACAACTTGCTATCTTTTTAAAGAATATGTTTTTCCTCTCTGCTACAGCATTCTGCTAAGGTGTGTATGCAACTGAATGCTGAAGATCAATTCCTTCAAGAGCACATAATTGTTCAAACTTGTTCACATATTTCCTCCCATTATCTGTGTGGAGGATATTGACATACTTTCTAGATTATTTCTCTGCTAGAGCTTTGAACTCTAGAAATCTATCAAATACTTCACTCTTGAGTTTTAGAAAATAAATCTAAGTATATCTAGAATAGTCATCAATAAATGTGAGAACACAATAGGTTTTACTAAAAGACAAAGTAGGTAATGGACCCGCTAAATCATTATGAACAAGTTCAAGGACTTGTGTAGCCCTCCAAGCCTTCCCTTTATCAAACTTATCCTCTGGATGTTTGCCTAAGGCACAACCATGACATACGCTTCTTGAAAACTGAATCAGTGGAAGTCCTATAACCATCTGTTGTTGACTAAGCTATTGTAAATAATGGTAGTTCAGATGACCAAACTGCTCATGCCATAAATTGCTTACTGAATCAATGTATGAGAGCAAAGCTGTAGAGGAATACTAAGGCACAAAGTGGGAGAATGAATAAAGTCGAGTATTAGTGTTGACTTTTCCCACTGCAACTAAGGCATTATCCTCTAATTTTTTGATTGATACAGAATCGGGTGTGAACTCAACTTTCTTACTAGTATCAAAGTGAGTGATTTGGTAGACAGAAAGAAGGTTAGTTGATAACTCTGGCACACAGAGGACATCCTCAAATACACCACTATCAACATCAATTGTAACTTTTCCTATAACATCTACCTTAGAATCATCACCTATGAGAATATGAAGCAAGAAACTTGGTACTAATCTAGAAAATTGTTTTTGATCAGAACCTATATGGTGCGAAGTACTTGAGTCAATGACCCATGACTTGGGAGAATTTTTCAGTGCAACTAGTGCCATAGCTTTTCCTTTCCCTGAATTTAGAGTGGAAGAATCCTTTGAAGAGGATTGATTGATGTTATTCTTTTTGAGAAGACCCTTAAGTTCATCAATCTCTTTTTTGCAACAATCTTGTTTACTATGAAACCCCTTTTTGCAATAAGGGCAAGGAGTGCTAGTCCTTTTTTGTGAATCCCCTTTCTTATTAGTGGATTTATAATCTCCTTGTGAGAAAGATTGTTGCCCTTTATTCTTATCTTTTTGTGACTTATTTTGATTATTCTATTTTTTTTACTTGAACCTGTATTTGATGTTGATGTTGAAACTTGTTTATGCTGAGGTTGACTTGCAACTAGAGCTTGATATTTGGATGACTTGATTAGACCCATAACTATTAACTTCTCTTTTTCAGCCATTAGAATCTCAGAGAATACCTCAAAGGTCGGCATTTGAAAAGATGTGCCTAATGTGAGTCGATGACTCTGAAAACTACAGACAAAGGATAAATATTTAGGACCTAATTTATGTAAGGAACTGAAAATCAATTGAATATCATTTTTAGCAATTTTACATTCAGAAAGTTGTGTTCTAAGATCTATGACTTTAGTGATGTAGTCTTGTATTGTAGCATAATTTTTAAGATCCAAACTAATGAGTTTGTTGTCAATTTGGTAACCACAAACCTCATCTATTTTGCCAAACAATGATGCTAATTTATCCCAAGCCTCTTTTTGAGTTGTACATTTGTCAAGATGAAAATTCAAATATAAAGACATGTAAGATCGAATCCATCTAATTACTTTAGTAGTTTCAAAGAGAAAGTATTGTAAGTCTTTTGCATCAGTAGGTGGAGTAAGAAGAGTTGTTATGTAAGGCATATATCTTAGCATCATTAATGCATTCCAAGCATTCTATTTTCATGTATTATAGTTGTATGTTGTTAATTGTGAGAACTTAGGATTTCCCATGATGCAATCAAAAATAAACTATCACAAAGCAGAAATCAAAGTACAAAACACACCACAAAACCCCCTTGAATGACCTAATTTTATCCCATCCAACAATTAGTTTTGGCATTTTATAATTGAGTGCAATTACAAGGGTAGATTATATTATATCCAATTTATAAAAAGCTCATTTAGGCCCTCTAGTTTAAAAATACAAAAAAATGTGCACATTATTACAAAATTTCTATACCAATGTGTTGTGCTCAAAAAAATATTAATTGAAAAAAAAAAATGAAACCTCAATTCAAGGTCGTATGTGAAAGTTATGAGCTTTTGAAGTTGTAAAAATGAAGATGGATAAGAGTTGTTGTATAAAAATCTAAATTCTAAAGAAATATGGAAAAAGTTGAAAGTATAGTAGTGAAGAGCACGAAATTTTAAGCTATTTCAAAAAAATTCATTCAAAAATACCTCCTGGTGTTCAAATGGTGAGCTTCCAAAGTTGTCTTTTTAAATCTGTCTACTGATCCATGAGCCCTGTCAAAAAAATAAAATTGGTTTGCACAGTCCGTATGACTAACCTGGAAGAAGAAAAAATTTGTCTTTTGGGGTGATTGTGTCTAAATTGGACAAATTTTATATGGATCAGTAGGTTTTGACATCTTTCAAACGCAACCGTGAGGTCCGTTTTGCTCAAAAATATTTCAATTTTTAGGGACCCACCAGATTTGGGTGTGGTGCTTTTGGATCAAACCCTTGCCAATTTCGCCTTCTGTGCCTAATTTGGACAATATTGTAGATGATTTTAACTATTTCAAGCACTTTGAACTCAATAGTGAGCTCAAATTTTTTTCACAAAGCTCCAATTTATATATGTATACAAAATCAAAAAATTGATCTTATATCTGGATATTTTTCTCTTGAATATTTAGCAATCTATAGATTCAAGATAGCATTGGTACCATGTTAGAATTAGCTATAGGATCTAATGAATCTAATAGAAAGCATAAATAAGAGATAAAATAGTAATAGTAATAAACAATAACTATATATTTGAGATAATAACATAAATGAATAAATAACTCAAACATGATAAATTACTTTGATAATTCAATATTAATCTGATATTGAAGACATAAATAACCATTGCTTAAATAGAACAAGGTATGCATGATAAAGATCAGGGAACTCAAACAACACGTGTAGTTCAATTGATATCTGTCTACATGAATAGTGGAGTGCAACTCCACACTAACAAGATAGGTGTCCAACTTATGTAAATGATCAACACAAGTTGACTATTAGTTAAACAATCTTATCATATGTTACCCTGAATAGTGGAGTGGAACTCCACTGTAATAAGATAAGTGTGTAAGTTAACTACTAGTTAAGCAAGCTATTAATAAACATAATAAACTAATTACAATAAGTAATTAGTGCACCAAAATAATAAATACAAGTAAATGTAATAAAGTAAATAAATGCACCATCATCGATAGATTACGACCACATATATAGACTAATACTATACATACTAGCTTGATATACTGTTAATTAGTGTAGATGTGTGACAATACAATACTATGGTCTCTAACAATGTCTTCCTACCGATAATGTAGTGATAGATTCAAATAGGTGCGAAGTCAATAAATTGAATCAATGATGTTATTACCTTTTCTATCAATGATAACTCTCTATAGTGGGGTAGTGAACATTGATATTAGTTTAATGAATGTCTTTTATTCTAGTGTGGAAATGATCATTTGGTTGATTTTTTAATCGTATACAATTGTGCATATGTTATTTTCCATTTTGTTTTCTTGAGTTAAATGGTGTAGAATATTAGTGAAATACAAACCACGAGGATTTTCACTTTATGTTGTGTTTGGAGTTCATGAACCACCAATTGCATATAATGCAAGGTATTTGATTTTACCCCTCTAGTTAACATATCATAAAGTTGTAGTGGTTTATGCTGATTTTTAAATTGTGTTAAATAAAATAGTTTGCATTATATTAAGGCAACTAGCATAGGTTGGATGTATCGTAATGATTGAAATGTATAAAATCACTTTAAAATCGAACAAACATCGGCAAAGCAAAATTGCCATCCATGGCAAAAAAAATCAATAATGTTTAATGTAGTGACATTTATATCTTCTAATGCATCAATGAGAATGTTTGGAAACCCATTGGTTTTAGGTATGATAGGGAATTCATAAAATAAAATATTAGGATGTTTTATGTTGGAAACAATAGTTTCCTCTGTGTTATTTAACTCAAATAAAACAAAATAAAAAATAACACCACCATGTTTCGTCAATTTGCATAAATATCAAACAAAATCACATTTGTTTTAGGATTTTTTTAAATTACATTCCATATAGTAACCCATTTACTATTTATCACATTTATATAAGTACACATAATGCAATATGATTTGTGTTATTATAGGGTTATTATATTTATTTTGTAGGCTAAATTAAAAACCATGCATTCACACCCACAACTTTTTTTCCACACAAGGCATTCAAACCAACATTAAACTTATTTGAAATTAAAAGAACATACCAAACCAAACAAATGAATTCCATGCTTATGGATCAAGGGACAAACTCAGTATATCAAGTCAATATGAAAAACATTAGTCTATATATGAAGTCAAAATTAATGAGAGCAAGTTTTATATTGTATTGAGAGCACGTAGAAATCATATTATTGTATAGGTAAGCCTCTTTTCTGTGGCAAGTATTCACTAAAGAATTCAAACCAACAATAAACTTCTTCAAAATTAAAAGAACATACCAAACCATTTTTTTTTCATGTTTATGGACCAAGGGATAAACATAGTATATCAAGCTGGTATGAAAACATTAGTCTATATATGAGGTCAAAATCAATGAGAGAAAGTTTGATATTGTATTGAGAGCATGTGGAATTCATATTCTTGTATAGGTATGCCTCTTTTCCATGGTAAGTCTTTGTTATTTCCTTAGATTCAAGGAACATGTATTTTTGGAGTGCAGGAGAGTGCAAGGTTATTATTTTGTTTTGATAGCTACGTTATTTTCCTTGTCTTCTTTTTTGTGTCGTGTTTGCAAGCACTAATTTTTTACTATGATTTACAAGTATGAAACACATTCTTTTGGTTACTTCTACCATGTGCCTTTCTTTGGTATTAGCATGTGTCAATATTAGGTATAGTCACTAGTGATGTGTTGCCCACTGGTGATGTAGTGGACACAAATAATTGCAAAGTAAAATTACCTAAAAAAGACATTTAAACCTAAGGTATAGGAACAAATATTTTGTTTCTTATTTCATGAATCCCTTGCGATATGTAAAGCCAAAATAAAAGCAAGAACTTCAAAAAATAGGGAAGAAAACAAACCCACCACTATACATAATATGAAAAATCTAGAGTGATGAATTGATATCAATGAAAGAACCTAATTAAAATCAAGGAATTGAAAAACAACTTTAATACAAGACATAATGCCTCCATTTACAAAATCAACCAAAGAATTATTTATTCACCTAGAGAACACAATAATATTCATCCATT